>JANBXA010000726.1:23440000-24085000 GCA_030556225.1 Cricetiscus sungorus
TTTTAATAAGTGGCTTCTTAAATAAATTGTCATAGGCATTATTTCCAGATGATAAACTCCTAAAAGCATAATTGTTATGTAAATAACATGTATAGTTAAAATCTTTTGGTAAATAATGCTAAGTTGCCCTCTAGAAAGATGCAGGAATCTCAAATTCATTCAGTAACTCAGCCCTTTAGAAAACAGTTAACCTCCATGATACTCACACAAAACTTTCTATTGTCAGCATTTTTCATTACCTGGCACATAGAGTTGTTGAGTCTCTTTTCTTTAAATGTATACACTTCCTTTCCTTTAAATGTGGAAGCTAGAAATATACCTTCTGCATTTGGGCATATGTTGCAAGGTGATGTTGACTTTTCACTTACTGAGAGGTTTTATACTGTACATTAAAATGCAGCACTAGAATGTGCTTTGTTTAGCAGTGCATTTTGCTGCCATAGAGGGCACAGTAGTGGTTAAGATTCAGGACTTTGAAGCCTGGGTGACCTGCATGCTGATTCTTGCTGCATGACTTGCTTACGAGGTGAATTTGGACAAGTTGTTTAACCTATTTTTGTCATCCCGTTCTTAAAATCCCAATGAGGAAAATAGCATAGCCTATTTCACACAACTAAAGAATGAATGAGATAATGAGTACATAATAGAACACATGGTACTTGGTACCTAGTAAAAATAGAGTACAGAAACAATTATATATATATGTGTGTGTGTGTATGTGTGTGTGTGTGTGTGTATGTTCAAGTCCTTACTTATGAATATATCACTACTATTTATGAAAGGTCCACTTACAATAATAATGAGTAACCTGTGATCATTATGTAGGAATATAATATAATAACACCATTACTCCAGATGTAAAAAGTGCAGAGCTGAGTTTGTCTCTGGCAATCAAGATAGAAATTTGATAAGAAAAAGTAAGGGAGCTCTTGGCATTATAGGACTGTTCTACTTTTGGATAGGGGTTTAGGTTGTACAAGGAATTGCATTTGTCAATTCTCAACAAGGATATATGTTAACAGTGTGTATTTTCACATATAATTTTATATTGAAAACAAACTATAAAATATCATCAACTCTATATAATAATTTTGAAATGTTATAATGTTCATCAATTCTCAAAAACTCACATGAGCCAGTAGATAGAGGAATGAAAGGATGAAATAAGAGATAAAATTGATGCAACCATATGTAAACTGTAGAAGCTTATTGATGATTAAATGGAGTAACTTACTCCAAGTAAGCCATATAGTTAATAAGTTTAAATGAAAATGAATGAATATCTGCCCCAAAAAAACTTGTCTTTAAGGTTTAGTAGTAAGGAAAAGCCCAAACACTGGTCTCTTAGATGCTCTAATTATCAGACTGTGTTGATACTACACAGACAACTTTTCAGAATCATGATTAAGGAATGAGAGAAGCACAGCGACTATCAACTATGGAATGGCAGCATTTACTAATCAGCAAAAAAGCAAGGAAAGGAAGGACTGAGGAAAGGACAGAGTGACAGGGGTCATTATGAGGAGGAGCTGAAGAAATGACAAAAAATACCAAAGACAATTCAGTTACCTCTGGATTACCTGAAATTTTTGTTCAGCCCTTCCAGGTCTGGTGAGATTTGCCATAGTATGACAGTTGAAATCTGTAGAGCTTGTGGGGTTTGTAGAAATTGCCTCTGCTATTTACAGGGAAATTTTTTTGTTTTCCCCCCTTAGGCATTTCCTGTTCAAGCATGGATCTGGTTCCTCTGCTATCTTCAGTGCAGCCAGTCAGAACTACCCTCTGACATCCAATACTGTCTACTCGCCACCTCCCAGGCCGCTGCCTCGGAGCACCTTTTCTCGACCTGCCTTCACTTTTAACAAACCTTATAGATGCTGCAATTGGAAGTGCACAGCCTTGAGCGCCACTGCAATCACAGTGACTTTGGCCTTGCTGCTAGCCTATGTAATTGGTAAGCCCTTTCTTCTATGCATGAGTTTTCTTTTTAACCTATGTTTGTTTTGTTTGAAGTGGGTCAGATATTCCCTCTCAGTGCTGGGATGCACAGATTTGTACCATAACTAAGTCGTGCAATAACAAATGTTTTTCTGGTTCTTTTTTTTTTCATCCCCCAGCCTTAAATACTGCTGTTGGGGTGGAAGCAACACACTTTGAGAAGAAATATTTATTCTACTAACATGGTCTTATTGATTGCAATTGCTGTAGTTAGCCATGTTCCTTTCAATTAAAAGGTTGTTACAGTTTTCTTATTAGAAGTCATAAGCACTAATCTACAATAGCTTCTTAAATTATAG
Source organism: Cricetiscus sungorus (assembly GCA_030556225.1). Classification (NCBI taxonomy): domain Eukaryota; kingdom Metazoa; phylum Chordata; class Mammalia; order Rodentia; family Cricetidae; genus Cricetiscus; species Cricetiscus sungorus. The sequence goes on from JANBXA010000726.1 coordinate 23,442,298, forward strand.
GTACATAGTACACAGTAATATGACTACTGAGTTTTCAGATAGTGGTTTCATTAAAGCACTTGGGAGCTTTTAGAAAATTCAGTGCACAATGTCTTTCCAAGGATTCAGAGGAACCAAAACAGATAACCTTATTTTCACGAGAAGCTGGAGAGTGTGTGGTTGTTCCATTTCAGAGGGCAATCGTATGCATTCTTTCTATTTTTAAAGAAATAATGCTGTAGTTTAGTCAGTATGATTAAAGTCGCCCACACTTAATAGAAAAGGGTATTGATTTTTCTGGGTGGCATTTTATTTTGACTGAATATTAATTTCCTTGCTTGAGTGGTTTTGCCAGTTTAAAATGTAAATACTTTAAGAAACATGTTTTTTGAAAGCCTTGTTCCAACAATGACTGGACTATCCCAATTTAAAAAAGAAAGCTATGTAGGTATGTCACTAACGACTTCTTTTCAGGTCTAACCTGAAATTCCATTTCCCAACTGAAGCAGAATTATTCACTAAGATATAATGAATATGATTTTGAGAAGTGGATAAAAAAGGATATTTAGAATTTCTCATACTTGTAAATAATAAAGCGTGCTTGATTGGTTCCCATTTTTCTAAAGTGTTAACAGATAGTCTTCATATAACCAGTTTCTATAGTAGCCATGAAGCAGGAAAAGATAAGAGAATAAAGAGATAGCTTTTGTAGAGATGTTGCTGGAGTGTCAGCAATAAAGGCACATAGCCTCTGCTGATGAGCATGATTCTTGCTTAGAAATTTCCATTAAGCCTTCCCTATTCTAGTAAATGTAGATGATACTTTCCTGTGTCTAAAGTGTTTCCTTTATGTTAGATTTCACTGAATATTCATTGTATACTTATTTAAATTATAATGACCTGTAATGATAAGTACTTTTGATGGGATGAAAGGATAAGGAAGAATTGAAGTTACAATAAGATTTGAACATGAAATCATTCAAAATCAGGAACAAGGGCCAGTAAGGTGGCTTAGCATAAAAAAGGCATTGCCACCAAGCCTAAGTATTAGAGTTCAGTCCCTGAACCCATTTTATGGAAGTAGAGAACTATACCATTTAAGTTTTCTTATGACCTCCATACATACTCTACCACATAGGTTCCCACACACAAGTATAGTAGATAAGTATTAAAAAAATAAAATATTCAAATTAAGGAGTAATTTGAGATGTTCCAGTACCATCAATTCCCCTCAAATTGTTCTTGCTCAATTATGAAATCAGCTTAGTGTTATATGTGTTAGTTTCTATTCACTTTACTATATAGAAGTAATGTTTTATGTGATACAATATATAACCCCCAGTAAAAATAAATTCAGGCAATATGAGAGTGAGTGTTAATAATAAATTTACTTTGTGTTTAAATCTGTATTTCTATTTTAATTTATTATTATGTGATGGCTACCTCAGATTTTATTTTTTTAATGTGAGACTTTTTTTATTTTATTAGTTAATGCTTGCTTTTTAGTCATTTCAAGGAATGATATTTGATGTTATAGTAAGGTAACATACTACAATAATTATGAGCATAGATTTTTAAATCTCTGCTATTTGCTAGCATATTGCCTTGAATGAACCATTAAATCTGTTTAGTCCTCCATTTACTCACTTGAAAAATGTGCTTAAAATAGTGCCTAAATAGGATTATGAATAGAAATAAATGAATTAGTAAAAATTAAAGTACTTGAAATAGGGTATAAATCCAGAAGGTAGTTTATAATGGATAAATACTAATATAATTATAATTTTCATTTGTTGTTGTTGTTCATGAGTTCTAACAATTAAGCACATTGCTCATGGTGCTTCTACTTTTTAATGACAGAACGAACTCCATAAAATATTTTTTTTAGCATTAGACCTGACTTCCTTTTTTCATACACATAAACTCATTTCCTTTTTTCATACATTTAAACATTGTAGTTTACTAAATAAATCTGCCTGGCTCTTTTAAAACTTGACTAGATATACTGTGTGATCTATTGCAATGGGAAGTGGAACTAAGTAGTTTGATTGGTTGAGAGGTGTCTTTTGAAAAATTTACTATGAGATTTTCTAATTGCGAAATATTTCATTCAAAATGCTAACGCAGTACACTGAATAGCCTCAAAGGAGATTTCTTATAGCAAACACTGTGACTTTCTTCTTTGCTTCATCATGACCTGGGTATTATATAGCTTTAGATAAATTAGTAAAACCCTCTTCCTGAAGCTGGGTGTTACATAGCTCAGTGGTACAGTGCTTGGCTAGCATGCTTGAGACCTTAAGTTCAAAACCAAGTACTTAAAAAAAAAAACCTGTCTTCATGGATTTATCCTATTACTGCCCTATTGCTGACCATCTCAGAGAAGTAACGTAAGAATTCATAAACACACACATTCAGGTGAAAGAGTCCACGTAAGAACTATATTATATAAGATTATTTTTAAATGGCTTTCTGGGGTTGAAATAAAACAGTATTATACTTCAAAATATGAAACCATTTCACTCTCCACTCTTTTTGAGTCTATAAGAGTCATCTTTTTTTTCAATCCCCTTTGCATTTGCTGTATAACCCAAGAAAATCTTTCACTGAAACTATTTACTGCTTCTGTTTCCTGTGCAAATTCCTTTCTGCTATTTCATTTTCCTCTATTATCCATTATACATAACCTTTACATACTAATGACTATATGCTGGGTTGCCCTCAGTCCACCAGGGAAAATCACATCAATATCAGTGGGACATCAATAGGTGTTCTATGCATAATGCCTCTGTAAGTGGGCATTGGAAAGCAGTAGAAATCGAGTAAGTGAAAAGCCATAGCTGAGGTGTTCAGCCAAGCAGCTCTAGCTTCACATCTACCCACTATACCTTTAAGGTCAGCAAGAAAGTAATTCCTCTGAATAAGTTTTGAAGTCATAAAATTTGGTAAAGAGAGGTATGGAGAGTTACTGATTATATGAAGAGATCATGGAATGGCTATTGTCAGGATTTCCTCATAAATCTGAAATATTTTCCATCTGAATCAAAAAATATGTCCTTATGCTTCATCCTCTCTGATATTTTGGCATCAGTGATGTATCAGTGCCAGTCAGAAGCACATTTGCTTGAATTTACAAATAAGCCATATGAAGTAGTAGTCAGGAAGACAGATGACCATATGCACGGCATCAAAAGAAGGCGAGGTTAAGATACTCCATCAATGGTTTGAAGGGCACAAACACAGCTTCTCTGCAATCTTTGATGTTTTGATCAAATTTCAACAGAGTCAGCAATTTCTATAAGCAGCAATAAGAACTCACAGGCAATAGGAACCCACAAATACATTGTATCTGGGGTCAAATGGGCTGCTGCATTTAACAAATCAGGTGGAATTTTCTAGCTCTCAGACCCAATATCATCAGTTAATGACATGGATGATCCTTTTGATTTGCCATGAAATTAATAATAATTCATGCCACCTTCTGGAGATGCAGCTAGTGTCCAAGCTGTAGAGATTAAAATATTAAATTTTATAAATCTCTCCATTATAGTTCCATGTGTGAAAGTTAATTAAATGGATATTAGCAATAGAGAATTGGGGGGAAAGTAACATATTCAGTTTGTTTCTGTGAACTATAGTTAATGAATAAAACTATTCAAGAAAGTAAAAGCCCTACTTCATTTTTTTGTTGTTGTTACATCAGAATTTTAGTAACACTTATATTAGTGTTTTTACCTTCATCCTTTATTTGTTGCAGTTACTGTTAAGAGGTAGCATTGTGGAATTTGAGAACTTATCCATTTGGACTTTTTATAGAGGAGTGAATTCAAATATATACTGCCTGAAAAAGCAGAAATAATAAAGGATACAGGAGTCTTACAGGAAATAAAGATGATAAATAGGGACACATTATGAGAGGCATTTAAAGTTATGGCAAGAAGATGAAGTTTATCCCCAAAAATAACAATTGGGGGTTTACATGTTTTTAATTAGGGCAAGAAAGTTACTTGATTAGATTTACACTACGAGAGTTTGGTTTAGCAGGCATGATGGTGGCAATTTTAAAGTTAAGGTCATGAAGACAAACTAGGATACTGCAATATTAATGCATGTAAGTGATGGTGAGACCATAAAATTCTAAGATTAAAGGGTGTGGAATTAAGAAGTATTTAGAAGATAAAACATGTATGACTTTATCACTTATTTAATATGACAGGGAAGAGAATCATTGCTGTTCTTTGGATTAGATTAGCTTGTGATGCTTTTACAGCCCAAGGTAAAATATGAAAGGAAGAGATAAAAGATAAATACAAATGATCATGAAAGACTATTATGAAAAATTATGTACCAATAAATTGAATAATATAAATGAAAGGGAGAAGTTCCTTGATGAATACTACCTGCCAGTATTGGATTATGAATCACAGAAATATCTGAACAAACCAATGATGAATAAAAATAGCTGTGTTAGTAGCAGTTTCCCAACAGAGGGAAGGCCAGGACAAAATGGCTTTATGGCTAAATTCTCCCAAACATTTAAAGAAGAAATAGCGCCATTGTCTTACAGCATTTTGACAAATTATGAAGGAAAAAAATACCTAGAAAATCACTTCAACATTATGCCACTAACAAAGTTAAACACTGAAACTCAAAAGAAAAACAAATTATTATTCGGGAAAGGAAGATGAAAATCACGATGAGATATCACCTTACTTCAATTAGGGTTACTGCTATCAAAGACTGAAGAAAACAAGTGATTATGAAGATGCTAAAAAACAGAAGAATCCTTACACACTGTTAATTAGAATGTAAATTAGTACAACCATTATGAAGATTGGTATGGAGATTCCTCAAAATCCCGAATAGTGGTATTCAGCCTCACTACTCCTGGATATATAATAGAAGAAATCTAATCAGTTTTTAGAAGAAACATTTGTTCTCCCAAGTTTAATGTAACACTATTCACAATAGTCAACACATTGAATCCACCTAAATGTCATAGATGACTGAATGGATAAAATGTTACATGTAAAATATGAAGTGCTGTTCAGATACATAAAAGGAATAAATTGTATCATTTGCCAAAAAAATGGATGATCATATAGAATATCTTGGTAAACAAAATAAGCCTCACTCAGAAAGATGAATTCATTCTGCATGGATTCATTCATGTGGAATATTTTTACCAAGGCTCGTGGTGATTGGAAAAGGGGTTGTAGATATATTGGAATAATGTATATGTTCATTAACTCCATTGATTTCTTTCTTTTTGTCAAGGAAGAACTTTTGAAGGAAAGGTAGACATAAAGATAAAGGTATCTAGTATATCATTTAATTATCTCATACTAAAAGTTTGATAATATCTACTTTGGGAAATGTCAAGATTGTAGAAGAACAACAGGGAAAAGAGCATGAAAGCTGGTGCTCCAGGAAACACTGATAATCAAGAGGTTTTTAAAAATGAATCTGATAAGTTGAACAAGAAGAAGCAACCTGAAAGATTGCAGGAAATCCATTAAATACTATACTTGGGTACAAATATGGTTCTCCATTGGTGGTCTGAGGAACACCAGGGATCCTAGAACGTGTCAGGAGTCCATAAACTAAGATCATTTCCTCATGCCAAAAAAATAAGGTATGAATCCTTTTCATGACAAGTCTCTCAGTAGGTAGTGTTATATTCTGGAAGCCATCTGACATGTAACACTATAAGAGACTGCTTATAGTCTCTTTTCTTATGCCAACCATCTAAAAGATTTTCAAAACTATAGGAAAATTACAGTTTTTTCATTAATTGTTTGAATGTTCTAAGTGTAATTATCATAAAATATTACCTTTATGTTAAATATAATAGTTTATAGTTAGCTGAGTGTTGGTGGCACACTCCTTTAATCCCGGCACTCGGGAGGCAGAGGCAAGCGGATCTCTGTGAGTTCAAGGCCAGCCTGGTTTACAGAGCTAGTTCTAGGACAAGCTCCAAAGCAATACAGAGAAACTCTAGTCTCAATAAACCAAAACCAAAATAGTTTATAGCTACTGTCCAATAAAGAAATAAATTCTTTAAAATTATTAGTTCAAGTTTCTAATACAGTAAACATCTACAGACATAGCATTCCCTCAGCATTCTCAGTAAGTTTTAGGAGCAAAAATTGCATCTGAGACTAAAATATCTGTAAAAAGTCAAAGTAAATAAAAAGAAGTTTCAAGGGACATAATTAAGGGGCTTAATGAGACTGTTCATAGTTTGGACCAATATAGAGGATTACAGAACATATTCAACAAGGCTTAATAATAGCATAGATGCCAGTGATAAAGTTTTTAAAGCAATCAGACTAAGAGCAAAATTTAGTGGGAAGAAAAATATAGAAAGGGGAATATAGCAGAGTGCCAAATATGATTCCCTGATTTATTTTGGACTTAATTATGGCACTTTCCATATGAGTCATTTGTTGTGAAAAGACTTGAATTTTTGCTCCATATGATCCCACAATGTAGTCTTACATGAATGCAGTGTTGAATATTGTTATAGTGACATACAGAGAGCAGTTAAATAACAGTACTACCTGGTAATCCATATCACAGTATGGATTCTCAAGAATCCCTCTCTTGCTTCTTTTATTTCTGTCTATGGGACAATAATGAATGAAAAAAGAGGGTGCCAGGTGACACACTGGGATTTTCTTCTGATTAAAATCTCATCAGAGTATTGCCAATCTAGTTATTGCAGACATTATAAAACATGTTGTAGCTGACTTTTAAAGAAATTGACTGCCACGAGAGTTTCTAATGATTGACTTCAAAGTTGCCTGATACCAGGTTGAATGTGACAACAGGAAAAAATTAACTGCAAGCAAATGCATATAACTTTGTACTTTGTAAAGAATATTTGATTCTATTTCATTTCTTTCTCATTAAAGGAGCCTAATGTTCAGATCAAATAATCTATACACTACAGATTAGTGTATGTGCATAGAACCTAGAAGGAGGTAGTAAAGCTCTCAGATAAACTAGTTGCATATCTGCCAGAAATCAATACACGGTGATTTTGACAGCAAGCATTCTGTGCTACCCTGCTACCTGCTTCAGAAAGACAGACTATGCACTTCAATGGTCTTATGTTTTGTCAAATCAAGTAGCCTGACTGTTCCAGAAAAAGCTCTTGTTTCAGGTTTTTTTCCTTACTTCATTTAAGGAATAATCTAGATTCCCTTTAATCTTGAAAGTTTAATTTCAATTAAACAAATATATTAGCATGACAAATAACAGCACATAGTTAGTTAGTTGGTTAGTTAGTTAGTTAGTTAGTTAGTTAGTTAGTTAGTTAGTTAGTTTCTGTACACAGTACACTGTTATGAGTATGTTTTCCCCCGCGCCAGTCTGGTCCCGCCGCCACTCCAGTCCCCAATAACATGCAGGGACTCTGTATTTGATATAAGGCTGTTGGCCAGGTAATAGTTTGTTGCCAGCTAGCTCTGTCTTAATGATTGACCCATTTCTACTTATCTAAGTATTTCCACGTGGTCATCTTATTGGAGAGCGGCAGGCCGGCATCTTGCTTTCTCCATGCTCTACAAGCTGTCTCCTCCTTCCTACTTTCTATTTCCTCCTAGTCTCCTAGCCCTGCCTATCTTGCTTCCCCATTGGCCCACAGTGCTTTATTCATTAACCAATATGAGAAAAATATTTACAGAATAACATCTCGCATCAGTACACCTGGAAATACTTTTCAGAATTAAGTCATGAAATGTTAGGATAAGGTGAAAAAATATCAAACAGAGGAGCAAATAAAAGATTTCATCTTTTTTACTCAATGTAAAAAGAAATCAAGCTAATATTAATTTAATAATGTTTAAAAGTAGATGTTGAAAATATACCACTGTCAAGAAACTACAGTCAAGTAGAACGATTTCTTTCTGTATGGAGGTAGGAGGTTAGTCATGACAATCTTCTGCAGTTACCAAAACCTGCAGTTACTCAAGTCAATTTTATAAAGTGACAGTGTTTTCATATAAATTAGTCCTATCTTCCAGGATTCTTTTAATATATTATAAATGGAATCTATAAGGATGTACCATGTACTGTTTAGAGTGCAGTAAGAAAAAAGTCTTTACAGGTTTAGAACAATTATAAATTTTGCAAGAATTTTCTGCCCGTAATTAATTGAATTCACAGATACCAAGTCTGTGGATGAGGAGGATGAGCTGCATTGTACTAGGAATAAAAATGTACTAGGAATATATTTTTAATAGTGTAGCTTTTTAAAAAGTAGACAATGTGCTACTTCCACACATAGGACCCTCATAAACCAAATGTTTTGACAGTTTGTGAGTTTCTCTACCAACCATCGTAGAGGCAAGTCATGTTTTATTTTTTTTTATTTATTTTATTGCACACACACACACACACACACACACACACACACACACACACACACACTCACATACACACATGCACGCATGCACGTGGGTGGGGGTAAGTATAGTACCAAGACTTAGCTTCAGAAAATTTAAATAGAGTCAGATGATTTTTTAACGTAGTTGAACTATTTGTTATTTCTGGAGTTCCAGTTTTTATGCTAGAGGCAATAAAGTAAAGCATTTCCTTTAGGGTATATAGTAACACTTGCTTAAATGCTAGCATGTAGGATATTGTAGAGATAACATTCATTAAGGTTTACCAACATATGAGGTTGTGGGAGTATCTGGAAGCCAGATGGAACAAATAGATCCTTTCTTTTTTGTGCCGAAAATACAGTCTGTTTCAAGACTGAGCAAAACCCAAACAAGCCATTAGTATCTTTGGTTTCTCTTTCTCTGTTGCACATTTTTAGTTTGCTTTCCTTGTCCAAGTCTTGCCTGGGGATTAGTCAGCATATACATCTCATAGCTGATAGGCAAAAGCTTATTCTTTGAATCCATGAAGTAGTAAGCATCAGAGACCCATCAACAAAGACACTGTGAGGTCTGAATGATTAAATGTACTTTCAAAACCTGACAAAATGACAATATAACCAATGGTAGGGATAGCCTTTTTGCTTAAAAAATGCATAACTAGTTATTAGCATGCATGAAAAGCTGAACAATACAATCATATTTTATAAATAACTAAATTATAATTATCTTTTGGGATTTGAATACTAGGAAAAATATTTAAATTGATCATAGACTATCATAGTAGTAGTGCTAATGAGACTAGGAAATGTTTGGCTATTATTTCAGCCTGTTTTCTCTCTTCTGTTTCCATATTAGAGTCCATAGTCTCAATCTTCCTTAATGTTCTACTCCTCAAGTTTAGAAACTACTGTTGCCTTCTTCTTCCTAACAAAAATGAAACAGAGATAAAGATATGGAACTAAGCAGGTTTGTCCTTTCACATGCAGAAATTTGTCAAATTCTGTCAAAAATAATTTTAAAGTTAAGACAAAAATGGTGCAATAATGTTGTAGTTTACAGGAAATTCCTGGAATCTAGTTGCAGAGAGGGAGAAGTGATGAGCAAAGGGGTCAAGCCCAGGCTGCAAAAACTTACAGAATCAGCTGGCCTGAACAAAGAGGAGTTTATGGACCCTAGACTAATAGCTGGGAAACCAGAACAGGACGAAGCCAGATCCCTTTAATGTGGGTCTCAGCTAGGAGGCCTGGGCAGTCTATGCAACCTCTAACAATAGAACAAGGATGTATCCCTAGTGCACGAAAGGAATTCTGGAGCCCATGGAGTGATACTCCCTTAGCCTAGAGACAGAGGGGTGGGCCTAGGCCCTACCCCCAAATGACTTGACAGATTTTGATGATCCATCATGGATGTCCTCACCCTCCCTGGGGAGAGGATGGGGTATGGGATGAAGGATCCGTGGGGGACTATGGGGGAATTGGAAGGAGAGGGAATGGGGATCAATATGTAAAATAAGAAAAAACATTAAATAATATCCTAAGTATGCATTTAAGGTTAGATACATGTGTGTGCATACATTTACAAAATATATTACAAAACCATATATATTATGTGTAATTCTTGCTATATCCATTGACAGGATTAAAAGCCATCACACATTAGTAGATATAAGCATGCCTCATATGCAACCTTCGGTTTCTATATACATAGCTACTGATACAACTGTCCATGGACAGTTGTCTATTTCTAGGCTTCTGGAAGGGAAATGAAGCGAGGAAGTATTTCTGCTTCCACTGATGGAACAAGACAGACACAGTTAAAGGGCTTTTCTCTAGCCAAAGTTGGACATCAGAAAATAACATTTTGTTTCTTCCTCCCATGGCTCAGGCTTTATCTCCAAAAGCTGAGGGGTGGGGGGTTGGTGACAGAAAAAGAGTAATAGAGGTAGTGAATGACTACAGCAAAAACAAAACAAAAACTAATATTTTTGCATACATGAGCTCACAGCAGCTCTAACTGCATGAACATGACATACACAAGAATGAGCCTACCAAAATAGCAGCATGGATAGGCAGCCACTTGAAAGTCCTACCATAGCTAAGGAACTATTTGAGATCCATGGCTACTGGGAGGAAGATAGTCAATTTTGTTTAGCTTTCCCTTTTTCTCAAGAAATATGGACCTTGAAAGGCTACCCTTGATCCAGTTGATGTCCCTACACCCATGTACATGTTGGTAGCACTATGTGGACCCAGTGGCTTCTAGAAAATAACACATGAAATTGAGAGAGAATAGCAGGAGTTGATGGAGGAGAAATTTTATGTTACAAGCATTACATGAGAGTTCTCTGAAACCCTGAAAATCGTTAATACTATCAATTATTTATTCTTGTTTCTAAAAAAAGAAGGAAATGAATTTTTTGATGAATTAATTGGTATTTTCATGTTTTGGTATACTTTAACATCAGATACATTGAAATGTAAGTGACAAAAAGTGTACATTTAGGGTGCCCAATGTGATATTTTGATACATGTGTACCTTTTGAAGTCATAACCCACTGATGACCTTACAGATGTTGTCATTTATGTGATGATTTTTCCCTTGCTGCATTCAAAATCCTATTAGCTATAGCCCTCAGAAGTTTCCAGTTTCTTCACATCTGGAGTTCTTTGATATTGTTAATCTAGATGCTTCTTTCTCCCTTAAGATTTGACCAGTGTTGTCATTATTTCTTTAAATGAAATTTTTAACCCCAGCATCCATTATTTCCGCTTGAACTTTCATGTTGCATATGTTGGTTCACTTGATGATGCCCCATACATCACATGAGCTTTTTATTATTTCTCGTTCTATAATTTTTTTCAAATTATATTCTTTTGAATTCATCAGCACCAATTTGCAAGGTAAATCCTTCAGCTTATGTTTTTGATGGAATTTTTCCATTTTGTCTTTAAATTCTTCAGCTCCAGAGTACTCATTTTGCAAGTTTTAGCAGGTTTTAATCATCTGTTAATCATCATACAGTGTTCTTTATTCTCTTCATTTATTTAGTCACATTTTTACTTACCATTAACTGTTCTTTACGTTGATTATGTTCAATTCTTTGTCAAAGGGTTCATATATACTTGTTTCTGTATGGCCACTTACAAATGGTTTCTTTTGTTTCTTTTGACCTGATTAGTCATGGTCATTTTGGCTTTCTTATACTGTCTAGTATGTTTAGACTATCCCAGCCCTTCACTAGTTTGCCTTTTCAAAGATTATACATAGATGTTTTTAGATGATCTGAAGGCAACTTATTCCAGGAATGTTTGAAGAGTTGGCCTTAATATTTGACTCAGTATGGAAGCTGACCTGATGAAGCCTTAGCCCTTAGATGTCATGCCGGTTTGGATATGGAGCTTGGGAAATAGGTCAAGCCTGGAACTTGAGATCATGAGTTCCAAGGGCCAGCACAGTACTGATATGAAAATTTAGCTTGTTTGAATAGTAGTCAGAATGAAATGGATGGTGGATATTTGAGAGCCTGAATGGTACTGAAGCTGGACTGGAACCCGAGTTTGGAGATGCTGACTATAGGCCTAGAACCACAAAGATCACTCAATCAAAATGAATGGCTTGGAGCCTGGGTTGTATAACATCAGCTTCAGATGACAGGTATTTATCTGGCACTGAAGGATGCCAAGAGCCTTGAACTATTGCAACCAACCAAGTCATAGGATGTTCTGGAGTGCATCTTGTGCTAGAGTCCAGAATAAATGGGCTCACATCCTTCTTTTTTCTTCCAACACAGAGGGTAGCTCTATCCACAGTGAATTGAAAAAGGCTTAAAGAAGGGGTGGTACAAATATATGAAACTGTTTTTCCTGTACTCTTTCAGAGATCCTTTAAAAAAGAAAATTCTGTGTACCTTTCAAGTGCTTTAATCTTTCACTTACAGTCATTAGTTCTAGGAAAGGAATATTTGAGCATGGATACTCATTCAAATGAATGTTTCTGCTGCTACTTCACCATTTAGCTAAAATCACTCCCCTTGGTTATATTATCAAATTATCACTGTGGTTGAATAGTTTAAGTTGCCACTGTTAAATTACTTTTCTCCCTTTTTTGAATTACCTCTTGAAATAATTCGCCTATTTCTATTGAAGGGCTCACTTGCTGTTTATTGATTTATAAAGAAATTTATACCTATGTTATAGATTTATCATATGCTGCTTATTTTAATATATATAATCAAAATTAAAGTTTTAAGAATGGAAAATAATAAAATAAAGATACTGTTCTATTCATTTACCAATCTAATGATATGGCAAATCACTTCAGGAAGTGCTATGTAAGAATAATTTTAAATTTATTTTCACATGTTATATGAACTTTAGAAAACTTCTCACAATCTACTTATGTTTAAAGAGAAACTTATACCTATTTTTTAGTAAAGCAAGGCTAGATAATGGCGATCAGTTTTAACATCAATGCTAAGATTTATAAGAATAAGAAAATATGAATCCAATTGGATGTGTGTGTGTGTGTGTGTGTGTGTGTGTGTGTGTGTGTGTGTGCGTGCATGCTTGTGTTACATGCAGGACTTTAGTTTATATGACTCGGCAATGCAATATAATTATCAGTTCTTTATATAGTTGTTCATTATTTTACTGATATACATTTGCATTACTGATATATCATTTGCATTAGAAGGCTTTCATAGCATTTCTCATTGTGTACTGCAAGCTTACTTGAGATCGAGAGATAAAATCAGCTTTGAAAAACAAGTCTGAGTGAAAGATCAGAGTTTTTCTCTATGCAAAAGCAACTCCTTCTCCAATGAGAACATACCTGCTAATCCTTGCCAAACAGTCCGAACTGAGAACGAGTATTCAAATACATAAGATTTATGTGGAACATTTCATTCAAACCATGATACATGATGATATCTTCTCTTAAAAACAAAATTAATCCTATATAATTATGGCACATTTGTCACAAGTTGAAAAAATGGATAATCACTATTAATTGAATTTCTCAATTAATTTGAATATTGACACTTCTCCCCTGTTTCTTTTCCTCTATCATATGCCATCTGTCCATATACTTTTATATTCTGTGTCAATGTATAATATTAGATGTCCTCAACAATTTTGGAAAATATTGCCCTTATGACAGAAAGTCCTTCAACTTTGATTTTCATGATGTTTATCTTAATTTAGACTGGATTTATGAAGGTTGAGGAAGAAGAACACAGAAGTATCATTATCAACATATGTTAAGGATACTTGTTATCACACGCATGCAATGACATGTCATAGAACCCTTAATCACACAGTTAACATAGTGTTAGTCAAGTTTTTTTATAGTTACTCAACTCCTTTCTAAACTTTACTCAATGACTAGATTTTCTTTTTGAGGTTCATCATAACCATGAGTTTACTGATTGCGGTAGCTAAGAAGCATATACTACCCAGAATTTCATACATCTGATGGGTAACTCAGATTACTTGGGATCCATTCTTTTATGAGGTTTTGAAAAGATTCCATTGTGTTTCATAGAATGGTACTCTAATTTCTAATTGTTGACTCTTGTACATTGTGTTTTAGTAAGAAATAATGACATCTTTAAAATAAAACCTTAGTTACTCTAATTTAATTGGAGATGTCATTCAGTATATATGTTTCTTTTATTGGTTAATGAATAAAGCACTGTTGGCCTATAGGAAAGAAACATAGGATAGGTAGGACTAGGAGAGATGGTGGATTCTGGAAATGTAGTAGAGTCATGATGTGATCTCAGGATGAGAGGACATGAGTCTGGTGTTCTCGGTAAAATAAGACCATGTAGAAATACATATATTACTAATTATGGATTAATAGTTAATACAGATCTAGATAATAAGAAATGCTAGTAACCAGCCAACAGTTTCATCACTAATACAGTATCTCTGAATGTTATTTTGGGGCTGAAGCAGCTGTGGGACCAGGCTGGTGGGAAAGTGCTCATAACATGAATTTCTCAAAATATTCTTTTGGAAAGAGAATCCAAAATCTATGGCTTCCAAACCCAAGGATGATGATGATGATGATGATGATGATGATGATGATGATGATGATGATGATATATATATATCATATATATCATATATTATTTATATCATATATATATATAAAGAAATTACTAGTTTTAAAGAATGTTGGTAAGAGAAGATAGAAGAATGTCTATCTTAACTTGGAAAGTTAGGTAGAGGTTTGATTTTTTTTTAGCTCTGGCATACAGACATGTAAAGATTACAGATGAAGCTCCCTTAAAAACTCACATCCTTCTATATTAAAATGAAAAAAAGTCAAGCTTGATAACATATACCTATAAACCCAGCACTTAAGTACCACAGGAAGGAGAGTCACCTATTAGGACCATATACATGGTCTATGTATAGTGAAACCCTCTCTTAAAAAGCAAAAATGAGACTGATGTGCAACACATTGCTTAATCAGAAAAGCATTTCAAAGCATCCACTGCCAAAGATTGTAAACAGAAATCAATGAGAAAATTTCCACTTTTAAATATGGAAATATGTATGACATGTCAATATGAAGGAGATAGAACTGCATGAGTCTATTTCTTAATACCCATAGCTGATATTTTACTTTATGTCTTTCTGAAAGTACTCTAATATTGTTTCCAATATGTACCCACACTAGGAAAAAGTGAAAGGAACTTTATGAATCTACAAGACACCCATCATCAATAATGATATCCTAGACAACAGTTTGGGTCATGGTGAAAGAAAAATTAATGGAGATAAACATGAATTAAAATGAGAAATGCATGGAATTTTTATGAATGGAAAATTTTAACAACCAAAACTGCTGGTTCGTGACTAAATTGAAACGTTTGCTTCATTCTACAGGAAATGTAAAAACTGCCTAGCATTATACTACTTGTTCCTCCCAAGTTCACAAAGCAAATAACAATAGACAATAAATAAGATTTGGGTTCTAGACAACACTTACTGGTACTGTGACTTGAGGTGAAAGCACTAAATATCTGTGTCTGTCTGATAAGGCTTGCACAGATGGGCCTGGTATGCAAAGGCAAATGGAGATCATATATTAAACTTGCGATAAGGTTTCCAAATAGACGTGTTATTTATAAATATTGATGCAGCTTTGAAAAATATAAAATACATAGTAAATGAAAGTTTTCAGATAATATAACAGAACTGGGATATTAAAATGACTTATTACTTTGATAGAATCTTTTCTAGCCCGAGTATTGGATCCAACAAGGACCATACTAAGGGGGAGTACAAGCAACCATGCTGCAATAAAGAATAATTCATTTCATTTAAGAGAAAAAAGGGGGAATTCAAAACACTTGGAAAAACAAGAAAGGTGTCCTCCTTCTCTCTGTGGTGCTGTATTAGAATTAACTGGCATTTAATTGCATTGTTTCATTGGGGTAGATGTTAGAAAGAGTACTATAAAATGCTTCAAGGAAAAATTATTTGCTTTTCTCTCTTAAAAAACAGTGATGTCCTTTCTTCCTAAAGAAATACTACCCATACCTGGCAAAACAGATGTTTAGGCTTGAAAAAAATGTTTGAACTGGATCTCAAAGCCTTATTGACTACATTGAAATTGCTTTCAAAGGGGGCAGTAAGGAGGCTTAAGTCAATTTTATTTATTTTCATTATATAGTACAGGCACAGATAATGTTTTCAGTAACAAAGAATATGTGCTTAACCCTAGAAAAAAAGTAGAATTTAAATGAAATTGCTGAGGCAAAATAAGATAGCCATAAATAAACATGCATTACTTCCCTTACTTAGTTCCCGAAAATGCTTCACTGAAAACTAATGGTTTTCAATCCTGCATATAATCTGGTTATTACCAGGATAAAACCAAGATGGGAAGGTAATTTATCAAAGGCTATAGTTCACTCTTATACCAATTTAATGTTTAACATAATAAAAATGGGATTTGTTTTAAGATGGAACGATAAGCTGCTTTCTATAGTGTTTGAAATCACTGTATTTAATTCAAGTATCATTTGTATTTACAGTAATGTTATATATCATAGAAGCTGTTAGCCTTAAACTTATCCACTGAAGCAATGGTCAGAAGAGACTGTTTCCCATAGGAGTTATGTTAAAAGCCCATAGTCATCAGGGGTCACCATCTGGATAATGTACTTGGTGTATTTTCAGGAAAGTACCTGCCCAACATGAAAGTAGTTCTGTAGCTTTAATAATTTGGAAGTAAAGTACAAAAGCTGGAGTAGTCCTTAGCCTGATGGAACATGAAGTAAGATATGTGAGGGAACTGGAAAGGAGTAAATGCTGACAAAATGGGAAAATAAATGATCCTGAGAAAGTATCACATGCTATTATTTTGTGACATCAACTATGATGATCATTAGAGTTTATTGCTGAGACAGGTTTCCAAGTAGTCTAAGCATATTTATTTAACAGGATTAGAAAACAATACTTCCAACAAATAAGGATAACATCCTTAATTGAATGTTGTGAGTGTCAAGATTCAAGACTGATTTTTGCATCTATGGCAAATACCAGCAGTGTGCTTACCTAGTGTGCACGATATCCTAGGTTTAATCCACACTACCTCTATGGTGGCTTTATTGAAAGTAAGGTTATATTTGTCTTTTTAAAAAAAAAAGTTGGGAGAACTAGGCAGTCTCTGCTAAAGTTATTTATCCCTAGTATACAAATGGACTTTGGAGCCCATTCCACATAGAGAGATACTCCCTCAGCCTAGACATGGGAGAGGGCCTGAGCCGTGCTCCAAATGATATGTCAGACTTGAAGACTCCCCATGGAAGGCCTCACCCTCCCTGGGGAGCAGAAAGGGGGTGGAATGAGGGTTTGGGAGATCAGGGGAGGATGAGGGGGGGTGCAGGAACTGGGATTGACATAGAAAACAAGCTTGATTCAAATTTAAATTTTAAAAATTACCAAAAAAGTTGCCAATTTCAAGTTTTCTTTATAAATATGTGATTAAAAAAGTACTGCCTTTGCTGTTAAATGGGTTCCAATGTCATCTGTAAGAAAATCAAGGCAACACAACACATGAAAAAGCAGGTGATACAGAAAATAGTCTTGTATTTTGACACAAATGATATAAATATATTCCAGTAAATTGAAATACCTAAAAATAATTCTTGGCACACAACTTTCCTAATTCAGATGTTTCAAAGATTTTTCAGACTTTCTAAACTTTATTTTCTGGTTTCTAGAATAAGATTTTTGGATCCCTAATACCTTTTCAATCAAGATTTCTTTTTTTGCTATGTAAAATAAGAAAAATTAAATAAAGGAGTTCTGTTTTATGTGTTATGGTATTATCCATATTTAACTATTAACTGTCTTTTGGTCCTTTAAAATGCTTGAAACCTGAGGCAGGGGAGATGCATCAACAGTAATGAATACTTACTGCTCCTGCAGAGGACCTGAGTTTAGTTTTCAACATCTATGTTAGGTGGTTCAAGTCACTTGTAACTCTAAGGTTCAGGGTTCAGCCACCCACCTCTGTCCTCCGCAGACACCTGAACACACAGGCACTGATAAACCGACATACACTTAACTTGAGTAAATAGAATAAACTATTACACCTTCATTGTTAAGGCATTGTTTAGGCAACCATATCATTGAGATGTCGTGGAGGCAGCTTCCCTGTCATACATAGAAGATAGTAATCTTGCAGCAGACTTCCTGGCCCTCTGAGGACACAATCTTGCCACTCCTTCTTCCACAATATTCCTTGAGCCCTAGGTACAGTATTTGTGTTATGGATGTATCTACTGAAGTTAGGCAGCCCATGTTTAGTTGTTCATCTGTTGATAGGCAAATGTGGATAGGGAAAATCTTGTAGGGCCCTATCCATATTTGAAGAGACATGGGCTATTAATAATTTCTGAAAGGGAGATGTAAATGGTCTTCCCCAGAGGTGAGTACCCTAAGTTGGTTATGCAAAACCAAGCAATCAGCCTTAAATATACACATACAAGCAACACTGACTAGAAACACCAAACTATATTTTGATGACAATGTTGAAAAAAAAATTACTTCTAAAGCAATATTCTCTTTGCAACTCCTTGTTATTTATGTTTTATTGAAAGGAATTTTTCATACATTATATTCTGATCATGCTTTTCCCTTCCTCCAACTCTTCCCAGATTCTTCCCACCTCCCCACCCAACAAACTCCATGTCCTTTCCTTATCTCTTTAAAAAGCAAATAATAAATCGAGTAAAAATAACAAGAAACTCATATAAAACTCTCACACCGACATAAACACACAAAGAAATTAAAATATATAAGCAAATGTCCAAAAGACAAAAAAAAAAAGGTTCACACATAGCCAGGCGTTGGTGGTCCACACCTTTAATCCCAGCATTCGGGAGGCAGAGGCAGGCAGATCTCTGTGAGTTCAAGGCCAGCCTGGTCTACAGAGCTAGTTCCAGGACAGGCTCCAAAACAATACAGAGAAACCCTGTCTCGAAAAGCAAACAAACAAACAAAAAAAATCCAACCAAACAAACAAACAAAACAAAGCAATTTGAGACAAGATGTCTAAAAATCATGCCAAATACCATTGAATTTGTTTTGTATTGGGCATCTACTGCCAGGCATGGGGCCTTCCCTGAAGCATGGTTAATATATCCATTGAGACTTCACTGGGGAAAATTATTTTTTCCTTTATTAATCGGTGTCAACTGGAAATAGCGCCTTGGTTAGGAGTGGGAGCACAAGTCCACATCCCCATCTCAGTTCTGGAACCCAGTCTGGCTTAAACCTATACAGGCTATGTGGCTGCTGCCATGTTCTCTGTGAATTCATATATGCATCAATCCTGCTGTGTCTGGTGGACACTATTTCTTTGCAGTCATCAGTCACCTCTGGTTCTTTCTTTTCCATTTTCCCTTCTGAATAGCTCCTTGAACACTGATGGACAGGAAGTGATTAAGACATCTCACAGTCTCTCATTTTGCATATTGTCCAGTTATGGGTCTCTGTGTAAGTTCCCATATCATGTAAAAAATAAGCTTCTTTGACGTTGACTGAGTGAGGCACTGATCTGAGTCCCAGGCAGGTGTGGGCACTGGGAGGCCCTGGTAGAAAGTGTTTCTAGGTATCAGAAAATAACACAAAATAATGGAAATGTCCTAAAAAGAGAAGGGCATTTAAATTTTTATTCAGATATTTATATATGAGTAATGATAATAATTAAAGAAAAATAGACCATAAATGCTAAAGGGAGTGAGGAAGAACATGAGGGAGTTTGGAGGAAGGAGAAGAATAGGGAAGATTATACAAATTCAGTATATACCTAAAATTTTCTAGCATAATTTTATACTTTTAAAAATGAAATAAGTATTTTAAAAATGCTTGAAACTCATGTTTTAGACATAAACAACTACAAAAAAGATAAAAATAAAATAATACCTGTATCCAGGTATTCTTGATCACAAAAGTATTTTTTTAATTAGAGATGTATGAATACATATCATTGTAAAAAGATTGCAGCAATAATATAAAAATGTTAAAGTACCTTTGGGTTTCCCCAGCCACCCCCCCAATCTAAAGAACCATAGCTTAGTATTCCTTGTTTCAATATGTTTTGTGCATTTAGCTGTGTAGAGTTATATGTATGTGCACTGTTCTGCAACATTCGACATACAAATCTTACCATGTCAGCACATAAAGGTCATTCAATTGTTCATTCATACATATTTGAAGCCCATGTAATGACACACAACCCACCATGGGCTGATTTTAACACTAAGAAATCATTAAGCCAGGAAAATTTGGTGTTAGCACATTTCTCTCTCTCTCTCTTTCTCTTTTGCTCTCTCTCTGTGTGTGTGTGTGTGTCTCACTCTTTCTGTCTTTCTCTTTCCTCTGTGTGTGTTTCTGTCTCTCTCTATGTGTCTCTTTCTCTCTCCCTCTACCTCCCCCTACCTCCCGCCTCTCTTCTCTCTCCCTTCTGCCTTCTCAAAAATCTGTCTTTCTTACCCCTCTCAATAAGTATATTCAAAGAACAGGCAAAAATATATGCAATTCTTGCATACATGTTACAGAGATTCTTCTAATGTTGGAAATTTTGCATATGCATAATATAATCACTAAAACTAAGAAATTAACAATGGTACAGTGCTACTAGCAATTATGTTATTATCTGAATTCAGGGTTTAATACAGATCTCTCCAGTTTCTAGTTATTCTTCTTATTTTAATGTCCTATCGAGGATCCTATATTACATTAATTGCCTTGTCTCCTTAGTTTCTTCCAGTCTAAGTTTCATAGTATAAATACTTTTAATTCTGAGTTGTTATTTCTTTCTTTTTTAAGAACTTCAAATTTATATTTCACAAATATAAAAGCATTCAGAAAGGGGATAAGATGGGGCTTGGGAGGGGGCAGGGGAGGAGAGGAGTGTAAGGGAACTGGGATTGACATGTAAAACAAGCTTGTTTCAAATTTAAATTAAAAATATTATGATAAAAAAGGATACAATTGTACTGAAAAGGATCTAAAGGCAATAATGAGAAAGAGAACCTTAGATTGGATTCTCAGTTTCCACATTAAAAAGCTTAGCGTTGCAATATGTACCTATAACATCAGTGCAGGTTATTGGGGGATGAAAACAGAAGTATAAGTCAGTAATAAGCTGTCTGTGGCTTATTAGCCAGCCAGCCTAGCCCCTAACCAGCAAACTCCAGATTCTGTTAGAGAATCTGTGCATGGGAATAAAGCAAAGATTGGAAGAACAGGATATCTAATGCCCCCTTTTGGTTGCTGTTTTTGTGCACATCGGAGAGTACACATGTTCACATACATGCATACAGTTCCCATATGCATACAGTTGCCATATACATACCAGAAACAAAACCACAAAACTGTAAGACAGGAAGAAAAGTGCAATATATATATATATATATATATATATATATATATATATATATATATCCATATATATGGTATTATATAGTAAATATGTAATTAGCATATAATTATATATTATCATAATAAGTATATTGTAGTAGTTAAATTGCGCTTACAAAGGATTGATTCCAAAATATGGGTATATCACTCTTACACACAGATAGCTATGCTGTTTCTAAGTTTTATATATTTAAAAAGTCAATATAAAATTTTACACAATACATATTAAGTGTCTGTGTCTATATGTACAGACATAGTGCATATGAAGTTATGCCATTTGGGCTGATCATGCTCACTCCAAGAGCTATTAATTAAAAGCTCCAACACTGGGAGTGAGAAATCCCCTTTTTAGTGGTTGGGTATGAGACTACAAGACACTCCCAAAACAATACAGGCTGTGTTGTTATTTTTTTTTTTTTTTTAGGTACCTCCCAGAAGCTAAGGGTATGTCTCTATTCCTGAAGGTATCATGTACTTTGGACACAGGACTCATACAATCTAAGCTCTATTGCTCTTAAATCCTCCTCCCTGAGAAGTAGTTTTCAAAGTACTAGAAGGTGCTATGCAAGATTCCAAAGGAGAAAGCAACCAATAGTCATATCCAGCTGTGGTACTTATGAACCACAGCAATGACCAGTATGGCAAAATATTCTTAAAGACACCATAATGGTACTCACATCGTGACCTTTACCAACAGGTTTTTAATTGGACATATAGCCCACTCAACATGAAGGAAACCATGCTTGGTATTGGAAACATAGACAACCACCTGGGGTTATCGAGGTAATGAATCTAAGGAGAGAGCCTACTACTACCAATTTACAAAACCAACAGAATTCCTAACTGCATTCTAAAAACTTATCCGTATATCCACAATTAGGTGCAACTCTCAATCCTAGGAAAGGAAACTTCACTTTGCAACAGAAAGAAACCATCACAGAAAACTACAGTTGGTTAAACTGCAAATAACAATTTATTGTGGAGTTCCTAGTCCTAGTTGATACACCTGAACACAACTCCTACACCTAAGGGGGATAAAATGATTATAAGAACCAGAAGATGAGGTGATCTGCTGTCAGATTTTGTTTCCTACAAATGACAGGGAAGCTTTACCTATGATACTTCAAAAATATATCTTGCCTAACCAAGATTTGAACAAAGACATTTCAACAGACATGCAAACATGGACAAGAGAAAATTCAGGACTCCCCAATCCCAGACAAAGAACTATAGACAACTAAAAGGTGTCCAGAGTTGCATAAACAGTCTTCCCCAAGGATGAGCCTGTACTGGGATTTCTTTGTGCCCCATCCAGCTCCCAAATCATGACACAGATACTAGTTATTACTTATGAATGTTCAGACTTAGCTTAGGCTCATTTCTTGCTAACACTTTAAATTTAATCTGTTTCACTTATGATTTGCCAAGGGCTTTTTACCTTTCATTCTTCATGTCTTGATTTCACTGCATCTTCTTGGCTGGCCCCAGGCATCTCCCTATTTTTTTCCTTCATTCTCTTCTCTCAAGTCTAAATTTCTCCTCCTACTTATTCTCTCTGTCTGCCAACCCTGCCTATCCCTCTACTGCCTGGCTATTGGCTGTTCAGCTTTTAATTAGGCCAATCAGTGCCTTAGGCAGACAAGGTGAAACAGTAACATATCTTTACATAGTTAAACAAATGTAGCATAAAGAAAAGCAGCACACCTTTATATAATTAAACAAATGTAACATAAATAAATGTAACACATCTTTATATAGTTAAAGTAATATTCCACAACATGAACCCCTACTCACTTATCCAATTCTAATTGCTTAACCCTAAAATCATATACATACAAATAAAACTAAACAGACTGAGCAAATTCTATTTATTAAAAACAAAAATAAAGTCAATTTACTTACAAAGCTATAATAAATTTTCATATGATCTTCTCTATATACACATATGTTCATTTAGTTATTATATACTTTAAGAAATAAAATCCACTGATAAGAATTATTTTAAATTTGGGTTATGGTAGATATCAAAGTTGTATTTAAAATGTCCTTACTATATTAATTTCATCCTTTTTTATTTTTCACCTGCTTTAGAACTACTTGGTATTTGATTTTACATGCAATTATTTTTATTAATTCTTTGATAATTTTATAGAATGTGTTTTGATTCCTCACCCCTACTCCTATCTCAATTTCTCCCAGACCTACCCCCACCTACATAATCTACAAAGTTCTGTCTTTTTTATAACTCATCAAGTCAATCTTGTACTTCCTGTGTATTTCCGGAGGAGGAACCATCCACCATAATATAGTCAACCTACCAATGGCCACATCTTTAAAGAAATTTGATTCTCCATCCCCAAGAAGCCATTAACTGCCCCAAGTTCCTCAGTTAGGTGAATTTGCAAACTGCTCTTTACTTTGTAGGAGACTCTTGCCTAGCTTTATCTTGTTGTGTAGGTCTTGTGTGGGCATCCAATGGTGCCATAAACTCCTGAGCGCAGCAGTCCAGTAACATTCAGATGATAACCTTTATGCAGGGCTTCACTAACCTCTGACTCTGACAGTTTTCCTGCCACATCTTCCATAGTGGTTCCTGAGCTTTGGGGTGTGGGGATGTGTACATTTCCCTGCTGTGCCTGTTGACCCTTATAACATTCATTCTGCTGCTTCACAGTTGGCCATATCTTGTCATTCCCATTACTATTGTATTTAATAAGTAGTATTTAATGGAATACAAGCTAACACCTGAGTGCTGAATTAGGAAACAGGGATATAAAAATGATGGTGATTCTTCCCTTTAAAGCAAATAGATAAGCAAATACTTTCATAATACTTTGGTGGACTCAATAATATCATGCCGAAAGAGACATTTGTGCTCTATAAACTTCTAGTGTTTATTTAAACACATACTGAATCTAGATTGTACTCTCCCAATGGAGTATTAGAGGCTTTGCTTACACATATTGTCCTTCCCTTCTCCAAGAGGGATAAAATTGGTTTTGTCAAATATTTAAAAAGAGACATTTTTGTGAACTATTCTAGATACTAGAGGTTGCCATTGTTCAACAGAAATATGTGAACTGATGTAATTTAAGATTTTAAGGTGGCCATATTTAAAACATAAAGAAATAAGTAAAATGAATTTTAATAAAACCACTAATGATATACTATATCCAAAATATTGCTTCAACATGTAATAGGTATATAATTATTAATGTGGTATTTTGTACTCTCTTTTATATTGCCTTTGACCCTGACTAACCAAATTTGAAGTGCTCAATAAATGCATGCAGCAAGTGCTTACCCTATTAAAAAAATACAGATCTAACTTATCTACTTTGCATTTCTAACATCTCTTTCTAGAATATTTCTGTAGCCTGATTATTGTACATGCATAGGTGTCTCTTGAATGGTAGTAGAATGAGGGAGCATCATTTTTTATGTTACTAGATACCACCAGGCTCACTTAAGAAAGACCAAGTCCAAAATCCTAACAGACATTACAAAGATTTGAATATAGTAACTTGGACAATTCTATAGAAATATGCAAGGTAAGAACAATTTCTGCCTATGAAGTCAACCCCTCTTGAGATTCAAGATTACAGGAATGTTTTAAACTTAGATATGGGATACGCAACCTGAGTAGCTTAGTCCTGTGCTGTCCAATGGACTGCATTTAGCAACAGGAAATTGCATGATATCCCACTTGTTACCTTAAATTTGTAACGAGCTTGTGATTTCAGGGCATAGCTCTTTACAATTGGATTAAAAGAAGTCTAATAATTACAAATTGTATAGTGCTGAGCAGCAGGGAACATTTGTTAAAGGACCATTAGGAACTGTCATTCTTAATCTGGTGAAAAGACATTACTTTAGGATGATCTGAAGTGGCATACACATTCTGGCTAGTCAGTGGATTTCAGTAAAATACAAAGTAGCTGGTAGCCCACATTAAGCTAGAGACTGTCTGTCCCCTCCGCGAGTACACACATTTATGTATACATCATTAGGGGTGACAATATTAATCTTGCTCTGAATCAAGTTCTGTATTTATGTCTACTTTAACTCATTTGGAGCACTACTTGTAAAATTTAAATTTTATCAGTTTCCATTCACTTCTTGTTTATTGATGACTAGCTGTGAAGTGGGTTAGACCACTGAGACAACATAATTTTGGGACTTGTAATTATATGTAAGAATTTTTCTAGCACTCTTCCTGACTGGCTTCACATTTAGCTACTTAATGCTCCTTACAGATTCCGTGTAATTCTTCAGAGACTTTTATACCTCTATTCTCTCTATCTGGAAGGATTTGTACTACATAAGTGGTTCCCAACCTTCCTAAATCTGTGACCCTTTAATACAGTTCTTCATTTTATGGTGACCCCAAAACATAAAATAATTTCATTGCTACTTCAGGACTGTAATTTTGCCACTGATATTAATCATAATGTAACTATTGATATGTGGGATATTTGATATGTGACCCCCTGGGAATTGTGACCCATAGGTTGAAACCTGCTACTCTAGATATTCAAGATAACTTTGCATCATCTGGTCTATTTTATTCATCCTTCCTCTGAGAGACCCTTCCTGACCTCCCCTTATTAGTTGTTTTTCCTGTTGCTGTGATCAAACAAATTGACAGAAACAATGTAAGAGAGAAAGTGTTGACTGTTAGATGACAGAGAAGGCATGGTAGCAGAAGTGCAAGGTCAGCCAGTCACATTGCGTCTGCAGGAAGGAAGCAAAGGGAGATTAATATTAGGTCTCAGCATTCATTCTTTTTTTTTAATTCAGCCAAGGACCCTAGCCCTTATAATGATGTCAGCAACAATTAAACTGTGTCTCCTTACCTCAATTAACCTTATCTAGTTAATCCCTTCAAGTATACCTTGGGGATAATTTAGAAAGTAATTCTTCACTGTCATTATCAGAGGCCTGTCTCTAAGGTGATTCCAGATCCTGTAACATTCAAAATATTAACTGTCCACACCTTTACCTTTATTTTCCCTCACTGAACTTATAACTTCCTAAAAATATCATTTGAGCTTCTTTGTTTCCATAAAATTTCTACTTTATAATTTATAGTATATCCATGTATTTTCCTTGGTCTATCTTAAACCATCAATTAAGTTCTGGACAACTCTAAGCACTAAAAAATAAATAAATAAATAAATAAATAAATAAATAAATACATACATACATACATACATACATACATAAAACAACAACCAAAAAAACCCTCGTTGCCCAAATAAGTTATTGAACTAACATAGTACTATAACTTAAAATTGTTCTTTATTCAATGCCTTATTCTATGTAGTTGATTCAAATGAAAATACCTAACTTTAAGAGAGTCAAAGAGAATTGGATTCATCTTCTTTCCAAAGATGTCAGTCAGCTAGTATATACTAATTAGGCTATATGAATTGTTCACATCTAGAATCCATTCTCTCTCTCTCTCTCTCTCTCTCTCTCTCTCTCTCTCTCTCTCTCTCTCTGTATGTGTGTGTGTGTGTGTGTCTGTCTGTCTGTCTGTGTGCATGTGTGTGTGCATGCATGCATACATACATGAGTGTGTATGTGTGTGTCTGTGTGTCTGTGTGCACATGTATGTGTACATGGGTTAAAGCCTAGAATCCATATAAGAAAAAACATGAATTTTTCGATTTCTGAGTGCGGGTTATGTCATTTAGTATAATGACTTCCAATTCTACCCATTTTTTGTCTGTATCCCCAACATTCCCAGTATACTTGGCATTTATTTTGAAAATATTTCTCAAATCAAAAGATAATCCCTAAATGTAAACTACTACCAAATGATACATTGGTATATAGCACAAATCATTATGCTTATTGATTGCCTTAATATGAGCAAGCCATGCTTATTTGTAATAAAATTCCAGAGTTTTAGAGACCACAGTCTATTCTTCATATAAATGCACTGTTTGGATTCTTTTGTAACTCAGCATATAGAAATTAATTTGGAAAAGAGAAAACATCAGTCACCTTGCCATGGTACCCTTGATCTGTAGCAAGTAATTAACTTTCATTATATATTCACAAAAATATACATTCTAAACAGCTTACTCCCTGGGGAACATATAATACACTTAAAAAATTTTAAAACTTCATTGTTATCACAGAATGTTCTATTAAATGTGCCCTTACCTCTGTATCTGCCTATTTCTTCTAACTCTAAAAGATAAATCCCCCCTTACATATTTCAAAATGACTGTCTCATCACATGCATTCTTTTCTCATTTTCTCATGCCCTCAGGAAAATGATTGAACTTAAATAAAGTACATAAAGTAGGTCTCTTGGTCTTCAAAATGACATCCATTATGCCCTCTGTTATAAATGGTCAATCTAATTTCACAAAAATAATTGAACCAAGGAAATGAAACAGGTTTCAATATGATTTGTAATATCAATAATATTAAAATTATTTTGGGAGCCTGAATATACCAAACTTTATATGATAATGACAAATATCCTGAACTGAGACAATACTAGTAACCTAACTTCACTTCTTTTGGGCATGAAATCTCAGCTATGGTAGTAATATAGTATTTTTGTATATGTCATATATTCCTTAAAACCATTATCCTTTGGTTTCAGTAGCTTCTATTTATTGCAAAAGAAAATCACCAAGCTATACCGGCTTTAATCCAAAGAAAAGAGTGAAACCAATTAAATGCTTAAAAGTTTTAAAGATAAATTAGAACTAAGATGTTAGAAATCTCTTTAGCTCCAACTAAAAGTAGACAGATGAGTTTTCAAATGGGCTTTTTGGCTAGTGTCTCTATTTTCAGTCACCAACTCCTATGATATATATGAGTGATAGAAGTGCAAATTAAATCCTCTCCGTTTCCCTAATAACATGAAAAAGAATATGAAATGGTTTATGGACGGATTCACTTTTTCATTCTTGCCTTTTGGAAGTGTTTGAAGATTCTGCACTGGGCACTATTTTAGCAGTCTCTCTCTTCAGTGACCTCATTCCCTCTCAAACATCAACTGTTGACTCTATGTGTGCATGTTTTTACACTCTTGTTCTAACTTTAACATTCCTTTATAACTTCAAACCTCTTATAGTAGGCATTATTATCTGGATGCCAAATAGGTCCCTGGAAACCCATGTCTCTAGGGATGAATTAATTTAATTCCTCTCGTCTCACCTCAAACCATCTGTTTAATTAGTCATCCACAAAACATAAATCAAGCATCAAATACTTGTAAGCTAAGTAAAGAATCACCTCAATATTTTAATGGATACATCATTCTGTCAGTTATTGTGGCTCTAAATTGTAACCCCTTTGAATTAATCTTCGAAATAATCCATCTACTTGTCCATGGTCTCTTAGTACACCTACATACATACATGCTATTATGAGTAGACACAATCTCACAGCAAACTCCTTGGTCCTTTCACCCTCATATCTTTCTGCTTCCTCTTCCACAATCTGAGCCTTAAGTACAGGAGTTGTACAATTTTGTCTTCTTTGTTATTTTATTATAATCACTTTTTGGTCTTTGAGACAGGGTTTCTCTGTGGTGTGTTGGTTGTCCTGGAGCTCAAGCCATAGACCAGGCTGGCCTTGAACTCCCAAATGCTGGGATTAAAGGTTCACTCCACCACTGCCCTACAATTTCTTCTTCTGGAACTTCTGTTGACTTCTCACTGCAAATAACTGAAGCACTCTTATGGTAGTACCTTAACTGAGAAACTCTCATCTACATTATTGCACGACCACCCCATTTGTTTCCTTGATATGTATTTTACTTTCCCAATCCATTTTGTTTTGCACTGTTAGTAGAAATGTATTTGATGATACCATTTACTTCCCTAAAAACACTCAATAATCCCATTTTCTATCTAATTTAACACCCTAAAGAAAACTGACCATGCCATATATTCAAGAAATAATAATGTTGCTGTTGCTTAATAAATTAAATGCAAATATCTAAGAGTGGTGCCCATTGTTTTCTAAAATACAGCCTTAATGCTATATTTATCATAGCTAAGCTCCAATGAACCCAAGCAACTTCCTTTGAGCCAACACATTCTGTGCATCATGAAGTAATAATTTGTTCAGCCCTCCACTCATCTTTCCCAGACTCTGTTACCCTTCAAAGCACTACTAAATATAAGCATCTACCTATAATAATTCCTTTGTAAAATTCATTCTTTACAAAATCATTCTAGCCAAATACAGCTTCTTTCTTTAATCTATTTATTTTTAAAATAGAAAATAGAGAAATCATAAAGAGAAAAATTAAAATCCTCCCAAACCACTAGCATGTTGCTTCCACACATTCTTTGTCTAAGATATGAATGTCTGTATACACAGTCATACACATTCATACAATTCAGATTATATAATTCATACATTTGGGAAGCCTAGTATTTTCAATTGATGCTTCATGAATGTTTCCAAGGTTGCTGTATGACATTTTCAATGTGACTTTAATAACTATATAATTTTGTGTTATTAATACATTGCCAGGTAATAACACACCAACTCTTAAATACTTAGTTGATTATAACTTTTTAATGATTTCAGATATTATCATGGACAATCTTAAGTACACTAATAATAATTGCTTACAAACTAAATTATTGAACCAAAATACAAGTCAAAATTTAAGGTTTTGTTATGTTCATGTTTTGTTTTGCTAGTATAAGTAATGCCACATTACCTTGAACAGAACTCATTATATTTTAATATTTTCATCCAAACTTGATGCACAGTCATATTTATGCACAATAATACTAAATATCTCTTAGTATTCTGATAGAAAATTAAACTTAGGTCAATTCTTTTACATAATATGGCCATTTCACATTTGTAATACTACCAAAGGTAGCCTAATAGGCATCTAGATTTTAACACCTGTAGTAGTTATGAAGGGCCTATGAATACTAGGCAGTCAGTAACTGTTGAATTGAATTGAATTAGTCAAAAGAAAGTTCTTCATATGAAAGTCAAGTGACATGATTAAAGAAAATGGAAACAGGTGAGATCACAGCCCTAAGGAGACAAGAACAATCCCATCATATCTGGCCAACTAATCCTCCATTTCTGAAACTATCTCTTGGATAGCTTTTGCCTCAGTATTTTAGCACCAGCTACTTAAGAACTGTATCTGTTGATACAGCTTAAAAAAAAAAACTCATAGTCCATTGGCTTAGTTAAAAGACCATTAATTCCGACATTTCCAGGTGCCAAAGCGTAGCTCATTTAGCAGCCTTCTAAGTGAGTCAGAATAAGTTAATGTACGCTTGTTTTCTTGCAGCAGTACACTTGTTTGGCCTGACCTGGCAGTTGCAACCAGTTGGACAGATCTATGCGAATGGAATTAGCAATGGGAACACAGGGACCGAGTCCATGGATACTACTTACTCTCCCATTGGAGGAAAAGTTTCTGACAAATCAGAGAAAAAAGGTACAGTGACCAAAATGATTGATGGATTCTTGATTAAATTTTCCTAATTAAGTTATTAGGACCATATCTGGGATGCCTTCACATCAAATTAAATTTCATTATCACTGAAAAAACTCCCATATGTGATCAGAATAAATCCACGTCAGTGTCTTGTGAAGCAAATTTTATTTTATTTTATTTTTCTCCAGTGCTTTGACTATAAACAAATTAAACTTTTCAAATATGTTGGCGAGTTTGAAAATAAATAAATATTTATAGAATGGAACTTTCAATACAATGAAAATTTCATTTCACATATAACTACCCTGAAGCAACACAGGATTTTGATTAAGTTCCCTTATGTCCTAGCACAGCATTTATTTATATATAACATTTTACAAAGAGTATATAGAAATTTCTTCTGTTTATAATAAGTAAAGCAGTCCCTGCCTTGTGTAAAGGTGAATGTTTATAACAAAATGGGAAAACATGAATTATTTTTCTAGTTGGGAAACATGAATTCTTCCTAGTTGAAAGAAAATTGCTTCGAGTTCTGAAATGTTCAAAGTAACCAACTTGAGCATAAACTCGGAGACTTGTTTAAATAAATGCCACAATACTAGTGCTCTTAATTTCTGATTCAGAATGAGTGATTTTAGTATTGACAAGCAAATCAAAATAGCTAGAACTTTGTGTTAGAGCTTCCCTCGAAATTGGTTTAAGTAAAGAGGTACTTGTGCTATTTAAATTTCAGTATGTACAATATTAAGTAGAAATTGAGAAAAACATAACCTCTAATTTTAAATAAATTAAGCAAACATTACTCTTAAGAAACTCACAATTTTATAGAGGTTATAAGTTTTATTTTACCTCATTAGTTCTAAATACAGCATTAGTTGGTTTTGTACTTTTTGAGGCAATAGTCTCTGCATGTCTCATTGCTTTAGGTGTGTTTGTGAGGTTTCCTTTTTTTTTTTTCTTTTTGTCTTTTGTAACTTTGCTTTACCCCATGATTCAGTAAAAATGAACACTTAAGGTTAAGAAGACAAGAATTGTGTTACCATTTTCATTTCACAGTTCAGTTTGATTTGCATCTCATTTCAAAATATTTAATTCTATCCAGGACTGACCTTCCCTGGAAGTTTCACTGTTACTGCTGTAAGGAGTAGGCTTGTCTACAGTCAGAAGTAGACAAGGAAAGGACTAGAATAGGCTCAGAATTTTCTTTCCCATCTCTTTTATCTACTTTTCCTTTCTTCTTATTTGATTCCTTCACATCTGAAGACATAAAAGCCACCATCTGGCATTACCTTCCTGGGGACAGTCTTGTCATTTACAGTGAAAATCAGAAACACCTGTTTAAAGAAATTGCAAGATGCAGGACAAAAAAAAAAAAAGATGAGCACATGGTTTTCATAAGATTATATTCAATTTTGCATTTGAATTCCAATGTTCTCATAACTCCTTTCCAGAAACTAGGTTATTAAATAATTCTATGTCCACGATTGTTCCAGATACTTTACATGGATTAAATCACAAATGTAACATTATGCTTTCCATTTTTAAGAGATTAATTGAGGCACAGAGAGGTTTGGTGATTTACTCTTGATCAAAAAGCTATCAACTACTTGACTGATCTCAGAACCTAGTCTCTTAACTTTTACTTTTTTACAACATCTTACTGTGTAACTTTAACACAGTTAGATGTTGCAAAAAGTATTTCCCCTTTAAATGAGCCCAGTGAGAATTGTTTTGTCTTTCTGCTCAATTAAAAACACAAACAAGCATAAAAAACTATTTCAATTTAATAATTTATGAAGAAACATCATTATATGTGACCCCTTAAATAGGTCACCCACATTCCAGAACTGGCCCAACCCCTAAAGATAGCACCACAACAAACATTTAACTAGATGAAAATGAAAAAGAAAATTCTTAAAGTCGCATTTGTGCGAAGGTAAAGGTATGGTGGATAAATATGGGAGGATGATGGAGGAGGGAAGTGAGTGTGATAAAAATATATTAAATTGTCAAAGAATTACTAAAAATATGATTTTAAAAGAAATGTAATTATGTATTCATATATCACAAAAGCAGAAGTGAAGCTATTTAAGGAGAAAAAACAGAGCAGCAAAGGCAAGGAATGGAGGGTGTAATGAGGGAGAAAGACAATAGAGAAAAAATCTAATATATGCATATATATGCATATATATTCAAAAACATAATAAAGTCTATTACTGTGTATGCTACCTTAAAAGTCATTTAAATATAAGAAAGAAAAGAAAGTCTTTCTGGACATTTTTATCATTTTTGAGAATATTCTAAATGTGTTTTGATCCTATTCACCTGCTCCCCCATTTCCTCCCAGATACACCCACTTCCCTACCCACCCAACTTTCTGTCCTTTTTTGTTAGCATTTATTGAATTCCAATTAGTGCTGCCCTTATATTCATAGATATGTGATCTTCCACTAGAGCATAGTCGACTTAGCAGGATCTACACTGTAAAAGAAATTTGACTCTCAGCAAGTATCATTATAGATGCTCAGCTAGGGATGGGAATTCATCCCCACTTTCCCTTTCATATTGGGATTTAGTATGGTTGAAGCTTGTACTCATCTTGTGTGTTGTCACAACTGCTGTGAGTTTATTTGTGCAGTTACACTGTTGGGCTTAGGAAACAGTTTCTATGTAATCATCTACTGCCTCTGACCCTTATACTCTTTCTGTAACCCTGTCTGCAATGATCCCTGAGCCTTAGAGGAGGTGATGTAATATAGATGTCCCATTTAGTGCTGGACATCGTGTAAGTTCTTATCATCTGTATCTTGACCAGTTATGGGTCTCAGTGTTAATCGTTATCTACTGCAAATAGAGGGTTAAGGAATACATTAATCTATGCATATACCAATAAATCTCAGGAGTCAGGCAAGTTGATACCATGTATACCAAGTTGTAAGTTTCAAGTAACTTTTTGTCAGCCTTAACTATAACCTAATTTCTTGTTTGTTAAGTTAGGTTTTTGCTGTATATTATAAACAAAAGCATAGCTCTGTTTTTAATGTTATACCTGTATGAAAGGGAACCACACAGAAGAAATAATACAGTATAAGGATATTTTTCAAATTATCAAATAATTCCTTTAAGAATATAGTTCTAGAAGCTTGCATTAATTTTGTATGTTCTAATATATGAAACTGACAACTAGATCATTATTTTTACATTGGTTCCCTTAATCTTCAATAAGTCCAAATATTATAGCAATACAGTTAAGAACCTGGGCCCTATAGTCAGACAGACACAACTTTATATCATGTATTAGTTCTCCAAGCTCAAGTAATTGAAACCTGAATTACATACAAGGGTGGCAGTGAATAGAATCTCTCATTTGTTTAGTAACAGAATGTATCTATATCACTGTCCTTAGAACATTGTATAACTTAGTTGTAATACTTATTGTTTAAAAGATGGGAAAATAACTGAGACTTTCTAATTTCTTTAACATTTTATCAAATACTACAGATCCTGTTTTCCAATTGACATCAACTTTTCTTCTTGGAAATAAAAAAGAAGAAAAAGAATGCTCTCTTTCCTTACATTTAGGCGCCATGTACTTCCACTTAATAACCTATTTTTTTTAATTTACACCATGTTAAAAGGTCATAGGTAAATAAAATAGTTTTTTTCAATCAAATTCTAGTCCATTCTCCAGTTATGATATTTGTCAGTGTATCTCATTAAGAGATAGGTGCTTTTACAACTTAGTAAACTAAATTAATAGGAAAAGGGAACTCATTACCCACATTTAGTGTGCTAAGATTCCTAAAAATGCTAGATAGATTCTACCAGGTTATCTACCAAATAACTCCGTAAGTTGCAATCATTCAATATCCACACCTACAATTGAAAGAATTGCATTTGAACAGATACTAAGTACACCAAAACCTTACAAATTTAGTCTTAACTCTTTCCAGAAATATTATTTCTCAACCAGAAATATTATGAAACAACTAGTTTAAGCAGAGCAAAGGATATATAAAAAATAAAGTGTTTGCACTTAGACTTTAATCATGTAACATCCATGAATAAAAATAGCAATAACTATAATAAATAGTTGTTAAATCTTAAAGAACATGGAATGCAACATCCTTTTTTATTTTTTTTTCATTTTTTCTTATTTTACATATCCACCCCAGTTTCCTCTCCCTCTCACCCTCCCATGTCCCCCAACCCCTCTCCCATTCCATTTCTTACCCTCTCCCCAAGGAGGAGGATGACTTCCAGGAGGTATCATCAAAATCTGTCAAGCCATTTAGAGCAGGACCTAGGCCCTCCCTCCTGTCTCCAGATATTTCACTATTTGCAGATGATATAATAGCAACATTGTTTTTTAAGTGGAGAAAATGAGGATGTGAAAGGTCATGATCCCGGAAAAGAACAAGGGTACTTAGTTCATATTCGATGTTCTTCTCGTTTGTTTATCATTGTAACAACATAACACAAAATAAACATCTAAATTGCTGAAGGCCTTCTCATCATGAAAGTATCAAACAAAAACGGCACAACTGAAGAAATGGGTTGTATCCAGGCTAAACCACAGTGAGGTTTTGCCTTACACTTTTAAAGGAAGTGGGGAAGTTATATGTGGGATGATTTACAGGTAGGAATGATTTGCAACCCAGGGAAGACTCGGTCACTCAGTCAGTCAGCAGACTGGGAACGTTTGAGTCTATGACTACTTTCTTTCAAATGAGCAAACTATTTTAATCTCAGCTATTTATTCATGAACAATGAACAGGAAATGGGTGTCTTGAATACCCTCCTTCAGCAGTCAGACAATAGAGGAAAGACCTTGTCTCAGGTGAACAAGAGACTCACAGGCAAATTTTTTCTTTTGTATTAAATTAAAATATAATTACATCATTTGCCCCCCTCCTCCTACCCACTCCTACATTGCACATACCCACAAACCCCAGCCTCCTGCCAAATTCACAGCCTTCTATTGTTTAACCTTTGTTGTTTCATATACCTGAATCAACATGAATATACCATGCTGGTTCTGTTCAATGGTATCTGCATGTATGTTTGTTGAGTTGACCACTTGGTATTAGATAACAAATTGGGTAGTACATCCTTAGTTGTTAGTTGCTTGTAACTCTTCATCTAGTTGTGGACCCCTTGTGATTTCCCCATCTAAACTGTACTACTAAATGGTGTTGATATTGCTGAGGTTGGTTTAAGCAGTCATTTTGTTGAGAATTCATGGGTACAGCATCCTTTCCTTATATAGCAGGCACAATCTCACATCAGACTTCTTGATCTTCTGGCTCTCACAATCTTTCTACACCCTCTTCTGTAATGTCCCGAGCCTTAGATGAGGAGGTTGTGGTGTAGATGTTATCGGTGCTGGTAAGCCCAAAGTCAGCTGTTCTTTGCATGTTGACCATATGTGTGTTTCTGTAATGTTCATCATCTGATGCAAAAAGGAGCTTATATGATTAGAAGTGAGAGCTACAACTATATGTGGGCATAAAGATAAGCATGTAGAATATGGTTAAGAATAAGGCTATGGATCTTAGAGGAAAACAGACTACTGTCATTTTCATAGACAAATCTTATGAGAAGGAGTGGACAAAAGGCTTTATCTCATATGTTGTATAAGGAATAGTGTGTTGTATGTGTTTGGTGTGTGAATGTTTGTGTGTGTGTGCGTGTGTGTGTGTGTGTGTGTTTGTGTGTGTGTGTGTGTGTTAGAGAGAGAGAGAGAGAGAGAGAGAGAGAGAGAGAGAGAGAGAGAGAGAGAGAGAGAGAGAGATTATGGTAAGCAGTTTTCTAGAGCACTAAAAGGTTGAGGACATTTCTTAACTATTATTTCTCTAGCATCGGGATCAAGTAAAACCTAACATTTTTAGTAGCCAACTGACTGAGAATAAAATTTATTGAGAAGTTTAACAATGAATTCTTCCAAGTTGGACATCAAAGTAGAATACAAGGAACAAAGACTAGTGCTAAGGAAAAAGAACTAAAATATAATAAAGGCAGCTACATCATTTTTACAGTTTTGCAAAATGTTGGCCTTGATGGGGTGGGTGGCATTTCTTTGAAATTCATCCCACAAGATCTATCTTTGTAACAACAAAGGAGAAAAATGATGCTTTCTAGTCAGTTCCTGCTGAATATATGACCATGTAAGCAATACTCCATTGATTGATATGACACAATTTATAGTTTGTCCTGAAGATGCTATAGCCAAGACCAGATACAATCTAGAGCTTCACTTCTCTGGGATACAATTTCTCATTTGAAAAATGGGGAGTTTGGTTTCACCCCCTTTGAGAGTCCAGGAGGAAAATCCTTATGCAAATCAAATATTACACAGAAATTAGTTGTGTAAATATAAAACAGAGAAGTCATAGATAAGGTAAGGGCTACATCTCTGCCAAACCCCTCTCTCCTTGCTGTCAATAGCTATTAAGTCTTTTACAAAGGTAGAGGAACTTATTAGGACCATCTCATCTCCAAAGTATCTTCCAACTGTATCTGTTATGAGATTATGAATTTAAATCTCCAGTTAAGACATCATAATTAGACAATCCAAGTAACAGTGAACTTTCTTTGAAAAGAAGACATATTGTTGGAAAACGGTTGAAAAGTATGTATGTAAGGCTTGCCACTTAGGTGCATGCTGACAACTCTGTTAAATTGAAATAATTGATTCCTAGTTTTTGCACCTTCTAACTTTGGATTTTTTGACATGTGTATAACAATAGCAGCCTGCACTTAGAGAGCATTTATGATCTTAAAATACCTTAATGTATTTTATCTACCTAAGAATTTTATGCTGTGGCAGCTATTGTTACCTCTGTCTTGCAGTTAAAAATGAAAACAAGAAAATGTTAAGTAACTTGTCTTGCATAAGAGTCATAACCATGGATGTAACTGAGTTTGGAGTCCAGTTTTTTTCCTACTCTTATCTCAATATACTTTAAGCATCTGTCTTTTATGTTTAGAGAAATTCTTTTCTTCCAGACAGTTGTTTAACTAATAGCTATTTTGATTCCAGTTCTTTGTGAATGTAATCCAAATATATAGTCAATGCATAAGAATACTTTGAAAATTTGAAATCTCACCCCACACATCTCCACTTACTGAGTACATTTGCTATAACACACACACACACACACATACACACACACACACACATACACACACACACACACACACCACCACCACCACCACCACCACCATTTTGAAATGGAAAATTAAAAATATTGCGACATTTACCTTTTGAATTGCCTTTCATTGTGAACTATACAACAGAGAGGCAAGGAGAAGAAAAGAAGAAAGGGAGAAAATAGACTTCTTTTTCTTTGCTCTGTCTTACCTGATTCATAGATACAGTATACACAGATCTATGCAATAAGTTTGAAACTTGAGTGTTGGAATAACTTTCTGCATTTACTTGAGATTTCACAGATGTTTATCTCATGGACAGAAACAATAGTTAAAGTCATCAGAGAAGCTTCCTTCAGCAGCAGATGAGAGTAAGTGCTGAGACATTGTGAGGAAAGAGAGTCTAAATTGGAGGTCTTCAATGGGTCCCAACCCTCAGAGATCAGGGAACCCCATAGTAAAGGGGAAGGAAAGACTGTAGGAATGAGAGAGAATGGAGGACACCAAGAAAACACAGCCCATAGAATCAATGAATCAGGACTCACAGAGACTGGAGCAGCAAGCACAGAGTTTTTATGTTCTGCACTCTGTGTATATGTTATGACTGTTAGCTTGATATTCTTGTGGGACTCCTAACAGTGGGAGTGGGTGTGTCTCCGGTCCTTTTGCTTGCTCTTGGGACTCTTTTTCTCTTATTGGGTTGCTTTGTCCAGCTTTGACCGGGGTGGGGGGAGAGGCTTTTGTCTTGTCTTATTGTACCTTGTTTTGTCCTGTTTGGTTGTTGTCTCTTAGAGGCCTGCACTTTTCTTGAAAGGAAATGGAGGGAGAGTGGATCTGGAGGAGAGGGAGGTATGGGCGAGTTGGGAGGAGTGTAAGGAAGGGAGACTGTGGTCAGGGTGTATTGTATGAGAGAAGAATCTCTTTTCAATAAATAAATATAAAAGTCTAAAAAATAATCACTCTTGCACCAAATGAAAGGACTGTATCACCTGCACACAGGTAATCACTGTTCATTCAGATGGAACAATATAATGCTGAGGTTCTTCAGTATTCATTCATAGGGCATATGGATATTAAAATGCTCTCAGCTGCTCTTTGAGTAAACCCAGTGTTTCAGTATCTTTTATTTAAAGAATATCAGAGTCCAGGACACTCTGTTAGAATTAGGAATAATTCATATAAGCACAGTAAACCACATGAATAAAATACTAATGTACTAACAAAGAAAATATTGTTGGGAGCTTAACATTATTATTTTTAAAGATTGATGTTGAATTACAGTAAATGCTACCTATAATGATATATAGATGTTTCTCCAACACAAGATTTCAGAGGGCCCAGCTAGAGTGCTGCAGCTTGTTTTCAACTATATTAAATCACTTTATCAATATATTTCAGTTTTAACAAAAGCTTTTCTAAAGCATAGTGGAGACTTGACTTCTAAAGTAGATTTGTAAAATGGGCTTCTCTATGCTAAAAGGCAAACTAATTGTATAAAAAATTCATGCTAAATATTATTGGTCATATATGCTTCATGTGTGATTCTCATTTCAGTTTAATTATTATCTTACTTATTTTCATCCAGTATATACCTTTCCTGTGATGGCATACTAAACGAGTCTATCTTATGGGCACATGAGTTCAATATCCTACATTAAGAAAGGTGCTAAATAGATTACTATACAATAGGATATTTGTCGTCCCTGGCTAGTCCTTTCAAATGTAGGGAATTGTCCTATACAATCAACATAATTTCATAGGCTTTTAGAGAAATCAGCTAATTGCAGAATTTATCACCCATGTATATATCTGACTCTACTGAATATTCACTTCAATAATTATCCACTTATTTCAACCTATGTTATTATTATAGAACCTATGCTATTACTGTATTTCAACCTATGTTATTCTAAAGAAAGATAAAATATTTACCAATATTTTCATGCAGCCAAAATTATTCAAGTTATTCGAAATTTACCTTTCAAAATGAAATCTTCCAAGTTCAGATTTAAAACACAAGGTTGACCACATACTACTGAATAACCAAGTTGGGGGCTCTTTCCTGAGGAAGACTATTTTTCTCACTCTCACTATTTGTTAGTTGCCTGTAGTTGTTTCAAAGAATAAGGTACCATGAGATTTCCCCTTTCCCTGTTACTATGCGTATCAGTGTCATCCTTGTCCATGTCTTTTTTAGGCAGCCATGTTGATTGGGCTTCATGGGTGTAGCTTCTCTAATTATTATTATTTCTAGGAAATGCATTTTCACAGCAAACTTCCTGTTCCTCTGACTCTCCCAATATGTCCAAACCCTATTCTTCTAGGATCTTTGATGCTAACCATTTTCTTGAAATAACAAACAACATACACACACGTAACATATATGGAGTGAGCCGGTTGTATTTATGCATTTAGTAATGCACGAATGTATGCTACACACATGACATACAGTAATAGCAATTAAAGAAATAGAGGTGCTGTGTTTGTGTGAGAGAGCAAGTCACATTGGGAGTTGGGAAGAGGGAGGGGGAATAATATAACTATATTTTAATTTCAAAAATAAAATTATTTGAAACACAAGTATGTACTTCCCACGTGTAACTTAGTAATTGTATGGGAAATAATTCCATGTAATTGTTTGACTCTATGTTTCTAATAGTAGGTATTTGTCTTACTTCTTTATCTTCATTATACCACCTATCTTCCCTTAGTCCTTTGGCTTGCCTTTTCCTGTTTTTGTTATATACCCTTCTGAAGTTGTCTTGATCAGATTCACACACAGGTACCGTCTTCCCTCATTGAAACTGGGAGAAGGAAAAATAAATCAAAAGGTTTGGTTGGCAGAGAAATTACACCTGACCACACCAGTCCTCCCATTAACATAAGTGGAAAGCAACTAAAATGAAAATCTTAGTGTTCAGAAACACATAAACCCTTGATTTTAAATGTTATGTCAATTAAGTTTATATTTAATGGTGGTAAGTACTATAGAGTTAACAAATGAAGCAGAAAACATGGTTGTTGCCCTTAAGGAGTCTGATTAAATCAGAGAGCTGAAGGAATATGCATACAGGTACCTGCAATGCAAAATAGTACTCAGCCAGCTGTTATACAGAAATAGAAGTATGGTGATTAAGTATTTAAAAGCTTAAAATGAATAAAATGTGAAAGGGGAAACTCATTTTCAGTGGTCTGGATTAGACCATGGGAAACAAGATAATTCAGTCCTGATAAACTTCAGGAGTACATGTTTAGGAGAATGGAATAGTAAGTAGAGTCATAAGGGGGAACACAGATGGTAAAAATCTACATGATAAGTATGGAATGAAGCAATAGGGGTGCTGGATGGAGATGGTTTAGCAAGAAAATGAACAGATAAATAGTACAAGTAGACAAAGGGTCATGAGAGTTGTTTTCACAAGGAGAAAGATGTGTGCTTTGAAGACTAAGAATAAGTAGTCAGTAGAGAGAGATATTGAAGATGAAAGTAAGAAGAGATTGTGAAGGGACTAAAGTCCTAGAGGCAACACATGAGAAGAGGAGGTAGAAGCTTTGGGGATAAACTATTATATCAAATTAATGCTGTACTGGTAAGGAAGAGACATGATCCATTTTTTTTTAAATAATACATGGAAACTCAAGAAAGAAGGCACTATAAATGTTCAATAAATGCTATCATTTATTTTTATTATTGTTATTGCTATTCTCTGAAATGAGTTTTGTCTGTGAAAAATGTTAATTTCATATTATTGAATTTCTTCTGGGTTACTAAATTGTACATATCAAAGGTTATTGCAACATGACAACCAGTGAAAATCAATGCTTATGCAAGCTGCCTCTCTATCTGGAGGCCAGGTTTTAGAATTTATAAATATATAAGACTCCCTCTTTACTCTCAACTATATGATAGATAATCATCTAATTGTTATTAAAATATGTCCAGTTAGCAGACAAAGAGAATTTAGACAGATGTAAGAGTTCTGAGTATTCCACAGACACATTCTAAAGCAAATAGTAAGCTAAAGTGAGCTCCTGCCACCACATTACAGTTCAGAATTATATGATTTGGATACGTTATACCTCTACATAACAGTAGCAAACATTACATATAAAATGTAGAAAATAAAAATCTCCCATTCATACTTTGTATAAGTACTGGTCAAAGTGTAAGTAATTCTATTTCTAGGTATCAGATGGTATGCCAACCATTAAGGAACACATAAAAACTCTTGAGATATTATATCATAGTTTGTGTATATATGTGCAAATATTCCATGTCAATGATACCTCTTAACCATATTTCTATAATAGCTATTACATATAATTTATATACCACCCACTTTAAATTCACAATGCAAATAATTTTAGTATATTCATAGTTATTCTGTCATCACTAATATTTTGTACTTGAACATTTTATGATTCTAAAAAATTATAAGGATTACACATAAATCTTATATAACAGTTGTTCCTTTACCTCAGCAACTGCTGATATACTTTAGTCTGCATATATTCACAAATTTCTGCCTTTATGCAAATGTAATTATATGCTATATAACCATTTGAGTACAAGCATTCTTACTGATATATTCTCCAAAGTGAATGCAAGTCATATATAGCATTTATACTTAGTCTCTTTATGGATAAATAATATTCCATCAAACAGATATGCCAGATTTAATTCATATATTCATCATTTGAGAGACCTTTTTGTAGGTTTTTCAATTTTGAACTAGTATGAATAATTCTGAAATAAATATTAATGTCCATGTTTTGAAAGTATTTTTAATGTTTGAGAAATTTGTTTATATATACAACGTGCTTTGACCAAGGCCACTCTCCATTCCTTCTTCTCCAATACCTTCATGTTCTCTTTTGTTAAACCTGATGAGTCCAGTTAGTGCTGCCTGTATAGTGCCAATGGACCTGATGATGGGTAGCCTCTCAGAGGCCACATCCCTGAAGAAAACTGATTCTTTCTCTCCTATCAGCCATAAATTTCAATAGCTCCTCAACTATGGGTGGCCTTTCATAAACCCCTGTGCCAAATGGCCTAGGATTTTGACTGTCTTCATGGTATATAGGATTTATAGATGCTGTCACAGCTGTAGTGAGGTCACATGTGTGAAGGCCCTGTCATCTCCAGCAAATGGTCTCGCTGAAAATTTCCACTACTTATGGTGCCCTTATATTTCCACCACCCCTCACTGATAATCTCCAAGACTAATAGCATGGTATATATGATACAGATATTATAGAGAGCAGAGTACTCCATTGATGGGAGATGTCATTCTGTAAATATGTTGTATTGGTTAACGAATATAGCACTGTTGGCCAAAAGGAAAGCAAGATAGGAGGTCCTAAGAGACAAGGAGGAAAGCAGAAGTAGTAAGGAGGAGTCGGCATGTAGAGACTGGAGAGAACAGAGGTGCAGGCTCTCTCTCCAGTAAGATGAGACCGTGTAGAAATACTTAGATTAACCGAAATAGGTTAATGTTTAAGACAGAGCTAGCCAATAGGAAAATAGTCACTGGCCAACAGCATAATATCAAACACAGAGTCTGAGTATGTTAATTGGGGCTGGCGTGGTGGTGGGACAAGACCGTCAGGGAAAACATACTCGTTATACCTGGTCATAAGAGATTGCCAGTTCAACCTATGTATCCTCCTCTACTGCTAAGAGTCTTAGCTAGGGTCATCCTTGTGGATTCCTGGGAGTTTCCCTTGAACTAGCTTTCTATATGGCATGAAATAGTCCCCTTTCCAGTCATTACTTTTAGTACTCTCATCCTCCACACAACCCACCTCATGTTCCCATATCCACCCATCCACCCCCAGTCCACTCACAAAATCTCTTCTATTTTCCCTTCCCATGGAGATCTGAGGGCCTTCCCGCCCCCCAAAAGCCTTCTTTGTTACTTAGCCTCTCTCGGTCAGTGGATTGTAGAATGGTAGCTAATATCTACTTATAAGTGAGTACAAGCCATATTTATCTTTCTTAGTCTGGGTTACCTCACTCAGGATGACTTTTTTTTTCTAATTCTATCCATCTGCCTGTAAAGTTCACAATGTCATTGTTTTTACAGCTGGGTAATACTCCATTTTGTAAATGTACCACATTTCCTTTATTCATTCATTCCTGTCTTCAAACCTTGGAATGAAAGGCCAAAATACGCTATTATTAGCAACAACTTTTCACATTACTATTTGTTTTATTTTTAAAACT
Organism: Cricetiscus sungorus; assembly: GCA_030556225.1. NCBI lineage: Eukaryota > Metazoa > Chordata > Mammalia > Rodentia > Cricetidae > Cricetiscus > Cricetiscus sungorus. The sequence goes on from JANBXA010000726.1 coordinate 23,486,452, forward strand.
ACAACTCCAACATTTCCCCTTTCCTCCCTCTACTCCCATATACCCCTCTTTGATCTCTTTCAAACTCATGGCCTCTTTGTCATTTAATTAGGATGTACATATATGTTTCCAAGTATAACTTAATCTGTTTAATGTTACTTGTATATATATTTTATGACTAAACATTTTGTATTAAATAACTAATTGATACACTTTTACATCCAGTATTCACAATGCTTACGATGTGTGCGGTTCATTTCTCTACTTCTTTGTCATGCCTATTTTGGTAATATATAATGCATGCCTAAATATGTTTGATAAAGAATCTAGATAACCTCTTTTAATGAAAATTATAATATGTGGGTCCTTAGGACCAGTGTCAAAGGTCTCAAAAACAAGTACAATAATTTTATAAAATATAAAATTTTATAATATTCAATTCTATATCAATGGGTAATATAAAAATTAAATGAAGCTACATGGATAGAAATGGTAGATTTTGGCCATTCCATTTAATCGTTTTAGAATACGGAAAATGAAGATAATTTTTCTAAGAACTAATATTCTAAATTTTACAAGGATTTATTAATATGAAATTATATTACATTTGAAATACCATAAATATGGTACTTAAATCATGTCACACAATATGAACAATTAAGCTCCTTTCAAGATGTTGAATATGCAATAGGATGAAATGTAAAATAAATAAATTTTTAGTACATGATTCTTTTCCTTGGGCTATGATTCTTAGATACTTTTCAGGGAATTCTTAAATTCCTTTGTTAAATGTTCTTGTTTCTGTTGATACAAATAAAGTACCATTTAGCCTAGTCATTTTTACATGAAGACTATATGAAGGTTATTTTTAGTGAACTATGTCCAGTCATGTGCCAATATGTTTGATTGGGTTTTGATTTACATATAGTAAACCACAATAGAATTAAGATATATCATGGCATATTAAGTAAAAAAATGCATGCATTATGTCTAGTATATAGTTATTACACTGTATTTATAAAAATAATGTTCACAATAATTATATTGTTATTGTTCAGGTATGGGTCTGAGTATTTAAAATCTTGGTTTAAATGACACAGTCACTGCAAATCATGTCCATCATAAATTCCATGCCCTAGTTTTTGCCTTCAAGGTATCTTGACCTTTTCTTGTTGAACAAAGCTACTTTCACTTAGTGTGCCATCCTTAAACATAGTTTATCTGCCTTTGGTTTTTCTTGCTCAGCAGTTGATGGCTGTGTTGTAACCTATAAAGAGAATGTTTAGCTCAAACTAAATTTGTGGATATTGGTAAGACTGTGATAACTACAGTATTGCACAGTGTGATCTGATTCAAGGCTCTCTGCATTTCATTCCCTATGTGTATGAGGAAAAGCATTCTGTTACTGGAGAGCATGCTCTTCTGGGGCCTTTTGATGTGCTTCAGTGATGAAAGAAATGATTAAATGATTATTGCAACATGAACATTACAAAAGCATAGCTTATCATTCTGTTGTAGTTGTATGTCATTTGTGTAGAGTCAGAGTCGATGATAAGTTTGCTCAGTGGGTTTTTTTTGCTTTTATTAATCAAGTATGTTTTTCACAAAAAAAACACAATTTGAGTTGATTTGATTTTTTTGTAGTTTTCCATCTTTTGAGTTATACCATTAAAGAAAAATGAAATAAAGCAATCCATAACCAATTTTGCAAGATAATAAAATGGAAAAGGTTATTTAATGGTGCAAGGTGCAAACAGATGCACAGCATTCTAAAAACCTAGAGATTGGGAAATTTCCCATCTGTAAATTATGAAAATTTCTCTTCTCTAATACCAAAACACCACTAGATTATTTTCTCACTTTTTATTTAAATTATGGTCCACTTGTTTGTTCATGCATTTTTATTATATTTATTTAATTTAGAAATAATATTATTTTACGTATCAATCCCAGTTCCCTTTCACTCCCATCCTCCCATAACCCCACCGACCCTCCCACCCCACCCCCATCCATTCCCCAGGGAGGGTGAGGCCTTCCAAGGAGGGATCATCAAAATCTGTCACATCATTTGGGGCAGGGCCTAGGGCCTCCTCTAAGTACCTGGGCTGAGAGAGTATCCCTCCATAGGGAATGGGCTTCCAAAGTCCATTTGTGCACTAGGGATAAATGCTAGTTCCTCTAGTTCCACTGCTAGAGGTCCCATAGACAGCCCAGGCCTCCTAACTGTCAATACTGGTTCCCCAGCTTTACAACTGGGGTGTGCATGCTCTCACTTGCTCAGGTGAGCCATTTCTGTGGGTTTCAACAGCACGGTCTTGACCCCTTTGCTCATCCCTCCATTTATTGTTATCTCTATACACTTAACTTATATTAACTTTAAACTTTTAAAGAAGACCATCTTCTTGTAAAGTTATTTTCATAAATTATTAATGTATATGTACTCTAGATGTACAGAGATGTTAATAACCAGCAGACTCCAACAACAGAGTTTTATTAGCCTCTTTTGATTTAATAAATAACATTAAATAGCATTATTATGTAATGCATAATGCTATATGGAGCAGAGAGAAGCTGTAATATTAGGTAAGGCTCCCACATAAAGCTTAATACTCCCCAACCAGTTTTTCACAGTTTTAAAAATGAGTATATTTATTAATTATATACTATTCATGCCACCTAAAATTTTATTGGTTAACCCTAGAACATTTGGAATTGTTTTGTATTCATAATATTGTTTGCATGACTAAATGATGCATTTTAAGAAGTGATAAAAGCTTCTAATGGTGATAGCTGTTGAGTAAACTGAATATTAAGTTCAGAACAAAAATGTCCACATAAATATGGTCTATTAATCTCCTACCCATTTATTGATTCTAAAACCTTAAGAGTTAAATTTATAATCAACCCCTTGGGAACCAAATTGTTCTGTCTTGCATAGAAGAAAAGTAACTTTCAGTGAAAAATAAGTTACTCTGTTGGTCATTTATTATGTCAAAGGGTTTGTTTTATTAGAAATGTCAATTTCATAAAATTGTGTGTCCTGTAATACATAATTATGTTCAAAATTACATTTGAAATCTATTATTAACAGTTAACAGTGAAGATTCTTAAAATAGTTATTACTCTTGGCCTTAACACAAAAAGAAATAATGTGGATATTTTAGGGAGTTAAAAGCTGCAAGGCATTGGCCTGTGAATAAAGTCACTGCAGGTGTGTTTCTTAATGGGCTGCTGATTTTATGTCAGGTGAACATAATGGACAGGGACCATGTGTGTTTTTAAACTGTTCGGTATGGACACAGAGTTGATGGCTGAAAATATATAAGGATGGAATGAATGAGGCCAAATTCAATTTTCCCTCCTGAGGTATAATACTCATTGCTTCAAATGGAAACCAACCAATGCTCATGTTTCCCTTTGTACCACATGACATAGTGTTCCATAAAGAGATCCATTAAACTAGTACATCAATAAAGTTACTCTTGTGCAAACTTATCATTTGTCCTCACAGATCACATACTTCTGGGTTTCATATATTTGGCTATTAGTACTATCTAAGTTATCCAAATGTACAGTCGTGGTATTACTATAATGTTCCTTTTGTCTTCACTATTACCATCGCTTCTCAGATATTGACAAGTGACCAATGCAACATAGGCACCACTTGGAATTCTGTAAATTCTGTGTCTCATTTCAAACCTACTCATTCAATGCTTTTATTTGAAGACTTCTTGGCACATTAAAATTTGACAAGCCCTGCTTTGGAATCTTCTTCTGCATTGTTCTCATATTTTTCTCCTACCTTCCCTCTATACTAACTTACTTTTTATTGATCTGTACTCTTTCTACAGAGATTATTTTTGCTTCCTCTAAATTCAAATATTTGTGTCATTTCACCTGAATCAATAATCTGTACTCCTTATGTTTTTTTTCTTGTGTGTCCCTCTGATTCCTTCCTACGCTTTACCTCGAGATTGGAATATCTAATACACCCCATTTTTCCAGTTTGTGCAGTGAGTACCTCTGAGCTATACCCTAGCCTTTCCCTCTGTTAAAATTGTAATAATACATGTGAAAAACTTAAATTGGCATTTAATAAATTGACATTTAAATTGGCAACCTATATTAGTGATCCTTTCAAAAGACACGTGTTACCAAATAAAAATTCCAGTACAAGAAACGGGATATCCCCCTTCCAGTTATTGGTCAGAGCTAGCCTGGAGACCCCCAAAGTAATACAGGCTATTGCAATTACTTGTAGTTGTTCACCAAAACTTGATGGTAAGACCTTATTGCTAAAGCCTCCATAAACTTTTACTCCTAAGGGAGGGACAGAAGGAGGGAGGGAGGGAGGGAGAGAGGGAACAAGGGAGGGAGGAAGGAGGAGGTGAGAGAAGGAGAGAGGAAGGGAGGGAGGGACAGAGGAAGGAGGAATAGGGATCGATATGTAAAATAAAAATAAAAATTACATAAGTAAAAAGATGCAGAGAAATCATACTGGTACTGACCTGGAATATTACTCATTATTTTTAATTGTATGAAGAGCAAAAAACAGATGAGTTCACAGATCTCATGAGTGAAACTAATACAAATTCTTTTCCTAAATGGACATAATATTTAAAGAAAAAATCTATTTAAATATGTATCTTAACACCTAAGATTATTGCAACTGTCACTCTCAGGTCTCATCAGAGAGGAATTTTTTTACAGTGGACAATAGTTAGCACAGAAATTCACAGCAAGTCAAAATGCAAAAAACAAATACATGTGGAATGTTCCTCTATAGGTACCATACTCTTTCTCCCAAAAGACTCAAGAAACACCATGGAAGAGAGGGCAGGAAGAGTGTAAGAACCAGATTTGGGGATGCCAGTGGTGAAACAGTATTCTTATGGACATGAAGAACTTAGGTACTCATGAACTCAGAGCATGATAATAGACCCACAACAATTTACATGTGGCACCATAATAGGGACTTAGTAGAAGGAGTTAGGGGAAAGGTGAGGAGTAAATATGATCAAAATAAAATGTATGCACATATGAATTATTAAACAATTATTAAAATATAGCATACTATTTTCTTTAGTTTTTGAGATTAGAGTATAATTTAATCCTTTATTTCTCTCCTTTCTTCCCTCCAGACACTCCTGTATACTCCCTCCTAGCTCTGATTCATGTTCATGGCCTCTTTTTTATTAATTGTTATTACACACATTCTTATTTGTACACACACACACACACACACACACACACACACACACACACATACATATATATATATAATATATATATATATACATATATATAAAATTGGCTAAGTCTGCTTAATCTTACTTGTATATTTTCAGGGCTAACCATTTGGTATAAGATAATCAGTTAGCATGATCTTTCCTGGAGAAGAATATTTTTCTCCCTCTCAACATTCCTTAATTGCCTATAGTTTTAATTTTTTTTTGGAGTGGAGTTGAGACCTCATAGGCTCTGTCCCATATATATTGCCATGTCAACTGTTGGACAGCCTTGTTCATCTCATGTTTAGGCAGTCATGTTGGTGAAGATTCTGGCATTACTAAGCAATACAATCTCACAGCAAACTCCCTGATCCTCTGCCTCTTGGAATCATTCTGTACCCTTTTCTACAGTGTTTCTTGGGCCTTAGGTGTGTGTTGTAGATGTATCTCTACAACTCTGCATTTTTGAATGGTTGTAGTTTACTGTAATGGCTTCTGTCTGTTATAAAGAGAAGTTTCCATGATGAGAAGTTGGGGCTACACTTTTCCATTTATAATGTAGATAAGGATTATGCTGGTTTAATTAAGTGGTGATTTTGGGTTCTCCTCAAAGATCCATGACATCACTAGACCAGGGTAGTTAGTTAGAATTCCAGTACCGGATATGGTGTCCCACTTGTTGAAGAGGTCTTAAGGCCTATTGGTTACTGCCAAGATACGTATGCCACTATTGCACACTTAGGGTTATTGGGTCATATAAGTTATTGATGTGGTTAATAGGTGTCATAGCTGCATAGAACTGCTGGTTGCTACCCCTTTGGAAGTTTGCATGGCATCTTATGGTTTCATGTAAGCTAGTCCTCAGGGGCAGGCATTCAGTTCAATTCCAGCCCAGGGGTCTTTGAGCTCTATGTCCAAAGTGCATGTTGTCTTTACAATAGGGATTTAAGTTGCACCTATGTGTGGCAGCTAAGGGCAGTAGCAACAAGCTGTGTGTTTTGAGAGTTTCTTGAACAATCCCAACCAACAACTCAAAAGAGAGCTTCTCGTGCCTGGAACTGAGACTTTTGTTAGATCGTCTTTTGTACTTGTGGAGAACATTGTTAGCTCAAATGAGAAATTTGATTCTAAATATATATGCACATTTATACAAAGAATTACATATATGGTATGTTTTCTTTGATAAATAGTTAATAATATGAATCCTTCAGATGTTTTCAGATATTCTTACTGTTCTACATTAGCTTTAATAATCAAATTCTTTTGACTGTCTCCCAAGAAAATATAAAAAAAAGTCATTATTTCTAACACTACTTAGAATTCTTCTTTATATATTCATATCCTACAACCTTAAGATGACAATTTTATAGCACTGTGTTTTACTGCTAGTTTCATTTTCCATGTTCTAACACCTTTGCCATAGCTATGTTGAAGTCACCTGCTACTTCTAAGACTTATGTTCAATGTTATATCCCATAATTACCCTTTTATGACTCATCCATCCACCCATTAACTAAATAATTATACATTGATCATTCATATGTATGTGTGTGTATGTGTGTGTATAATCTATGCATACATTCACATATATTTTTATAACTGAAGATAAAGCAATGAATGATGCAGCCATAGCCCTTGACTCAAAATGCTTACCCTATGTCCTGGGAAAATAAGTAATGCATAATACACAAATAAAATATACACTGTGTTGGAATGTATTACTATGAGAAAATAAAAGACAATAAAGAGTATGAAAATAAGGATAAAAGGTATCCCTTAAACCAAATAGTTTTCCTTCCTTTGAATACTCATACTGCTTAGTTTTCTTTACAATGTAGTTGCTTTTTATACTTGCCCCATTTCCTCAGTGATTTTCAAAACTCTATGAGAGGAAGAACTACATCTTACTCATCATTGCAATTCCTGCAGTTATAAAGATAATGTTCAGTAAATACTTAAAAGTAATTGTGTTAAGTGACAGAGAAATTGGTATAAAGGTTGGCCAGTGGGAGTCTTGGAGAGAAGGAGGGATAAAAGGAGGAAAAGAAAACTGGGATCGATATGTAAAAGAAGAAAAATAAATTTAAAATAAAAAAAAAAGGTTGGTCAGAGCAGGCCCCTTAGAAGATATTTAATTTGAGTAAGAACTTGAAAGATACAGGGAAGAAGAAAAGCTGAGTAAACTGTTTTGATGCATCTGTTCTTGAAAAGCTGAAAAGCATTGATTTATCAATTACTATTAAAAGTATGTATAATTCTCTCTTTTTAAAAACCAGTGTTTCAGAAGGGGAGAGCAATTGATACTGGAGAAGTTGACATCGGAGCACAGGTCATGCAGACTATTCCACCGGGCTTATTCTGGCGTTTCCAGATTACTATCCACCATCCTATATATCTGAAATTCAATATTTCTTTAGCCAAGGACTCTCTGCTGGGAATTTATGGCAGAAGAAACATTCCACCAACACACACTCAGGTATTTTATATAATAGGTATTTTCTTAAATCTTTTTAAAGGGTACTATATCAAGCAGTTCAAATGTTGTGATTTGTGAATACTGTAGGAGTCAAATATGAAGGCAGAAAAATCTTTGTAACAAAGAAATACCCAGACTAATCACACTTTAATGAAAACATTAAATGAAAGCATGTAGAAATAAAGAATAGCATTTAGCAGAACATATTCAGAAAAGATAGTTGAAGAAAACAATTTTTAAACTTGATCTCCACATCTCTAGGAAAAAGTTATTGTGTCATAGCCCTCTGAGCTGACTTAGCTCTAGAGTCAATACTTTCCTCACTGAATCCCAAACAGAGAATGCAATCAACCAGATGTAGTTGCACACTATTTTTTTTAAAAAGCATACTATATCTTACATAGAATTTTTTCTATAAGAAATCATTTATAAGATTCAAGTATGTAAAACCTCTTCAGTTTCCATGGCCCATTAATATTTCTCATGTTTTTATTAAGCTTAATTTTCTGCATTAATCCATCAAGAATGCTGCTCGAAGATGTAGTTTAAGAGAACTAACTCCTCACTCCATACTTCCCCCAACAGTGATGACTAGCATCAAAACTTTATCTTCTAGCCAAGTCAAGGATTGTTAAAATGCCATTCAAATAGGAATCACCAAAACATAGGAAAGTATAAAACAGCGTGTTCACCAAAAGATTAGGAAAAAGAGTGGCCTTTGAATATTTAAATATATACCCACTCAGGAAGTAAATTGTGATAAATATGATAAATATTGTCATTTATCTTTTCTTATATATTTGAGTTTTAAAAACTGTAAACTTTTAAATGTGCTGACAAGATCACATTTATGAGCAGAATATGCAGTCAAGTATCTTCTCTGTGGGAGATACTTTGGTAGAATGTCATGATCTTATACATAACACTTAAATTTTTTTCTATCTCTTAGGGGTTTTCTTTTCAACCATTTTTATTTTGAACAGTCCCTGAGAAATTTTTAAAAAATGTAAGTGTAGTAAAACAATTTGACTTCAAATATGCTTAAGAATTGTTAACTATCATAGCAAAGGAATACACATTGAATAGCTCAGTGAGAGTTAAAGATGGTTATATGTCTAGCAGTAATAAAATAATCGCTCAAGTCCATATTTGTGTTTGTTCCAGTTTGACTTTGTGAAATTAATGGATGGCAAACAACTGGTAAAACAGGACTCTAAGAGCTCGGATGACATCCAGCACTCTCCAAGAAACCTGATCTTAACATCTCTGCAGGAGACAGGCTTCATAGAATATATGGACCAAGGACCTTGGTATCTCGCATTTTACAATGATGGTAAAAAGATGGAGCAAGTGTTTGTGCTAACTACAGCAATTGGTAAGCTGCCTTAGCTGTTATATGAATTCATAGTATATCTGTAGAAAGATACTTGTGGTAAAAGTATTTTATTACTCAGACATACTCTTTCTTCTACCTTAAAGTCACTATTCACTCTGTTACCGAATGAAAGTTCTATTATGACAAGGTAGTCACCGATCTGAATAAAGGAGGCCAGTGCAGGCACTCTCTCTGCTATTGTCTGGAGTATTATCTAGGGTCCTCTTTGTGGATTCCTGGGAATGTCCCCAGCACCAGGTTTTGGCTGACCCCACCTTTTGCTAGCTCAGGGACTCTAGACCTACAGCTGCAGAGCCTGCTTGGGACCTAACTAGGCCCTCTGCATATGGGTGACAGTTTGGTGACTTGGTCTGTTTTGAGGGCCCCCGGACTGTGGGACCAGGATCTGCCCTGGTGCAAGATCTGGCTTTTTGGAGCCTATTCTCTATGGTGAAGCCTTGCTCAGCCTCTCTGCAGGGGGCAGGGCGTGTGGTCCCTGTTTCAATGGAAAATGCCAGGCTTTGTTGACTCACTATGGGAGGCCTTACCTTTTCCAAGGAGTGGTTGGGGGTTGTGGGAAAAAAGACGGGGTAAGCAGGATGAGGGGAAGAAGGGCAACTGGGGTTTGGTATGTAAAATGAATTACAAAAACTTTTAAGTCACTATGAATAGCATTTTGTTTTTGTTCTTGTTAAAATACTGGTTATGACTTGTTAAAGCTCTCCAGTATTTGCTCATATTCTAAAACCCTTTATACATTCTTAGCTTTATATATATATATATATATATATATATATATATATATATATATATATATATGAAGAACTTCAGAGAGAAAACTTATGTATCCCTGTTAGGCTGAGCCTGATCCAGTGACATCATACATGTAGGTTTGTGAGTTTAGGGTCAGCAAAAACTAAAAAAGGGAATTCAAAACCAATCTTGGCAAACCAGTAAGTCTCTATCTTGAAAGAGATAATAGGTTAGGGTTGTAGTTTGATGACAGAAATTATCCGAAAGGTATGATTCTCAAGATTCTATCCCCAGTGAGACAAAAGTGTAAGACCCTCAGAATGAAAAGTATCCCCGTTTTGTTGGTACCCCCAAGAACTCAATGTCCAGTCCAGTTGATGCAACATGCAAGAGGTTTTAATGAACGGGATATGTTTGTGCAAACGGGCTTCTCTCAGCACGCAGGCTAGAGAATCCACATTTTCTGGGTGCAGGTACTTTTAAAGGAAAAACCACAAGCTTAGGGTGGGGTTGTGACTCCCTATCTGCTTAGTAAGTGACCATCCTTGAGGCCGGATGGTCTCACTATTTTGATCAGCAGGACCTTAGGGCCTCGGGGTGTGCTAATTAATCTTGTCTGGGCAAACTGAGTTGCAGCTATCACTGATGGGAGGGGCAGTGTGAATTCTTGGTATCCTGCTATCCTAGGGCCTTGTGAGGGAAGTTGCAGGTGGTTAGCAAATTCCAGGTTAACTGATAGTGGTCTGGGTTATCTATCTTTTCAGGTTGGACTGTCCTTTATTTTAAGTGGGGGATTTCCTTAACTTAATTTTGGTCTTTCAAAAGCAGATAGGAAATAAAGACTCTGTTAATTGGTTTGATTATAAAATAACAACAAATAAGTACCTCTTGAAATAGAAAGACTGGCATCAATACATTTCGTTAGAACATATGATTCTAGACCCACTAAAACTTCAAAATACAAATTGAGAATACTTAGAGAATACTGAGAACAATACTTGAGTCGTTCCAAACCCTTTCTTCAGATTTCTTTGGGTCTGATAATCAAATGGCTATTTAAGTGTTCCCATGGCCTTTTAATGTGTGTTCTCTCTAAAATCAATGCCTAAATACGCTCTTATACACCATCACCCTCATTAGTCTGCCACATCTCAGTCTTTTGTCATGTTTTCTCAGTAAATTTACTCCCCTGACCCTTTGTGTGAAGAAAGCAAAGCTATTTAGCAATTTGGGAGTCCTCAGGGTAAACAACTTGTAGACAGAGCATCACATTGTTTGAATTTTCATAAAACACATGTCTTTTTTAAAAGAAGGGAAAATCTTTTACAGCTGTCAGTTCTCTATAAAACTCTCAACCATTTTATCCTTTAGTTAACCTGTTCAGCCATATGTTTAGGAAGACGTGTTGACTGTTAATAGATAGACCATCTGCTCTTGATAACAATTAGGTTCTATTTTTACTCGATGCTGAAGACCTTGAGAGAGTGGAAAACAGTATTCTAACCATAAGACTATTAAAGTTTTTCCTATAAAGTAATTAGAAAAGCAATAAAAATCATACTGAGACAAACTCCATTGATCTTACATCTTCAAAATATGTAATATTTTTGCTAGCTTGGGAAAATGATACATTTTCAATAACATCAGTATTTTGTCACTAAGAGTAATATCCTTAGAATTCACTGCAATGAAAAAAGTCAAAACACAATTTTGTTGATGATTGCCATTAAATTTATGGCAGACTGATTTGGAAAATTTGGAAGATATTAAATATTTGTGAATATTTTCTCTTAATTTAACCCATGATATCAATTTATAAATACTAACCAGTACTAAACTATCAAAAGCTCGTACATGCTTAACCAAGCATGGAACTTTTTAGCTTTACCTTATTTCACCCCCACAGGAGTTTCACCTTTCAGTTATATCCTTATCATCCAGATATCAAGCCATCAGTTTCATGTAAAACAGTGTATTCTCCTTTTGAACATGCAAGTGGGTATCTTTGTTTGTTGTTCTTTTGTTACAGTTAAAGGTAAAGAAAGGGGGTGGTCCTACGTGGGGGTCCCGAGTGAGTGGGGTTCAGAGCTTGAAACACCATAGCAGGTTCCATAGCAGGTGACCAATAAGCCAGGCAGATAGAGTTTAAATGAGGACTTTATTTAGAAAGGGGAGTGAGATAAAAGGGAAAAGATATAGAAGCACCAGGAACAGAGGAGAGAGAGAGAGAGAGAGAGAGAGAGAGAGAGAGAGAGAGAGAGAGAGAGAGAGAGAGAGAGAGAGAGAGAGAGAGAGAGAGAGAGAGAAAGCAAAAGTGGGCAGGGGTCTGTCTTTTAAAGGGGTCCTTTACACCTCCCTGCAGACTAGTACTCAAAATACCCTGGGCTGACCAGAGTACTGCCTGAGTGCATTCTGCCAGGTGACAGGGGCAGGCCAGCATAATGCCTGAATCCTTACATTACTTTTATGCTTGTTTAATATAAGAAGCACCAAATACATTTCCCTCAATGTTCTATTAAAGAAAGTTCAAGGAGGCTAGATAGATGGTTTAGTGGTTAGAAGCCCTTATTGCTCTTACAGAGGAATTGGGTTCAATTCCATCACCCACATGGTGGTTTGGAACCACCCACAACTCCAGTTCAAGGATATGCCCTCTCTTCACCTCCAAAGACACCAAGCACACACATGATATATGTACATACACTCAGGTAAACCACTGATACGTAAAATAAAATCGATAAAATAACAAAAAAATGAAGTTCAAATAAGGTCCCCCTAATAATCAAAAGCACATAAATCATATACCCTAATGCATACACATTTTTTTATATTTTTACATCTTGTCTTCCTGACAGTGAAAGGGGGCTTATATATATTTCATGAACAAACAAGGGATTGTATCATTCATAATCCATGCAGCCTCTGAATCCATTCTAATCTCTTTTAAAGATTGTCTAAAATGGGCACCTGCCATTTTCATTTTCTTGTCTTTATTATGCCCAGGGAAAAATTTGAACGCATCAGCCACAGGTTCCCTAACTACATAGTAAACTAATTAAAGTACATTGCTCTCAATTCTTTAATGTGGAAACACCTACAGATTCATCTAGGGTGCTTGGTAGATTACAGATTACTGGACAAGATCCCTTAGACCAGATTCAAAACTAAAGTACAAGAATCTGTCTTATGGGTGCCACACATTAATTCTACAGATATAAGGGGCTCAATAGGCTACAGTTATACAAGTGCAATGTCTTTGCTTTAATTACTTATTCTTTCATTCAAGCAAAGATACTAGGACCACTTTTTAGAACCTCTCTTTTGTATTAGAAATATTTTTACAAGTAAAGGAGGATTTTTTAAATTAAAAATGGAAAAGTCAATGACATGATTTTAATTGGTGAGAATTTAAAAAGAAAGAAAGAAGACAGGAAGGAAAACAAGGAATGAAGGAAGGAAGGAAAGAAAAGAAAAAAGAGTCTTTTTATATTTTTATGATTTAATTTTTTATATTTTTATAATTTAAAACAAGTTTTAACTTTAAATATATTTTAATCATGTTCCCTTCTTCCTCCAAATTCTTCCAGATCCTCTCCCCTCCCTACCTACACAATGTTAATTTCTTAAATAAAAAACAAACAAATATAACAAGTACATATACCACACAAGCAAGAATGACACATTGAAAATATGATCTTTTATAGACCTGTGAGTTAATCATTATTATGCTCAAATATAATTTTAAACTATAAAAAATTAAATTTACCTTCAAAGACTGAATTTATATAAGTTTATTGTGGTTATTTTCTGTACATCTTTATGGGTACCTTCAAAGCCTTCTCAGTCCCCTTGGAAACTATTTTATAATAATGGATTGAAAAAAAATTAGTGGCAGGGAACTGATAAGCATTTTCAGTCAAGAAGGCATTTCTCAACAAAATACTTAGGTTCAAATGCTTTTAGTGGTAGTGAATTTGATATGAACACTTACTTTAAAAGCATGCTATTGTCACTTATTAATGAAAATGAACTACTGATTATCATATTTAACCTGTCGAGAGTAGAGCATGTTAAATAGTCCATGTTGCTAGATAAGAAACTTTATTTGCTACAATATGAGTATAAAAAATACAGTACTCTTTGTCTTATGGGTTGCATTTTAGAGTCTGTTTTGCTTTTGAGAAATGTCTTCTAATTCTCATACCTTTTTAGCTTTATCATGAATGCCTCATAAGAATACAATTTATGTAGACCCTTTATGCACTTAGAGATGAGCTGGTTTTTGTTCATCTCTTAAAAAGTCAATTCACCAAATTGAGAACCGTATTTAATAATTATTGCATATGACATCATACAGAAGTCTTCATTTTGAGCAATAAATGTTTTGCAGACACCAGAGGACACGGTTATTATAGGCAAAGAAATCCTGAAACTTTTAAAACTTTATATCTCTATCCTGAATGTGGGTTCATTTTTTCTCTTCTTTTGTATTAATAGAAATAATGGATGACTGTTCAACCAACTGTAATGGAAATGGAGAATGTATCTCTGGACATTGCCACTGTTTTCCAGGATTCCTTGGACCTGATTGTGCTAGAGGTAATGTTGTGTTATGATTCTGATTGTTTTAGAGCAATAGTTCTCAACCTTCCTAACGTAACAACCCTTTAACACAATTCTTCATTTGGTCATGATGCTCAACTATAAATTTATTTCATTGTTACTTCATAAGTGTAATTTTGCTACTATTATGAATTGCAATGCAAATATCTGATATGCAGGCTATCTGATATACGACCTCCACGGGGTCATAATCCATACGTTGAGAAGCACTATGTAGAGAATTGTCATTCAAGAACTCAATGGCGATAGAAACAATAGTCATAGCAGCAACAACACCTGCAAGGTTGTCTGATAATTGTCACCAAAATGTGAGCACTTAATATCCCAGCTGTTTTTCAAACACTTCTCATTGCATCTTTTCTTAAATGTTTAACTATTTAATTTTTTTCTCAGTTTACGTATCAATCCCAATTTCCTCTCCCTCCCATCCTACCATGCGCCTCACTGACCCTCCCATCCCATCCCCCATCTACTCCCCAGGGAGGGTGATGCCTTCCAGGAGGGGTTAACAAAATCTGTCAAGTCATTTGGAGTAGGGACTAGGCCCTCTCTCCTACCTCTAGGTTAAGGGAGTATCCCTCCATGAGGAATGTGCTCCCAAAGTCCTTTGGTGCACCCGGGATACATCCTGGTCCCACTGCAGAGGTCCCTTAGGCTGTGTAAGCCTCCTGAGACCCATGTTCAGGGGGTCTGGGTCATTTGTATGCTATGCTGGTTTCCCAGCTATCAGTCTGGGGTCCATGAGCTCCCCCTTGTTCAGGTCAGCTGTTTCTGTGGCCTTCTCCAGCCTGGTCTTGACCCTTTGCTTATCACTTCTCCCTCTCTGCAACTGAATTCCAAGAGTTTGGCTCAGTGTTCAGCTGTGGGTGTCTGCTTCTGCTTCTATCAGCTACTGAATGAGGGCTCTAAGATGGCATATAGGGTAGTCATTAATCTCATTATCAGAGAAAGGTATTGTTAGGTTTGGTCATCCCTGTATGTCTCTGGACATTTCGATAGTGTGAGATTTATCTTTAAACCTATAATGGTGCTCTCTATTATGGTATCTTTTTGTTGCTCTCTTCTATTCTTTCCCTGAGTCAATCTTCGTGCTCCCCCATGTTCTCTTCTCTCCTCCTCCTCTCCCCTTCCCTCTTTAATTCCTCTTTCCTACAATATTCCTATGTAGTAGGTCTGCTACTAGTCACATTATATTGGCAAAAAATAAAACCTCAGAAGAAATAATCAAGGATATAGCTAAGATTGAGTACCAACTGAGATTTGAATCTAGATCCTCTGAGTCAACTAAGACACACTGCTTATATTTCTTTTATAAAGTAATTCATAACACTCTGAGTTCAAAGGGAAAAGTTAGTATTTGAAAATACCTTCCTAACTGGAAGTAGTGGTGAATCACTAAATAAATATGTGGTTTAGAAAGTAGGAAATGGAAATTCAAAAGTTAAACTTGGAAATCTTTATTGTTTCATGGGCTCACACCAAGTTTAATTAATTCGTGAAAAGTTTTTTTAAAAATTGTACTATTCATTCCTCTAGAATTAGAGCTACTATTTTGCAGATGCTTCCTTTTTGTTTTCAATGTAGTCTTCAAGTTTCTGGTCTGTTTGGTTAATCTTGAGCATCTTAGAAGAAGAAAAGAAAACCCTGTTCATTTAGATTACATTCCATTCAAATAGAGAATTCTAAAGCAGTTGCTAGGTTCGCTGTACCATAAGAGATCTCGTGAAATGGAGGAGAATAGTTTTGTAATTTAAAAGACATATAAAGAAAAACAGAATATGTAAGCACTCCCCTCAAACACCTCATGGATATAAAATGAACACACAGAGTAACAAAATAGAATACTCTAATAAAAGTATGCATGTTGAAGGGGATGTCTACTTGTTGAGCCTTTACAAGACCTTTTACATATGAATAACACCCCATTTATTAGTTTTTAAATGTACTATTTGCTTCTAAAGAGTAGTATATATACATGTATTTGAGGAAATAAAAGTCGTGTAAGAGAAAAAACCCTTAGTTTAAAATAGTAACAGTGATAAGAGTTTGAAACTGTGAAAACATCAAAATCACATATTTATTCCCCACTTCAGAAATCTTCATAATTTATCTTCATCCCACTTCTATAGGAGGAAACGTGTCTGTAATCATAATCATAAGCTTATTTAATAAAGAGTAAGATGAAAATATTACTTTTGCCAGAAATAATATATTAGAACCAATACTGAATTACTCTTGTGAGATTTTTGACAACATTATAAAAACATTACAAGTTTATTTGTCAACCTTTAGATTCATGCCCAGTGCTGTGTGGCGGAAATGGAGAGTATGAGAAAGGCCATTGTGTCTGCAGGAATGGCTGGAAAGGACCTGAGTGTGATGTTCCAGAAGAACAATGCATTGACCCAACCTGCTTTGGCCATGGCACCTGCATCATGGGAGTATGCATTTGTGTTCCAGGATACAAAGGAGAAATATGTGAGGAAGGTCAGAGCCCTATTTCAATATATTGCTTCAGGCTTTTCTCTTATTAGTTTGTCCAAATTTTGTAATACTAGTAGTTATACAAGCAATCTTTGCAAATGCAGTAGATGTTCAACACACCCTTGGTACACACAACAAAAGTTTGAGGACAGGCTAGCGCATGGCTCTTCTGGATATCTCACAGACAACATGAGACTGTTTATATGACACCTTCAAAGTAGTAATACAGAACTGATATCTTTTCTAATACTCTTTTATAACGGGAGAATTTCCATATTGGTCATTATAGGTGTTAATTCATATGTTTTCATTATTACAGAGTGTATTATACGGCATAAGGAAGCATTGCATTTAAAGAATGCAATAAAAGTAATGATATAGACACATATGAAGCCATCTTGCAAACGTTTTCCTTTGGAGTGATTTGTAATTACTATTATTATTATTATTGCGTTATATCATTTATTTATTCTTACATTCATTCCTCATATTGAAGCTTGACCTCCATGCCTAAAAAAATCAGGCTTACCACTAATGATTTCAAAGCAGAGCCTTTGTATTAGATTCATCCCAGAGGAGTCTTTAGAAAAAATATTTTGAAATGCCTATAGTTTTATCACTTAAACAGACATATTAGAAAATAAGTTTGCTAGCAATCAGACCATTTTCATGCCACATTCCTCAAATAAGACTGATTTCAGAAATAATATTAAACTATTACCATGAGAGATGGTTTCATCACAACTGTTGCTCAGAAAAGCGGATGCTGAAAATGCACTGTAATTGCTTTTTAAAGATTGCTCATTAAGACTATTACACAGCATTCTAAAGGGTTTAATCTCATTCTACCACATAAACAAGCAAGACTTTAGCTGTCCACCTCCCATCAGTGGCAGTAGAATATGGCTATAAAGACTTTGTTTATTCCAGTGAATTCCAATGGACCTGTACAAGGCACTGGAATTCCTAAGACATCTGAAATACTTTCTTTTAGAATGATGATCAAACTATCATTATATGTATGTATAAATTAGATGCTGTATATACCCAGACACAGTTAACAATAAGTGATATCTATCACATCTACAATTTTCCATGAAAATCATGTGACCTAATCATTAGGCTATTCTGATTTGAATTTCATAAGCAGTTGAAAAATGAATTAAGCTTAAATTAGCCTTTTACTTATTCTCTGAGCAAATATGTAAAACAGCCAAAATAACACAGAATATTCACCATATTTAATAGTATAAACTTTACAGATACAATAGAGAAATATTTTTACTCTTACATCACATATGAAGAATCTATAAGTTAAATCAGGCTATAGATAGATTTTGTTTGCAGACATAGTGTTGTCATTGGTGTATTGACTGATTTTCTTGACAAATTTTCAAAATAGAGATGGATCACATAGCAGATCCTTACTTCTAGCTTCCCTTGAATACGGGAATGTCTGGAGACTAGAACCATATCATCTGGAGCTAAGTGGCAGCAGTTCCTTTTAAACAGAACACATGGTTTCACAGTTTGCTCCCAATCAGCAATGTCCTCCTTACAAATACCCCTTTCCTCCACACCTGCCATCTCCAAGGCCATGATTTCATCCCTCTAAGTATGGCTTTTATGATGTAAACAACTTTATAGCAAGAATTTCTACCCATGAAGATAGAAGCTTGCAACAATTATACTTCAGAATGAGCTTTATAAGGGGAGAGAGAGAGACTCCCTGGACGGAAACCATGGGGAGCCATGCCTAGGCCTTATGTCAGAAAGAACTTTATGAGAATCTTACAGGGATAGCTTGAAATGAGAAAGTATGAAACATAACTATTACGTACACCACTGTGATGGGGGTTCCTACAAACAGAGACAGCCTTTGTAGGACGCCTCTGAAATAACGATTTTGACTTTTCCAGAGTTTAGCAGGCAGTTCTACACCACAACATTTAGTGGAGCCTAGCATGTGTGACAATAAACGTGGAGGAGCTGGGTTGGTTTCCTCCCCAACCATGGCCAAGGTCTGCAAGTTCTAACTTTCAGCTGCAAAGGTTGTGGCCTGGTTTCTGAGAGAGAAAAGAGACTAGACATAAGACACATGAATTGAATGTAGCAAATCTCTTAAGAAAAGGAGTCAGAATAAAGTAATGACATTTTGTTTATTATTATTGTATTTTGCCATAACTAAGTAGAGTCCTTCTAAAAATAGTATGTATCTTGAACTTTACCTTTATGTCCCATCATGAATCAAATTAGATATATATTTGGATATTTTATTTGGTGATTAGGTCAATTATTAGAATATTGCTTTATTGACCCTCAGATCTTTGGATAATTATGATAGCTATAACAGTGCTAATGGTACACCTTTGTGGTAACAATCTACACCCATAAAGTAAGTTAGACTTGCAAATTCATGAAAGTTGTATCAATGTATTCCCATTGCTGCAGAAAAATACTTAAAAGTGTAATTAACATTAAGACGAAGATTTATAGTCTTATTTGTATAGAAAAACAAAGAACTTGGAAGTCTACCTTCTCATATCACATAGAATAGTCATGGAAAAATGCAAAACAGTTTTATACAAGGCAACACTTCTAGACTCACAAAATCAGAGACAAATAGAATTACATCTGTTCTAAGGTGATGTCACAGTGTCCTGATTAAAAAAAAAAGTGGACAAAAAGACACGCATTATGAAATTCAATAAAAATGCTGCATTTTTGTGCTTCTGAAGAAAATAATGTGAGGTTATAACAAATTTCTATAAATTTTATAATTTCATATCGTAGCAGTCACTTCAACAAATAGCTTGTCATTCAAATTAAAAAACTAATAAAGAAAACTCCTAAACATGTTAAGCAAAACTTTGGTTCTAATTTGAGAAAGGATAAAGAATGGCTTACCAAACCACTCTCAAGCATTTTTCAGAGCTGAGAAATTCCTACTGAGGGTCTATACAGGTCCACCCACTCATTTGTGTGGGGGGTATCACATACTGTTCAGAATTGCATGCAGCATATGTGTGATTTTCTTCTTCCAAATTTAGGTTGCAACCTTTATCAAACCCTACCATATTTTTAAGTGCTAATAATCTTCTAGTTTAAACACAATGTTTGCATGAGTCATTTTATTGCCTAATTAAAGCAACATTGATGGTAAAATACTAGGAAATCGATGTATCTCCGTTCCATTATCTCACACCTATTCTCTATCAACCTTCCCTCTCACCCCCACCTTTTGTTTTGTTTTGTTTTTGGTATTCAGAGGATTGCTTAGACCCAATGTGTTCCAGCCATGGCATCTGTGTCAAAGGAGAATGTCATTGTTCTACTGGCTGGGGAGGAGTCAACTGTGAAACTCCACTTCCTATATGTCAAGAGCAGTGCTCAGGACATGGAACTTTTCTTTTGGACACTGGAGTTTGCAGCTGTGATCCCAAGTGGACAGGATCTGACTGCTCTACAGGTATATTTAAATTAACTCTCTCCCTTCCTCAATTTCAAAGTCTAAATGATCTTTTCCTTAAGTTACTATATTTTAAGATCTGGTGTATATGATATCACATAAAGACATAACAACCATAATACTCTACCCCATTTAATATATTATTACCATATTATTATTTTACATTATTTCTTTTTTCATCCCTTACCCTAACATCTTCATAGTTTTCTCCTGATAAGCTCCTTATCAGAGGATTACCACAAACTATTCAAACTGCCCACCATCTACTTCTGCTTAATGAGTAAAGCACTCCCTCTGCTTGTATAAGCTGTAAGGTCTACTTCTTATAAGTGCACTGAATGTCCACACTTTTCCATGTCTTTTGTTCATCACAAACTGCTATTAACTTTCAACCTCGAAAAATCCAACCTACCCACCAAGACCAACCACAACTTTATTCATTTTGTTGGACCTTTTCTGACTATGTCAATATGAATCTTATGAAATTCATTCCATATGCATTGCTAGAGAGCATAGAAGCCATTGTGATTTAGGTGTACACATGCCTTGTTTTTACTGAATTGAAATCATTGAAAAGAATATGTCATTCTTTATATTCTGTGTCTTCAGATTATATTCTTATTAAATGAGCAGTTCATAGGCTAACTCACTAGTAACAAAATCCAACAGTGCACTGAAATTTTCTGCTCACCATATGCCATTTTCTATCCTTCACAAAATTTAAAGGCAGAAGCTTTCCAAGAGTTTTCATTGGTTAACTCTATTCATTTAACAAGAATGCTTGCTGCATAGTTCAGCAGACAAAAAGACTGCACATGATGGTCTAGTAAGAATATAGAAAATGGTGATCAAATCACAACTCTATAGAACAGCAGTGTGTCTCTTCCATGATAGGATCTTTAATAAGAAGTCAAATACTTGACTTCTAGAATTGGGGATGTGGCTTTGGATTTAAAGCCCACAAGTGCAAAGAAGTCAACAAGAAATGACAAATTCTGTATTAAATATTTGTTCCCTCAGACTTCATATACCCCACTCATGCTCTTCCTGATTCTTCACAATTAAATAAACTTCCTCCTAATATACCACTAACATCAGTGGCAGAAATTGTTTCTCTTTCAAATGAATCAATATTAAATATTCAATATACAGTTTCTCCTTCTAGTCTTACCTGCCAAACTTTCTTTTTGCTGTGATAGAGCACTATGACCAAATGCAATTGAAGAAAGAGACAGTTTATTTTGGCTTATAGTTCATTGGGGATGAGAATCTGGCAAGAGAGCAGAGTAACTGTAGGCATAGCAGCAGGAACACAAAGCTGAGAGCTCACAGCTTTAATCACAAGCAAACTGTAGAGTGAAAACAGGAAGTAGGTGAGTGTGTTCAGTCTCAAAATATGCTTCCAGTGACATACTTCCTCAAGCCAGGCAATATCCCCCAAATTTTCTCATACAGCCATCAGCTATGGACAAGTTTCAAGTACTGAAGACTGTGGTGACACATTTGTTATAGGAATCACAATGCCTGTGTTCCCTAAAATGCAATGCCATGTTCAGTCCTGTGGGTAAAGAAGAAAACTACATAGGAGGAAAGGTCTTTAACAAAAGGGACTTAAGGAAAGAAAGGAATTTTTTTAGCACACATCTTGAGGTTGCAGTTGATTATGGCACAGAAGACTTGGTAGCAGCAATATGAGATGGATCAGCAGTCAGGAGAAAGAAGGATGCTGAAATACAGCTCACCTTTTATTTAGTATAGGATTCCACCCAGTAATAACATTGTGCCACACCACCTCCTCCCCACATTCAGGGTCTGTCCTCCCTATTCAGTTAAAGCTTCATAGAAACACAATCATAGATATGCCAACAGGTATGATTCCATATAAATCCAATAAGGTTGATGATGAGGATTGACCATCACAAAGGTGTTCAAGGAGGGTAGTGTCATGTCCACATCTGCATTTGAAGGAATTTAAAATCAGATTAAACAAGAGCATAGGTTATATAGGTTGTGAATTAGGACTTGGTAACTAACCACATCTTTTATCTCATGTCATAACCCACAGAGAGAAAAGAAGTTTAGAATGAAACCATGAGAAGTCTGGACTATTTAGAGAATGCAAAACCATCTAGGACTGTAGTGTGAGACTCTGTCTCAAAATAATAGGGCTTTAAAACTATATGAGTATAAGTGGAGACTTGGATTTTACTAATGATGATTTGCGTATTATTGGCATGCTACATAAATGGTAACACAACCCAATAAGGTGAGTCTTCACCTATTAACTAATTTTCATTACCAATCTACTCTGTGACATTTGCTATAGTCTCAGGATATGCCATGAAGTGAATAAAGATCCCTGCCTTGCTGTCTAGAATAGTGAGACAGATGGCAATCAATTAATAAGAAAAGACCTAGGATTTTTTTCACCATGAAGAAACTGATCAACAGAAACATTAAGTAACTGCCCCCAAGGTCATTGTTCTGGAAAATTTCAAACCTAGAAATCAGAGCTGCTAATATATGATGTCTTATTATCAGCCCCATACCACCATACATACCCAAATAAGACAGAGTTAGGCAAAGAGACAGAGCTCAAGTGAATGAGTTAGCTTACTGAAAAGTGGGTAAAGAACATTAAACACAAAGTGTGTGAATAGAATGGTTTTTGTCCAGAAAACCTGAACCAAACATGCATTTGTTCAGTACAGACCAATAGAAAATCCTCACTAGAAACATCTCTTTTTCACACAAGAACAAAGGTGGATAGATGCGATCTTAAATTCAATAACCTCTCAGGCAAAAAATAAAAAAAAAAAAAAAAAAAAAAAAAACTCCCTAATCAAACTACCAAATTGAAAAAAATGGGAAAAAGAAATGATTTCCAAATCTCTAGTGCCAAGGTAGGAATAGTCCTTCTGTGATTTTTAAGCTCTATAAAGGTTGTTCCCAAAGAGCATATTTAACCATGAAGATGATCTCACTCTGCAGACTTTTAATTGAGTGTTCTCCATCCAGGAAGCAATTTAGCATGTGATTCTCATAATGGATCTTGTCATTTCAAAGGTGGATATGCTCTTTGCCATTGATCATCTTCCTCCTCAAGTACGTGAAGCTGCTTAGCTGTTCGCATGTTAACTATGCTGCTGTGATATCAAGGGGACTGCCGCAAATCATGTGCTGATCATTTTTAGTCTGGTTTTCTACCTACAGTATTGTTTGCAGCCTTAAATTGATACTTGACATAGACTTCTTCAGCCTGATAGTCTCATGACACTTCGCAAAGGTTAACTCATTAGTCTTTAAAACACCCCGAGAGGAATATAATAGAAGCTTGTTATATCATGGGTTAGATTTGGATATACCACAGGTCAAATTGTGCTCTCTTAAAACATAACTCCTTGCTGTAAAATCTCAGTAATGCATTTATCCTGTTGTAAGGGTATTGGCCCTGGCCTCTGAGATCAGCATTGTAAAACATGTCTACTATATTTCTTTGGTACAATCTGACTCCTACAGTCTCTGAGGAGAGCATAAAAGTAGAATATAGAGTTCTGTATCTGTTTTCTTAATGAAATTGATCTGAGACATTCTATCTTTACTCACAAGTAATAGATAGCACATTTCATGGAAGTAAGCCTTTATATGAAGATGGCAACTCTTGTCCTTGCTCTGCTACAATCACTCTTGTAATGTTTATGTCTTAGAAGTAGATTACTCATCTAGAAATATACAGAGTAATAACAATTTAGGTGTTTCTGAACATACTATTTGTTATACAAATTGAAGTGTTATCATCATGTGTCTCATCCAAAGATGTTGGATCCTAAGGATATCAGAAGACTTTGTTAAGGAAATATTTGTTTTTAACCTATCCTTTGACATGTGTCCCTCTTTGCATTGGAGAGATGGCAGTGTTGATGTGGTTGAACGTAGCTCTCTGTGTGTATGAATATATTCACAGTACAGTGACTTTGAGTAATACACTTAATTTAGTTCTAGCTCAACTGCCTCATGTGTGAACTGGTAGATTAGCCAAAAGGCCCTTGAGGTCTTTTCTATTACTGAAATCTATGATTCTTGATCCTGAATATTAGACTATTGACATCAATTATGAATCATTTGTGGATATAGTCCATTAACTCTCTTAACTCTCATAATGTTTGTGGTGAGACTATATTAAGTGAAAATAGTTCTCATTATAAGACTAGTCTTATACTCTGACATATGCTGTTAAACATTTACATCTGCACAACGATGCACATTCCCAGAAATGTTTGTGTGTGTATGAATATATATATATTATTATTATTATTACAGAAATGTTTCACTATGTTTTTAAGTGTTCTCTAATGGATAGTTAAATGAATCTACTAATAAAATAAATAATTAGCAGAGAAAGCCATAAGGGATTCATAAAATAATTGTTGCTAAGGAAACTTTCCTTGATTATGCAAACAACATATGCTTCAAAACACTGTCAGTTTCTTCTTTTATTGAAAACGACGGTGATAAAAAGATTTTCATCTGACTATCTCTAGGACATACAACACATCACTTCTTGAAATTCCAAAGAATTGATTAGAACTTTTAAAGTGAGTCATCCATACACAGAATTTTCCTTCTAATATTATAGTTAAAACAGGGTCATAGATAATATTTGACAAAGAAGCGTTATTAAAAATGTAATGCACATTCTACAAGGATGGCATACAATCATTCATCATGCTGCTGATGAGAAAAATCCATTCACATATAAGGTGAGTAGGATATAGCATCTTCAATAAAAAGAAATCAGTAAAGTAAGCAGAAGAGAAACCTAAGATTGCAAATACTTTTCTCTGTGCAGCTCTAGACACACCTTGATTTACTATGAGTGGTAATTAATTTCTCCCAAAAGTAAAAATGATTTCACAACTAGATATATGGACTTAAAGAAAAGAGTCACTAAAACATAGTGGGAGGGGGGTAAGGATGGATATAGTGTTTTTACAGTTAAAAAAAAAAACAGACTTCTAATTTATTCATGCCAGCTTAATTACTTTAACCTGATGCTCAAGGTATAACACCTATGCTGAAATTTATTTTAATTCATGTTTATACTCACTAAAAATAAAAGAAAAAACTTGGAGGTGATTCGGATAATATTAATTAGAATTCTTAAAAACCTGCTGTTGTGACATTGTAGCATTAACTAAAGTCAGGTCAAAACATTAACAATAGGGTTTTGAAATAAGTGAAGTTCATTGGTGACACTAGAAATGCAAATGAAAAGTATCTTTAAAAGCATCCTAAGCCAAATTAAGTGTGTGAAACCACATGTGCAAAACTATCTTTGGGAGGTAGATATGAAATGGAGGGAAAAAAAAACACACTATTATAATGATTTCCTAGCAACACATCCTACTCAGACATGGTTTGTCACCCCCAAGCCTTTTTTTTTCTCAAATGAATATAGGAACTCAACCCAAAAATATTCTTCAATTTTAAATTTTTGTATTTATTCTAAAGATCCAGTAAATGCACCCTAATATTGTACTTACAAATATATATGTGTGTGTGATTTAAAGTACATTAAATATCTGATATTTTCAAAGCACACTTTTTTTTAAATTTTGTTCTGAGACAATAAAAAAAGTACACCTGTTATGCCATCATTAGCAGGCAGAAATGCAAACATACAGTGAAACTTTGACAATTTGACAAGTCTAAAGTGAGAGGTAAATTTTTGGAGGCCTCTGTAAATCTGAGATAATTCTACTATTTCAGGACATTATAGCTTAAAATTGTGTTTTTCAATCCAGGGAGCCTTAAAGCAATCATGAAGCCAGAAAAATAAAGTTTTGCGTGAGTGGGAGAAGGGATGCTCATTTATATAGTTAAAATATAGTATAAAAAATTCATTGCTATAAATTGACAGTTACATCAAAAGCAAACAAGCAGAATTTGATTTTCACTGCTGGATTCATTCTTCTCGTATACTCAATTACTCTGAATTTTGTGCTCATTTACCATTTGCCATTTGTTTCATTTCACATTTAATCATATGAAATGAAAATAGACCCAGAAAGAGATAAATGATAAATGTAAAGGTGTATTTGTTCGTATGTGTAAGGTCCTATGAAGAAAGTATTCACCACACATTCACCTTCACAGTTCATCCTGTAGCCATAGTAGTGTTCTTAAAGAGGAAATAGAAAGGTTTGATGGTTTGATAGTGAGATATCCAGGTGAGACACAGAAAAAGGTTGGATTCACCTGGACAAAATCAAAGACAAGAAAATGGAGGCAGATCAGAACACATTATTCCAATCTTGAATACAAATATCAGGTGATTAGAGAGCCCATGTGTCCTAGTTTGCTTTCTATTGCTGTGACAAATACTATTACCAAAGCCAGGTAGAGAAGAAATGCTTATAAGTCTCCATTATATTCTACCATGAAGGGAAGTAAGGACGGGTAAAGGAATCTAGGGACAGGAACTAAAGCGGAGCTCATGGAGGAGTGCTAGCTGGCTTTTAGGACTCACTCAGCTTACTTTTTTACACAACCCTAGACTACCAACCCATGGGTGGCACTGTTCACAGTTGACTGGGCCTTACATCATTCAATAATTGATTGATTCTTGAACTACATGCCAATTTGATGAAGGAATTTTCTCAATTGACATTGCATTTCTTTATATGACTCTAGCTATACCATAAGCTAAAATCATTCCTAAAATTAAAGTACCCTACATCCCATCATGTGGCCACATTCATGCTATTCAACTGAAGATTACAGACTAAACATTGATTACATCAAATATCTATAGAACGGCTTCAGAGATCTGACTTAAATTCATATTCCTCTGAGTCATTGAAGAAAATGACAAAATGATTTTTGAAGTACCTATAAACAAACAACAAAAATAAAGTTGATAGATTATATTTTTATATTTGTGAATAGACATGGAGACATAGATGATAGAGAGAATAATATACAAATGTAATGATAATAATCTAAGAAAACAAGGTTATTTTGGGTTGCTACGGAGAACATGGGAGATACTTCAAGAGGAAAAGAGGTAGGACAAGAGTGGCAATTCCACTTCAACTATGAAGTAAAATATTTTTCACTTAGAAAATCAGAATATTCAAACTCAGAGCAACTCTGAGTAGCTGCATTTGGCATTGCTATAAAAACTAGTATTTTCTTATATTTTTAAGGTACTATAAACAAGAAGGAAAATAATTTATTTTACTATGCATGCTTCAGAGTTAAGACCAAGAGTAGAATTCATTCTCCAATTTCCTTTATTAAAAATCTGTGTGAACTAGTTCTCTAATTTTTCTTGATTATTTAGCATATTTGAAAATTGATGATCTTTTTTGACTCTAAAAATCTATGTCTTTGATGAATAACATTTCTTCTGGCATTATTTGTTTAACATTTATTTCCTCTTATTTGATAATATCTCCAATTGGAACTTCACTTTGATTCCCTTCTCTAATTCTTATGCTATTACTTCTTTCCTATTTTCCATTTCTTCTCCTTATCTGTGTTATTTCATGGATAATTTCTTCATGTTCATTGTCTAGTTCACTAAGCCTCTATTTGGCTGTGGTTATTATGCTGTTAAACTCTTCAATTGAATTTTTAATATCTATGTATTTTAGTTGCATTTCTACTGTTGTGAAGACAAACCATGACCAAGGTAACTTGAAAGCTCACAGTTCAAAAAGGTTAGAGTCTATGACCATCATATTTACACAACAACCACAAGGAAGAGAGAGCTAACTAAAAATGGCATGAACTTTTGAAACCACAATGACCACTCCCAATAACCCAGCTTCTCTAAAAAGGACATGTATAATTCTTTCAAACAGTTCAACCAACTAGAGACCAAACATTCAAATTTATGAGCTTAATAGGGGTCATTATCATTAAAATTCTCATATTACACCCCTCTCCCCTAAAGTCTCATAACCATATCATAGTGAAAAATATATTTTGTAATATCCCACTAAGTCCAATTAGTGCTACCCATATGTGCATAGGTGAGGGGCCATCCACTTTAACACAGGAATTCTACCAAGGCCATGTCCTGAAAGAAGAGTGATTCTCTATTCACCATTGTAGTGAGATGTCCACCCTGCCCACACCTGTTGCATTGACCACACCCATTGGGGCATGAGGACAGGTGCAGGCATGACCTGGGGGACTAGGTCTGAGGTCCTTGGACCCCAGCACTCTCTCTTGCAGCCTGGTCAGAGTCAGAGAGCATCTGAAGGCATCCTTGGGACAGGAACCTGCTGACAGTCATCTGTCTCTGGTGAAAATGATTTCTCCCCCAACAAACATCCATCAGCCTATTTGTTTCCCCAGATTCTTATTTATCCATGATACACCATACATTATCAACAACCAATTGTTCCTTAGTTATGGCAGGAAACTTGTGAGCTCCTCCCTTACCCATGTTGGAAATTTTATTGGTTTGATCTTATTCAGGTCTTATATAGATAACCATGGCTGCTATGAATTAATGAATTTAATAGCCATGTCATATCCAAAGACTGTTTTACACCACTCCTCTCAAGCATTTGGCTTTTACAGCTTCCTGCCTCTGCTATGATAGTATTTGAAACTTGGAAGTAGTGACAGGTAATATACGTAACTCATTTGTAGCTGAGCACTCAATAGTCACTTATTCTCTGCTCTTTGACCAATTATGAGTCTCTTCATTGACTTCTACCCTGTCTTAAATGTTTATTTGACCAATGTGAATAACATTACATGTATATGGATATAATCATGAATCTTCAGAAGGTAGTGTGACCACATGCCTATTTTACAAAATAACAATAATGTCCTATACATAATCATATACTTCTCCATCTATGGGCTTTCAGTCATGTTTATAGTACAGGAAATTATTTCTCCTCTTTGGAGCAAACATAAAAATCCAGTCAGAAAGCTGTTGGTTACCCCATGAGTGTCATGCCATTCTATACCAGTATACACTCTTGCCTGAAGAGTGATTATTGTAGCAAAAGTATTCAGTGTTGGAAAAGATCATTGATTTCTTCCACACGGCTGTCATAGTACATTCTGAAACTACAGTGCATGCCTACCAGGGAAGTTTCTCAGTCAATTTAAGATTGATTTTTCTGTGACCTACAACCAAAGTATGTGGTGTCTTCAGCAATAGGGTAGTCTCTCTCTTGAGAGAGAGAAAGACTTGGATTAGATAGACAAAAATAGGTAGATACAAATGTCAGGCTGGAGAAAATAAAATGGGACTAGCTGGTTGTCTCATGAAAAATGGATAGTAATAAAGATGGAGAGATAGATATAGATATGTTATTGATAAATATATAAAGATATAATATATGTGCTCCATTTATAATATTGCATTTTCTACATTCCACATATAGATACTTGATGTTATACAAACTTGGAATTTAGATTAAAATATAGCCCCTGTCTTCGTTAAACCTTAGTTAAGGTTTTTATTGCTTTGAAGAGACACCATGACCATGGTAACTCTAATAAAGGAAAACATTTAATTGGGGTAGTTTACAGTTTAGAGTTTTAGTCCATTATCTTCATGGTTTTAAGCATGGCAGCATGCAGGCAGACATAGTGGTAGAGAAGGAGCTAAGAGTTCTACATCTTGATCCACAAGCAACAGGACACTAGTCATTGAGCATATATGAGTACTTAAAGTTCACTTCCACAGAGACACACTTCCTCTATCAAGTCCACACCTACTCCAACAAGACCACGCCTCCTATTAGTTGCACTCACTCCCTATATGGACCTAGCATTCAAAAACTTGAATCTATGGGGCCATACCTATTCAAACCACCACATGCTCCACACGCTCCACACTGGATCCTTAAGGTCGATCAGATTAGCAGATGACCACAAATATCTTAACAGAGCATGACTTATCCAAAAAAAAAAAAAAAACAAGTCTTGAGTGAGTCTTGAGTGTATTATCACTATGAAACCCAATTGAAAACCTACACATTGAATACTGGATTTTTAGACTAAATTCAAAATTTAATTTGTTTTCATCAATTAGAACTTTTAAACTCCAAGTCAAAAAAAAAAAGAACTTTGCTAGCACCAGGTTTCACCCTAAACCCATAATGGCTCTCTCTATCGAGATAGCTCTTTCATTCGCAAGGGGGGGGGGTATTGCCTTGCTTAGCCAGGCTTTATTTTCTCTCCATAGGAGGCCATACCATTTCTAAGGAGTGGATGAAAGTTGAGTTGGAGGATGAGGTGGGGAAGCAGGATAAGGGTAGGGAGAGGAAGCTATGGTAGGTATGTAAAATGAATAAAAAAATTTAAATAAAAAAGAACTCATAAATTTTACTTAAATCAAGAAAATATTCTACTAATGTATAAGTAAATATATTAGAGACCAACAAACCTTGAAAAGCTCATTCATACTAGCAAAAAATGGTCTGGAAATGTGCATTTAAAAATAATTCTCAGAAGTATTGTTCAAAAGATAGTTTTGAAGCCACAGCAGTCAAAAAACAGTGAGGTTAACAGTGAAGTCAAGAGTGGGCAGTTTCAACAATCAACGCAATCCTCCCAGACTTCTATGCTAGGCTCATTCAGGTTTAATTGAACTCTTCATGTCAGGCAATGAAAATTCCAACATTGTAAATACAATTGCTTACTAACTGTCCTTTTTTCATTTCTTTATTACTGTTTGATAAATTTATTGATATAACTATGGAATAGTAATAGAGATGAGATAGTATGCATTGCTTCTAGTTTACAGAAGAGGAAACTGAGTCCCCAAAATGCTGAGTGACTTTCATATGGACATGCAACTTACTGAGTGCATAGTTAATATAAAAAACCAGTTTTGTAATTTTTTTTAATTTAGGCATTTTATTCCAAACATCATTCGGAGAAGCTTGTTTGAATCCAATAGATAATGGTTCATTTTCATTTTGAACACTTTCACTGAATCTCTAGAAAGCTGGCGGTGAACACACCCGAGGCAATATCCTCAAACTTTCTTTTTCCTTGCAAACAGAATGTTAAGGAAATTGTTAGAGTTTCAGTATAAAAATACTCAGACAGAAATAAAGCCAAATCTTGGCTCCTTTTCTTAGCTATGAGGTGACCTTGAAGATATGACTTGACTCTCTGATCCTCTTCTGTAGAGTGCATAATGGGAAATAATTCCCAACTTTCGAGTAATTGTAAGGGTAAATGACATAATATGAGAACATCACCCTGCATAGTGTTGCTCACATAGAAGATACTAAATTATGATAATAAATGCTTGCTATTATTGTCATTATATTTCAATTCTCATCGCAAAGACACATTTCAGAGACAAATCTTTTGTAAGAAGGAGATAAATTAGTACCTGTCTCAAAGAAATTCATTTTCAGACACTATAAGACTGAATTAATTTAAAGGAATATGAAAATTCTTTCTAGTCCAAAGTCATTTCATTCCTTTGTTTCTACCCAAATGATGTTGTTGCTGGTATTCCTTTAACACAGATCGATGTTTTATTTGAAAAGGTGGCTAAAAAGTTGTTCCATCTCTTCATTCCCTTTTCTTTGAGCTCTGATATTCATTATAATACATCATTCAAAAAATATTCTCTGTGTGTCAGATAAGAGTTCAGCAACAGGAATCACCACTCGCACAGAAAACAAGACAGAACTATGATTTTTCTCTCAGGCTAAAAAAAAAGAAAAGAAAAAAAGAAAAAAAAAGAAAGAAAAAAATCAAGAGGCAGACGACAGAGGGGTTCTTGGGGCTCTGAAAGAAAGCTGCTTTCAGCTCACCACCTTTTTATCCCGGTGAGGACCCAGATTACACAATGGCAGCCAGTACTCTAGGTAAAATGCCCTCATTTTAGGCAAGATGATAGCATGCTAAGGGTCGTTTTTACATTCCTTAAAAAGACCAGTGAAACTACACCTAGAAACATTCACTTATATCTCATTGACCAATAGCAATTACATATATCTTTATTTAAAGAAACATAGGAACAATTAAGTAACAAAATTCTACCCATGTTTTCAAGCTTCCTTCAAACCAACACTAAAATGAAAGTGTGCAATTGTGTTTCACTATGTATTAAAGATAAAGACAGATGACAGAAATTTGAATTTCTGTTGGAGTAGGTTGTATGCCTTTACTAAAGACATTCCTCAAGACCTATACAGAAAATAAGTATCTGGTTATTAACTTTTATATTGGTTGGATTTTGAAATATCTTGAGTATATTGGCTTCAATAAAACTATAATATTAAGAAACACCTGTTTTACTTTACTTCTTGATGTGGCTACTGAAAAAAATGAATATAATATTCCCTTTTCTTTGAGTTCTGCTATCATTATAAATTATCATTGAAGGAAAAATTGTATTCTTTTCATTAGCTTAGATTAGACAGTTTATAACCTACTGAGTCCATGTAGTGTTTGTGATGGTTTGAGTGAGATGCCTCCTATACATGGTCTCCAATTGGTTGATCATTAGAGAGGATTAGGCCTGACTTCTGGAGGAAGTATGTTACTGGGATTGAGTTTTGAGGTTTCAAAAGACTTGTGCTATTTAAAGTTATCTCTCTCTCTCTCTGCCTCCTGTTTGCGGTTCAAGATGTAAGCTTTCAGCTATTCCTACCACCATGCCCTGTCATTATGGATTGTAACCTTTGGTAACTATGAGTGCAATTAGATGCATTATTTTCTAACTTGATTTGGTCATAGTGTTCTATCATAATAACACAAAAAATAACTACCAGTGTTTCTTATATGTGCATGTGTTTAGAGATAGCCCCTTGGGATTGGATAATATGTCAGGGAATTACTCCCCGAAGAAAACTCATTCTGCCTCTCTCAGTAGCCATTGATTGCCTCTAGCTGCTCACGGGGAATGGGGCATTGTGAAATTTCACCATACACATTCACATGTCAGCTCAAACCAGATACTAGGAGGAGAGGACTGAGTACGTGTATTCCTTTTAATTGTTATCAGTCCATCTATAATGAACAAGCTTTCTTCTCCCCTTTGAGGCACATGAGAACATGCTTAAAATGGTATTTGAGAATCTATGGCATGTCAGTGTGGTATAAGAGCCTCTCAGTGCAGTCCATATTGAGCCACAGCCCTCTTTAGTTGTCAACTTAAAAATAAATGCAAAAAGAAAATCAGGAATACCTATTATAAAACTTGAAATAGTGAACACATAATTCATTTTAAGTTTTTAGAGTGTGAATCTTAAAGAGGGCAGTTTAAAAATCTGAAGGTAATCCTAGTCAATAATCACATTCAGCAAACAAAATCTATAATGATTACCCCCAGGCTGGATATAGGCAGTTTTTCACAGATTTATCCTTCAGTAAAAGCATATATGGAAATACATGACATATTTTTGGGAGAAGCTTTTTCCTTTGAGTTAATATTTTCCTCACTAAACTATTGGTTTCTGGGGAAACTACCCACGCAGTTCCTTAAGTTTTTTGGTAAAAAGAAACAGAATTCACCACAAACTGAGAATTCGGCTCTTAGATATGGTTAATAAATACAGCATGGATAAAAGTGTAAAGATAATTTTAAAGGGGCCCTGCATCTAAGAAAACTGTGTGCCCCTTCACAGGCAAAGTATTTCCAGATCACTGGGAAACTGAATCAGTATCTAAGGAAAAGAGTCCAGTTGTATAATCATAAATTCAACAGGATTCTTCCTGATATCTTCAGTGTTTTTAGATATTTTTATCCTCCACTACATGGAAAAAGGAAAGATGCAAAACTCTTATTTATGGGAAGATAGCTATACTAACAAGTTATTTTTCATTTTTCATACTAACACCAGTTCCCCCTCCCTCTTCTTCTCCAACCTCCACATCCCTCTTCCCAAACCTATCCCTGTCCAGAAGGGGGTAAGGTCTTCTTTGCGAGTCTATAATAAAGTCTGGCATACCAAGTTGAGGCAGGACCAAGCCCCTCCTCCTGTATCTATTCTGAGCAAGATATCACACCATAGGAAATGGGTTCCAAAAAGTCAATTCATGCACCCAGGCTAGGTTCTGGTCCCATTGCCAGTTCCACCAACCCGCCCCCCACACACACACACACCAATCCAGCCATATAATTGTCACACACATTCAGAGGATCTCATTCTGTCCCATGCAGGTTCTCCAACTTTCAGTCCATAGTCCATGAACTTCCACTAGCTCAGGTCAGCTGTCTCCGTGGTTTTTCCCATCATGCTCTTGACGTTCCCCCTCCCTCATTCATATGGTCCCTCCTCCCTCGCTTCACCTGAACTCCAGGATCTCATCCCAGTGCTTGGTGGCTCAGAGATTAAGAATATTGGCTGCTTTTGCCGAGGTCGCGGGTTTGATTCCCAACATCCACATAATGACTCACAATTGTCTGTTACTATTGTTCCAGGAGATATTATGCCCTCCTCTGGCCTCTGTGAACACCAATATGCATACAAAAGTAAACAAGTCTAATATCAATGTCTTATGTTTACATAAGTATACATAAGTATAGTGCAAATAATTGGGTGTTCATTTATTGGATTCCAACCTCTGATATTTCAATTTAGTCATCAAAATATCCCTTGATGAATCTAAGAAACCCATTTAAGATAGATAGAGATAGATGATAGATGGATAGATAGATAGATGATAGATAGCTAATATTAGTATGTTGTCTCCAAAAAATTTAACCTTCATGGCTGTAATTGACCTAATCTAGCAAACAAAATCTCTGCTTTCAGAGATTGGAGATTTCTAGGTTGCTGCCTTCTGAAGCAGATCATCTGTATTATAATAGGGCTTATTTTAATTTAATTGATTGTAGTTAATTAGTAAAAGTTTATTTATGCTTACGTGTATATTTATTTGCATACATGATATATTAACATGTATAATAATGGGCAAATTGAGCTATTTCACATATCATTACCTCACATAGAAATCAATTTTTATGATGAGAAATTTTTAAATCTCTTAGTAATTTTCAATTTATCTCATTGTTGGTAACTATCATCACCATGAAATATTAATAGGCCTCTTGAACCTATTCATCATATCTTATTCCATTTTAGTGATTGCAATTATGATTATGGTAATGATAACAACAATACTATTATGTTTCTTGAGTTCTTACTACATACAAGTTTCACAAATACCATCCATTTAATCTTTATGACAAGTCAGCATTTCCAATGCACTTTCTATACAACCATTTTACTGCAAAGTATTATGGAGAAATTGAAAATATTCTATCAGGGAGAAAATATAAGAAATACTACATGTGTTAGCTTCCATCAAGAAATACACAAAATGTATTTCCATATTATAGATTTTAAACAGCCCTGAATAAGGAAATATGTCTATGAGAGTTTCCCACAAATCTTTGATTAGGAAACTCAGTTGTTGCCTCACATTTCTTAATATCTTATGGAAGACTAGTGTTCTTAGAAACATACTTAGGGACTCGATGCTATAAAATGCTACCAGTGGTTTTCAAAAGAGTCAATAAAAACTTAGAGACATTCAGCATCCTTGAATCATATAACCATAAATGAGAGAATTTTAAAATAAAATAAAGCTAAACTTAATGCCCAAACACATATCCATCATTAACTATATAGGGCCAGATACTATCATGTATTACTTAGCAGTTTTGATTAAAAAAATTTTATGTATACCATTTCTAATTCTTAAAACCACAGAGATATAACTATGCTTATCCCTTTTAAAAAATGAAGGAACTAAGGCTCAATTAGATATTCTGACTTCCCGACTTCTTAACAAAGAAACATAAAACGAACTATCAGTGTGTGTGAGATATTGGTTGTTTCTGATTACTTTTTAAGCGCAAGCCAAACTCTTGAACGTTTTACGCCTATAAAAATGTTGTGACGTGGGTATGAACTTCAGATCCATGATATTTACTAAAAAAAACCAGTCTTTTAAAAATAATAATAAATTTTATCATTTCCTTGGAAGTACATACCAACTTGTTTCAGTCAAGTCAAGCCTTCTTTAGACAAGGCAATTGAGGGGCAAAGAATATAAGACAGACAACTAAAACCCATTCCAAGTGAGAGACGTTACAAGTTCTATGAAGGTCATCCCACCATATTTATTCTAAAAGAAATTATCAAAGTGTAACATAAAGTTACACAGTGAGGTACACCTAAATTTTTTGCTAGCTTTCTTACCAATTAGCCACATGACCTTTTAACAATTCATTTAACTTTAATTTTAAAAAAATGTATCTAACACTACTCAAAAAGGTTGTAGTGAAAACCAAGTAAGTTAATGTATGTAAAGAGATTGTGACCCTGAGCCAGGTACTCATTACACAGTAGCTTTTTCCCATTGGACTTTTCATAATATCTTAGAATGGAGCATGTTTTAACCAACAAAAGAGAACTCTATCATCGATCAACTGTCAGCATGATTGCAGAAATATGCCTGATTCTCTTTGCATCTTCAAGGAAGGATGCCACAAAAGTGGCATGTGCCACTGTGAATACATAACCCTGATAAACTGAAAGAGTCAAAAGAATTAATAAGATGAGTGTAACTAGGATTTTTCTGTCCCACCAGCCTGCTCCCCAATAATGACACAAAGACTTCCTATTAAACTCAGCCTTGGTTTAGGCTTGTACCAAACTAGATCTTATAACTTAAATTAACCCATTTATATTAACCTACATTCTGTTGAATGACTCCATTACCTCTGATCTGTACCATATGTCTGACTTCTTTAGAACCCACTGGCATCTCTTGAATGCCTAGATTCATCTGTTATTTTCTCCCTCTCTGCTTGAATATTCCAGCTAAATCTCCTGCCTAGCTATTGTCCATTCAGATTTTTATTACACCAATCACAGCAATACATTTTCACACCCCCATTTTTGTCCATTTCTGTGTGGAGAAAACACTCTATTATCTGTCCTGTCTTAGTGAGTCTAAAGTTTTATACCCTAAGAATTTCCTATCATAACATGTACTACCATCCTAAAACTATCTTTTTAGACCTAAACAGAGCTTCTTAGATACACAACTAAAACCTTTGTGTTTCTCGACCCTATAAACTTTATATCTCATATGTAAGTTTTTAAACTTGATAATAACAAAAGCTATAAAATTATAACTATCTAGTCTTTAAATCCAATCCAAACCCCAAGAAGGATATATTACCTGATTAAACAGAAAGTGAAGAGCAAGCCAATTCCAAAACTATAGAAACAACAGAGACATCTGCCTGCATGACCAGTCACCCAATGATCCTCTGTAACATCAGAACATCCATCTTTGGCCTGCAGGCATAAAATATCTGACAGACTTTTCAATGAAGCAGGAATTTTTGAAGGATTGTCTTCCTTTTCTTAACAAAGTTGGACAGTTGACTTCTTTTCTGTCCTGCTTATCCAATTTGGCTAGCATACTGTCAGCAGTTGAGACAAGAGTAGTTTCTTTGCCCAGTGGCTAACTTTGCCACACAAAAAAGCAACTCTACATGAAGGTTCTTTGATGCCCACCATCCTTTTTGAAGTATATTGGTGCTGCCAGGAGCAGAAATGCGTCACTGTCATGAAAAAATACCTTATGTTATTAAAACATGTTAAATGCCATATTTTGTAGGTCTCTGAAATGTTTGAAGATGACCAAACTGTATAAAATATATTTCTGTGTGGCCTTGAAAACATATATAACACATTTGATTGTTATAGATGGCTAACTACTAACATGGATTTCTTAATTATCCTGGATTTATAATAGTTTTCAAGGACTAGAACTTTACATTTTTAAATGAGCTGCATGAATATAATATCTTAAATAAGAATAGAAACATTTATACCATACAACAAAATAACCTTAAATTAGTGCCAATATACCAAAGTCCAAACCATTGTAAAATATTTGAGACTAGTTACTGTTTAAAAGTAGACTCAACAATTCACCCTTCTATCCCATCATTTCCATACTATATCCCCTCTTTTCCCTCCAGAAAGAAATCTCTGAATTGTATCTCCTGTGTTTAACTTTTTTCTGACCATTACCAGAAATAACTTGTAGCCAACACCCCCTAAATGATAACAAATATCCATAAACCACCAACTGACCAAAAACCACCCTTACCACCTCTCGGGAATGTGGGCATCATGTTCTCTAGATGACTTATTGTTGTCAGGAGGGAATGGCATCTTAGGAGATCCTGAGAAAACTGGGATGATGGTCAAATCCTAGGAGATCTAGTTATATAATTTGTTGTCAAGTATCCATGTAATGGGGAAGTGCAGGCCTTATCTGAAGGTTAGCTGGAGTAGTCTGTGAGGGTAAACCAACAGCATCCTTGAAGTTGTTCTGGATGCAGAATTATAATGAAACCTCAACAGGCATTTTGAGGCTGGATCACCTGGCTACTTGTTTGCATTTGTGTCTGTTGCTTTTGTTCTGAAAACACAAACTTGTAAAGGTAACATATATAATTGTATTGATACAAATATGGAATGTGCAATGTGTACAAGTAAGCTAAAGATTATTTTTGTTTTATTTTTAGGCAGGTAAAAGGTTAATGTTATAAATCCATTCGGACTATATGACCAAACTATAATATGAATCTACATCCATATTATATGAAAGGATGGCATGTAATAATAAGTCATGAAAACTCTGTAGTCAACAAAATTTATTATGTTTCATCCCGTCTTAGAGTTGTTCCCTTAATAGAGTCATTATCAGCATATATGCACATATGCATATATGTCACCTGTCTGGTAGTGTTTATTGGTTTTTTTTTCATGTTTCTAGCCAAGATTTTCAGGTTTCCCTGACCAAGTCTGATCTTTATTAATTTTTAAGAGAACCATACTCTTCCCCAACACAATACATTGTCTGATTTCTGTTTTGGAGCCAAGATATCCATAAAGTATATAGGCTGCTTTAATTCAGCAGTCCCTTCCACAAACCAACACCTCTTAGCATCTAGCCTTCTCTGTTCATTAGCATTCAAAAATTCAAAATTAACAAAGCACCATATAAGGTCTAAACTCCATGTGTTATAATATTTTTCATTGTTTTTTATATAATTGATTTATTCTTTTAAATTTCATTTTACATTCCAACCACAGTTCCCCCTCCCACCCTTCCCCCTTCTCAGCCCTCCCCCAGTCCAATCCTCATGGGAAAGGGCTCCCATGAGGAGTCAACAAAGTCTGACACAGGAGGTTGGGGTAGGACCAAACCATTCTCCTATGCATGAAGGCTGATCATGGAATTGCACCATAGGGAAGGGGTTCTAACAAGCTAGCTCATGTACCAAGTTTGTATCCTGGTCCTACTGCCAGGGACCCCTCAGCTAGTCCAAGCTTCCCAAATGTCTCGAACCTTAGATGGCTAATGTTTTGTTTTGTTTTACTTTACAGATTTTATTACTTTGTACATAGTTTTATTATTGTTATTATTATTTTATATATTTATTACTTTTTCTTATTTTACATATTGATCCCAGTTCCCTCTACCTCCTTCCCTCCCATTCCCCTGAAACCCACATCCTGTCCCATTTCTCCCTCCCACTCCACAGGAAGGGTTATGCCTTCCAGGAGGGATCATCAAAATCTATTATTACTTTCAAATTATTTATTTTATGACTTTCTATATATACTTTCTTTTCTTTCTTTAGCATCTAAACACATTTTTATGTATAGTCTACGTGTTCAGTGATTTTTCTAGGTCTGGAACTGACTTTCTGTGCATCTGTAATGTTCTCTGACACTGAAACAAACCTTTAACAGTTACAACAGCTGTCATGTGGCTCTGGTGGATGGCTACACACACACACACACACACACACACACACACACACACACACACACACGGTTCCCTGACAGCCTAGCCTCATTCAAGCATGTTTCCCGCCCCCCAACTCTGGGAAGCTGCAGTGTCCATGATGAGACAGGCATTGCTATTTTTACTGAACACATTTACTGCTCAAGTGTTCTGTTGCACAGCAGTGGCTCTTAAAAGAGCATGGTGTCTGTACAAGGAGCCTACCTGCTTTTTCAGGCCCCATGTGAATATTCAAGCTTCTATATTAGACACCATATGTATTGAGTCTTTTCCTGTCCCACCAACCAGCTCCCAAATAATAACACGGAGACTTTTATATTTATGAAAACTCAGCCTTAGCTTAGGTATTACCCACTAGCTCTTACAACTTAAATTAACATGCTTTTTATTAATCTACATTTTACCATGTGGCATTTTACCTTCTTTTATTCTGTATGTCTCATGGTGTCTCCTGTGCACCATGATTCATCTCTTCCTTTCACTCCCCAGAAATTCCACCTATAGCTCCTGCTTAGCTATCGGCTATTCACCATTTTATTACACCAATCATAGCAATATCTTTACACATTATAAAAATATCCCACAACTGATAAAGAAGGAAGAGTTCCAAAACTGGGCAGCTGATTTATATTTATTAAACTGATACAACTTGGTGAAAAATTTGAATAGATATAATTTTCATGATCAATTTCAAACACATAAACAATACACAATCACACACACACACACACACACAGATAGTTTTATGGAGATTTCCCCATTCTATATTGAACATTGGCAAAATAATTTCAAGGGTACATTCAGCTATGACTAACAATTATTTATTTAAGCACATACTTAAATAACAGAGACATTCAGCTTTTGCACTTGTAAACTCATTACAATAATAACAAGACAAGAGCACACATATACCAAAACATAACACTGCATACTCTCATAACCACACTCATGTGCATATGTATTATCAAACTTT
This sequence comes from Cricetiscus sungorus, assembly GCA_030556225.1. Lineage (NCBI taxonomy): Eukaryota > Metazoa > Chordata > Mammalia > Rodentia > Cricetidae > Cricetiscus > Cricetiscus sungorus. The sequence goes on from JANBXA010000726.1 coordinate 23,527,669, forward strand.
AGTCATTCCTGTACAGACATACACTCAGAATCTTCACACTCTTACATTCATTCTGTCACACTGACACTCATATGATTCTTTACCTATACTTGAAACATATGAAACATATGCTTGCCTATTCATACATATCCATGGACATGCAAACCTCTCTCTCTCTCTCTCTCTCTCTCTCTCTCTCTCTCTCTCTCTCTCTCTCTCTCTCTCTCTCTCTCTCTCTCTCTGTGTGTGTGTGTGTGTGTTGTACACATGTATAAAGAATGTTAGCATTAGTTTTAAAAAAGGAAAATTATTTTGTAGTATTTTCTCATCCTATACTAATTTTGTATGCTCACAGAATATGTGTTTTCATTTACTTAACTTAAATCAGATAATTTTAAGGTTCCAAATTGTATTCATGCTCTTTTAAAAGTTAACTCTCATTCCATCATGAAAAACAGTATTTCTTTAAAACTGAAGTGCTTTGGGACAAAATATAAAGATTTGTAATAGTTGTAAATTGGTATGTACACTGTAGAGTAATTTAAAATCATTAGAATGATGCATTTTTTAAAGTAAGTGCTTTGCTAGAAAATGAGAGAAGCAGCATCACACTGTATTAATGGAGCTTGAGACATCTTAAATTGATTTTGAAATTAAACGCCAGAAATTGCAACTTGAAAAAAATAATTAGGTAAACCATTATATAGCAATCAAAAAGAATAAACCTCTTGAAATTTAGGAAATTGCAAATTAAGGGTGTCAGTCATCCTGATTTGGCAAGGGCAAGGATTGTCAATGGAAAGAAAATATACACTACTTAAAATATTCTTGAAATCTGAATTAGGCCTAAGGTTTGTTATTCTATTTTGATTTCTAGTCTTTTATGTTCTTATTGCCTATCAACATAAGAGCTTCATCTAGCAAAGGTCTTACAAATTTTACATCATTTAATGATTTGATAATGGGAGACTTTTACAGAGGACACTGGTTTTACTGGGCAGAAAATAAGATCAAAATATTCATCTCCTAGTTATGTAATCATGGTTCTTCATTTGAAAGACAGGAATAATCCCAAGCTACCACGTATAGACCAAACTCTTTCATTTATCCCAACTCTTTTAGGTCTAATCACTTTGCATAAAATCAACTTAATTTTTAGGATTAGAGCCAAATACTTTAAAATAGAAAATCTCTCCAAACTAATAACATTCATATACAACTACCTCTGCTTGAAAGAGATTCTTGACGTTTTTACAACATTCCCTGGGTTTATCTATCACATGAATGAACCTGATCTCAGCCAATGCAGATACTTGTGGCTATTCTAGTATATGTCTTATATTCTTGGTTGTGAGCCTAGCCTTTAACAGCTGAGCCATCCCTCAACCCTCTATTATCTATCTGTCTTATTGAGTCTCTGGCAACCATTTGTCAAATGGAGTGACAACAGAGCATCTACCTCTTCATTCTAGGTCACACTTTCTATTATTCTTCAGTGACATTTCAGTCTTTGGATGTAGCATTAACTGTAGGTAAAAATTACCTCCATAAGACAAGTCCTGAAGAGACCTTGGCTGTGTGTAAAAACAAGCTATTAGTAAGCACCCACCTTATAAATCCTGTGCCTTTTGGGAACAAGATATCCAAATGTAATCATAGTCCTTGTGTTATTTCTAAACAGCTGTTTAGAAATTTGACTAATTACTTCACTTAGTCAGAACTGGAAAGAAAGAGTCAAAATTTAAATATGTGACAGTATCACAACAGTAAGTTCAATTTTGATGTATTTTGAAATGTCATGTATCAATTATTAGTGTTTGTGCATCACTTATAATTTGTTTGAAAAGTCTTAACATATGTGATGTCAAAAATGAGTTGAAATATGTACCTAGTATCACAACAAAGTTTATAGAGTACATAATGGAAAGAAATATGTTAGCATTTCAGAATTGGAATTTGCTAAATTGGGAAAAATTCTTCCTTATTCATTTTTATTAGTTACTCAGAAGATTTAGAAGTGGCCAATCAGCCAATTTTAAAATCCTATATAAAAAGATCCTTGAGGACAGGTTATTCATTCACAGAAAAGAGGGTCTGAAGGTACTGGTAATGTTCAAGTACTTGAAGAGCTCACAGATAAAACATAGTGGCCAAGTCTCCTCCAGACCCTTAGAAAACAGAGTAAAAAGAAAAAAAACATGAAGTCAAGTTTGGCTACATAGTAGAATTGTACCGGGGAGTAAAACAATGTAGATTGAGGAGCTCCCAGGCAGTCTTCTTAATTCCTAAGTACTGGCTGACTGCACTGTTTGTGTCATTTACTCTTTACTTATAGAGCACAAGATGCAATTCCAGCATCAGAACATTATATTCTGACATTACTATGAGACATTCTGAAATCTGTTGAAACTTATTTGGATAGCCTTTTGAAAGCATCGGGAAATGATGTTCAATTTATCTGAAAAATATAAGTTTAAAAGGAGATTTTTAACTCTTCATTCATACTGGCCAATTCGTAGTGGATATGGAGAAACAGCTATATTTTTTTACTTGGTGATTATACCAAGTGGTGTGTTATTTTGCCGGTATCTATAAAATTTTTGAATGTATATAGTCTGCCCATTAACTGCATTTCTAAGATACAGCATAGAGAAATGCTATCCTGATGGGACAAAACCCTGTCCATAAGAAAATAAAGATTAAAAATAACCCAAACATCTATTGCTAAAAGATTAAACTATGAAATATATACAGAGTATGATGGTAATAAATGTGAGAGTTTACAGAAATGATGCATTTCTGTGTGGATTTAGCAATATATTTTGGCACTATTTACATGTTAAGGAAACAACATGCAAGATTATATTATTCAGACTAAAACATGCCCAAAACCTACAGAGAGAGAGAGAGAGAGAGAGAGAGAGAGAGAGAGAGAGAGAGAGAGAGAGAGAGAGGAGAGAGAGGAGAGGGAGAGATGTCTATAAAGAATATTTATAACATTGATTATTATTAGTGGTTAGTATGAAAAATGTCAAATAATTGACAACTAAAATATATTACTATTCCAACTTCAAAGTTAAATTTTGTTATATTAATGTTTTAATTACTTACAATAGCATATGATTAAAGAAAAGCTAATGAAAATTAGGAAGCAAATATGATATAGAAGTAGAGACCCTTCGTGACATTTGACAAGAAAACATACTTAGACAAAGCCTGAAAAGAAAAGCCGATAGCACCAGGAGTGCAGGAGTCAGAAAACATAATGGCAAAAATGATCCACAGTTATAAAAGTAAAATCAATCATAAGATTAGGTAATATAAAGTATGCAAATGTTAGAAAAATATGTGTATGTAACTTTGAAGTAGTGAATACAGAATTGCTCTACTGGGTGCCAAAATGTGTTATGAAGCTTAAGTAAATTAGACAAGTTGGTATGGGTGCCTGAAAAGTTACTTCATAAAATAAGATAGTCAATCTAAAAAGCAACCCAAAATATACAAGAATTTAGAATAAGAAAAATCAGTACAGATAGGATGGATGACACAATATTCCAAAATTCTTTGTCTTAGCTACTGCATCTTGAGAACCTGACATATTTCCTGGAATAATCAGCAAAGTGATAAGTGGAATATGAAAATTATAGAATTAGAATAGGAGTAATTCTGCAGGGGCTATATCAGTGCTATTGACTGATTTAAATATGCTGTGATTTTGTACGTCTTTGGACTCATGGTTTTACTTAAAGAAGTCACTTTCCTGTGATGACAGAAAAGAGTGAGGGCAAGTTCTTAAGAACCACAATGTTCATGAATGGAGTTCAGGTATTCTTTCCCTAAATTAGTGAATCCTTTCTCATTTCATTGATACTGCTTTTGTCTCTTCTAGCAATGTTATAAAAGCCCGTTGTCATTTTGTTTGTCGAGGAATCAGAAGTTCTCATAGGTTTGAAAGATTCTGGGGTTAAAACCAACTTGTAAACTAGTTTCCTTTCTGGGAAAAAAGAGAGACATCATCATTGTAACAGGAAGAAAAAATTAATTCAAGTCCCAGAAGAGTTAAAGAAAAACTTATAAGGCCAGCAGGATGGAAACCCCAAAGATTCTGGACTTAGTCCAAGCTGTACCAGAAGGGCCTAATGCAGTCATTCATTGATTTGAGAGATAAGATATGTCAAATGTATTAGAGTTACAGTGAGGCAACCTACAAGGCAGAGGCTAAGCTTGCCAACCTTTACTTGACTTGCTAGATATTACTGGCAAGAGGGTCAGAAATATTACCTGTTCCCTACCCCCTTTCCTCTGTGTTACAGCTAGTCAATTCTCCATCCCCTCTGCTTCAGCACATTACCTCAAAAATAAATCTCTGCAAATTTCTGCCTTTATTGCCCATATATCATTTTCCTTATACTTGCCACTCACTCATCAACCTGGTTAGCTATGAAAATTGGGGAATGATAATTAGAAATCCATTAGTATCTTTTTTACTCAAGCTACCTTTGCCATCTGGATTTGGTTTTAACTATTAAGGAATACCTTTTATGAAATATGACACAATTGTAGCCACCTCAATTTTTAAACAAAAAATTAAATTAATGACATCAGTACAAACAACTCAAAATTGGTGCTGTCAAGAATAAATTTAAAATTTATAGTATTAATGAAATTTCATAACTAGGGAAATTTTCATGGTTGTACATCATTCTAAACACTTTTGACCCCTGATACAGGTTTTCTAGAAATAAGGATTGTTTTTATTATGTCATCTTTAGTACCGTTCCCCCTTCAGATATAAGCACATTAGGTGTGCTTCTTTTTGCTTTTTTCTTTGAATTGGTATAGTTTCCGGTGTCCATCGATATGAAGTCAATTATTTGTGTAAGGTTTCTCATTGATCTATCTCCTAAATGCTAGCTCCCAGGCACTGTGTTTAGATAATGCAGATATAATACTGAACATTTCAAAACTGTTTCTAGCTTCATAAAATCCAGACTATAGAACAAGGCAGTATACAAAGACATTGTGATCTCTTTCTACGTGAACATTCCCACAAGAGTAAGCATTTGAGCATGTTTCTTGTTTTGCTGAGTCTCAATAAAACTTTATTTATAGACACTGAGATTTAAGTTCATACCATTTTCCTGTGTCTTCCAGTTAAAATATGCAAACCACTTTTGTTTCAAGTCATACAAACACATTGAATGTGTTTCTTAAAGCTAAATAAAATGATATGTTTGGCTTCAGAATTTCTTAAATTTGAATACAAATTAGAAATACCTGGGTGTTATTGAATATTTTGTGTCCATCCTCAACCAATTCAAATACATAGAAGTTTGAGATGAGGATCAGGTGTCATCATGTTTAGCACACTACCCAGATGACTATAGAATATATGTAATCTAGTAAGTATTTTACATTTTTGTCTCTTGACACAGAAAGTAGGTCTCATAGGAATAAAGCAAGGAATGATAGCATAGAATATCTGACACCCTGCTCATACACATACACAAAGAGGGACACACAAATAAATAAAAAGTGAATAAGCTAAAAATAAAAAACAGTGATGACTGCATCATTATTTTTACCATTTACTTCCCAGAAACTGTTTTTGCTTTGGTTTTAAATAATGTATTTAAGGACTGGAGAGATGACTTAGTAGTTAAGAGTACTTGTTGCTATTGCAAAGAACCTAGGTTTAGTTCCCAGCACCCACATGGTATCTTAGAATCACCTGTAATACCAGTTCCAGGGGATCCAATGTCCTTTTATAACATCCTTGTGCACCAGACATATATGTGCTACAAATGTACATCATGCATGCAAAACACTCAATACATAAAATAAAATAAATAAACCTAAAAATATTTTAAATGATTATTTTTATTATTTTTATCATCATCATCACCTGCGTGTGTGTGTGTGTGTGTGTGTGTGTGTGTGTGTGTGTGTGTGTGTGTGTATGGGAGTGTGTGTAATCATGGTCTTACATGCCTCAATGTGTACACCTCAATGTGTCCAGAGGACACCTTTCTGGAATTGTTTCTCTCTCTGCCTTTGAAAGAGTTTCAGGGATCAATGTCAGGTTTCTAGTTATGAGCAGCAAGTGTTTGGTGGTTTGAACAAGATTGGCCCCCATAGGTTCATATATTTAAATGTTTAGAGAATATCATTAAGAGATGCATCCTTGTTGGTGTAGGTAGTAGGTAGCCTCATTTGAAGGAGTTTGTCACTGAGGATAGGCTTTGAGCTTTCAGAAGCTCAAACTAAGCCCAGTGTCACTCTCTCTTTTTACTGCGTACTGATCCAGATATACATCTCTCAGCCTCCTCTCAATACCATGTCTACTGGCATGCTGCCATGCTTCTCACCATGACAATAATGGACTAAATCTCTCAACAGTAACCCAGGTCCAACTAAATATTTTCCTTTAGAAGAGTTGCAGTAATCATGGTGTTACTTCACAGCAATAGAAACCCTAACCAAGACAAAGTGGCTTTAACTGCTGAGCCATATTGCTGCCCCATATTGTTAGTTTTTGAAAATCTTTCTTCCTAACTATAGTGCAACTTGAAATTGGATGGCATTTTACTTTTTAAATCTCTTCCTGATCAGTATTGCATAAATTACAACAGCCCCACATGTGAGTATTACCATTTGACAGAGGAGAAAATCCAGGTACCCTTAGGATAAATGATTTGCACAAGTCCCAAATACATATTAGATTTCTTCAGGTAACCCATTTCTCCATGTGCAGGCTGTTTAATGGTTAAGACCATGCTTGAGTGTCAGTAAGTGAATCAATTTCAGCAGCCTTTCAAGTCAAGGTTTATAACCAAAAATATTTCATGCAAAAATACCACAGATCTATGCACTCAACGCTACCTCAGCCAACATTTCCTTAGCTGCTTTGCCTATCCTATACCTAAAACTACATTTTTTATATATAAATAGTAGGCATTGATCTTTGTATTGCCATTAAGACTCATTTCCTTCTTCCTTCTGTGGGAGGAACAAAACTAACAATGCCGTTGAGAGGGTGACTTTTAGACACAATATTGGGTAGTTTCCAGACTGATATTTATTCCTGAAGATTTTCTAGCAACAACACCATTTTGTTCTTAAAAAATATTTTTATCCTAACTTTTTACATTGGGACATTAAATCTAATGCATTAAGAAACTAAGGTACACTAAGTACCCAGTCTTTGCTCAGATTTTATAGGATTAGATTGTGAATCATGTGGCTTCAGTCATCTCCCACCTTGATTATTGTTTCCTTTCTCTCATTTTCTTTATATATATATATATATATGTATATATATATATATATATATATATACATATATATATATATATAAAATTGTGTGTGTGTGTGTGTGTGTGTGTGTGTGTGTGTATGTAATAAATGCCATCCCATGGGCTTATGCTCTAACTATGTTTGTATGTTTGTCTTATATGCTTGACATAGAAGTAGAAGAATGGACTTTGTTTTTGTGGACCATCAAGCATAGCCTGGGGCTTCTTGGGTTTCAGACATGTTGTATTATGTGCAATGATGTACATCATGGCTAATTTTAAAAATTATGTTGATATTTATTATTTTTAGTTTTTTTACTTTTCTTCTCTCATATGTCTCAACCACAGTTTCAGCTCCTTCCTGCCCTTCTTCTCCTCACCTCTCCTCTCCCCACACCCATAAACTCGTCCCATGTTTTCCTTCAGAAAAGGGTAGGCCTCCCAGAGATATCAACCAAATATGTCATATCAAGTTGCAGTAAGGCTGGGCATCTTCTCAAATGTTAAAGCTAGACAAGGTAACCCAAAAGGAGGAAAGGGTTCTCAAAAACAAAACAGTCATAGACAGCACCATTCCGTCTTTTAGGAGTCCCACAAAAGTCCAAGCTACACCACCAAAATATATATGTAGAGGGCAGACACTTGCAATTTCCCTGGTTGTTGGTTCAATCTCTGTGAGCCCCAGTGAGCCCAGATTATTTGATTCTGTGGGTTCTTGGGTTGCCCTTGATCCTTCTGACTCCTACAATCCAGATCATACTGAGATTGCACATATCTTTGTGTTATGTATGAATTTTAAATAGGACTGAATTCTTTTTATATTAATAAGGTTACAAAGGGCAACACCTAGCATTTGCAGATCCACAGGCAAGGATTCAAATGGAAAGTGGTTGTAACCCCATTCTCCTCACAGAAGTACCTTGTTCTGCATATTTCTATAGCAATCTTATTCCAAAGAAGACCTCTCACTCAACATGTTACAGAGGTTTGAACAGGGACTTTTATTTGGTATAGATTTACAAGACAAAGACCAATGACATCCACCTAATTGAATGGAAAGTAGATTTTATTCTTTGTTCAGGCTGTAGGAATAAAATGTTTTAGGACAGGTAAATGGATTTGCTACACTCCAGGAAAAAAACTTAAATGTTTTATCATCCATATGTAAACGTGCAATTAATATTAGAATTTGCTTTGCCTTAAGTAAGGAACCAGTAGATAGACATTAACATATATGGAGAGATGGATGAGTGGGTGGTGGATACATGGGAACCTAGTAGGATGGAAAGGAGGAAGGGGCATCAAGTTAATAGATCTTCCTATTGTCTCCACTTCCAAAAATACAAGCAAAACCATTGTTACTCTCTTTGTAGTTATGTGTAATGTTGTAATTCCAAACCAAATACATAGCACAATAACAGATCTCTTCTTTATTGGCATTGTGTTTGGTAGGAAATGTTAACATACTTTTACAGTCTCAGTTGAAATGAGTGATGTTGTTAAAAGCAGATGACTTTGGGTTTTTTTTTTTTATAAGAAAAACAATGTTTCCACTGATGTTTGCTTCAGAATACTGCCAAACCAGTGGGTTCCAATATATATGAAATGTATAATGGGCTCCTTCAATCAGTAAGGTTGACTGTTTTCAGTGCTGCCTAGATTCTTATTTAAGGCAATTGTAATGAATGTAAGTGGCATGTATATACTTTGAAAAACTCCCCTGTGTGTGTACATATACACACACACACAGGCTAGCATACCTTAACATTAATGTTCAAATACATTTTATTTTGTTCCTAAAATGTTTATCTCAATGAGACATACAACTTCATTCTTTTCTCATCATTAAAAATGTTCTTCAGAAAGTCTAGTGATGTGGAATGACCTTTGCCACATCCAAAAGGCTCATTTTTCCCCTTATCATAATTGAAACATAGTATCTTTGTTTTCTGAACAAATCATATTTTAAAATCCAGCAAGGCTAAAAACTTATAATCATATTATATTAAAACATTTATTCTTGCATGCAGTCAAGATGTTTAGCAGTAAAGAGACAGCTGTGGAGTTCAAAATGAATCTAAAAATGTATACCTACTTTAGAAATTAGTTTCTAAAGCATGCTGTGCACCTGAGACTTGATATTCATTATGGTTAACATTATGTGCACCTAATACATTGTGACATGAAAAGTCACAATATTCTTGAGGATTTTTCTGTATCACAGTGGGAGGACCAAAGCCTGGTTAGGAGAACAAGAAACAAAGAATGAATCTTTCTGTGATGTGTTCCCATTTTAGATTCCATTTTGCTTCATGACCCTGAAAGAGAGTATTGGTATTCTTATCTTAATACAACAAAGATTCTGATGCTGCATCCCTGCTTTACATGTATATTGGAGACACTTGATGTTGAATGGTACTCTCTAAATCCTGAGGTTCTTTAAAGATGCCTTTGGTGCTCCCAAAGAAGCAAAAAGCAAGTTAAAGAATCTTGAACCTAGATAAAATCATATTTTAAATTGACAAATATTTTATGGAATATATATTAAGAATCTAATTGTTTTTATCTTGGGAACACAACCTTCTTTAGGAGAATCATTATATGACTTGTTTTGTCTATGACACGTAAAATGTTATGTGTAGTATCTGAGTGGAAGCATTTAAAAGCACTGAGGAATTATTCATGTTCCTTTAGAGTACCTTGAAACACACTACAAATCTTATGTTGAGCATCTGCTTTGGAGCCAGCATAGGCATGTAGCTAAATGACAAATAAAGGTCTAATGTATACAGCTACTGCCATTAAGAGATATTTTTTTAACCTAATCTAACCTAGGGCAGTAGCCTTTCAAAGCTGTTCATATATTGGAGCATCTGAAACTGAGCCGGGAGCCATGTGTATATCTCTGGCTCTGCTATGGACAAGCAAGGGAAATTTTATGAGTTTTGTTTCCCACTTTCTCAATGCAGGAATAAACAAACCTCATGCATCCTAGAAAGTGACAATATTGTGTTTGAGATGAAGGTAAAGATTTGTTTTATATTGATGCAGAAATAATAACCAATATAAATGCTTGAATAAGCATAACCCTAAAACTTTCTAGGAAGAGGAAGACAAACAAGAAAATTTCTAAATTTTTTCTCATAAGTACCTAAGTGCCTCCTTGAGAGCAAAGACATTGTGCCTAAATCCATCTGATTCTTTTTTCTTTTTCAACATTTGTATATTCTCTCTCTCCTTCCTTCCCTCCCTCCTTCTCTTCATCCCTCCTTCTCTCTCCTCCTCCTCCTCTTTCTCCTCTGTGGTGAGTGTGTGTGTGTGTGTGTGTGTGTGTGTGTGTGTGTGTGTGTGTGTTAATGTGTGAGTGTAAAGACCACAGCATGTGCACATGGAAGTCAGAAGACAACTTTCATGAGTCAGTTATCTACTTCCACCATGTGGATTCTGATGATCTAGATTAGGTCATCAGGCCATCCAACAACTGTCTACCAGCCAGCCCATCTTACCACCCTGGCTTTTACACTTTTACTAGATAAATATTCACAAAGATACTGTTCTTCTGAAAATCTGATTACATACATTTGTTAGAAAAAGTGCTGCATTCAGTTCAAGAGTATAAATGACAGAAACTTTGTATTGCACATTGAAGATTAGAAAAATAAAATAGAAATTATAACTCTGTATTTTGACACTTATGTAGTACACAATTTATTCCAAAACAGTGAAATTTTTAAATATATGTCCATCTTACAGTAACTTTATAAGTAAGAGTTAATGCATGCTTTATAAATGGTATTAATATACATATACATATATATACATATACATCACAGAAAATAATCCTTTCTGAAGTCTTACCTCATATTTTTATAATACAAATAGAATTTATTCATATTTAGAGCTTATGCATTGTCAGTTTTCTGAGGCAGTTTCAAGTAATACAACCAGAGTGCTATATGATTTGAAGACAAACAATTCTTCCCTCTGATTCTCTATTATCAAAACAAATAGTTACCTATCTTTTCCATGTTTCCTCTGAAAGTGAGCCAGTGAGTTAGAAAGCAGTGTGACTTATTGTGAGAAAGGCTTCCTAGTAAACTGATGATAGGAAATATTAATTAGTGATCTCAACATGGAACATGCTGGTGTTATCTTTATTACCTGCACTGTCCTTGTATGATACCAAAATAAATCTACACCTCAAGTTTTACTAGCTACCTCAAAGACCATATTTATAGCAATAGCCATATATTTTGTGCATCCCTGCCTCTCAGCTTCAATCTTATATTCAAGGGTCATAATCCTTAGGGACAGTGCTGCTTTTTATCTTTGAGAATCTGTCTTCTCCAAATGCTTCACTTTTAACGACGTGATCTTACAGAGTTTTATTTCTTCAAAAACTATGCCAGTCTAATTCTCCAGCCTATCAGATTAAGCTGTTTTTCATTCTTTGTAAACGATTTCCCACAATATCCTTATTTGATCTGCCAACATGTACAATCTATGGGCCTTGAGGGGAATTGGGAAGGCAAGTTCTACTGTTAAAAAACCCCCTGTGTGTTGGCCACAGCATAATTGTATTTCTGCTTTACACCTATATCATGGTTGGGTAAACAAAGTTATACCCAATGGTGAATGAGTAATCCTTTTCTGTAGTATCAATTTCCAGAGCTTTGGCCCCATGAAATGAAATATCTGTTAGTATGTTTACCATTACCAGTCCAACTCATAAGATTGTATTGATTAAATTTTTGTACTGCAAAAATACCATTTTAAACCAGGGCAAAATCAATATGGGTGTGTATTTTTATATACAAATTGGATTGAGCTCAGAAAGAATATTTTTTGTTGAAGCAAAAATAAATCTGGGAAGAAAATCTTATAAAGCATCCTAAAGTTAAGGGAAAAGAGTTTACCATTCCTGGTGCTTCAGTCTTTTCCCCCTGACTATTAATCTGAGCCTATCCCTGACTGTCTAAGCAGAGATTTCTTTTCTGCTCTAAGCAGATCAATGTTTGCAGAAATTAGGACGTCAAATAACATCATCAGTGTTTAAATGCCTTCTTCAGACTGAAATGACACAATAGCATTCCATTCAGCTCTTTGGGAAACAGCACACAACAGCCACTGAGGCTCCTGAAGGCTGTGTGCTTACTGTAAAGCACAGAAGCTCTTTTTCCTGGAGCACTTAATGCTTCAGAAACATCCCACCAGATGGGGTAGGATTATTTCCAGAAAGCAATTAAGGCAGTTACTGGAGCGGTGGTAAGGCATTGCTGTGAGTAAGCAAATAGCAAAGTTGCAGCCCCTCGACTTGTACTAGTTTCATTTGATTTGGTTGAAGCTGGAGTTCAGAGATAATGAATGTGGCTTTGGAAAGCTGAAAAGTGATGTATATTAACTCTGAATATGGACTTCGCATGCATAAGGAAGACAACAGCTTATTCCTAAAATAATTGTACGAGTACTTGTCTAAAACCGAAAGTGTTCTTTGGCTTTTTTTATAATACTAACAAAGGCATGTTAGTATAAAGTCTCAGGGCACCTGTGACAGGGTACTTCACTCTGAAAGTACTCACTCAGTGCTGCTTAGTAATGCCTTCCTATTTTCTCAGGTGAATTACACGTGTCTGTTACTCCTCTCTCTATCAGCGACAGGCACAGTCTTCCCCATTTCAGAAAATACAACTCCATTCTTTCACACATTAATGTTAAAAAAACATAGGGTCATCATTTTCTCTCATACATATATCTGATCAGCGAACTAACCAAACTGACTAAATCTTCACTGCACCTGGAACCTGGTGACAGTCTCTACTGCTACCATCCCAATTCATGTCTCCCATCACCTTTTGCTTTGATTATCCTTACACAAGCCTCTTTTCTGGTGGCTGGTTTTCTTTTGATTTGGTTTGGGTCTTGTTTTTGTTTTCTTGTCCCCCTAGAGTCTTTTAACGCAGCAGCAAAAATGGTCCTTTGAAAAGCAGGTGATGTCACTCCTATGTTCAGAACTTCCCACAGTCTTCTCATTTCCCTCAGAGTAAAAGATGGCATCCTATTATACTCTATAAAGGTTCTCCCTAATCTTCCCTGCCCCATCTTCAGAGCCCCCTCACACACAATTTCTTATTCCTATTATCTTCTCTGGTCCAGCTACATATTCAGAACTCATTTATTTTTAATTTTTAAATGCTAATGCTTTCTCAGTTCACAATCTTTCTTCTCTATATCCGTAAGTCAACCCCTGCTCTCTTTGAGTCTCCAATCTATTGATCTAGTATCGGAAAGGCTTTCTCTAACCAATAGTATCTTGCTATTCTCCATTACTAATCATTCTACTTTTCCTTATAATCACTCTCACCAACAAAAGCCCAAGTTTATGTGACCCTCAAATCACATCTACTTACATACATAGAATATAAATTCCTCTTAAGAAGATAACCACTGTAACTTCAATGCCAGAACATGAAAGCTCCCACATCCAATTGTCTTCAAATCTACTAGTATTCTGAATGCCCAAGATTTTGTCTCATACCCTGTTCTTTCCTCCTTCTCCCCTTTTCCTGTTTTTTTTTTTTATTTTTGAGATTAAAATATAATTATAAAAGATTCCTCTTCTTTTTCCATCCTTTAAACCTTCCCATGCTTGCGTACAAATTTATGGAGAATATATATATATATATATATATATATATATATATATATATATATTCCTGCTCAGTCTATAAAATGTTACTTGTATGTGTGTCTTCTGTTGTGAAGCCCAGCCTCAGTAGGTACATCTACAAATCAGCTCCCTCACAGAAGACTCGAGGTACATTGTAGAAGAGAAGGCAGGAAGATTGGGAGAGCAAAGGAATCTGTGGGGGAGGGGTTGCTGTTGACTGTAGCTCCTAGTAATTTCAGAAGCTAAACCTACAAAGTCTCACCAACATGGCTGCCTAAACATGACTTGGACAAGGATGATACCAGTAGACATGCCAAAGTAGATGGGGTAAAGCCACTGAGGCGTCTACCCTCTCATTCCTCCTTTTACTCTTGCTTTCCTTCTTTGCCATATATATTATTTATTAAGCATCCACTACTAGTTGTTTGTATACAACCTGTACATCTGTTTTCAATCTTTATTCTTGTATGTGTAGCAGTGTTTTCCCTGCATGTGTATCTGTGCACCATGTGCAAGCCAGGTGCCATGTAAGTTAGAAGAAGGTATCAGATCCTCTAGGACTGGAGTTACAGACAATTGTGAAGTCCCATGTAGATTCTGGAAATTAAATCAGGGTCCTTTGGAAAAGCAACTATTACTCTTAAGTGCTAAGCCATCTTTTTAGTCTCTGTACAACACTTTTAATAATAAAAAAAGTGCTATGGGGTATATATTCTCCCCATGTTGGTAAATGAATAAACTACACTTTAAAAGTGTTGAAATTGTTTAAGATGATATAATAGTATCAGAGCCATGCTTTAACCCCTATACTTAATCTGCTGTTCCAAACATAGAGATTTCTTAATTAGTCTTCTACTTTCATTTTGCCTCTCTGCTATTCTCCTTGCAGCAGATGGGGCATTGATAAAATCCAACAATGCTGGCTTAAGACAAACTCTTGAGACTTAATAATTGTGATGCTCCTCATTTGTACTATTTGCACTACAGCTTGTAAAATATAGATCAGCAATCATTTTGCTTTGTTTTGTTTGTTGAGACAGGGTTTCTCTGTATAGCTTTTGGAGCCTGTCCTGGCAATCACTCTGTAGACCAGGCTAGCCTCAATTTCACAGAGTTCTACCTGCCTCTGCCTCCAGAGTGTCTCACTGCCTTGCTAGCTCAGCAATCTTAATACTTGCCTACTGCCATATGAGTGTAAGTGACAAATTGAAAACTAGAAAATTCTTTCCAGTTCTTTGCTCTAAGTAAAACAGCTACAGCTCTCTAGTCAACAAGATAGCCTTAGGTTACTGAGAAAGATTTTGGATTACAAGAGTGGCAAAGGTTACTTATTAATGAAGACGGGAGAAATAAAAGGGTGTCTACTCTCTTTGTAACCATTTTTCTGTGAGGTTAAAGATTCAGAACATAAAAATCACTTAGACTGTCATTAGATGAAAATCGTGACACAATTTCCACATTTACTTAATAGACCTGGGGTGGGTCCTCAGAATTTATGTCAGGTGGTCTGTGGACCCTATTTTGCAAAGCACTGTATCATGCAAACATGCTAAGTTTTAATTAATAGCATGAAGTTTTGTGAAGGTGCCAGAGAAATTATTTTAAGGGGAAAAACATCATGTCATTTTACTTTAAAAGCCTGGAGAAAATTTGTTTTTCATTTAGATACTGAAAATTCATTTTAAATGCCTTGCAAAATTCACAATTTAGTATACCTAGCTGCAGAAAGAATTCAACTTCTCAAGTCAGCAGAAGCAACACAAGATGAGAAAAAGTCAGCTTAGTTTGATATATGATGACAAAAATATGTATGCTAATTAAAAGCCTCACACTTAATGGGAACAGTGCACTTATTAATGATGCATGACATTGGCATTCCTGTGAAACAATAGATCATGTTCTATATTACCCAATGCATGGCATAGTAGTAAATACCCCAGTGATTAATAATGTTTCATTATGGAAAACGTCAAGTTTATAATCTTTGTTAGGTTGCTGGACAAGTAGTATCATTCCTCAGATGCTCAAAGCATAGACCATGCTGAAAATGAAACTAGCAAAGCAAAGGCAGAAATATATGTACATATTTTAGTGATGGTGCTTTTAATAGTGGAGGAAAGAGCTAGAGATCAGAGTATGAAACCTGCTCCTAAAGTTGGCCTACAGCCCCTTGACTCCATGTGTAACAAAAGGTCCTGTTTCACACCTGGAGTCAGTGGAGGGAATGAACCAAAGGAATAAAGTATTTTCATGTCCAGTTTTTAAGGGAAAACTTTCTGCTGGACCTAGAAAAGTACAAAATTCTTCTGAAACACATACAAAGCCACCTACTCAGGAGTAGCAAAATGTACCCCTTTTATCATTGCTGAAAGAAAAGCCCATCTAGTATGGGGAAAGTTGTATTGAACTTTAGAGAACACTTTGAAATCTTGTATTCTAGATATTAAACTCCAATTGTCTGAAATACAGCCTCCTTTAGGCTGAACTCAAATTGATTTTTCTAAGACAATTTGGAGCCTGACGCTTTGACTTCACAACAATCCTTGGGGCTTTGTCCTTGAGGCATTTTTAAGTGTTCCCATGTATGAAAAAGCATACTGTTGGTCTTAAGTGATACTGTGTTTTCTCCCAACCTACAGATATCCTTCAGAAACAGAAAAGACATAAGAGAGATGAATAGTGAAAATACATACCAGCCACGGTATTAAGTACTTTCATGAATGTCACCTATTAAAAGGACCCCTCGTAGGGAGCTATCTCATTTGACAGTTATTTGTTTGACAGGTTGGGAAATAAGATTAAAATATTTCCCCAAGTCCACACAGGTATAGATTGTAGATCCACAATCTGAATCTGTTTATAGCTGCATTACTTACTTTCTCATCTATGAAATCAACTTTGGAAAGGAAAGGGTTGTTTTGTCTTGCCACCTGGAGAGACCACCCATCATGGCAGAGAAGGCGCAGCTTCAGGTGAGATGGAATTGAAGGGTAATCTCTATTGAAGAGCCCCTTACAATTGCAGAACAATACAAATGTCTAGGCAAAGCAAAGTCCATTCATTTACAAAGAAGAGTTTGCTAATGTTGAGTTGTACAATATTGCTGTTTCATATTATGCTGATTAAGGTATATAAAATTAGAATAGAATTTAGCACAAAGATATTAGAGTATATAATCAGATTAAAGGGTAAACTGTCTTACTCTGATAAGAAAAAAAAGAGTCCATAAAGTATAATGACGTTAAGCATCCTCTACATATAAGCAAATAGCTGACATATTATGGAGAAATCTTCATATTTCTCTGAGAGCAGCATCACAAGTTAAGGGATCAGATGAAGCACTACACACATCAATTTAACTCAACTCTAGTTACTATAAGAGGCAAGATACAGCTGGAAATAGCTTCACTGTTATTGACAGAATGGATAAAAGATGGTAGAAGGGAGAGAGCAGTCAGAATACATTGTATATATATGTACACAATCATCAAATAACAAAATCAATATGTAAGAAAGGAAAAGGGAATTCTGTCCTGTTGTGATCTGAATACTTACAATGTAGAAATAAACTGTGAATTTAGGCAGAATTTTAAAATGAAAGCCCCTTGATTGACCAGCCAATCAAACTTATTCAATAATAAGCTCTTTCCATAACTATAATGTATCCAGACAGCAGGATGTTAAAAGCATGGGCTTTGGAGGTAGGATGTATAGATTCAAGCCCCTGTTTTATTGCCTTCTATGAGCTATTAAGAAGTCTATTGAATACTGATATCCTCATCTGTAAATTAAGATTCATAACAATAATTCTATCATCAAACTATTGTTAGGACTAGGGACAATAACTCATTCACGTTATTGAGAATGAAGGTTATACCTACCAATGCCAGGAAATGTTGACCATGTTCACTGTCATGATTGCACAATACCAAGATATATACAGGCTTAGAATTAATCATACATTCTTGCTTATGTCAGTGGAAGCACCACATATATATATACATATATATATATATATGTGTGTATATATATATATATATATATAATGTATTTAGGTTATCTGATTTATAGGGTAACTATAACAAACTATGCCAACATGAGTAGCTTAACACCACTGGAATTCCTTCTTACCATTCTTCACATTAGAAATCTAAAACAGAAGTAGTAGCACTGTTCTCCCAGTGGAGGTCCTAAGAGAAAAACTCAGCTGCAAAAGTAGCTGGTGGTGTTCCTTGACTTAGAATTCTATGACTCCAGTTTTCATGTGACTTTCTCTAAGGAGAGAGAGAGAGAGAGAGAGAGAGAGAGAGAGAGAGAGAGAGAGAGAGAGAGAGAAAGAGATATGGAGTTGGATTTAATGTATATTAGGTTAATGAAAGATGATCTCATCTCAAGAGGTTTAACATAATTACATCTGCAAATACTATTATTTCAAGAATAGGTGTCATACACAGGTTCCAAGGGTTGTGACATGGATATATCATTTGACCCACTGACACTTGATAAGGTAATTTCAATTCTTTTGTCTTTTTTTATTTCCTTGATAAGTTCCTCGGAAAGAGTTGTATCATTTTATCTCAAATTTCATCAGGAATAATCAGATACTACTAGAACTATCAAAATTATAAAAATTTTATCTTCTTTTCCCTTATTACACGTCCCCCCCCACATTCCTAGTTTTTTTTCAGAATTTCCTTGCTCCCCTTACTTTCACCATAATCCTGTGTAGAAATCCCCCCAATATTTACTGCATCTATGTCAAATTTGTCTTGAAAAGAACTTCAAACTTTAGGCCTGCATTTAGCTTCCCTATAACCCTGTCTATTTTTAATGGTGCCACATTATTAGCTCATTGTGCCAAAAATCTGGTAAGTAAATTTTCTTAAGAAACATTATCGTTGAAATTTGAAGGGAAAGCCTGACACACTGGCTAAGTATAGAATTGGTTTTCAATATACCATCCAGCAGTTTTGAACTTCATTTTTTGACAGCAGAGAGTTCCAGTTAAATCTTCAAATGTTCAGTGAAAATAGAGAGAGAAAGAGAAAAACACAGAGCTTCCCATATGAACATGCAGGTGCCTGGATTGTCATGGAATAATATCTTAGTTGTTAAGATTTTTAAACACTATGCCCTATCTATATTTTTAGCACAAAATCTATGTATTTACCCTACTTTTAAAAACACTGAGCAGATATGATGTTCACAAGATAAAATATGTAATTAAATGCCAGTATTTTAAAGTTCTGATTAATGATTCCAAATGACCAGAAAACTCTAGAGCACCATTGCAATTTATTAGGAAGAGTAATATTTTCAGCTTCAAGAGTATTCAATTTCAAATTTATTCTGACACCTCACAAGTCTACTAAGTTCATTGCTTTTCAGATCGGTGAAAGGTTAGAGAATTTCTACATAAATAAGAATTGCTTTAAATGGTAATTTTAGGAAAACTTATATTTCTCAAGTTCTAATGCAAGTAAGCTATTATTTCAATCTATCTTCCAAACACTCTAAAACCCCTTACCTCCCTAGCAAAACTCAAATATTGAATCATTATAACTGTCAGACTTGCCCATACCCATTGAAGAATGCCAGCAACAAAGCCATGTTGAAGAATTGGAGAATAATTGTGTTCAGTTATCCCATTGTTTTTAGCCCTGTGTCAAGGCAGCACATCATGGGAAGCGGTTGCAATATAGGAAGCTGTTCACCTCACAGTCAGAACAGAACAGAAGACAAGAGGCCAGAGTCACTACATGACATTCAAAGGCTTGCCCAAAAATGACCGTGATACTTCCAATTAGTCCTTACCTCTTAAGTATTCCACCACCTCTAAGAGTGTCATGGGCTGATGACAAAACCTTAAACACCTGTACCTGTGATAGACAGTTATCCTAACTATAGCAGTCACCATGGTAACCTGAGCCCTCACCATTGCCCAGCTACGCTACTGTATTCCTTGTGTTACTTCACTCAGTCATCCTTGATATTTTTTCTAAAGTTCTGATTCATTTGGATCATAACATTTCATGATTGTGCATTTTTTGATAATCATCACAAGGGAAATCTCCCATGTCCTGTCATTGTGTCTATACTAATAAGGCCTTTCAAGAAGACAATGCATGAAAAGTCCTGTTAGATTTTATTTCCCCTACACAGGCTCTGCAACAGACCCTTGTCCCATTTTCTCTCTTATTTATGTTTATCAGATCTTTCTAAGTGGCTTTTCAATAATATTTTGTCTCTTCTACTTGAATAAATATCTTACTGAACTTCATATTTTCCCTGTTATCTAAATAACTCTTGCCCCAACTTAATGATTGAACATCAGTTCTTCACTTTTCTTCTTCCCTTCACTCTGCCATTGTGAAACAATCACAAGCTTAATAAAAATTATAAATGACAAAATTTAATACATTCTTGGCTCATTTCTTACCAATCCCTTGTTTATCTACTGAAGATATGAGCACTGTTCTATAACAATAACAATGTTGCTATCCAAGTCAAAAAGCACTCCTAGTGTTCAAATCCCTTTCATATTTTCTATCTGTACCAATAATGTCTATTGTAACAAAATATCTGTTCTAGGATTAACCACTGTCTTATTTATCATGTACCATCCTATGGTATCTTTTATATTTTATATTGTTTTTATTTTTCCATAGTTCTCCGAACCAAATGTCCTAAATATTCTATACCAACTATTTTATAGAACACTCTTCAATTTAAAGTTTTTTTTCAGATTTTGAGTCATATCATCCATCTTTGACAAGAATATAACAAAATTAATACTTTATTCTTCCCATTGTTTACTATCAAGGAGTACTATTATTGATTTGTTCTATAACTAATGTCAACCTTGATCCTTTAACTAAGATTGCATCTTAAGGGCTACTTATTTTATTCTCCTTTTGACTTATATTAAGTCTGTATAAGGAGAATCATTGAAGATACATAACTTCCATAAATCCCTGAACTTTCAATTTGTCCATTCAGTTACTTATGTAAGAGCTTATGGTCCCCAATATTATACAAAAGTTCTATTTTCTCTGTTTATTTCAGCACTCAAATTGTTTAGTTTTAGCCAGTGATGATACATTCAAAACAACATTTCCCCCCATTTGACAAGACTTTTTCACCCTTTGAATATTTCCTCACTTCCTGTAACATTAAGATCTGCCCAGTCCATGCAACTAGAAATTTCTCCAACAGCCTGATATTTTTAGTGAAATGGAATTTAGAAACCAAGTTCAGGGCACAGATGTTATCTTTATTTGCTCATTCATTGCTCTTGCTTTTTATTCATTTTAAATTTATTTTGCTATTAAGGTATAATTTTTTACAGGGACTATTGTTAAAACACAAAGGGACTTTTTTATTTAATTTTTTTCATCTTTTACATATCAAACCAGTTCCCTCTCCCTCCCTCCCTTTCTCCGCCCCTCCCTTTCTCCCTCCCTTCCTCCCTCCGTTCCTCCCTTCTTCCCTCTCTCCCTCTCTCTCTCCCATGCCCCCCAACCACCCTCCAATCCTATTCATCCACACACACTCCACAGGGAGGGTGGTATATAAATGTTTCTTGTGTCTGTGTATCTTTAGAAAATTATGAATATCCATTGTTATTCTATCTTATTTTCCAATTTTTCGTATTTTCAACTTTATTCTCCAGAAGTGTGAAACCTGGATCTCTCATCCTTCACACACTTCTCCAGTCATTTCTCAATCTCTCTTATGTTAAATTGTATTTCCCATCATTTTACCAAAAAGAGATGTTATTAATGTACCAGTAATCACCATTTTACTAAATATAATGAATGCTTTTTATTATTCATTCTAGTTGAATTTAGTAGTATTTGAGATCCAAATACTCAGGATTTGCAGAAAATTCTTTCCCATTCATTTCTATAATACTTCACTCTCTTGATTTTCTTCATATTCATGGCAAATCTCACCTGCCTTTGCTTGATCTTCCTTCTCAATTTTCAATGGTAACGTCCTCTATCTTAGGGACCAATCATTTGTCCACTTTTGGCTTTATTTATGATTCTCAATAAAGACTCATAAATTTGGTCTTGACCACTGATGCCTTTGCTTGATTTTAAACCCATTGACAATCTGCCTACTTGACAGCCCTAGTTAGATTTCTCATGGGCACTTCACATTAGCATATCGAAAGCTGAGCTCTTAATCTTCCACATAAAACCTTCTATTCCTCCAACAGTCACTATATTGATTTTAAAAGTAACATAACCTTTTACACAGTTGTCCATGCCAAACTTAGCCATGATTCATGACAACTCCATTTGTTTTACTTCTGCTATCGCAATTAATCAGTCACAAGGTCATGTAAGTCTACTTCCTAGAATATTTTGAATATATCATTTTTCTCACTCTGCCTAATAATAGTAATCATTTTTCTTTCACCTGGATTCTTAAAGTTAGTCTAGGTACGTTCACTATCCTGAACATACAATCTTGATCAAGAGTAAACGTTGCCTTGTCCAGATAATTCAAAAATAGTAGTCTCATAAATGATATCTTTGAAAGTTCCCTTCTACCCCATTTTCTATATTATGTCTAAATATATATTTTAATACAAAGCAAACTTTTTTGTCTTTACTGACTTTCAGTATTTTTCCACAAATCCAAAGATTTTCATCAAGTTATACAAATGAATATTCTATACTCTATTTTTCCAATCTCATGCAAATTTACCTCTATCTCTCTCTGGCACTACTAACAGGTATTATTTAATTAATTTCCTCAATCACAATACATGTAAATTTATCTGTCCACTCATCATACAGGTTTCAGTATAAATGCCAATGTCTAAAAGAAGTCACTTAGTATTTTTCTTCACAGTACTTTTCATAATTTGTACTTACATTAATTTTGATTTATTTATGTTATAACATTCACACTCTAGAAAGGCAGGCATGTGCTCTCTCCCAGTAGTTGTGTGTGTGTGTGTGTGTGTGTGTGTGTGTGTGTGTGTGTAATATGTCTACCATTTAAAACAGTGTTTAACTATGGTATACACTTCATATAAATAAGATGTAACAACTGACATAAAAGGGGGTAGAAGAACATGCAAACCCTTGCCTTAAGAAACATTTATTTTAAAAATTAAAAATTTAGCCAACAACTAAATCCTACTTATGTACTCGCATATTTAAGTGAACATTTATATAAACAATTTTCCATGAAGTCAAGCATCAGAGCAATATGATTGGGTAGCTTATAATCATTTCACTTTGTGCCATTCAGAAATTGCTTTTAAGATTTTTTTCAACCACTTCTTAACTTGGTTGCTCAAAACTGAAATTGGATTGTATCCTGGACACAGCAGGAAGGCAATTTGCAGAGCCCATGAACATTGTTGAAATTATCATGCAAGCTTATTAAATGCAATGTATATTTAAATTGAAAAAACTTTCTTTATTAAACCCAGATAGGTGAATTTTTATAGCTTCCAGCACTAAAGTGTATTACTTTTGAGAGTCAGGTTAGATTAATTTCTAATCTTTATGGAAATCATTTTTATTGAAAAGTGGAAAGTTAAGATTTTGACAGTTACAGGGTTTGGAAAATTCTAAGACGATCATCATTTAAATATGCAAGGGACATAAAATCAGAGTGCTTTCATGATAAAGATGATTTGTTTATATTATATGCTCATTTTTAAAAGCTGTTTTAATATTTAAGCTTGTTAAGGAAAATCTGAAATGTGGTTGGATATATTAAAGCCTAAATAAGAGTTTTTACTTTCGTTACTTTTTGTGAGAGCCAACAAAATAGATCTCAGTCTGGACTTAGATGCTAAAATGAAAAAGATTAAAGGGATATTTTTATTCCTAAAATAAGTGGTCAACATATTTGAAGTTTTATTGTGAATATTCCATGATTTCTGAAGATGCCTGCATTTTCTACTGAACACAGGAATATTCTGCATAACTGGAGTTACTTATTTGATAGTTTACATTTAAAATGTTTCTCTTTGGTTCTATTTTGCTCCAGTTTTATTGAGAATCAATTTGAAAATAATGTCATGTGCACAATCAGATGATTTGCTGCACATATACACTATGAAGTTATCACAACCAAATTAGTTAGCATCTCATCATGTCACATTCTGGTTGTGCATGTAATGCTGGCATTGAAGATTTACTCAACAAATTTCAAGTTCACTTGCACTGATTTTATTCAAAGAATTCTTATGGTGATTGGCTTAGAGGTACATACAAAGTGACACACAGCATTTTCATTGGCAGTGTACAAGTAGTCAAGATTTAAAACTTTTTGAAGTCCATTTCATATAGTGGGATGCCTTGCTCAGTGTTGGGTGGGTACAGGGGCTTAGTACTGCCTCAATTGAATGTGCCAGGCTTTGTTGATTCGCCATGGGAGGCCTTAACCCTTCTGAGGAGTGGATGGGATGGGAGTTGGGAGCAGGGGGAACTCTGGTTGCTATATAAAATGAATAAAAATAGAGTAAAAAAGAGTTATAATTTATGGTAACTGATCTTGGAAGATTTAGAAAGAATTAGTTAACTACCCTCCCATTTTATACCATTCTAAACAGTGATACCATAGAATGAATTTCTCAGTGAATGTAGATACTAATAAAAATGAAACAAATGCTTATTTTTGAATATCAGACATAAATATTCAAAATGGAAACTTTCCAATTACATGAGAAAGGATATTGCATTATACAGATTCATGTGTGATGTGGGGTGTCCTTCTGTACACTGCAAATACGTGTTGCTTTTATTGGTTGATGAATAAAATATACCTAGAGGGGAAATTCAAAGCTATGGAGAGGAAGAAGGCAGAGTCAGGAAGATTCCAGGTAGATGCCAGGGAAGCTAGATGTGAGGTAACAAGCCATGAGCCTTGTGGTAAAATATAGAATAATAGAAATGGGTTAATTTAATTGTGAGAGCTAGTCAGTAATATGCCTAAGCCATTTGTTTGGTGTTTTTCTCAACAATGTTACTACTACATCTACTTGAGGTATACAACATAAAGCAATGGATGCTTTGCTTTATGGTAATATGGTCAATATAGTAAAACAAAATATATATATATGTGTGTGTGTGTGTGTGATTTCACATAATTATATTTTTATTACAACAAAAAATCTATTTATGTAACCAAAATCACTAACACAACTCAATTAGCTATAATCCTCATGTGAACATAAATTCTTTATACTTGTTCATCCTACATGTCTGCTAATTTTATGTCTTTTAAACTATTTCTCCCTCAATTCTTGGCTTTCACAACCACTACTTCATACTGTCTCTGTATGTGAATGTGAGATTCCACTATCAGAGAGATCATGTAATACTTTTTCTGTGACAGCTTATTTCATTTAGCATATTGTCTGCCAGTGTATATTAAAGAATTTCCTGCTCTATTTTTGGTTTTTAAAGATAGGGTTTCTCTGTGTAGCCGTTGCTGTCCTGGAACTCACTCTGTAGACAAGACTGGCCTTGAACTCAGAGATCCACCTAACACTGGCTGCAAGGTGATGGGATTAGATACATGGACCACAATCACTCAGTTTTTTTTTTCTATAGACTAATATCCCATTGCATAAAACATATAGATTTTTACTTTATACACTCATCATGCACATTAGATTGTTTCCACATCTTATACCCAGAGATTTTCATCTTGTTTACATTTCCTTAGTGTTAATGTCAGACAAGTACCGAAGAACTAACACTACCAATTTCCTGCCTTCTTTTTCTAAAAAACACATCAAAATTGAACAACTTAAACATCTATTTTCTCATATATTTTTCTCATCATTGTTTTATGGTGAAGACATTTGAAATCCCATCTAATTTTTTCAAAATATTTAGTACACTATCTGTTATCACTCTACTGTGTAATAGTAGATAAGCGTCTCTTGCTTCCTCCTAACTATAAGCTATCCTCCAATGTGCAGCAATCTACTTCTCCCTCCCAAATACTTTTCTTCATATCTGCTAGCCAATATTCTATTTTCAGTTTTTATTCAGTCAGTTTTTATATTACAATAGTGAGAAAGATCATGCAGTATTTGTGTTTCTTCTGGAATTTTTCTTTTTAACATAATGACCTGTAATCCTATCCACAGTTTCACAAATGGCAGAACTTCACTTTTGTGACTTTATTGCATGTGCACCACACTTGATTTCATTAGCTTTTAGTATTTGTTAGTATTGCTGTTGTGTGCATAGCAGAATGTGCATGTGGAGGTTGGAAGATGACTCATGAGCATAAGTTCTCCCTTTCTCCCATGTGGATTCCTGGGATCTAACTCAGGTTGTCAGCCTTAGAGGCCCATATCTTTACCCACTGAGCCATCTCACTAGCCCATCACATTTTCTTCATGTTTTCATTGGTTGTTAAATAATTTTGTTAAATATTCAATGGTTGTTTCAGTTTCTTGGTTATTGTCTACAATGCTATAAGAAATGGGAGAGTACAGATGACTCGTTAACATATGAATTTCAGTTCTCTTGGGTATAGAATCAGCAGTAATATAGTTGGATTACATAAAAGTTACGTTTTAAGTTTTTGAGAAATATCTATCAAATTTTTCATTATGTCTATACTATTATACATTCCTAAATACAGTAGACTTTTCAACACTTATCACATTTAATATTTTTGATACCTGATTTCAGTGAGCAGGTATGTCATTTTGACTAGTCATATTGAGCATTTTTTCATATATTTATTGGCCATTTATATGTCTTCTTTTGATAAATGTCTATTGATATCTTTAGCTAATTTTAATTGGATTATTTGGGTTTTATTTTCCTTTTTATTATTTATCTATTTGAGGTATCTACCACATGCTTTGTTTCACAGTGATGACCCTGGTACTGGTGTCAAGTCTAAAGCCTGAAGTTAATTCCTTCCCCCTCCCCCAAGCAAGAAGTATCTCTCTATATACAATGAATTTTCTTAGAATTGAGCAAATAGAAAACACACAAATATTTATTTCCTGTCTACTGTGTGTTTCCAAAGCACCTACCTTTATTTTGCTACAACTAGTTACTGTCGTCCCTTACCTTGTTTCTATAGTTCTTGTGGAGATAGTTTACTGATGTTTTTTTGAGGAAGACAGATTTTTGGAGTATTTTTCTTTGCTGCCAATTTACTCCAAATCCTTCCTGCCTTGTTTTTGTGCCTACAATAGGAATTAGAATGAAACTTTCTCACTGGAGTAACAGAATCTTAGCTTAGTAAATATTTACCATTCTGCATATTTTGCCAGCACTTGAAATTCAAAAGGTGTAAAACCAAATGTCAATCACTGTGTCTCACAGGCCTCTTGATTTCTCTCACTGATGTCAAAATATTCTAGTTACCCAGTGTGAAACTTTCAGGCCCATTTATGTTTGTCAATAATTTATTTAATCAACATATAGTAAATACTATTTTCCCTATGGAAATTGGAAGCCTGCATGCAGGAAAAGGGAGTAGGATACATGGGTTACTCAATAAATGCTTGTTAAATATATTAATTAAATAATTTTCCAAATATTTATTGGCTATTTATCAGGTAGTAGAAATGTGGCAAGAGTAAAGAGAATGAAATACAACTGTCTCCATTTTCAATGTATACTAAGGTATGTAATTCATATGTGTAGGACACTATAGTGAAAGATTATATGGCAGACTATATATGGTTCTAGAAGACTACAGAAGAGGAAGGGTAATTTCTTCCCTACAGAATCATAGTCAATAAATTACTAAAAGGCTGAAAGCTGAAGTACCATTTAGACAAACAGAAACCAACTGCAGGGAAGGCATTGGAAATAGAAGCAAAAAGATGAAGGATCCTTGCATGCATATAAAGGAAGATGATTCTTATATAAGAGAAGTAGTCAAGTTTGTCTATATCAAGGATACAAATATGGCAATAATGAAAGCCCAAATCAGAAACGTAATCATTAGGAGTTGCATCAAAAGTGATTAAAGTTCCAAAATACAAGAGTTTAGACTGCAGTAAGCTTTAGGAGACTATGAGGTACTTTTTTATAGCAGTGTATAGCCAAAGGTATACTTTATCCACATAGGAGTAGACAAGTTGTCAACTGAAAACAAACCATGTAACACAAAGGTAATATAAACAACACCAGAAGGGTTTGATAACATAAGATAAATCATAAATGAATTCAAAGAGCTAGTTTCAGAAATCCAAGGCAATGACTATTTTGTAAGAGCTTTCCTATGAGACTGCATTTCTCCATCCTAGGAAAGCTCATTAATAGTTTCAGGAAGTCCCAGAAACTGACATGATTCTCGAGGTCATCTCCCTTAACAAGAATATATAAGCAGCAAAGACTGATGGTAATCAGAATCAAACAAACGGAGTTTTGAAGACTCAGACATGCCCAGGAGCCTGGAAGAAGCAGAAACCAACCAATCAACCTAAACATAATGTGAGGCTAGCCAAACTACCCAGAAGAAATTGCCAACTGAGACACCTAGGAAGGACACTGTTAAACCTGTTGAGCTCCCTGTCGATTATGCAGTGTATTCCAGGTTCCCAGCTTCTGAGAATCGTCACTTGTACTGGGATGAGATTTGGTTATAAAGAATTCTTTGAGTCATTTCTCTTCCTATAAGAAACCCCAATAAAACTCATTGGTTCACCAAGTTGGACACCAGTAGTATTCATACTTCAATTTGCCATCAGTTTCCTATTCAGGGTGAGTAGACACACGTGTCTCTCCAGGAAACAGCTGTCACACATTAATGACCAAGTGCAAAATGAATATGCCACTATAAGTTGGCTGTAAAAGATAAAAAGAACAGCAACTGGTGAAAGAAACAGAACAACACATTTCAGTCCACATTAACAAATTAATTTCTAATATGAGTAGATAAAAACAGACTTGAGTTTGACTGGCTTTGTGAAGCAATAGCTGAAGCTTGACTAAAATATTAGAGAAATTTTTATGTCATAGCTGGGGGTTGGTTGAATAGATTACTTTCAAACTTGTAAGTGTTAAGATTCTATTTATCTATATAGTAGGCACAACTATATAAAGAGCATATGAGGGACCAACAAGGAACTTTGGTGAGACTCCATACAAAATATTGAGGGCTAAAATTATATTGGAAACTAGTAATCATAATTGCATTAGTAGTATAGTAATTATTATGTGCTCAGAACATCTTTAAGTACTTTAGATATATTTATTGGTTTTATTTTATCAACAACCCATTTCACTGTTAGGAAACTAACACATGAAGAGTCTTACTGACATACAACTAATCTGTCATGGAAGAATGAAAGGTATCATTTTCAGGATCATGGTCTCATAAATAACAGGGTTTTAAAGTGGACTCATAAAGGTATTTCGACAACTTTTTGTATTTAGAGAGAAAAATCAACAGAGAATCCAATCTGAAGATCTTGTAGCTGCTAGGAAATGGCAGATTAAAAAGTGAAAAGAAAAATTTATGTGTCCAGAATTAGACAACAAGAAAGTAGGAAGGCCGAACAATAAAGATCTGCTAGTCACTTCCAGAGGAGATATGTGGGGTGGAGTATTGCAAATAGAAAAATAGAAAAAAACTACTTAGTTGAGAGCTTAAGTAAAAATTTTTAACGGAGAGAGTAAACTGGAGCATTCTCTATGGGTGAGAATAGACAATGGCTAATTAGTCCTTGTTTTAAGCTACTTTTAGGTAGATAACCTAGTTCCTTTGACCAATAGTGTGCAAAAATATCATGACAAAAGCAGGGATTTTTGTCAAACCTAGAGAAGAAACATTTATTTTGCTCCCAATTCCAGGTTGCATTCTGTCACTGCAGAGAATCAAGGTGACATACATTTGAAGCAGCTGGTTGCACTACAACCACAGTTGGTAGAAGAGAACAATGAATTAGTGCATACATTCTAGCGCTCAGCCCACTTTCTCCACTCAAGCAGTTCAGAAACCCCTGCAGAGAGAATGATGCCATGACAGTGGCCAGGTCCCCCCACCTCAATTAACATACTCAAGACAATCTCCACAGAAATGCCCACATTGCCACCTGTTTGAGACTCTCATTTTATGTGATTCTAGATTGTGTCAAGTTGACCACTAAAAGTAACCATCACAGTAGGTTTTATATTTATTTTCGTTTCTCTTTACTTTAAACGGGATCCTTCTCTCACAAAAGACACCCATCGCAACCACAGTTTATCCTCCTTCCACTCCTTCTATGTTCCCATCCCCCCACAGCTCCCCTTTCCCTCAGATCCACTCCTTCATTTCCTCTTCGCAAAAGAGTCGGCCTCCAGGAGACAACATCAAAACAGGAAAAAGCAATGTGCAACTAAAACTTCTACAACAATCAGCTTCTCCTTGGTGGCTTCTCCACGTAATTGATAGGCCCATTAGGATTTCTTATTACAGTAGAGTAAATCAAACAGCCCTGAAAACAGAAACAACATTATGCAGACTGAGAAGGCTGTATTCATAAATACATGTATGTGCATGGTATTGTGTGTTTATGTGCACATGTGTGAATGTGTGAATATGTGGGGGGGTGGACAACTAGAGAAAATGAGGCTCTGAATATGAAAGAGAGCAAGGAAAGGTACATGGGAGAATTTGATGGGAAGAAATGGCAGGAAGAAAGGATATAACAATATTATGATCTCAAAAGAGTATTTTTTGTTTCAAAAAATAAAAAAGCCTGCACTAAACCCAGGTTTAGATAGCAATCAATTAACAACACTGCCAATATTTCAGGTTGTCATATTTCCTCCCAGGTGCAGATGCTGAGGGCAGAATGTAGCTCCAGTATTCTCTAACCCACATAACATCAAACTATCTACCTAACAAAACTATTGGCCTGTCAACATAGAAATGTATAGTACAATGTTGATGAAATTAGAAATAACTCAAGATTTTGACTTTGTCCACTTGTAGGTAGATTAATATACTATTTACCTGTAGCTTTAAGGACAGTATAATTTAACTCTTCCAGAGTATTAATATCATAGGATCATACCAATGTAAAGTCAAATAAGTTATTCTATGTTGATCTTAAAAAAAAAAAACCAATGTTGAGCTTTTTAGGAAACATACAAAATATGTTCATTTCTGTTAACAACCATGTTGCATGAAGCATATATCTAATCACAGCACATGGGAGGCTGAGGCATGAGTATTAAAAATTTAGGTCAAGTTTTGGATATATAATAAAATCCTTTATCTAAAAAATAACTTATGACTATACTAAGAGCCATATTGCATTATAGAAATTTTACTAATTGCCTCAGAGTGAAAAACTATGCTAAAACATGGGCTTAAAAGTAAACTTTTCTCCTTAAAATTTTATCCTAACAATGTAAAAAACAATCAGGTTGACTGAGAAGCCTTTAAGTAATGTATGCAGACTTCAGCATTCTCTGGAAATTAAAAATGCTCTTGTATAGGCAAATGGCCATGCTCACCATCAAAACATTGAGGCAGTCTCCCAGCCTGTAGCCTTGAATGGGGGGTACATAATCCTTTCAGGCTCTCATTTCTGTTCATTGAATTGAACTAAATGAAACTTCTAGAGACAGAGAATCTTTTACTTAAAAATCACATAATCAAGATTTGCTCCAAAGGAAATTTCCAAACAATGACAATTCAATGGACCATTTTATTATTGACTTCAGTGTTCCAAATCAGGCTTGCATTTTTCTATCATCCAATTTTCTACCTTATAAGAGAAATCCAAGTCTATCTGAAATAAACAAGTTCTATGAAACCATAAGCCAAACATTAGAATTTTTGGTGCTTGAGGCAGAGCCTCCCTATGTAGTCCTGGCTGACATGAAACTTGCTATGTAGACCAGGTTTGCTTCAAAGTCACAGAAGTTCACCTGCATCTGCCTCCCAAGTGCTGGAATTAAAGCCCAACCTGTCATTATAAGTCCTAAAGATATTTTAAAAATTAAACAGAACTTAAGACTTCAGACTGTATGGATTAGAATTGTGATGTTGTTACTGTCGCAAGTGTGTTATCACTGTACAGAGAGAGCTAAATCATGATTATAGCCTCTTCAGTCAGATTGTACTGATGGAAAATGAAATTAAGATTAACAAAAAATTCTGATGCTCAATTGTAATGTGGAGACAGAGGGACAATAATCATTCATGTGTCACACATTTTCTGGGTTAAAATGAGACGATTTTATGTTTCAAGCACAGTGTGTTAGTCAGATTTCCACAACTGTAGGAAATACCAGAAACATTCAACTTGTAAAAAATTAAAATATGTATTTTGGCTCACCATTTTGGAAGTTTCCATCTGTGACTGATTGTCCTCACTGCATTGGGCCTGCATGGTAGAGCACTTGCTTGATTTTATTAGCAATGGGGACAATGCCAGTCCAAGTAGATTAAGAGCCGGTAAAGGTTTTTGTAATACATACATACATACATACATACATACATACATATATATATATATATATATATAATTTTCTCACCAGGATCAAACAATAATTAATCAAACAAAACAATACATATTATTAAGAAAAAACATTGTGTAGTCTGACTTGCCAAATGTTTTCATTTACAATTTCCTGCATCATTGACAGAAAACAATGAGGAAATTCCCATAGCTTCAGTAACAAAAAAATTGTAGTAAAGCTGAACAGAGTGTAACTGGAGTTTCTACACCAGATAAGACTCTCCACTGATGCAGCAATCCAAATTAGACAAAATCAAACCGAATTAAAAAAAAAAAAGCCCACGTTTAATGGATACAACGCTCCAGAACGGCCTTCCAGCTCCCCAGAGAGGAAATGGGAAAGGTAGACCAGAAAACAAACAAAACAGGAGTCTGTTTTCTGGAGGACAGTTTAAATACCATGTGGGAGTGGTCTCGACTATCTTTGGGGGAGGGGCCATCATTTGGCGGGCTTTCTGAGATGCAGAAGCATTTGGAGGGACGTGGGGGCTCGGGTGGAACTTAACCTAACACCATAACATCCCAGACTCTCTGGGTGTATGGATGCTGGCAGCTGCAGTGAAGCTTTCACCTTAACAGTAACGATTGAGGTTTGTGCATTCCCATTGTTTTCTTCTTTTATTCCACTCCCAGCTTCCTATCGTTAGATCTCTAACAGATTCTACTAGATGCTGGGCAATTTATTAATGTTTACAAATCTTTATATCACATATATTCTTTCATTATTTAGGATGTCATGATGTACCAATAATTTTTTTACATAAATATATGTTATACAGCAGGATAATGCAATTTAATATTTTAGGTTGCCTGATAGTATCATTGCAGAATATTGGACATAGTTGAGGTAGCAAGAATAACAGAGTTCAGTTGACTGGGAACTTCTATCTAAAAAGTAAATCTGAAAAATGATTTGGAAGGCTGCTCTGAAGGATTTACTATTTAATCAAGTTGTTCTTTGTCAGCATGTAGGAAAAAAGTGTTCCGTTGTATCCTAGTCCAATTTATACAAATGGTGTTCATTGTTGACATGCATAAAGAAACTTATTAAAAATGAAATGTCTCAATAGAACTTTAAAGTACCTGCCTATATTTTTCATGTTTTTTCCAATACATTTGCACAGAAACATGTGTGTATTTTAGCATTCTTTTGTCATCTTTTGCAGACTATAATGTTAATATATTTTCAAGCAGATGAAAATATTGCTCACCGAATAGAAGTCTTTGTGAGACAAATATATTAGATCAGATATCATTTCTATCATGTTTATAAGTTACACAATTTCCAGAATCTATTTTGTGTTCATGTCCCCCTCCCAAACCCCCACACTGACTGTAAGTAGATGGGGATTGAAGAACATCTCAGAATCCATCCAGAAACCCCATTTTAAACTGGATACAACTGCAGAAATGTTGATGCACTTCAAAATGAGGAATGTTTATTGTTTAAGATCTGCTACTCCATTTGTAGTAATTTATCTCTTAGATGATTCCCTTACTCATGGGGATATTGCTTCCCACTTGGAGACTTGTGGTACTGAAACTGTAAATCAGACAGGTAGTTGGGGCTTCTGTCTGCCAAGTGCTGTGTGTTGACGACTGCACAAGAAAGTAAGACAAGCTTTTGCTTCTTTAATTCAAAAATCCCCCAAAGACTTTTCCATTTTGTTTGAAAAGTATTATTAAATATTTAAGGTATGTGAAATAGCATAAAAACAGCTATTATACTGTTTTAATAAGTAATATAAATGTCTCTATGTATAATCTTTTTCAATAAAATGTTTAATCACTATTTTTACAGGCATATTATGAAGAACTATGAAGCAATTTGGTACATGTATAGAATGTAAAATGTTCAGTGTAGTCAGTACATGACCTCCTCTACTAACTTTCCCTACATCAGAAACCAGTTTCTCAATTTTCTAAGAAACCACAACATATCAACTTCCAAAGTGGCTATACAATTTTGCATACCTGCCAGCAATGGGAGAGTGTTCTCTCATTCCACATCCTCTACAGCATAAGCTGTCATTAATATTTTTCATCTTACACATTTTGACAGGTATAAGGTAGTATCACAGAGGAGTTTTTGATTTGCATTTCCCCGATGACTAAGGATGTTGAACAATTATTTAAGTGTCTCTTGGTCATTTGAGAGTCTTCTGTTGAGAATTCCCTGTTTTTACTTTGATGAATCCAGCTAAGACTCCTAGCAATAGTAGAGAGAGTGCCTGTACTGGTCATCTCCTGAAATCATATTGGTGAATGCCCTAGTTGTCATCAGAGAGCCATTAACTGATGGAAGCAGATGCAGAGTTGCACAGCCATGCACTGGGCTGAGCTTCTGGAGTCCTGTTGAAAAAAGGGAGGAGGGATTGTATGAGCCAGGGGTGTCAAGGATATCACAAAGGAACTCATGGAAACGACTAACCTAGGCTCCTGGGAAATCACAGACTCTGAACCAACAGCTAGGGAGCCTGCATGAGACCAACCTTGGCCTCTGCATGTGTGACATTTGTGCAGCTTGGTATGTTTGTGGGGCTCTTAGCAGTGAGGTTAGGACCTGTCCCTGATGCTTGAGGTAGCTTTGGGGTTGTCTGGCTGGCCTTGATGCAGGGGAAGGAGCCTGTCCCTGCTGCAACTTGACATGTGATGGGAGATGTTATTCTGTATATATGTTTCTCATACTGGTTAATAAAGCTCTGTGGCCAATGAGATAGCAAGATAGGCGGGGCTAGGAGACAAGGAGGAAAGAGGAAGTTGGAGGGAGGGGTCGAGATGTAGCCCAGGGAAGAAGCAGGACACCTGCCGCGGCTCCCCGATAAGACGTCCACGTGAAAATACTTAGATAAGTGGAAATGGGTTAATAATTAAGGCAGAGCTAGCCCATAAACAATAATGGTAACTGGCCAACAGGATTGTATCAAATACAGAGTCTCTGAGTGTTATTTGGGGCACATGTGGTTGTGGGACCATGGCGGCAGACCAGCGGCAGCCGGCGGGGAAGAACCTGCCATAACAGACATGTCATGTTTTGTTCAAACCCATGGGAAGAGAGAGGACAGGAGAGAGATAGGGGAATAGGAGGAAAGGAAGGAGGGTAAACTGTGGTTGGGATGTAGAATAAATGAAAAATTTTAATTAATATATAATCAGTAATATATGAAAAAGAAACCACTATGTAAAACTTAGTCACTTTTTCCAGAGTCCTAGCCTTTCCAAATATGTGTACATTATTTTTGCATTATCCTATGCTTGAGTTCTACCTCTCTCTTCAGGATTCAAAGGCTTCACCATATTGAGGCATGTATCTACATTATTCAAGTTAAGTTGTATAGTTTGCACTAAAATGTGTTATCTCTTTTCCCGCTGATGAAAATTTAAGTTGTGCCCTAAACTCACCTACTAACTTACTGTAATATGATTTGTGGTATTCTTGGTTATTCCTTTTCCATCAAGATGACAGGTGTTTCATTTCTGAAAGGAGTTGGTGTTTTGAGACAGGGTGTCATGTTTCACATTCTGGCCTTAAACTGTTTACAGAGTCCAGAGTGGCTTTGAAACTGAATCTCCCACAGCCAACTTTGTACCTTAGTGTTAGGATTTGTCACTGTGCCTAGAATTCTGTATGAATTTTAAGATCAGATTTTCACATGCTACAAAATAAAGTTAACATGGTGACAAGAAGTACATGGATTTGAACAACTGAGCAAGCAAACATTGATACCGTAATGATAGTGAGGCATTTAACTCATGAACACAGAATATATATTTCTCAATTGATTAATTGGGTACTTCTGGTTGATCATCAAAAATATTATGTAAAGTGATATTTTTACATTAGTTCTTATTGTGAATGGGCATCTTCTTTTACAAATAGCATGTTTATTACCTATATATAGGCATGTTGAATTTTTGTTTGACTTTACATTTAGAATCTGTTATTTTTTCTTCTACTTTCCATAGTTTTCATTTGCATTTATCATTGTCTCCAGACAACCATTACTTCTTTCACCCCATTGATTATTTTATTGTGCTGATAAAGATCTCTGTGAAATACTGAAAGCTTCATTGTTACTAAGTCCAGTAGGGTCCATAGCACCTTCCACTGTGAACACTAACCAGTGGAGATTAAGCTTCTAGAGGAGTACCAGCTATTTTTCCATTTTCTATGACTTCAATGGGAGGATGATTCCATCAAGTTCTAGAGAGTAATTAAGAGTTGGCATGTACTATCTGCGGATCTATGGAACCTCACTAGCCAACAATTCCAGGAAAAATTACCCATTTCTCTCTCTCTCTTTCTCTCTTTGTGTGTGTGTGTGTGTGTGTGTGTGTGTGTGTGTGTGTGTGTGTGTGTGTAGAATCTACAGTAGTAGGTTTCCATGTGACTTTTCCAAAAGTTCTTCAATGTTTTTCCTCTTCCATATATTCCCTCCTCCACCCTTGTCTTCTCAAGTTTGACTCTACCTTATCCATTATTCCCTTCTCACCCTTTATATCAGTGCAATCTTTTCCCCTCTCTTTGAAGCTATTCCCCATGGCCCCTTAGTAATTCCCTGAACTCTATGGGTATTCCAAATGAAGCACATCTAAAGATTTAAAGCTAAAAACCCACAAAAAGCAGGAACATACGGTATTTGTCTTTCTAGGTCTGGAATATTGTTTCCAGACCTACCGATTTACCTGCACAATTCATGATTCCATGTTTCTTAGCAATTGATTAATATTTCATTCTATAAATGTATGACATATTCTCTATCCAGTCATCAGCTGATGGACATCTTGCCTCTTTCAAATTTCTGGCCATTATAAATTGAACAATAATGAACATGGATGAGCAAGTATCTCTACAGGAAATTTTAGAGTCCTTTGGGTATATGCCCAAGAATGGTATAACTGGTTCATGCAGAATATCTGTTTTCAGCTTTTTTGTTTTATTTCTCTCTCCCCAAATCCTCCCATATTCCTCTAAAGACAAACCTCCACACTGATTTCCATAGTGGCTGTACTCCCTCCAGTGGTGAATAAATGCTCCATTTTCCCTGTTTCCTTGCTAGCATCAATGATGATTTGTTGTATTAATCTTGGCCGTTCTAACTGGGGGGTAAGATGATATCTCAAAGTAGTTAAAATTTGTGTTTCCCTGATTGCTAAGGATGTTGAACTTTTATAAAATTGTTTCTCAGCCATTTGTATTTCTAATTGTGAGAATTTTGTTTGGTTTCACAGCCCAATTTTAATTGGGTTCAAGTATATTCCTTGTTTTCTCTCCTTCCCACTCCCACTGAGGCTTTTTATTTTTGTGTTTTGCATTGCTAGAAAAAGAATCCCAGATTTTACTTTCTGTATGTTTTCATCTGGCTTTTTGTGGTCCACGATACCAACTGAGGTTGTCAGTACAATGAAGCCACACTAATAGGATGGGAGCCAATTGTTCTGCCATTTTTCTAGGTCTTTGTACTTCATATCAAATCTGGAGCTAATCACTGCACATTTTTTTTACCTGCCTGTAAGGCTCACAAGAATTTTCTCAACTCTGCAGTCATAAATGACTTCACATTCTCCAGTATAACCACACTTCAGCATCACAGTAAGGAACTCAGTAATGACTTGGAGCATGCCATGATGAGGACGGGCATTTGCCTATCTTCTCAGCATTGCCGATGTTCTTTACAGCACTCCCCAGAACACTTGTGTACACTGTGGTGATGACATGGAAAGATGATAGAAACAGGCAAAGGAGGTGGAGATGAACACATAAAGTTATCTGCTTTCTTTTTTGAGGCAAACATTGTGTATACAATATTATAATTGTTCTTTTATACTAAAGTTTATAAATTTCCTCAAAGTTCCTAGTTTGCATTTCACAAGGCTTTTTTAGTTTTCACTATAACCTTTATTTTCTTTTTATTTATATATATATATATATAATTTCATGTGTGTACATTTTATGTTCTTGTTACTCTCTCTTTTCATATCTCTCTTCTACCCCTGACAACTCCTCATTCCTTACAAATCTCTTTCAAACATCTATTTTTATCTTGGTTTGTGACTTACTTATTTTAAGCAAGACTGTGTAACCAGGGGTTTCAAATTACCTATAAGAGTAGGTAGGATCATCCAGCCATACCAAAGTGAGGACAATGACTGCATCTCCCTCAGAATCCACCAGTAGTGAATTATTCAGTAAGATGTGGTGTTGTCTTATAAGTCCCTCTCCGACTCATGATTGACTAATGACATAACCAGTCTTGGGCAGGCCTACATAGTCCAGTCAACTTCACATGCTGTGAGATCTGTGAGATCATGATTGCAATGCTTATATTATACCCAGAAGATAGCATTTTGAGCACCTTCCCTGTGTCTCCCAACTTCTACATTCTTTGTGCCCCATCTTCTTAAATGTTCCCTGAGTATAGAGAGGGTGACATAAGTGTCCTGTCTTGGATTGAGCATTCCAATGTCATTCATTTGCAACAGTTTGAATAGCCATGATTCTTTGTATTTGCTGCAGTTCATTCCAAAAAGAAGGTTTTCTGGTAAAGGTTTAGTGTAACATCTGTTTACAACCACCAGGTAAGCTCCTAAGGCTCATAGCTTGGTAAGTACGTTGATGCCTTTTTTCCCCTCAGAAGCTTGCAAAGCACCTTTCAGGAAAAGGAAAGCTAATCAGGTGGGAAGCTAGAGCTTCATTTCAGCTTCATTTCTATTGTATTTTTAATACAATTTTCATTATTATTAGTTCTAATTTCCAATGTGAATTCTGATGTAACCTGTGACTATTTTACAGGTTTCAAGAAATCTTGTCTAAGAAGTTAGTTTTGTAAGATCCTTCTCTTACATATATCTAATGTTCTTGCATTCCGTTGAAACAGCACATGAAACTTAGATTTGTGAAAAAAAATGGTTTTGCAGCCTTTATGGACATTCTTCTTTCTGTGCTTGAAAAGAATATATATTGTATAGTCCATAGACTCAGGGAACCATGTAAGTCTGTTATTTTCAAGATATTTGTTGGTCTATTCAAATTTTCTACATCCTCACCAATTTTCAGTTTCTCATGATGGATTGCAAAATTGTCCATTTACTTTGCTTCAACTCTATAAAGCTTTACATGATTTATCTTATTTATTTTGAAATTATGTTTTCAAACAGAGTCTCAATTGCTATAACTTCTTGGTAAATTATTCCTTTTGTCCTTAGATAATAATAAGATTTATCCATCATAATGATTTATGCTTTGAAGTCTACATCATCTGATAATATTATTGTTGACTCAAGTTTTTCTTGGTTGCTGTCTATCAGCTATGTTTTTTTTTCTTTACAACTTATCTGTATTGGTATGTTTTAGAAACCTATTCTTCATTGAAAGAAAATATTATATTTTCCTTTTCATTCAGTTACAGAAACTCTGGTTCAAATTGCAAGTTCAGTTAATTCATTTTTCATTTACTAGGATTACTGATGTTTGGATTTGTATCATAAAACCTTTTATATGTCTCCTATTTGAAATTTTCCTTTGACTTTTCTCCTTTCTGCCTTTTCTTCAAATGAGTTCTTATGTTTTACTATGCTAGAAAGTTATATTCTCTTGCTGGTTTTTAGTAGCTACCTTTATTTTAAACATTAAAATGTGCCACCCAGACAGAAGTATATAAAATTAATAACATACAGTTTGAAGATTTATCAAACTTTGGAATGCCTTGTGACTACCATCCTAGTCAAAAATACAGAATAGAACTTGAGTGTCCTTCTGTAACCACCCATTCCCAATTTCTACCATTTTTCTCTTTTGTTAGGTAAGGACATTGGTGTCTTTCTTTCTTTCTTTCTTTCTTTCTTTCTTTCTTTCTTTCTTTCTCTTTTTTCCCCAACAGTGTCACTCCATAGCCCAGGCTAGCTAGCATCAACCTTCAATATTTCTCTTGACTTGGTCTCACTAGACCTAATGAGTCACAAAACTCAACAACCTTGACTTCTATTACTTGCCTGTTTTTGATAAAATAGATCTTACTTAAATCCTTCAATATATATATGATTTTTAAAACTTTCTTTCATTCACCATTACTTTTGCAGGTTTATCCATATTGTGGCATTTTGCTATCAATCATTTTCTTACAGTTTTCACACGATTGCTACAATTAATTATTGCTGATGACTGTTTGATATGTGTCCATTTGGTCTATCACCAATAATTCTTAGATGAACACTTTTATACAAATCTTTTAAAAGGTATTGGCTTTCTTTCAGTCGGCCAAAAGAATCCTAAATGGTATAACTGTGGCATAACAGAATGTAAACATATTCAACTATGGCAGATAATTTCAAATACTTTTCCAAACTGATCACATCAATCGGAGGTGCCTTCTGAGGTGCATGAGACTTTATACTCTGTCAAGTTACCTGTAGCAGATTACTATTTGTGATATTAATTTTGCTTTTAGCTGTAATTGTGTTTTGATAATGATATGTCCTCTTTATTTTTATGTTTATGTCCCTAGTATGTGATGATATTATTTGAATTTGTTTGTCTAGATATCCTTTTATATTATTCCCATACTTTTGTTTTATTACTAAAAGTGTGAAGCTCTTAAAGAATTCTAAATACATGATCTTTTTCAGTAATATATACTACCCACTAGAATATCTTTTCTCTGTCCTTTGATATGTATTAATTTTGAGGGACACAAAATTATTGGAATTTACTCTTAATAGTGTATTTTGATGACCCCTTTAAAATTTATTTTCTACCATAAAATCTTGAAATGATCTCCTAGTGCTGTGTTCCAACAGTATTGCTAGATGGTGCTTCCTAGATGTGATTTGAAATTAATTTAATATACATAATAATGTAGTTTTCTGATAGTTATTCAGTTTCCTGTGCCATTTAATTTAACATAATACTCTCTCTGTATGTCTGTAGGGTGACCTTCTCCATAAATCATATCCTCTTATATGTGTGGATTTTGATGTGTGAATCTCTATAATAATAAGTACTAAGTTAATGTAACTTTGTATTTTGAGAGTTGGTCCTGCTGTGAACTGCCCTGCATCAACTTAGCTCATTAAATTTATTTCTTTACTTTATCAGTATTCTCACAAACACAGAAACACCTACATACATGTACACGGGAACAAAGATACTGAGACATTCATTCATTGCTTTGTTAAATGAAAACTATTATGGAAAATTGATATCTTTCAAAATTGAGTTTTTCAGTCCATGAACACCATATAGCCTTCCATTTGTTTATGTCATCTCTCATTTTACTTAAAACATTTTATAAGTTTCAACAGAGTGCTTGAACTTATTTCATTAGTTTTAGACTTAATTCTATTACATTAGTTTTGATAAGTGGTAATTTCATTTTCATGCATTTTATTCATTTCATGCCATGTGAATTTTCCTTTTCCCATACTGTCAAGTATGTGTCACACTGTCCTACATATTTTTTATAAAAACAACTTTGCAAAATATTTATATGCTGTTTATAATCACTTCGTATGACACCTTTTCAAAGAATTTCCTCTTTATTCATTGGGAAATTTGATTCAGGATTATTAATCCTTTCATCCTTAAAAGTTTGATATATTTGCAAGTATAGTTACCTTAGTCTACAGTTTTGTTTATGAGAATATTACTCACTGTGAGATAAAACTCTTTATACACTGTCAAGTTTCTTTTGATTTGTGTTGTTAAAAATGCATGTTGTGGCTTTATGGTAATTGCCTACTTCATAACATTTTCAAATGCAATGACCAAAAAAAAAGAAACAAAAACCTCATTTGTACTATCTACACTGATTTCCCGCTTTACATTACTGCTATTAGTTAATAGAGTCTTCTTTTTTGGGGATTTTGTTTGCTTGTTTATTTGTTTGTTTTTTGCCTTGATTGGCCACTCAACACAGGGATTATCAGCTTTATTGATCTATGCAAAGTGAAAAGAAAGTATTATTTTCCTTTAAAGTTTCTACAGTCATTTGCCATTTTTATCACTCTTAGTTCTTGTAATTACCATATTCTTCCTTCTTTTTATTTTCATTTATTTATTTATTCACTTGTTTACATTATTGAGTATACAGTGAAAGGGCATATGGATCAACACTGCAGACAGACCACACGTGTCCAGCACATTTTTAAATTTCATTCCTAATTTTTCTCGACATTGGGAAATTTGGTAGAGAATAAAAACTCGTATGACGGTAGCCTTAGCCTAGGCTATTTAAACAAAAATAATTCTTTGGTGGAGTGGGGGTAGGGGGCAATGGTCCCCTGGTGTCGGGCATTTTCTTTCTTCTAATTTCTTAGAATTTACTTTGCTATAATGATGGAATTTTATTGGCTTTTCCCCTTTTGGATGTTGTTGTCATCTTTTTATTGACAAAAATTCATACAATATATTTTGATTATGTTTTGCCTTCCTTTATCTCCTCCTATATCTTCCATACCTCCATACTTACCCAACATTCCATTCCCCCTCTGTCTCTCCTTCCATCTCTAAAAAACAAAATGAAGAGGAAACCCCACAAAATTGAAATAAAAATCAACAGAACACTAAAGAGACAAAAAAGGCAAAATGAAACAAAAAGTCTCAAAAAATACCATTGTATTCATTTTGTGTTGGCCAATTATTCCTAGGCACGTGGCCTACCCTAAAGTACAGTTTATATAAGCACTGAAACTTCATTGAAAAAAAAAGTGATTTTCTATTTGCTAGTGGGTATCAATTGTCGATAGCTTCTAGGTTAAAGGTGGGATTACATGTCTACTCTCACTACTTGGACCCTGCCTATACTGAACACGTGCCTGACTTGTGTATTGTAGTTTGTCACAGTTCCTGTAGATTCATAAGTATATCAGTCCTTTTGTGTCTGGAAAACAGTTTCTCAAGAGTCATTAGTCACCTCTGTGTCTTTCCACCATCATTTCTGGCTCTTGTAATGTGTCCATCTCCCTTTTTTCAATCATGAAGTTATGGAGAGTGACCAATTTCTACATAATTTTCGAATTGTTTTCTGCCCCCACAAGACTACCAAAGCTTAACCCAGATTCTAGGCCTTTCTATCTTCCTTTACAATTTCCAGACACTGTTACAGGAAAAAGTATCCATAAAAGTCAGAATCATTGCACCAAGTTTCATTTTTTTGCCTAAAAATTGATACAGTAATTCTTTACTATCTTGAAAAATCTACCTTCCAAAATATTTAAATATATATTTTATCTATGTGTTTTAGTTCTTATTAGAAAGTACTAGCAACAATATTGAATCATATTATTAGAAATTGGATTATACATTTAAATTTTCACATACAACCTTGATAAAGTATTTCTTGCTTGTCTTATCAATAATATAGAATTATATAAGTATCTAACTTAGGACACTCCACTTCATATTATTATACAATATTTCTTTTCTACATTATGTCCTAACTGCCATTTGTAGTTATCATTTTCTGTCATCTAACAAGTGCTTCTCTCTTTGCAGGCTTACACAGAGCA
Source organism: Cricetiscus sungorus (assembly GCA_030556225.1). NCBI lineage: Eukaryota > Metazoa > Chordata > Mammalia > Rodentia > Cricetidae > Cricetiscus > Cricetiscus sungorus. The sequence goes on from JANBXA010000726.1 coordinate 23,571,593, forward strand.
ATATGTAAGAAACATTTCTTCCATCTTAACTTGATAAGGTCTCTTTTCTTAGTAACGTCCTTTCAGTTTTTAGTGTCATGGGAAAACAATGAAATGGAGCAGGTCATGATTTCAGGACTGCTGTTGCAAAATCAAATCATCTATCAGAAATGCAGAATCAAGATTTATGGATGTAATTTGATCTAAGTCGCCACTTAGAAAAATGCTCATCTTTTAAAATTTGTTTTTCAGTATTCTAGACTTTTCTATATGACCTGGTGATTCTGCAAATGGCTTTCTATTTCTTTTTATTTACTCAAGTCTGGCCTTACAGCTACTACTTTATTAGTACAGCTCTTTCTAGACTCATTGAGAGTTTCTTGTTGATAAATCCAGTGGGTAACTCTCATATTGTGTCTGACAAAAGTCAAACCATAATCCCATTGGAGTTCTTCCTAAATCTCATTGCCTTCTTCCCACTGTCCTTCAGTCTGCCTCCTTTTCTTCATGATACTTTTGTATGTTATTGTTATTAACAGAAAATAAATTGTGTATGTTTTATAACAGCCCACTTAGTTTTAAATCGTTGAATATTTTAGAGGCTCTGCTATCATATATCTCTTTGGGGGTTCCAAATATTTCCATTACCTATATACCAAAGACTACCAAATTTACTTCTCCAGACCAAGCCTGTCAGACACATATATTCTACTAATTAGTTAATATTTTCACATAAGTCAGTACCCATATCATAAAGGTAATATGTTTGGTGCTCTACTTGTGATTCCCAAAACTTTTTCTTTCATACAAAGTAGCATTATCCATTCATTTATTGATTATTTTATTTTTATTAATTTAGTCTTTCCTTTATTCATTGTATTGAAACTTGAGAAATTCCCATTGGTTATACCTCTAAAATATATCTCAAATCAGTCCACTAGCTACTTGAGATGTACATATTATTCCCTCTGGTTCTACTTAACACAATTCAGATAGAGCTTGTTAATAAGCCGTTCAAAGATATTAAGCAGAGATATTTGGCATTCTTATTTATCATTTCAAATCTCCTGCTTTCCTTCAATTACAAGCCTTCACAAATAATCAGAGGCTTGCAAGATAGCTCAGTGAATAAAGAACATGTTCTTGCAAAAATGCAGACTAGAGTTTCTATTGTCAATAATATATAACAAAGCAGGGTAAGTATGCTAGTCTACCTGTAACCACAGCACTCAAAGAGCAGAGATGGGATCCTTGAGGCAAACTGGATAGCTACATTAGACAAATCTGTGTGCTGTGCGGTCAGCAAGGAATTCTTCCTAAGTGAATAAAGTGGCAAGCCACCAACAAAGTTACTTAACATCAAACTGAGACTCCCACACATAGATGTACATATGTGTATGTATACTCACATATGTGCCGGCACACATGTGAACACACATACTACACATACATACAAAACACAATAATAAATTAGTAAACAAATCAATCCAGATTTAACAAGATCTACAGGTATTGCTTTATTATAAAGATATTGTCCCATCCTGAAAAATCCTGATATCTATAGTTTAATATAATTGCAATATAAAAATTAATTTTAAATTTTATGCTTGAAAATGATAGCTCCACTTTCAGAATACACTTTTTTCTCTTTGAAAGATGTTTAACCGTTAAACACCAAACATTATGAATTACTTCAATAAGCTTTTATCCCTTCTCCTCTAGCAGAATAATTAGATAAGGAAGAAGCTTGCCAAGTTTTTATTTTTGTTTATCTACTGTCGGAACTTTATTAATATTCAACATTTCTCATCAAAAAGTCAAGAGACAAAGCAGACAACTTTGGCCAAGCCAGTACACACCATCATTGTGTTGGCTAAACACTATATAGCATTTCAGAAAAAGAAGTTTGTGTACTTTAATAAATCAGGAGTCATTTCATATGCTTAAAATAATTACAAATATTGATTTTGTGATCAGAGAAACCAGTTGATTGCTGTCATTGAGAGCTTTGCCTTTTCTGTATAATAAATTGTGTTATGTTAGGTTTTTTCAATGTTGTTTTCCTGAGTAAACCTAGAACAATATTTTACAGTGTCATAATCCATTGTGAGTTCATATAGTATCATAAAATAACTCAATATTATCTCTGCTTCCAAAGAATTCTTAAGGAATCCCCTCAGAAATTTGTTGGACATATACCCTATACAATTCCTTTCTAAGTCTTGATGACATTTTTTAAATAGACTTCTTAAAATCAATTTGCCCTAAAATTCACTTTATACATAGAATCTTAACTACTTTCTTTGGAAAGTCCCTTTCCATACTTTCTTTGGAAAGTATGTTTATTCAGACACCAGAAATATAAGTGATATTTTGTTTAGACAGTTTTAAATGGTTGTAGCATTTCATTTAAAGTATCAGTGTGGCCTGTGATGTGTTATTCATTCTGATGACTTTAAGAAGGAATGGTTGTTGACTTTAACTGAATGTGTTAATATGCCTTCTTTGAATTTCCACAGAGCTTTGTACCATGGAGTGTGGTAGCCATGGGGTCTGCTCAAGGGGAATATGCCAATGTGAAGAAGGCTGGGTAGGACCAACATGTGAGGAACGTTCCTGTCACTCTCACTGTGCTGAGCATGGTCAGTGCAAAGATGGAAAATGTGAGTGTAGCCCTGGATGGGAGGGCGACCACTGCACAATTGGTAAGTATCAGCATACTGTGAATAATGTAAGTTGGGCTAATTTAAGAACTAAGAACATTCTAGTGAGTCAGTTGCCATGATATTCATAGAATTTGAACTTGGAGAAGAGGAGGAAAGAAATTGGCTACAAATATTTTTGTGAACTGGGAGATTTCTCCTTTAATAATATTGAACTGATTTCTTCTGCCATTTTTTCTCATTACTTCAGTGTTTCTTATATTTCCTCTCTCAACCACTTTGAGTTACTCAAATGAAAGATAATACATTAGAATAAAATGTCATTAGTTAATGAGACAAGTGCTTTTGTTGACAGTAACATTCACTGTCCATTTTTCCTTTTGAAGAGTATGTTATTTTCACTGAAAGTACCTACAGGCAATTTCATTCAATGCAACTACTACTTCAACAGAGGCCATTTGATATCATTAGAAGCTTTTTTTAATGTACATTTAAAAGGCACTCCTGACAATTATCAAGAGAACATCTGTGTTCAATTGTGTGTCTTTATTCAGTAGTACAAAGTTTATGCTGAAGTATTCACTGTTTCTCACAGACTTGTCATCAATTCACAAATTTTCAAGCCATGACCACATAACACTGTAGGCAGGGGGGATGCCTATGAAGTAATTAACATATCATGTGATATCCACAATTTGAAAGCCATTACTAATAATTAAGATTTCTAATGTAAAGCAGTTCTTCAATCAATGTCTTCTATTTGTGTACATATCTACCATAGAAGTTTCTTGTATCACATGGCAAATCAGGAGCAGAGCAGAGTGAATGTATGCATGTCTGTGCTCAGCTCACTTTTTCCTTTCTTATACAGTTCAGGGTCCCCGCATAGGCAATGGTACCACCCATATTAGTCCAATATTCCCATCTCAATTAATGTCATAAAGATAGTCCCCCATAGGCATGCCCACAGGCCAACATGGTCTGAACAGCCATTATTGAGACTCCCTTCCCAGATAATTCAAGGCTGTGTGAAGGCACATTCAAAACCATTGTACACATACAATTGGATAAATGCAATTGTAAAATTCCCATTGCTCTACGAAGGAGACGGGGTCACAGTTTTCCATTGGCATTTCCATAACTAGGCAGAAAATGCACACCAACCAAAGGCAGCAGTTATCTTTTGGCTTTGGTAATTTATTTTTAGTTTTAAATTATCCATATAATATTTTAGTAGATTTTTCTCCTCTAGTAACTCATCCAAAACCTCCTATCTCCCTACTCACCCAACTTTATGTTCTTTCTCTCTGAAAAGAAACAAGGCAACCCAAATATATACATAAAAGTACATCCAAAAATGTTATTTGTGTTGACCAACTACTCCTGAACAAAAAACTGCCTTGACTAAGTTATTTGATATACAATTCATTGTTAATTTTTTCCTCCTAGTACACTGTGCTGTGGCTTTCACTCTTAGGTGATATTATTTGTTACAATGGTTTGAGCTGTCAAAGTAATGCATAATGTGTATGAATGTGTGTGTGTTTGTGTGTTTGTGTGTGTGTGTGTGTGTGTGTGTGTGATTTAAATAAATTGCACTACTATTCTATTACCGGTACAGTAAGTCTTGTTCTATGGCTGTGGAAATTGTTAAGATTTATTAAAAACATGGTGAGGGGTGATTCAGATGCAGCTTAAGTAATTACATTCTGCAGTACAGTAAGTTTATTGCCTTCACATGAGACTATTTAAATATTATGATAATTACCAAAGGTGTTTGCTCCAGAACTCTCTTCTAAAGAAGTTTCTAATAAGAAGACAAAACTAGTCCTCTTTCATAGAAGGTATTACAGAAATATAAAAAATGAAGTTCTTATACTTTTAGTGAAATCTGACACTTTTTAAGGAAGCCTAACAGAATTTCTCATGGAAAAAAGACATTAATAACTTCCCCACAGAAGATATTATTCACAAAATACACAGGCCAGTGTACCAAATTTTGAGCTGCAGGCATTTCAACAAATCATAGTTTGCCATTCTCCTTCCAGACAACAGATGGTAAACCATTAGTATATGTTGCATAATTTTGGTCTCCCAGAAATTTATTCAATCATTCTTTCCCCCCTCCCCTTTAGCTCACTACTTAGATGCTGTTCGAGGTAAGACTTTTTCTTGACAGAAGAAACGTGCATGTGGGGGAACAAAGGTGGTGTTTGGGTTTTGTTTCTTTGGTTTTGTTTGATTGCTTGGTTAGTTTTCTCTGGTTTGTTCTTTGGGTAATTTTATTTAAATGTGATATTGCTGTGTTTCCACTAAGACTACACAATAACTTGTTTTTCTAACATTCAAGTCATTGTTGCTACAGTATAGAGTAGATTGACAATTATAAGGACTCTTTTTCTGTGTGTGTGTGTGTGTGTGTGTGTGTGTTGTAAAAGAAAATGTGGGCAAGTGTGCTCATATGTCTACAGACAATTATTAAATAAAGTAAGTTGAGGTAGACAGGTGAAGTATTCTTTAAAACAATATATCTTCCTGTCCATGTATAAAATTCTTATGTCCATCTGTGTCTTCTGTCTGTCCAGGGATTGACCTTTGACAGAAACAACAAGAGATTTTCTGTCAGATATTTAGTGTATTTCTGTCCCAAATACCCTTGAGTTTTATTTTCTTCATTGAGTCCCCATTAGAACAGAAGTAGAGAAATTCCTTTTTCAAGGCTATGTATACTCATTCTATGTCATGACTTGGGGATATATCACTCATAAATCTTAACATTCTTTATGTCTGCCATCTGCTACTTTTAAGTTTTATTTCCTTTCTCTGGGCTATTGATAATTACTTAGAAATCCATTTTGGAAAGAAGATGGGATTACTTCTACAAAATTTTAAACCTATGTTTGCCTTTGTCCTTCTGAAATTTTCTTTTGAAGACATACTGTAAAAAGAATATTGATTGGACTACTGCTAGTAAAAGGCAGGTCTGGTCTTGTATGACTACTGGGAAAATATTCAAGATATGTATATCATTTTTGTTGTTGTTATTGTTGTGTCCATATATCTGCCACTGATCACTTAGAACATGCAAAGCTTCCTTTCGATAGAGCCTACCTCTGAACTATTGTTAGAAAGAGGAAGACACATTTTCAGGAGGTACTAAAGAAAAAGGAGCCTAATTGTAAAGAAGCATCATTGTCTGTATTCGTGTTTTAGTAATTAGCTAAAAATGTCCAAATACTATACTTTCTCTTGACTTTATTTTTCCAGTTAATTTCTAGATTTCTGAAGCCCTATGTATGGCATATTTTAATCCCATACATATTTCTTAGCAATTAATATTATAAATACAGTAATATGCTGCCTTTATAAGAGATTCTGCAAAAGTAAAATTCCCAGGGCTTAGCCCTCAGATCAATAATAATTTTCAAAATCTGAATAGATGCAAAACAAGTGCAACACATTTCTAAGTAATAAGCAAATACGCCATGGTGTGGTCTGAATTATAAACCAATACACCTATGTCCTGAAGCACTAGTTCACAGGGGGAAAATCATCACAGGCTAGAAGTAGTTGAAGAAAGTATCTCTTCATAGAAACTGCTATGTTTCTCCAACTTACTGGCAATAACTAGAGACTGCATCATCTATCCAGTTTTGATAGAGATGAGGTGATGTGTTTTTCAAAAAGAAACAAAAAAAATATTTCTTGTCCCCACCACAGTTTTTCTCCTATCTGAACCAGAGGTTGGGAATTGGGGTTAGCATTAATAACACTTAATTGGCTCTCTAAGGAAAAACACTGCAAAGTCAGGGATAACAAGTTCCCTGGGAAGGTGTTGCAAGTAAGCAAGCTCCTCTTGCATTTATTCAGCACCTCATCTGAACAGAGCCCAGATGATTAAATTCTTCCCCGTAGGCAGATATATCACTGTTGGCCAATCCCATTCTGTTGTCTCTGTGATTGTTACCTTCTGATGACTTTTCAGATGGCTGTCCAGGGCTCTGCTTTGGAAATGGACGGTGTACCCTGGATCAAAATGGTTGGCACTGTGTGTGTCAGGTTGGTTGGAGTGGAACAGGCTGTAACATTGTCATGGAAATGCTTTGTGGAGACAACTTGGACAATGATGGAGGTGAGTTACTTACAAAACATTCATGTAAGAAAACAATAGAGTTGCCTCTTGCAAAGAAGTAACCAACCTGACCAAGAGCAAAAAGTAATTATCCTAATTATCAGTAATATTGAGGTGTATGAGGTAATAATATTTTTAATTTAAATATTATCTTAAAGATATTGGGGTAGGATTGGGGTTGGTGGGAGCATGGGAGGATGGGAGGGAGAGGGAACTGGGATTGATATGTAAAATGAGATTGTTTCTAAATAAAAAAAATACTGTTTTTTTTTTTTAAATTACTACAGCTGGGCAGCACTCCAAATGTTTTGCATGTCTTATATCTCATTTAATTGTAACCCATAAAAAAGTAAAGAATGTCTATCAAAACCTAATATATAAAACATCATGTTCGGTTCTTAAATATAAAATTTTTCAAGAATTATCTTTTGTCCTCCGAAAGTCAAGAATTACTAAGATGTGGAGACACAAGAGGGAGCTCTAAATAATTAAGAACAACAAAAAAATTTCATTCTGAGTACATTAGTATCTGACAACTTAACATCGTTGTGATAATTCAGTTTGACATAACTTTTGTATACTTTCTAAGCAAGAAAACATGAAATTTACAACAAAATGCTTTTTTTTTAATTATAGTACCTTGGGTTAAAATGATGTATATTATTAAATGTGGGCCTATTTTCTATATTTGTGAGACAATTACATTTTTATCACTTCCATCCAAATAAGGAGCTTAAATCCAAAGAGAACAGTTGGGGTTTAGGCATTCATGTGGTTGTACATTTTTCTACCTTGGGTTGAGGAAATAGCTCAATGCACAGAGCCCTCTGCTCCCAAGCACTCTAGGCAAAGCCAGGGAGTCCCTGAGGCAACTGGTAAGCTGTGGATTGGGTGAGAGACTCTGCCTCAATAAATAAAATGAAGAGTAATCAAGGCAGCCATCCAATGTCAGCTTCAGTCCTCCACACATGTGTATAAACAAACATACACACATGGATACATAGCATGCACACGGTATACACAAACACAAGCAAAAGGAGTTTCTTCCTTTACATGTTATGGATGAGGGAACTAGAATTAATAATAACAAACATGAAATGCATAGAATGTTGTTATAAGTGTTGAATGAGATAATTCATATAACCACCTGAAATATAATGGAGGGCAACACACACAGAGGGAGGCTGGAGGGAGCATAGCAGTTAACATCAAAAAATACTATTTCCTACCTATATAAATTGAAACGATCATATTTTCCTTTTTTCAACTAAATGGTATGTAGATCAACTGCTTGGCTGAGTTTTATGACCCTCTAATACTCATCTTTACATTTGTTTTTTTGTTTTGTTTCATTCTTTGCATCTTTTCTGGAATGCCTTATATTTCTCTGTCCACAATTTAAGTCTCAACTCAAGACACACCTTCCATGAAATCTCTGACTTCTGCTTCTTTAATCTCCCCTGGTACTTATAATATATGCCACACCATCACACACTTAAACATATATCTTTCTGTTTCACTTGATATGTGTCAGGCATGACACATGTGCCATAGACATTTATCAAATATAATTGATAACAACACTAATTCACTAGTATGCAGAATTTACTAAGAACCAGGCACTGTGCTGAGAATTTTATGTGAGGCATCTAATTTATCCTTTTTGGTGTAGGAACTTGAGTTGATGATATTTACAAATTATAAAACTAGGCACAGAAAAATATATTAAGTTTTTAAACATTATCGAGCAAAGACCTGAGGGATTTTGGAGTACAAGGCTGAGTGATACACCTCATTGGTGTAATTGATACTATCTGTTGATTGAAGGGGGTATATTCACAAAATATGTTAACCACCTATGCATTTATAATTTCTGGATCACTTAAAGTTGAGCCAAAATAAGTTTCCTGACTTTGTCAAGTAATAAAAATAATAAAATATTTAATGAATCAAACATCTTTATGGCTTCAAGGTCACATCAAGACAGCCAAAAGTGTTTAATGAATGGATTAATTAAATATTAATGGATGATTGAATTATAAATTCTCAATATCTATGGAATATGTGGGGAAAAATAGAAGATTTAACTGAATGTGTGTTGCCCTCTGAGCATCCCTTAAAACTGTGTATCTATATGCAAATTGAAAATCAAAGGCCTGATAAGAGCTGAGCATAGCTTATGATTGTCTCTTTAGAAACTAAGGTTAAAAAGCTCCATGAGGATTTCAATTACCAATTTTCCTTTAGAGGGACTAAGATAATATTGATGACAAATATAGATTGGCCTCTACTTTAAGATAGAAAGATAGATTGAATAAGCACTAAAAGTCCCATAACTAGGATTTTAGACCAATAATTCAATTTCTGCAATGTTTATATACTATCCATAAGAATATGATGACCTTTATTTCCTTCATTTGGTGATTGCAGCTTTCCAAATTCTCAAAGTGGTGAAGTTTGTGTAGCTGGCTATGACTAAGGATTATTGTATTTGTTTGTATATTTGTGTGTGCTTCAATTAAAAAAGTCAATTGAATATTCCTGCAAAAAGTAATCACATTTTTTAAAATGCAATTCTTAAGAAATATTTCAATCAGGAACACATCGCTTTCAAGCAGTTGTTTCAAGTAGCTGCTATCTGATTACTCCATATTACACCTGATACTTAAAACTGTTTGGGATTTTTCTTGCATCCTAATCACCTCTGAATATTCATTAGAACCACTGCTACATCCTGCAGCTTTGACTTTAGTTACACTCTGATCCCAATGCATTGTGACTTTTAGTAAGTAATTGGGCTGCATTGAATATGTAGGTGACACAGCTTCCCTGTAAGCTACATAAGAGGTCCTTGAAGACTGAAAACTGAGAACAAATAACCTTTGGTTTTTTCCTAACATTCAAAAAGAAAGACAGGTCTCTTATTCTCAGTACTAATGTACTAATTACTATAAAAGTTTCAACTCTGTCAGATGCTGTGACCACAGTTATCCCTTGAAGCACTTAGCATCTGCAGAGTCCCAAGCATACAAGAGACATAATGTCATGGGATCGCCTTTTGATTTTTTAGTCATGTGTCAAGAATTGAAATTTGGAATATGATCACCAACTTTTACAAGCCCAGGGAGGGAGATGGGGGGAGATGAGCACTGTTACTAGCTTCTTCCAAATTGCTAAAACAAATACTGAGGAAAGCTATCAACAAGAAGGTCTATTTCAAAGCTTTCATAATACAAAAACAAAATGGTGCTGGTGTAAAAACAGACAGATCAACACAGGCATATAAAAGCCCTGGAACATGCCCAGACACAAATTTAAATTTACTATATCATTAAAACAGCATCAAAAAGTCAGTGTGAAGGAGCTGGAGAAATAGCTCAGTAAAGTGCTTGCCATACAAGCATGATACCTGGGTCTGATCACCAGTACCCATACAAAAGATAAAGACCTAGAGTAGTGGCAGCTCCTGAAATCTCACTGTTGGAGGCGTAAAGAAAGGACAATCCTAAGGACATGCTAGCCAGCCAGACTAGACAAATTACTCCATGAACTCCAGGTTCAGTAACAGACCTTGTCTCAAATAAACAAAAAACAAAAAACAATAAACAAAACAAAAAAGAGGAGACCCAGTAATATGGCTCAGCAAATAAAGGTACTTGTCACACAAGCCTGAGTTCAATATCCAAATTACCAGAATCAATGTAAAGTGGAAGAAAAGGCACCAATAACCTTCACATTAGTAGTGTAGTATGTATGTTCCCACACCCATGTCATATGTGCAATAGCATGCACAAATACACACACATGTGTACACACTTACCCACACATTAAAAAGTAACAAATACTTTTAAATGAGGTAGAGAGCAATTGAGGAAGTCAGCCAATATTAACTTTTGAACTCTACAATAATAACACATACACGTACACACAGACATATGAATACATACAAACAATATGCACACCACATAAGCAAGACCCCTCCCCCAAAAGACAAGAAGCCGGAAAAAGAATCATTATGAAATATATGGTGTTGGGACATCTATACCTTGTACCTTAAAAAGCAAGATAAAAATGTACCCCAGCTGGATTAATTAATTAAATGCAAAAGAAAATACAAATGACAAGTGTTATAATGGAAAATAAATTCTTAACTATAAAGGCAATGGTAAAACTTACAATGGACAAATAGTAATATGCCTGATGGTAAAAATTTAAACCATTTTAAAAATGCTTTGTTGGGCAAATGTAAATATCATCCAATATGTAAAGATTTGGAAACAGCAATTTTTCACTGTCTGTGCAATAGCCATGTGTATTTTAACATAAAATCCAGCTGTATTTAATCCCACTCATCACATCTCAAATGTACAATAGCTGCATCATTCAGTACTGCCTCTTTTATAAGTGTTTTCTTAGCACCAGAGAGGAAATGACAAACAAGAGAAGTCTCTGCTTCCACGAAGCAGATGCTAAACTAGGAACCTTATAATGTGTTTATATATTTTAAAATTGGAAGAGTGCTATAAAAATTAGATCGTGAATAAATATGCATAGAGGACATAACAGAATCTGGGAGATAAGAAAGAGCTCACCTGGTTCCCGAGAAGAATGTTTAAAACAGTAGAAACTTTGAGGTTAACACATATAACAATGAGCTTCCTGGGAGGATGGAATGCAGCCATGATTTCTAGATCACAGGAAGTCAAGGATACAGCACTACTCAAAGGTGGATAGGGACCAGATCACGCAGAAGTCATGTTTGTAGGATCTTCAGTCAAACCATGAAGTCCTTTGGAAGCAGAGCCAATGTTCTTAAGCACTCACCTGCCTGCCTCTGCCTCTGGAGCTATGATTAAAGGCATGCTCCACGACTGCCTGGCTCACTCTACTTTAAAAGAAGGTATTGTAAAAAGATATTGGCAGCATATAAAAATATAGATTAAGGATGTGTAATCACAACGGCCACTTTCTCTAGTCTTTTAAAAAATATAAACTAAGGATGTGTAATCACAACAGCCCCTTTTCTCTGGTCTTTTAAATATTTCTCCATTTTTGTCCTATCTTCTCTTATAGAAAGTGTTCTAGAGGTCTATGTTCATATTTGTTGGCAAAATCAATAAGTTAATTGCCTAAAAGAGAATGATTTTCCAGGAATTGTTCCTCATAAAAAGTCACCATTAAAACCAGTAACTATTCACAAGCTCTTTTATGGTCATGTTTCTATATCTAGACAATAGTACCATGGCTGAGCTATGAACACATATAAGCTCATGGATCAATGAACCTATGTTTGGAATATCACCAGCATGCTGCAGTGTTTAGTAAATAGGGATATAGAAGACAAGAAGCAATAAATTGACAGCATGTGCTCTATTTAAGGACCTCTCATTTCACTTGAAGATTTGATTGGGAACAAAAGATACAGCACCAGAAAATATTCCTAATTCTTTTTTGACTATACCTTCTTTTTTCCAAACAACCCATAAATTAAATGATCATCACTTGCTAGTGAGATGCTGGAGTGCATATGCTTCCAAATGGAATTGAAAGGAGAAAAATCTAAATTATAATGGTAGTTTGCAAGTTCTATAGCTGGGTGTAACCCACTATGGCTGCTACTTGATATCCATCTATGTAGTTTTCAGTGTTGAAATGAATATTACTTGAAATAAAATAATTTAATTAATGCAATGTGTTAAAAATTCATTAACATGTAGGTGCATTAATTGAGGTTTCATCAATCTCTAGCTAAATTTACAATTGTCCTACAAAGAAGACTTTTGAGCATTGACAAATCTATAACCATGAAAAAGGTAAACTTCAATCTAGGCTGTATCCAAGTGATAACAAATTCATAAATCAATAAAATTCAATGAATGAATGGTTTCTGTCATATTAATATAGTATCTACCAATTCAGTATTGCATAGGGTCCTATCTTCTCAAAGTTTGTTCCTAATTGAACACGTTCCAATCAACTGATTATGCTTAACAGTATTAAGGCTATTTCAACAAGGCTGAGACTGAGGATTTTAAACTACAAATGTAAAGCATTGGTACCCACCCATAAGACTCTATGCCTAGAGACCTTGTAGTCTTTATAGTCCTCAACTTGGCATAATAATAATAGCTAACATTTATCAACTACTACCTACCAACTAGACAGTGTAAAATTTCTTCATACTTACCTTTCCAATTTTACTTGATTTCAAATGACATAAAAACTAATAATAATTTTTAAAATCTTTGTGAGTTTTTATATACTTATCTTGTTTTGCCCATTATCAAGGTCACAAACATATCTTACACCCCCAAAGTTACCTTCTGCAGAATTACAATTTTAAGACCTACCATATTATGAAATTTTAAGCGCATAATACCCTATCATTGTATATGTGAGACTCTTCCATATCTATAACTTTATAGCATTGAGGTAAATGACTCCACATAGCCTTATCTCACGTCTTCTGGAAAATGCTGTCATGTCATTTACTTCTATATGTTTGATTACATCCCTTTTATAAAAGGAATCATGAAGTGTTTATCATTTCTTACTAACTTCAGTATAATTATTCTCCAGTCCATGTTCATATTACTCTGAAAGCATCCAGTTTTGTACTTGGAATCATTACAGCATATGAATCTTTCAACTCATTATGGAAGGCACTGTTACACACAACTTATAACTAGGGAAACTAAGAGCCCAGGAGGAGAATTGCTGTGTCCAGAGTCATAAAGATTGTAGGTGCCAAAGTATACTTTGGAACCAAAGTTGTCTGAGTTTTTTTTAACCCTAGTTTATCAATGTGCTCTAAATACCTACATATAGTCATGGACTTAGAAATCCTACAACCTATGTCAGTTCTTATTGCACTGCTTAGAGAGTGATATTAAACTAAGATTTCTAAACAAAACATTATGTTTAATATGATTCCCATGTAACTTCTAACTATAGGATCATATTTATCCTCTTTTCCTCTATTTATAAAATGAACCTGAGACTGCTAAACACTGAGCTTAACTCCTGGAATCTGGTTGCAGAAAGGGAGGAGTGATGAGCAAAGGGGTCAAGAACAGGCTGGAGAAACACCCAAAATCAGCTGACCTGAGCAAGGGGGAGCTCATGCACTGAAATCTGATAGCTGGGAAAGCCAGCATAGGACTGATCCAGACCACGTAAATGTGGGTGTTAGTTAGAAGGACTGGGCAGTCTAGGGGGCCTCTAATAATGAATCAGTATTTATGCCTAGTATATGAATGGACTTTGGGAGGCCATTCCATATAGAGGGATACTTCCTCAGCCTAGAGAAACAGGTCCTACCCTAAATAACCTGACAGATTTTGATGATCCCTCATGAAAGGCCTTAACCTCCCTGAGAAGTGGATGGGGATGGGATGAGGGGGTCTCTTGGGGCCATGGGAGGATGGTAGGGAGAGGGAACTGTGATCAATATGTAAAATAAGAAAAATATTAAATAATAATAATAAAATGGATCCGAGACCATCTATGTAAAAATGTGTTGTAGAAGTTAGCAGATATGATACATTTAGAAGTAGCTAATACTTAGAAAATATTAACAAGTTCACCCAAGGTTGAAAATTCTTTGGGATACCCTACCAAAACTTAGCTGTCCATTCCTATCAATATCAAGACAATAGTAGGAGTATTATGAGTAAGTTCATCAGAGATTTAGCCCAACATGAGTTTCTCCTATATTGTTCATTCATATCTCCTTTTCTATTCTCTTTTCCAAATAAAAGCACACATTTGATAGTCACTTACTAGTGATGACTTGATCACATAGAAACAAACAGTATCCTTGATCTTCATCAGCACCAATTGAGCCTATTAGAATAGACCCAATTTGGTTAGCAAACCTAGGGTCAATGAACACCATGGTTAGTCTTCTGGGACAATGCAACTTCCCTGTTTTTGTTCTCTTTTTATTTTTATACCTTTAAAGAAAGTAATCCCTGAAAATAAAATCAGCTAACATCTGATATGTTTGTACCTGACACTCTGAGCTTGGCTGTCAGTAGGGTGCCACAGCTTCCAATTCAGAACAATAAAAAAACTGTTAATAGCCAAAAGAAAAAAAATACACGTATCCAGTGGAACTGTCATTTGCACTTCTTTGTAACAGTCTAGACATACTGTTTGGAGTGTTATCCAATGTGATAATTGGTAAGTAGATCTTTGCCCGTGTGCTGGGTTTGCCTGAAAAGTATAATTTAGGGTTTCATGCCATTGTTGATCTGCTTTCCTGCTACCTTTCTAAATTCAACAGTGCCTTGCTGTTATTTTCAGAAAAGTAAATGTCATAAGGTCATCTCTATATATAATAGGTAATTACTAAATAGAAAAGATTACCTTGAATTCTATATCATATAACTAGATGAAAATGTGATTCCCAATTTTGAATTAGTTCAAAGTTTAGTTTCAGAATCCAATTATGAAGATTAATATGGCATTTGTATTTATTTAAATAAATCCATTTTCATAAGTCTGAATCATAGTTAATGTGATGAGACCTGTCCAAAACTATTATTAGCACATTTGTTAATATTTACAAAGCACAACATTAGATTATGCCAATAGCAAAAAAATCACTATTAATAAAAATATAAGATAAAGATGAGTTTGCATTTAACACTCACTTTTGCATTGTTTGGTTAGGGGACGCCAATACCAAACATTAGCAAAACTCTTTTAATTCATCTGATAATCTGATATTTTTGTCAACTTCTCTGTACATTCAGCTGTTTAATTATCAGAGGAGTAAAGAAATAATGTGCTAATAAGCAACTAAGAGCACCTTATCAGAGGAAGAGGTAGCAATGTCATTTAAAATTCAGGAAATATCTGCTAATGTATTTTTTTCTGAATGATGGAAGAAGAGAGAGACTTTGTTTTGAAACAAAGCCACATGTAAAAGTTACTCATAAGTGAAAAAGAAATGCGTTCATGGAGAAACAGAAAGAAAGCATGGTCAAAAGTCAACTAAACAGGGAAAACAAGAAAAAAAGCAAACTTCATTATAAATCAAAGTACTCTCTGTGGTACAGGGAAATTGAAAAGACCACATGTAAGGAAAAATATCTTCCTAGGTACCCCAAGGCTACTCTTGCAAATGCTTACTTTCTCCATGTTGCTCAGTTTCATTGCCCCCAGCTATGGTACATCCTCCTGGATCAGCCAAGTAAGGGAAGTAGAGGAAGCAAAATTGCTGCAGGACACCTGAGCCTGTAACTCTCATCATCAGTCTTAAGGAGCCACTGATCTACCTGAACCTCTTGGTTCCACTGCAATTTAGGATTAGCATCTTTATATTTACCCTTGTTAACAAACTGAATTAGAGCTACTTGCCTACTCTAAGGACCTGGGAAAGACTTTAAATTTCTTGCTTATTGGATATGGAGTGAAGCATCCATATGCTCAGTTAATCACTCCAACCACTTCCTTTTTTGTGGATTAAAACTCCCAAAGAGTTTTTGTACTTCACTGGTATAAGTCAGCTGTTTAAACACCTACTTTATCCCACTAAGTCCAGAATCCCAGGAAAGGGAGCTGTTTTCTTTCATTACCACCCCAATCAACTAACAAAGCATTTTGTATCCATTACATTGTAAATAGTCCTCCCTTCCATAGGTCTTGTGTGCTTCATCACACTTTTTCCAAAGAGTGAAACTTTCATGTAACTCTTTTTTTTTCCTTCATACAACAGTGGATACAGGAGTCCAACAAAAATAGTGAAGGTCCCCCAAAATAAGAAAGTGACTCATTATGCTGATAGATACTAGACTTAGAAGTAACTGCATAAATTTTCATTGCTTGCATATCTTCAGAATCACCCACATTAATCTTGGAACAAGGAGAAATACCAGTTCAGAAACTAGAATTCAGGTATATGGATACTTCCTAAGCTCCACAGTTAATTGGCTGCACATTTGAAAATAATTGCCCCACATACTTTTTCACCATGCAAATCTCAACTTCTATTTTATGAATTATCAGTAGACAACCATATTAAAAGGATTTTTGAAGTGCAAATAAAATCAGGTTGTCAGGTACTAGTTAATTGTCTATTCACAGACAGAACTTTTAAAAGGACAAAAATAGTTATAACTCTGACTCAGTATTCTCATTGAAGATGGAAAAGTATAACAACCATACCTAACAGTGTACTTTAACTGAAAGCTACATTGTAGCTATATAAATCATAGTCTCCGGTTAACAAATGCTAGAGATTTCCAAACAGAAAGATTCATAAATAAAACAGTTGTGATTTCCCTAAGACGTCCTATAAACTCAGTGAGCAACAGTCCCTGAGAAGCATGCAAATACAACAAGCTCTAGTCTCAAAATATCACTGGGTAACTTTGCATTTACTATCTTTTTCCATTTTGCATATTTTCGACTGTTGTTTTCTTAAAAGATTGATACTGATTTGTTTTGTTTTTCAGATGGTTTGACTGACTGTGTGGACCCAGATTGTTGTCAACAAAGCAACTGTTACGTAAGCCCACTCTGTCAGGGCTCACCAGATCCTCTTGACCTCATTCAACAAAGCCAGCCGCTCTTCTCTCAGCACACTTCAAGACTCTTCTATGATCGCATCAAATTTCTCATCGGCAAGGACAGTACTCATGTCATCCCTCAAGAGTTCTCATTTGACAGCAGGTATATCAAAATTTATTTTGTCCTTACTAAAAGTGCTCATGATTTTTCCTTCAGAATGAAAGAAAATCGTCTTCTAAAGATCAAGTGGTTTCTCATCTCTTCAAACATTATTGCAATCTTTTTTATGAATACACTTGAATGCCTACACTGTTACCAAATTGTTTCTAAAAGCCAATTGGTCAGATTCTATATCATAAAAGATATAGGACATATCAATATCTGTATGGAAATGGCTATTTGACGACAAAAGGAAAGTATAATTTGCAAACTTACCATCGAACTTCTGAATTTTTTTTGTAAGACAAAAACTTGAATTTCAATTGCTAAATTTTAGGTTCTGTTTCATGATAAAAAGTGTTACTAGTTCCAAAGGGTTGAGTGATTTAATATCTTAATCAGAAATTCACAAAGAGAAATATGTCTTCTCAGAAAGCTCAAATGAATGAATTTTCTCTAAAGTTCTGACAACAAGGCCCAACCCACTTAAATCAATTCACTTATTTAAAGTGAATACCAATGAGCAAATTCTTATTATTAATGACAAACTTTAATAATTAGCACTAGGTATAGCTAGGTCCGTAAGTCTAATTATTTTAGAAAACAAAAATGTCCTCCTTGGAGCAGGAGAGATGATTCGGTGATTAAGGCCAGAACCCACAAGGTGGCTCACCACTGTCTATAACTCCAGTTTCAGGAGAACTGACACCCTTTTCTGACCTCTTCAGGCTCTTGCATACTTTGTATACAAACATACATTCAGGCTCACAACCCCCCCCCCACACACAGACAATAATACATTCCCGAAGTTGCAGCATTTCAATAGTTTGAGACCAGTGCCAATCTAAGAAAATCACAATTCAATGTTAACCTTTATACAGTATAAAGGGGAAAAATAAAGATGTACATGTGTACATGAAAACTTTACTCAGTTCCCTTCTCTTCAGTTGAATTCTAAAATTCTCATTGGAGCCTATTTTTTCTTTATTTTATTACCATATCATTCTGACTTTTTGAGCTTCCCATATAACCTAAAACCAATGTCAACATATCTCAAGAAAGGGTTTTACTATTAGGGACTCTATACAAAGTTTGTCTTCCACCCAAAATTCAATAATCCCCTTTTCAAAACTTTTTCCTAGATTAATAACAACTCTGGTCCATCTTTCAGAGGGAAATAATCAATAGGATTGTTTAGATATTGGCAACTTATTTCTGGAACATGAAAGAACAAAAAGAATTGAAGGCAATCATTTAAGGGGGAGGGCAAGTTAGTTCTAAAGCATTCTCCATACTGGAGAAATCAGTCTAAAAGGGGAGGTGTTGAAGTTGAAAAAAATAACATTCATGAATTGAGATGTGTTGAGCAACATGTAAGGGTAGACAATCAAGACCTGAGGGGGGGGGGAGAGAGAGAGAGAGAGAGAGAGAGAGAGAGAGAGAGAGAGAGAGAGAGAGAGAGAGAGAGAGAGAGAGAGAGAGAGAGAGAGAGAGAGAGAGAGAGAGAGAGAAGAGAAGAGAGAGAGAGAGAGAGAGAGAGAGAGAGAGAGAGAGAGAGAGAGAGAGAGAGAGAGAGAGCAGACAAGTCTTTGTGACTCAGAGCAGGGCACTTGAGCAATAAACTTAGAAAAGGCAAGATAAACTTAAACCCCTGTGATTCAGCTTCAGGCTTTAGCAGTCCTTGCTAGGTGCTCACACCGTGAACAAAACTATTCCTTTTGGTGGCTAATGCCCTTGTCCTCCTCCTGGTTTGACTGAGCTTTCCCATTCTCTTATAAAACGCTCCAAGTTATCATTTGGCTCTGCAATTCACGTTTAAATTCAAAACAATGGGTCTCCATCCAGTGGTCTCTGCTATTAGGGTCCTTGCTGTCAGAAAAGATGTCCAGGGAGAGTACCTGAATACAAGTAATCTGTGTTTTCTCTAACAAAAATAAATGCATTAATTTTTCCTTGGTTTACCTTTGGGCAAATTAAGTTCATTTTTGATCACATATGTAAATGACTATTATAATTTCTCTGGTACATCCATTTAATAGTTTGCAAAGCACCCAGGTACATACTATTTCATTTTATTTTCACAGTATCCATGTGAAATGGGGCAATTTTATCAATTTTATTTGCTGTATTTTATATATGAGGAAACTGAGATTCTAAGAGACTAAATCCTATAACCTTTGCATTACACCACAGCTGCACCTTTTTCTCTTGTCCTTAAATTTGTCTGGTGAGAAGAACCAAATTTATCTTGGATAAATGGTATAAGAAAATCTGAAACCAGTTTTTAAAAACAACTTCAGCTTATAATATTTTAATAGCACGAGTTACAAACTTTTAATCAGCGCTAATGAAGTGTGGCGCGCCAAGCCCGACCCGCAGGAAAGACAGCAACCACACGAGGATTCTTCTCAGATCACACTTTATTGGAGCGCTTCTTGGTTGAAGGGAGAGCTGAAGGTGAGGAGCCCCGGGCAGGAAGGGACAGCTGCTTATATATCCTACTAGGCAACGGGTCATGGTCTCATAGGCTCAAAAGACCTCGCCTCAGTGTTGGAGCCACGGGATTGGCTAGGGAACGAGCAGGCGCGCTGGAGTGCAGCCGCCTACAATGAAGTACAATTGAATGTCCTGAAATAAACATTTTACTACACAGCAAATGTTATTGTGCGTGTATTTGACCTCTGCTGACCTTTGATCTACGATATTTCATCTAATTCTCATAAAACTGCTCATGCGACGATTTGTTAAATATGTCATTTTTTTAAGTGAGGAAATGTAGGTGTTAAGGAAGTGACTTAAAAAAAAAACAGTCATAATGGATGTCAGAACCTGGATTTGAACTCAAGCACACTGTTACTGAAAGTCTGATCTTCAAATCACTGCACTGAGCCATGACTCTAAAATAAGTCTCTCACACAACCTTACCTTTGACTAGCTTCCCTTGGATAAATATAAAACATGTAAATGCCATAATTAGCCATATCATTTTTGTTTTATTGCATTTGCTACATAACTGAGAGACACCTGGATAGACAGGTAAAGAAAGCATTGCCAGCTGGGCGTTGGTGGTGCACAACTTTAATCCCAGCACTTGGGACATAGAAGTAAGTGGAACTTTGTGAGTTTAAGGCCAGCCTGATCTACAGAGCAAGTTCCAGGACAGGTTCCAAAACAGCACAGAGAAACATTGTCTCAACAAAAAAAAAGAAAGGAAGGAAGGAAGGAAGGAAGGAAGGAAGGAAGAAAGAAAGAAAGAAAGAAAGAAAGAAAAGAAAGAAAGAAAAGAAAGAAAGAAAAGAAAGAAAGAATTGCTAATGGCCTCATTTCCCTATAGGTAAAACATGACCCAACCCACACAGCTGGCTTGCTGCTGCTGCATATTGTACCACAATCAGAAGACTTGGCAGAGCTACACACACCAGTATATAGAGATACAAGGGTTGCAAGGGCACATGGAAATAATTCTTAACCCTTGTATATCATAAGGATAGCAATTTTTGCTGTACTCAATTGGCTCTACTAGCGCAAAAGCATGTGGAATATATACCTACTGTGCCTGTGAACCCCAAGTTTGCATTGGTGTTAATTAAATAATATTAACATTGGGTCAGGGTGCTGCATTAACAACTAGTGAATAGTAAGTAATTATAGAGCCTCAGAGGGCATCCCAGAGAAATAGAGAGAAACATGAAGTAGTAGGGTGGGATTTAGAGTGGCACAGGTTTGTCTGATTTGGCATTACAGAAGCACAGGTCTTCTGTGGACACCAGCAAGGAGAAAGGTTAGCTAGTTGTTACTCAGACTCTCTAAGCTCACAAGTTTTCACCCCAGCCTTTGACTCTCAAGTCTTATTCATAATCAGAACGGCAGAGATTTAATTACAGCTACCCTTAGAGGGAACCACAGGGACAGTGACTACAGGAGCAGAATTCTCTCCAGACTGGCCAGAGCCTCCAGGCCACTGCTTGAAGCAAGCTGGTAACTGCAGAGTTGCAGTTGCTGACTGAGATAGTGGGATATTAGGGTACAAGCACTGTGCTGAAGACAAAACAGAATTTCTTATGCAGCCAGTCCCAGATCATGACTTATTATTAGTTATGAATGCTTGGCCTTTGTTAGGCATGTTTCTGGCTAGCCTTTAAAAAAAAAAAAAAAAAAAACGAATGAATTACCTATTTCTTTTCACCTATACTTGGCCTCAGGGCGTTTTACCTTTCTTTCATTGTGGATGTCCTATTTCCCTGCTTCTTCTGTGTCTGACTGGCTGGCAGCTGCCTGGCTGACTAGCCCCTGGTGGTTCCCTCTCTTTCTCCCTCATTCTTTCTCTCAAGCCTATATTCCTCCTACTATTTATTATCTCTGCTAACCAGCCCCTCCTATCCCTCCTCTGTCAACCTATTGGCCATTTAGGGTTTTTTTTTTTTATTAGAACACTTCAGATGCCTTGGGCAAGCAAGGTGAAACAGAAACTGGTCTTTACAGAGGTAAACAAACGCATCATAAACAAAAGCAATACATTTTTTTCATATTTAAACAACTATTCTGTCACGCAAACACCACACATCTTTGTATAGTTAAACAAATATTCTATTCCACACAGTGATGGTGTAATGTCTGTGAAGAGGCAAATTGACCACAGAAAGTATCTCTAGGAAACTCAACTGAATTACCCTTTTTTCCCCTGAATAACAACTGACCCTGTAACTTAACTTTCTTTGTTTTCTTCAATCTACTCTTAAACCACATAGACTATGTGCCCTGTATTACTTATTACATTTTAATAATGTAAATAGGTGAACAGAAGAGTTATTGATCTTTAGTGTCTAAACATTTAATCACTATTAATAATGTAGAAGGTTTTTATAAATATGTAAAAACAAGAGTACATTAAACTAAATGACAGCAGTAATTTGCAAAGCCAGACGTTTCGCTCACCATCACTAATGGAAATGTGCATTTAAAAACATCTTACCAGGGATGGTGCAACCACTGACATTAAATCTTACCAAATTCATTTATCTAGATAGTAACTATGACAGGTTGATCCCCACAACTCTCTTCCTCAAGTGTCTTTATCATATGTTGTTCAAAATTATGCCACATATGTATTTTGTGAAGTAAGAGACCAAATATAAATTTGGAATATAAAGTGCTCATAGAAAATTCACAAAGGTGAGTACTGCCAGGCACACAGTTATGACATGGGCAGTCTGGAGCTGAGGGATAGTGATTCATCAGGATAGGACATACAATGCCTGTCTAGATTATCACTGTCTCCCTTATGCCTGGGCCATTTCCCACTTTTCTGGTGACATGTGTTTTCCTATTGGCATTTGAGTTTTTCACCTCTGATCTATGTAATTTCTATGCTTTTGCTTGAAAAAAATTGAAGAGTATGTGTCTGTGTCTGATTACTTTCTCTAATAGTCTTTATATATTGGTTATCATTTTACTGAATTTCTAAACTTTTATTTTGGCTTTACAATAGAGAAAAGATATTAATGAGATAGAAACCAGGTGGTGGTGTCACATGTCTTTAATCCCAGCACTTGGAAGGCACAGGCAGGTGAATCTCTGAGTTTGAGGCCAGCCCGGTCTACAGAGTGAGTTCCAAGATAGCCAAGGCTACACAGAGAAATCATGTCTTGAAAGGTCGAGAGAGAGAGAGAGAGAGAGAGAGAGAGAGAGAGAGAGAGAGAGAGAGAGAGAGAGGAATCACATTAGCAGGAGAAATAATATTTCTAATATTTACTTTACTGTGTGTCTTTGTATACTTCATGGCTAAACTAATATACACTTTTCCTCAAAGGTCAAGCTAATGAACTCATATAAGAATCGACACCCTGATTTATGGTGTCTTATGTACCATCAAGCATGCTATCACATGCTATCAGATAACTCAGGTCCCACCAATGTGACAAAAACATCTATTTTTATGATGAGGATATATGAGAACTAGCATGATTTTTAAATACAGTTTTAAAACCTGACATTTTGGGCTAGAAGATAACCTCAGCAGGTTAAAGCACATGTGCTATGAACCCGATGACTTGAGTTTCATCTCTGACACCCATGTAAAATTCCAGATGGAGTCACTTGCATCTATAATCCTAGAACACCTATAGCCAGAAGATTGTGTACACAGAACAGCAGCAGACACTAAAGAAACCCTAATCAAAAAAAAGTGCAGAGAACCAACAACCAAAATGTTGTCCTCTGACCTCCATACATTTGCTGTGGAAAATGCTCCTCCCTTCCTATAACACACACACACACACACACACACACACACACACACACACACACACACACACACACACACACACACCACTAAACAAATCTATAAAATTGAAAAAATTAAAATCTAAAATTTCACAGCGGTACTGCTAAACATAATTGCAAAGGCCTCTTGATATGTCTACACTTAGTTGAAAAGTTCTAGGACTGCACCCAAACTTAGTACAGCACTAAGCACAAATACTCTTAATGAACTACAAAGAAAAATGAAGTCAAACAAGATGATAGGTTTCTTCTACCTCTTTTTATCGACTAGCTGGTACATTGTGGGTTTTTGGTTCATACTGGATATATATTGTTATTTCTGATTTATCACATTCTTTAATCAAGTTCTACAAGGATGTGAGCCAAGTAAGATTTCTTCTCTTCATGTGTTGAATATATATTGCTATCTGGCAAACTAGTTCTGGTAATGAATTACAATTTCTTTTCATCATTATACCATGAGTCTGTAGGTTAGAAATTCAGATATGATGCGGCCAAGATGGCTTTTCTCTGCTCCATTATGTTTGAGGCCTCATTTAGAATGAGTCAAATAGCTGGAAGCCAAAACAGTAAGACAACAATTGGGAATCTTTCTGTATATCTTCAATGTCTCCATAAGCTATTTGAGTTCCCTGCTAGCATGGTGAGTAACCAGCTTTAAATTTGTTAAAGTTCTTATATTGTGTCTCAACACTCTAAGAATGAGTGTCCTAAGAGACAGAAATGGAAGATGCCAATCTCTTAATGAATGGGCATAGTAATTTTCCAAATGTCACTTATGTTACATGCTACTGGACAAAGCCATTAGAAAGCTCACCCAGATTCAAAAGGGAGGCCATGGGTCCCACTTCTTGATGAGTGAAATATGAAAGAATATTTAACTGTCTTTTATCTACCATGCCACTATGTTCCCAGATCCTAACATACTGCCTTATATAAAGCATGTTAAAAAATTGAGTGTTTCATTGAGTGGTTTGGCTGCAATGATTTTCTTTTTGAAAAGAATATCACATAGCTAAGAATTTCTCAAACTCCTGATATCTTGGTCCCTACCTCATGATTGCTGGGATTACTACTATGCCTGGCCTAGTTGCAGTGATCTTGAAATACAGGTGTTCTTTTCACATTTGCCAATGAAATCAGTCAATATTGGTAGCATAGAATGCACAGATATTATTAAGCACTTAAGTAAACCAATTCTTGAATGTAAAACCAGCCTAAAGGTAAGATTCCAAATCTCCAAACAGCACAGAAGCAAAACTCATAAAAGATGAAGTGATTATATAGCAGTACCAAAGTAATCACTCATTTTTATCTTATAATAGCTTCCACCACTGTCACAGCCTGCCAATAATTGACATCATTCATAACGCTATATAAGCATCAATAATTCTTTCTCCCTTCAGTGGGCTAGATAATCAAGATTTAGTACCAAGGAAAAATAGATAGAAAAGAAGGAACATCAGGTAGTCCATAGGAATGCTGCTATTAGCATACTCACTTTAGCATGCATTATTTTTTTTCTGATGCACTAGAAAACAAAAAGAGGTACCCCCAAAGGATTTAACATTCTTAAACAGGAAATTCCTGTATTCTTTTCTTAACCAGGCTGTCTTTCTCTTTTACTGTATCCCATTCAATAATAAAATCTTGAGTAGTCATGATACCTGGTAAGAGCAATAATTACTTACCATAGCTTATTTAATAAAACATGCTTTTCTGCACTTGCTGAACTGAAATTATATTAATGGCAATACAAATTGTTGACTAAAGATTGAGGTTAAAAGAAGGTTGCAGGAAGATGAAGACCGGTAGTGAGATTGCCAACTGAAAGGAGACTGGAACCTAACAGTAACCACATTTGTCATGTACTCATTATTTTTAAGTATATATTTTATGAAAACTGGTAGTTTTGAAGTAACTCATGACTTCACTCTTCTTCAGAAAGAGAGAGCAATGATATCCTATTCCTCTGACATTCTTAACACAATGTAATGCTTCGATGTTTATTCATTTTTAAGACTAGCAAAGGTACTCAATCATTCCTTCTACAAATATTTCTCTTTTTTCTTATTTTACATATAGATCCCAGTTCCCTCTCCCTCCCTCCCAATTCTGCACCAAAAAATTGTATAGACGAACATAAACATAAATAACACGGTCAATCACATAGTTTGTATTCTAGAGGCAGAAGTAGACAAGGATCAAGATTTCATCATTACACATTAGACATATATGTATATATATATACATATTACCTATGTTATATGTAATATATATTTATCATGTTGTATCCCACAAATATACAAAAATACTATGTTCCATTTAAAAATAAGAAATGATGATCTGGGGATATAGACCTGTGACAGAGAACTTTTACTGGCATGTTAAAAATCTCCAGATTTTATCCTTGCCTCTGCCCAAAGTACCAAATAAATAAATATTTATTTAAAATAATTATGCATTGCAGTAAGTTTAGTGTATATGGAATATTAGGTTTTTCAAAGAACCTGCTGTTCATCAACTCAGTGTTCTCAGATTCAAATTCTTTGTCATGGCCTAGCAGATATGACAAAGTCATTAAACCATAACAGAAATAAGAGTAACCAACAGGTTTACACAATAACCCAGAGATGGGACTAATTGGATCTGCTAAATACAAAGAACTGCTAAAATTGACACACACAAGAAGCTACTAAACACTTCCAAGAAAAGTACAAAGAATATTTAGACAAACAATGGCTTACCTATACAAAAGTAATTTCATCCTTTGGCGTTTAGGGCTGTAAATTTTACTAAACTTAAAGTTTTCGTACTAAGTAAATGAATTCAAAGAAAAAATAAATCCTGAAAAACATCTCATTTTCCATAATAAAAAGCCCACTAACTACACTTTGGAGTCTTTTTATCATGATAGATCCTACGGTTTCTTTCAAGGTAACCTGAACTTCAGAAGATTGATAACCATTTCAGTTGAGATTTATGAACATTACAACATTTACGTGGTTCATTTGTTCATCAGTGGTAGACACTCTTCTAGGCTTTAGGCTATAGGGGACAATATCTCTTCAGCATAGCAAGGAACACAGACTGTAATAAAAGAAAAAAAAAGAAAGAAATTGAGGAAGGAATAAGTACTGTCAAATGAGATTTATGAAGAAAAAAAAGTCAGGGACCGAGAATGATCACTTTTCACAGTGTGGTCCAGAGAAAAATCCCTAAGGAGTTAACACTAGATCAGACCCAGATGATTTGGACATGAATATTTCTTACCACCTGGACTCTTATACAATAGATTTTCACACAAGGTGAGCCTACTATTAACTTTTAGGTGCCATTGAAGGGAGATTCTGTGACATTCCATGCAATGAGAAGGTAAAAGGATCTCAAGAATCTCAAGGAATTACTACCTAGTGGTTATTACAGTAGGTTTTACTGATAAATTCTCAGCGGTCCTGCCCAGGAGCACACTGAGAAAATCTGAGAACCTCATACAAGCTGAATAGGTATTACAGAAAGAATATAAGCTGGAACCCTAGACCATCTAATCATAAAAAAAGGAAAACTATAGTCAGCCTTCAGCCAGTTGAACTTAAAAGGAATCCAATAGATAGCAAACATTTACTGATTTAGAATTATTATTTTAAAAAAGGAAAAGGTAAGGAAAGCCAGTACTTTAGAGTTTTTTAAATGAGATACAGTGTTATTACAGTATTTACCATTCCATTTTAAGGTTTCATAAGTAACTAGTTCCCAGAATTCCACAATATAGTTATTTGTAATTTTGCTGAAGTACAAATTTGAATCTATACACTTTGACTTTTTAATGAATCTACTCGTGAAAGAAATCAATTTGTTAATTGCATGTTTTTATATATTTTCAATCTAGGAACGTGAAAAACATCAGACCGTGTATGCACGTAGTATTTAATAAATGCATACATGGCTATCATTGTAAAAGTAAAGTATTCGGAAATGAAGTGTGGCAGGGGCTACTATATGCTTTTCCTTACTACCATCAAATATTTAAGGCAGGTCACTTCTAAGAAAAGAGACACATTTAGCTCATACTTCAGAGGTTCAAGAGCATGGTGTCCACTTGACGTCTACTCTGGAAGGGCTCCCTAGCTAAGTAACATCATGGTGGGAACCATGGCAGAAGTGTGTTTGGGTGCATGGGATCACAACTCAGCAGAAGCCACAAAACTGTCTGGAGCCATACTCTGAATTTTTTAACAACCTATTCATTGGCATTAATTAACTAGTTGGTAATTAAAATTAACCCTCGTGGCCAAAAAAGTAAATAAATACACAAAACAACAATTTCTGAATAAGCTGAGTAGACTAAGACCACAGGGTATTTGCATCTTCATATTTAGCATCTGTTAACCCTCCCCGCATCTGGAAAAGATCTTAAAGTATGCTTGTGCTGGGGTGTGGTTTCTTGTAATTCTTTTGGTCTTCCTTTGCCTCAGCAGCCTCATTTGTTTATCTCCTTTGCAGCTGTTGTCCTAAGTGGGAAGTCAGGTTGTTGATGGTTGCTAATAAAGCACTTTGATCTCATTTGTGTGGAAGGTGTTACGTATGCGGAGGCAGGATCTCCTAATTTTCAGAAAGAAAACACATGTTCAAGACACATTTAAAGAATTATAAAGTGCTGAAGGCTCCCAGATTTATAGTGCTGACTAGCTACTGAAATCAGCAGTCAACACCTAAAAGTACCAAATAGAAAAAAAAAAAAAAATGTGCGAGTTTCACTTCTTTGCAAGTGCTCTTGGACAAAGAAGAGTGAAAAGCAATCAGAGCAGTTTTCAAAATGGTATTTAACCGATTATTATGAAAATCTAAAGCTCACATGTTCTGAGATACTTAAATTTTTTAATTAGGAATATCAATAACTACAACTCAATATTATTTTCTTGTATCTTATCCAATTGATTGAAATCCAAAGGCTCAAATCTATATGACTCCGTCTGAATCAGACTATATGTTTTTGGTCACTCTCTAGCTGATTCAATAATGTCAATTAGTTTGTCCTTAGAGAGGGTAGTCAGTGAAATAATATTCTGTGGCTGGGCAGGTAAGAGGGATAAGTAGTTAAAGGAGCTTGCTGCCAAGCCTGCTGCCATGAATCTGATCACTGGGGCCCACATAGTGGTAACTCTTAAGTTCTCTCACACCTCCATATGCACTGTGAGATTCACCTCTCATCCCCTCACATGCGATAGATAAATGTAATTTAATTTGTTCATTTGTTGTTGTCATCTACAATACACCCCAATGGCAGTTACACATACCATCACTACTCCCAGTCTCCCTCACCTTGCCTCCCCTAGATCCACTGCTGCTCCAATTCCCTTCAGAAAAGAACAGGGCTCCCAGGGATATCAACTGAGCATGACATAAAAAGGTACAATAAGACAATGTACAAACCCTCGTATTGAGGCTAAACAAGGCAACCCAGTAGGAAGACAAAGGTCTCAAGAGTAGGCAAAAGAGACAGAGACACCCCCCAAAAAATTAATTTAAAACTTGTTAAAGAATATTCTGTAACTAATTCCCACCACATGAAGCACATTTGGAACGTGATCAGCAGTTGGTTTATTTATGCAAGTAAAGATTTCCTAAGGATTTTACCACTTGCATAGGTGAGCATTTTCAAGCCACATTACTTACACCTTGACTCAGAAAGATCTGTGCTACAGCTAAGGCATTTTGGAATCCAAATCAAGATATTGCCACTAGTCTATCATGTTCTGTGCTATCTTCAATGAATTTATTTTTAATATTCTAGACCAGCTGGCCTCAAACTCACAGACTTCCACCTGTCACTGCCTCCAAAGTTCTGGGATTAAAGGCATGCGCCATCAAGAGTGAGTTCCTTCATTTTTACAATAAATATGAAAGTCAAAACTTCTCAAGGTTATGTGGATATTAAATGAAATGAGGTGAAGAAAATGTCTGACACAGTACTTGCCTCATGATAAGTGCTTAGTGTTTTATTTATATAAAACACACATTTACTATCAGACCATATGAGCAAATAATTTGAAAAGTCCATCTCAGGGAGTCAACACTTTCCTGGGCAATACTGTTGTTCTAAAAATTGTGGTAGGTGGTAGGGAAGACAAGAAAGGAGTGTTGTTTCCATTTTACAAAATTGTTAAATGAAGCCAAGAATAATTTTGTCTCTTGGGAAAATTTGCAGTGACAATTACTAGGGAGCCAGAGCTAGAGAATAGCAGTGCAGGAGAAAAAGAATCCATGCCCAGGAGCTGATCAACAAGAAGGGCCTGCCCTATATTTAATGACTACCCATTATATGAAAGACAGGTCCACAGAGAATGACGGAGAGTTAATGAGGTTAACAAAACTGTGTAAGGCTGATTACAAAGGTGGACCATTTACATACTGTTTAAAATAAGCAAAATGCAAGCAAACCAAAAACCAAAAATATATCAAATAAGTGCACTTCAGACTATCCTAGACTTGCTGCAAGGGCTTACAGGACAAATATTTCAGGATTCAAACTCTAGACAAAAATAATCATGTGTCTAAATGAAGCAAACTGGCACTTACACAGTCCTGAAAATGTAACTGTGTCGTCAGTTTTCTTATTGCTTCAAAACACTTGATCTTTTTCCCATTACTTTGGGGATCTCAGGCATCCAAAGCAAGCTTACTTTTGACAAGCAATTACCAGGGCAGATGGGAAAATAGCCACCCTACCTCAGGGTGAGTGCCCCCATTTTGTTTTACTTGAAACATCACTAGCCATGAGGAAAATAATTCTGCTTAAAAAGCTATCTGCATTTTCAATAGCACCACCTTTCCCACTGCCCTAGAATGTTGATGGGCAATACTCCCAGCTGCTTTTAATGTTACCCACTTGGTAAGTATTATTTATTGGACTAGTGACCAATGGAGTAGGAGCAAATCATCTTGCTCTATTTAAGCAAAAACTAATGAAATTTTATTGGGCTCTCATACAAACATGCACTGCAGTCACATCTTTTGAACATGAGCATAGGTTTATGCTACAGCATTAATGATTCTGTGATGCTGTGTTGACCTAGATAACATCAAAATATCATGTATTCTGTTAAAATACTCTCACCACTAAAAAAAATCTGTATTTAAATTAGGAAATATCAAATCATAATTATATGATAATATATAAATGAATAATGGGGTTAGTGTGCATAAATTAAGCATTTGAGATGGTCTATTCATTCATTTTGCCCTATGGCACAGATATTGTTTAATTCCCTTAAGCAGTCAATTATCAAACAAAATTCCCGTGATAAGGATGTTGGCTTCTAACAGATGAACTGTAAGGCATCTGTCACATAAGAACCTCAAAGTAGTCTCTGAAATCCTTGAAGCAGTGCCATGAGGATATGATGAAAACACCTTATAACTTTAGATTTTTTTTTAAATCAAGCTGAATTTCTATTAATTGTTTTTGAGCATGTGCTGTGTACTCCAGGCACCCAGAAAGACACAGGGGAAAATCATATAGTTCTTTGCCCTACCATGGCTGTCTAACAGGAAAGAGCAAGCAATCTATAACTGTCATTCCAGGCAGGCTATGACAAGTACATGAGTATGAGCACTGTATAATGAGAATGATAGGGCAGGAAACATTGGCACTTATCTGGAACAGATAAATTGGGTTAAAACATATTTCTCTTTTAAAATCTCTGCTTTTGAAGGTACCCCACAGTTCATGTGAGGGTACACCCATCATTTTTTTGTAAGAATTTCAACATGACTTGCCAAATGTCAGTTGTTGCAAACCTTTTCCCTGAGGCTTTTGTGGAAGAGTTAAAACTCAAGGATTTCATAGTAGTAACTAGATTTAAGTTTGTTTATTTTCCTGCCTTTTTATGGTTTATGCTTCCTGTCGCCTTCCCCAGGAGTTCATACATCTTAATTGGCCGATTAGTTGAAAGCCTTGCTTTACACATGCAGGATCAACAGCACTTGGGAACTTGTTAAATCTGTAAGCTCTCAGGTCCCACATCAGACCTACAAAATCAGAAAAGTCTGTGGACATACCCACTGAAGTTCAATCTTTCCTTCAACAAACCCTCCAGGGGAATGAGGTATCCATCCCATCAAGTTTGAGAATCACTGGCTTATAGGAGAGAAAGATTACCGCATAACCATTAGGACTGACATCCTGAATCGCACCCTGAAGACCTTCCTATTTATTTTGAGATGGCAATGAATAATGGAAACATCATGAAATCTTTGTTACAATCACTCAGAGGTATTTATATTCCAAGAAGGCCCCAGAAGCATTGTTTTACCCTGAATGACACAGTTTCCAAAGGCAGAATTTATGCTATGATTAACCCCTATATAACATGTTAAAAGAATGCCCAAAGCACACCTCGTTATACAGTCCATCTCTGCCCCTAGAAGACTTGAACAGACTAACAATCAATTCAGGAATTTACAGAGCAAAAGTCAAACACTAGTGAGCAAAGAAGTCATGTGACCTCGCCCAGCCCAGGCGCTCTCAATGTATTTATTGTGCACTGTTCAGTTTGTGGAAAGGACTTCGTTCATCTGTTCCTATGGAGAAAGTCACCAAACCTATTCACCTGCTGCTTCATCCCCAGCTGGAGAGGTCCTTGATTTTGAATGTTATACTTCAAGGATTGCTTATGCTCATGTTAGCAACAAAAGCAAATAGCTGTAACCTCTTTGACCCTAAACCTCATTTTTCTTGTGAAAGATTTTAATCAGAAATACAATGCAGTAAATTACATCTTCTTTCAGCAATTTTGTTTTCAACCTTGGCGTTCAAACCAACTTCTGTACTTGAGGTTAATGTTGTTGCCAGAGGTGTGGAATGAATATTGGAAATTTGACAGAGAAGACAAAAGACAACAAATAAGGACAGAGGAGAACGGAACTAAGGGTTGATTGAAGGCTAGAGATAATTTGACTGTGCCATGAAAATAGCAAATAGAAAAAAGAATTAGACCTTTTGCATCAGAGCTGTCTAACAAGAAGCATGTTAGTTAAATAAGGCTCTCAGTAAAGTATGTTCTTCAAATATAACTCCAAACACTTAGAAGATTTACCATTTAGTTAAAATGAGGAAACAATATTCCTTTGGGCGTGTTGCTTTAGCATAACAGCAGGTAGACAGCTTTGAGGCAGGCTATATTCTCCAGAGAATGGGAAAAAAACATTTGGGAGGATGATCTTCTCCAACATGTGCTTTTAAAGTCACATTGGACATGCCATCTAAGTTCAAGTTACCTTGTTCTAAGCAAGCATGGCAAGGTGTTCCTGTTGTTAAAGATTTAAGGAAGCAAGGTATCCCATCAATGTCCCCAAATCAAAGGAAAGCCAACCAGCAAAGGTGCAAAGCATGTAGTTCCTGGCAATAAGAGAACACAAGCACAAAGCATTCATGCACGTGCATGCACGTGCACACACGTGCACACACACACACACACACACACACACACACACACACACACACAATTACACTGGGCTACCATAGGGACAGTCCAGATATTATCTTTTACCGTATGACTTAAAGACTGAAGATTTGTCTATGGTATTGAATGGACAAGGATTCAGGAAAAAAAAGAAGAATCCTTAAAGGACCAGGATTTGAGGTTAAGATAGTTGAGGGTTTTGTTTTGTTTCATTTTGTTGAGGGTTTTGATTTGTTGTGGTACTGGCTATTGAACTCAAAGCCTTGTATATGCTATCACTGATGATTACCCCATCTCATTTAGTATTTTTCATTTTGAGATAAGAACACACTGTATTGACCTAAACTCGATGTGTAGCCCAAATAGGTCTTGTATTTTATGTTCTTCCTGCCTCAACCTCCTGGGTAGCTAGGATTAGAAGCCTGTGTTACCAGGCACACCCTGAAGGTAATTTTGATGTGAAAAGTTTAACATGCCAAGGGCAAATCAAATGATTGTGTTTACATTATATACAACTTGAGAAATCTGAATACTGTCTGGGATACAAAATGAGATGATACCACAATAGGAATAAACGAAAGTACTTAAAATAGCATTGAGTTTATCAAAGGTACATCATGACCATGTATGTATACCTTATTGCTCAACCACAGTCTTGAAAATACATGGATTATACAGGTTGCTAAAAACAGTACTTTAAAAAGTTATAGAAATTGTACAGAAATTAATGTCCTGAATGGGCCACTAAAAGGAGGGCAGATGTAAGGATAACATCTAGAATTAGGAAGCAAATTGTGTTTGGAAATTGAAGTTCACAAAATGGCAGCTAGAGCGTATAATGCACTGTACTGGCCATTTGAAGCTGGGGTATCCTAGGGGAGAGATTGGGCTCAACAACTTTTTATTTTGAAACACAGTGTACCAGAGAAGAATTTACCCTAGTTTTTTATATGTAATATCAGTCAAAATTGATGCAAATTAAAAAGGATACTTTAACACTGCCCAAAATTTTAGATCATTTATACTGACACTGAATGGCTGGTATTGGTCAGTGATTAGAGTAAGTACTAACAATATGGGGATAAAAGGAGCTAAGAATTATTCTTGTGAAAAAGTGGATGACATGTAGTGTGTAAATAATGAGAACAAATGTAGCAATATAGGGGATCTTAGAGCATTTAAAGTCTAATACATTACAAAAAAGAGCTCAATACTGATAAATGTAGAATAATACATTTTATGGAACTTTATCATATTCTGTAAGTTGGTGTGGATCATAAAATATGAGGGATAAAAAAGTAGGGGAGTTGAAATATAAGTGTGTGCACATTATTTATGAAGGATGGAGATTGAAATGAATGTGAAGAATTGGTAGACAATGTCTTGAATAATGATGACTTTGATGAGTAGTTATCACACAAATCTGTGTGCTTCATAAAATATGAGGAATATTAAGGTGCAGAAGAGTCAAAAGACAAGTCTCCTCAGAATGAAGGAAGAAAGGAATCCAGGGAAATGCACAGAATAATGATAGCTTTTATGAGTTTTTCACTCACTTCCCTGGATCCTTCATAAATATAAGCCATATAGAAAATAAAAGAGCAACAAAAAAGAAGGGACAGATCTGTGTCTGTCATAAAATATGAGGCAATAATGCCAACCAGGCTTGACAAAATAAAAACAAAAATAATTGAGTCTAGTAGAACTGTGGAAATACACAGTATCTAGATTAATGTGAGCAAATAAAATGAGTGAGTGTAGAATTGTTTTATCTGAATAGTCAGCAAGCACTAGCTAGGCACTGTTGTGGTGTAGCCGTCAACAAAGTTAAATGACAGAACCTAGGCAAGTTCCCAAGTAATCCATGCGTGCCCCAAAAGCAACCACAATATCTGGGGTTCAGGGAGGAACATGCAATCAATTTCTAAAGGATTTGTCCCTATATGGTCTCTCCTCAAGCCCCCGGCTCCAATTTGTGAGTAGTTTGTTGGAAAGTTTTTACAACTCTCTTCAACATAACCTCTACTATCTTATTGACTATTTTGTGAAGATTTCCCAAGTGTTACCATAGGGTCTAGAGATGGCACAGCTGCTCTCATAGAACACAAAGGTCTTGTTCTCAGCACTCACATGGTAGCTCACAACTATCTATAACCCCAGTTCCAGAGGATCCACTGCCCTCTTTTGGCTTTTATGTGCACTGTGATGATGTGCTACACTCACATGTATGCACATAAAATAAAAAATCATTAATCTTAAAATAAGCTGTTACTACAGAAATGAAGAGGTTTTTCTTTATTTTTTCATTCTTGTTACATTGGGTTTTGAACCAGATTTGTCGATTTGCCAACAGTAGTTCAAAATCTAGGACTCAAGGACTATAGGTTTCTTCTATGTTAGAATAAATAGGATTTTAACATGAGAGTGTTAAAACATTTTAACATGAGAGTAGTTGAAAAAAATCAGACATGGCAAAGCAGGCACTATCTGAAACAAGATAGGAGGCAAAGACCAAGCCCCAAGATTAGTCTTGAACTTCCACATTCAAGCATAATACATATTATACCTATACACAGTGTATACTAACACTATGCCACACAATTAAGTTTGCTAGCTTGGTTCTATTTTCTAGATTCAGTAGTTTGGCAATGTGTATCAAAAGCTTTAATATATTTACTAGTGCATGAATTGATGCACAGGAAATATACACAAAAATTGATACTGTTGATTACTTGTGATTAAAAGATCAGAAAAAAGAGGGATATGAATGGTCAACAAGGAGGACTTCAGTCATGGCTAGAATGTATGTTAACTAAAGTCATTCATTTTCGTTTTGACAAGCAAAAAAAGCATAATTGCATGATAAGAAATTCAGTATAGAAAAATGAAGAAACAGCATGTCTTCAAATAAAAGATGAATTAAACAAGTTGTAGATTATTGCTTTATGGATAAATTATGTAACAACACAAATACGTGTTCTCAAAGCATCAGATAATTGATAGCATGATATTAACTTTAAAATGTCAGAATTCAGAACAATAACTCATATGATTCCAATGCTGATGCATAAAAAGCATACTATCCCCAAAATACTGTTAGTACTTATTTTTGGTTGGTGCAACTATGGTTATCTTCACTAGGCTTGAGTGTTTTCTGAAGTTTTTACAACTTGACACCTACATTCTTCTTTCCTGATTTCCTTTGCTCTTTTGTTGCAGGCGTGCCTGTGTGATTAGAGGCCAAGTGGTGGCTGTGGACGGAACCCCTCTTGTGGGAGTCAATGTCAGTTTTTTGCATCACAGTGATTTTGGCTATACCATCAGTCGGCAAGATGGAAGGTATGCCCTTTGCTTCTGATCATTGTAGGTGCAGAGTACTGACATTTAGCCATAAGTGTAGCTAGAGCTCACTCAATATGACAGCAATAGTGAGTCCATCTTCCTTTTAGTTGTATCTAGAAAAGTAAATGGTGACTTTTATTTTCTCTATCTGCAATTTAAGTCAAACCAAATTTCTACCATTCCACTATTATTTTTAAGCCTCCTTGAAACACTGGGCATGTGGTCATCTAATTCCATTTATAAATCTAACCTCCAAGTTTAGTGAGATGATGTCAATAATAAATGATGAAGTATGAAATACATACGCTGTTTTTTCCAGTAGGCCTAAAAATATTTCAGATATTTTAGAAATGACCATGGAAAAGTTTTCCTCTAAACGTTCAAAATTCAGTCATGTTAATTAGGGGCTTTTTAAATGTGTCTTCCCTGCTATTTGAAGTGCATCTGAGGAAAAGAATGTTAGACTGTCATGTACAGGGCTTGAGTTTGATCCCAGCTTAACATTAACAATGTCCCCTTCTGAGTTACCAATTTCTGTAGTGACTTCAACTGATTTATTGGCAAGCATGGCAAATCCATTTAACTATACTGAGTTAATATCAAGTATCAACCACCAGATTTCTAATGAGTTCTCAAGATTCTCTGAGACCTCGGAAGCATGACTTTGAAGTGAAGCCTTATCTCACTAGAAAAGGATTTTCTCCCAAAAACATTTTTGTTGCTGTCTCTTAGACACTTACTCAGAATCCTTGAGTCAATAGACCCACGTGTCCATCTTGAAGGTAGCTGTTTATGACACTTGGCAACACTATAATAGCAGCCTTGGGCTGCCCTAGTCTCCAGGTGACTACCCTTAATGCATCCTCCTCATAACAAACCACTTCAGTACTCACAAAAAGACCTGGTGGTTCCAAGCTTTATCACAGTGTGAGAGACTATCTCATTTCAAGAACCTACAATCAAACCTTATTAGTTCTGCCCACTTCAGAAATGCTAATTGTTCAACTTGAGCTCTGTTGAATTTATTTTTTTCAACTGCTTTTCAAGGGAATGTAGGTAAAAATTAAAGACCATAAAGAGGAGGTTTTTAACCTACTTAAGGCAAGAAACTGGTTTTAGAGATTTTAGACATTATTTGCATGTAAATTACATTACTAACCAGCCATCTAGTTATTATAATGAGCTTCACAAAGCTGTTAGGGAAATAATATTTCCTGTCAAATATTCCATTATTATAACTCTCTGTTACTTCAAGTGGACCTTTCTCTGATTTGGATTAAATGACAGAATTTTACACATTCACTTACCAGTAACTGATACAAAAATCTACTCTCTGCCATGCCAGTATCTTGAACCATGTGAATTAATTGAAGAAACAATTATTTCTTTGACTTCTTATGACCTGTCATGGAGGTATGATGGGGCCTCAGTTTGGGTCAATGCCTCATGTTATATTTATAAAGGGATATAAAAGAACCTTGATGTCTAAAATATCTAAAAGCTTCTATTTCCAGATTGCAGAAAACATTAAAGAGAATAATTTTTGTTGACATTTGTACACTTTGTGTTTAAAATGCCAAGACCCTCTTCTGATGAGCTTTCAGTGAAAAACAGGTTTATGTAAATGGGAGATACTAGCAAGTGTCCCCTCCGGCAATGACATTCTTCCTGGGATCCATAAAGAGTGTATATGTTCAAAATATGTACCCTAAATGCCATCCAGACTGTCCATTAGCATTTCTGAGACATAACATGACTGTGATAAGATTTTCCTTTTATAGTGCTGTCTGCTGCTGCCTCAGACTAAGTACATTTCTAACGTACATTATCCTATGGAAAATGCATTCAAAAATAGATTATAGAAAAGCCAATATTAACATGTAGATACCAAGTAGATGGAGTATAAGATGCAGGTGCTGAGAAGGCCCTCTGTCTCCATGTATCAGTCCTATGAATTTGATGCAGTGCTTGGAGGGCCCACCAGCAGTATCACTATCTTGGGCTAACTCACCTCCACAAGCTTATGCCAAATAAAATTTGTAAGTGGAGAATAGATTGTTGTCTCCACTATTAATCCATTTACAATTGACAAAACCTTTTTGAGAGACACAGAGAAGACACAGTATGTGAAACCAAAACACTATAAAACAAAGCAAAAGGAGGGATGATGAGAGAAGTCTGAGCCCTCTATGAAGCTGAAGTCTACATACTCAGAAAAGGACAAGAGCAGCAGAAAATAAAAGTCAAGTCTGAAAAAAAGCACAAATGTGCATAGCATTTCCTGTATGCCACATAAGTTTATTTATGTCATCTTCCTCTTCACAATAACCCTATGGAGTCAACATTATGTACATTTTCCCGTTTTGGCAAAAGGAAAACCTGAGATTGACACAGGTGGTGAGGACAGAGTCTAAGATTTTAACTTTGATTTTTCTCTTTCTTTCAATAACTTACCACCTTCAGTATAGCTCACAGTCAGGACAAGGTTGAAAGAACTTTTACAAATAGGATCCTGAGAAACATTAGGTGTTTCAGGAACTTTCTTTCAAGATTGGAAGATAAAGATAGTTCCTTCTGATCCACCTTGATTGATGGATATCATAAGGCATCATAGAGTTTTCAATAATTTTCCACCTATGCACAGGACTCGTTTGACATCTTGTAGATTGATGAAAATCTACAAACAACCCTTCTTGGGGTTTTTATACTTACTGTCACATAACATGAAATCATATTCTTAATGATCTGTATAAACGGAGGGAATTATTGACAGGGATAAAATATCTAAGAATAAGTCATTCTGAGGGCACCTGTTTGGAATTGAAATGGCTGACATTAATCTTAGGGCATAGATCTGCCTTCTACTTCCATGTCAATCAGTAAGCCAGAAATTATTTCTGATGTATAACCAGATGAGAAGAAGATAAGCATGAGTCAATGTGTTCCAAGATAGAGAAACCAGAATATTTATGTGTTAAGTGCAGATATTGAGAGAGAGAGAGAGAATTTCATTCATATATATATATATATATATAGAGAGAGAGAGAGAGAGAGAGAGAGAGTCTTTGTTTCATTTACAGAAGTACTGCATTCATTTACAGCAGTAGCTGTAAATATAGTTTTAGTAGATCTCTTATTAATAAGAGCTACAGCTCATGGAGATTTATAAACTAACCCAGACACTTGACTTAGGTTCTTGTGGAGCCTGCTCATCTAATATCTACAGAGCAGGTTGGTCCATTAAAAACTCTCAAGAACAACTTGTACAGGTCCCGAAGAAGCGTTTCACTTAGCTTGTGCTTAAGTCTTTCCAATGGTTGACTAGGACCCACTCACATCATCAAGGAAATTGCCATTACTTAATACCAACTGGTTGTAGAAATTAACCTTATCAGCAAAGTATCTCCACACTAATACCTAAGATTTCTAATTCGTTGAGTATCCAAGTTGCACAGCTTAGCCAAGTTGAAACAAAATACTATCATAAAAATTCTAGAGGAAGTCTTGAGAAGGACTGAAAACTCTTCGTGGAAATCATCAAAAGCTGGCCTACAACTTATTTGAATTGCAACAAAAAGAAATGTACAGAAAACTTTTGAAGAATATATCTAATTTGAGGACAAACTTAAGATGTGTTGATTCCCAACTATATACTTGACCCTGAAGTCTTTGCCTTATTTACAGCAGTAGCTGTAAATACAGATTTGTCATATTGGATCCATTATGAATAATATATAACTACAGTTCATGAAAATTTAAAAAACTAACATAGACATGAAGCCAATATTATAGAGATGAGACTCAAACTGAGATATGTCTAAAGTCAAACTCATTCCTCCCACAAAAAAGTGACTGTTCTTTATGCTTAATCTTTGTAGAATCAGAATAATTCATAGATAGCTATGTTTTTATTTGTGTCTTCATATTTGTTGTTGTTATTGTTTGTTTCTTTTTCAATAAATAAGCTCTGTCGTTTAAAGGAGTTAAATCTTAATGTTTGTACAAAGCAAGTGCATTTAACAAAGGACATGGGGTCAAGTCTATGTAATAGGAGATCAAAAGGAAAGATTTTTTTGACAAACAGTATTGGACTTTCCCCCCATGACATTTGTCTTAAACTGCTCCTACATTATCAAGAATTCAACCTCTCTGTCTAAAGTACATGCTATTCAGATTTACTTTTTTGTTCAAACCAAGATTATTTCCTAGCTTAGTTCTTAAAATTCTCCTTTTGGAATCCATCTTGATATTACTGCTACTTCACTGAAGAGGCAAAAATAAAAATATGTTATTATCCATCCATTGTTACTATTTATTATATTTACCTGGAAATTTCCTTCAACAAAAAATTAATGGTAATATTTTACTGGCCCCAATAAGTATCACATAAAGGGAATGGTAAGATGTCTATAATTTAGTAAGTTTCCTTATCAGGCTTTTGAGTATTAAAGAAGTGTTTTTACTGAAAGGCCTTTTCTAATGTAGGGCAATGCTTATATTGTTCTCCTATGGACTTGCAATGCTTTGAATATTAAGGAGCATCATATTGTCTTACATCCATTTTAAGATAGAATGATAATGATTTATCATTTTGTTACTTTTTATCATATTCCATCTTTTTGAGTGCTTTCAAGTACTCAAAGACATCGTTATCCTTTTAAAAAGGACTGAGGTGGAACCATCAGTACAGAATGAAATGAATCGGAGGCTTTTATGCTCTGACACAATAGTCTTGTCAGTGACCACTTCTGTTGTGAGACATAGTTGGCTTACAGAAAAGATAGTCAGAGATGCAGAAGAGCTGGAGGCAGAAATGAGTAGGGTGAGTTACCAATTGTCTTACAACTGGAAACCAGAATCAGAAATCCTAAATATGAAATTCAAGCACAATCAGGAGCTGAAGATGGTTATCAGGAGCAGGAGGCTCATGCATGGTTTAGTTAAAGTTTCTCTGCACACTTTACCTGTGCTAGTATAATTCTCCCAAAGTTATCTTAGAGACACTGACTGATTTCTGGTACTGAACAAGACTTTTAAACTTTGGATCTGTCCTTTTACACATATGTATAAAGAATATATGTATGTATGCATGTGTAAATATATATGTCTATATACTATATATAGTTACTTATAGAATTTCTCAAGAAAAATATGCATATTTAAAATCCTGAAAAATATTAACTAGTCATCCTTGTGTGATCCTTAATACAAGGTAAAGCAGTAATGTCAGATTTGGCTTTACAAAAAAAATGCATGCAATGATTTTGTTTAAGACAATATTAAAATTGGTGTTTCAACTCTGGTGAATATTAACTACTGGTACAAAATTCCATATCAAATGTCTACTGAATGACAAAAAGAAATAATCAATGAAATGAATATCAAGTGAGTGGAGATTTATAAAACAGAAAACCAAAGGGGATAAAATTTCCTAAAAGCAAGAAAGATACAATTGACCTATTTTTATTTCAAAAATTGTTTTATTTGGGCTGCTCATATCATTCATGGTGTTTCTCCTTCTTCTTCTTCTTCTTCTTCTGCTCTCTTCCCCCTCCTCCTCCTCTTTCTTGTTTTCCTACTTCTCCTCCTCCTTTATTTTATTTCTTAGCTTTGACCTCGTAGCCATTGGTGGTATCTCTGTTGTCTTACTCTTTGACCGATCACCTTTCCTGTCTGAAAAGAGAACACTCTGGTTGCCCTGGAATCAGTTTATTGTGGTAGAGAAAGTAATCATGCAGAGAACTGTAGCAGACACACCGTCCTGTGATATTTCCAACTTCATCAGCCCAAACCCTATTGTGCTTCCTTCACCACTTACATCATTTGGAGGATCCTGTCCAGAAAGGGGAACTATTGTTCCTGAGCTTCAGGTAGGTATATTGGGCTTCAGATGTCTAAAGTTATAGTCTGTAGGGTGTTTAGCAGTATATTATGGCTAATCCTTTTTATATCGTTCCTGTTGTCCCTATAATATGAATCCTTTAACTTTTCAGAAGAAGCATTTGAATGAAGTCTTTCTAGTAGATTATTGACAAGGATATTAGGGCACTATCTGTGGCCATGA
The DNA here is from genome assembly GCA_030556225.1 of Cricetiscus sungorus. NCBI lineage: Eukaryota > Metazoa > Chordata > Mammalia > Rodentia > Cricetidae > Cricetiscus > Cricetiscus sungorus. The sequence continues at coordinate 23,614,196 of JANBXA010000726.1, forward strand.
AATAGCAAATAAGTTAGCTGTCAAGAGAAATGATCAACTTTGACCTAATTAACACAGTGTCCTAAAAATATGGTGAGCTGACTTAATAATGACACAGTGTAATCAATGAGCTTGGAGTGCTTGTGGTTCTGAAATTGAAGCTGCTTTAAAAATCAATTTTTCTTCTATTGTGCAGATTGGAGTTACTATTGTTGTTCTCAGAAGTCATGGAAGCTCTTGTTTAACTGTTTATTAAAGATGGTTTTTTCAAGACAGGCTGGGGTGTACTTTACACAACATTGCTTCTAAGTATTTGAGCTTCATAGTTAGGATCTTAGTGGTTTACATTCCTGAGAATTATTATTCATTGGAAAATCATAGTACTATTCCCAGACAACATTATAGAAACAGTCTAATAATATTTCAAGGTGGATGCCACATAAATAAACTTCTAAGTCTTACAGTCCAAAAATCAGGAAGTGTACTCCTAAAAATGCTTAATGGACACTCCAAGATTGAATTGACTTTACTTCTATTACAACAGCCCCCAAAGCTCTCAGAACTCCTTGCTGAAGAATACCTCACACAAAAATAACCCTCTCTGGGAAAAACAATTCAAAGTGTTGGCTGCCTTGCCTATTCTAACTCTTTTCCTTAGGAAATAAAAAAAAAACCAGGAAAGTAAGGAGCACATCTAACTGGTACACTAATTCTTCAAGATATCACCAGGAAATATAGATCTTTGTTCAACACGAAGGTTTTCAAACTTAGGATGTACATTTCCTAATAAAAATTAAATACTAAGGTAACAAATGTGTTATAATTAACTACAATTAAAATCTGAAAAAAGCAAGTGGATGATTTTAATGTGAAACATACAGTGTAGAGGAGAAAATATTAGACAAAGTATAAAGAAGAGGGCCTGGAGTGATGATTCAGCAGTTAGCACACTTGCTATTCTTCCTGAGGATCCAAGTCTGATTCCCAGCACCCATATTTAGTAACTCACAATTGTTTATAACCCCATCTTCATAGGATCAGATTCCCTCTTCTGGCCCCCATGGGCATTTTCACTCATATGCACACACACACACACACACACACACACACACACACACACACACACACACACACTCACACACACACACACAGCATTAAAAATGAATCATTTCTAAAAGGGTATACAAGAGAGATCAGGTAATTGGAAATAGCAAAATACCTTAGTCCTGCAAAAGTATGTGTTACTTTGTGTTTAACAGTCCGTTCTACAGACTACTTTATATACAAGCATGAAAAATTTGAAGGGTGAAAGTTTTATGATAGTAATTAAACAGGACACAAAAATACTTACACAATCCTCATCAGGTTAAATATAATGCATAAAATGGCCTCCTCAAATATTTTGTTTTGAAAAATGAAAATGATGGAATACAGGATTCAGTTTTAGTTACCAGTTTTTGACATTTATCTCCATCTGCAGTAATAAACAAATAAGTAATAGCAATTAATTTGCAAAGCCAAATGGCATTTTCACTGTGAATCCAATGTTTACTACAAGATTTACAGAGGAATTAGTGGGAATTTTCTTTCCTGTCATGGTGCTGGGTTGGAGAAACTTATACCCAGCCATTTGCACATTGTCACAAAAAAAATGTGAAGAAAAAAAAGCTTAAAATTAAAATTTGACCACCAGAGGGACTTAGGAGAAAAAGAAGGAGAGAAGAGGAGGGGAGAGAAGAACATGAGGGACCAGGAAGATTGAGTTCGTGGACGAATAGACAAGAGCAAGAAAAGACATACCATAATAAAGGGGGAGCCATTATGGGTTTGAAGAGAGAAGTGACACTAGAGAAATGTCCAGAGACCTACAAGGATGACCCCAACTAACAATCTGAGTAACAGTGGAGAGGCTACCTTATATGTCCTTCCCTGATAATGAGACTGATAACTAACTTATATGTCATCATAGAGCCTTCAACTGTAGCTGATGGAGACAGAAGCAGACACTGAGCTGAAATCCTGGAGTCCAGTTGCAGAGAGGGAGGAGTGATGAGACCCACAGAGACAGCTGACTTGAATATGGGGGAGCTCATGGACCCCAGACTGATAGCTGGGAAATCAGCATTGTACCTACTCAGGCCCCCTGAACATGGGTCTCAGTTAGAAGGCCTGGGCAGTCTAAGGGACCTCTGACAGTGGAACCAGGATGTGCCCCTGGTGCATGAAAGGACTTGGGAGCACATTCCCCATGGGGGGATACTCCCTTAACCTAGAGACACGAGGGAGGGCCTAAGCTCTACTCAAAATGATTTGGCAGATTTTGATGGTTCCTCCTGGAAGACCTCACCCTCCCTGTGGAGTAGATGGGGAATGGGATGGGACGGAGGGATCCTAGGGGAGGGAACTGGGATCGATATGTAAAATAAGAAAGAAAATGTTTGTGATAAATGTGTTCTAGAAAGGATAGGAAGGAATCAAAGAATATATAGACTAGCATTTTGTAGAAATTTATATTTTCAATTCTTATATATAGGCTAAATGGCAAGACTAACTCATTTATCTTAATAAAAGAATTATCTGGTTCATGTCAAAAAAAAATTTGACCACCAGATCGTTGCAAAGCTCCACGGTAAACAAATTTGATGACTTCAGTAAAGATTAATTCCCACAATATTTGTCATTACATATCACTTTTTGTGACTGTTTCTGCAACCCTTCCTCTTAGAAAGCCAAGCCTAAGTAAGCAATGATTTTGAGATATGTGACATAACACCAAGCAAGGTTCTCTCTATCTCTATCTCTATCTCTATCTCTATCTCTATCTCTATCTCTATCTCTCTCTCTCTCTCTCTCTCTCTCTCTCTCTCTCTCTCTCTCTCTCTCTCTCTCTCTCTCTCTGTGTGTGTGTGTGTGTGTGTGTGTGTGTGTGTGTGTGTGTGTGTGTGTTTATAAGAAATAAGACCCCTTAATAGAGCCCAGAGCGCTCAGTTGCTTGACATTCAGCAGTGAGATCTTTCTCAACTCTTGCTAAGCAATTTTTGGAACATTGTTGAAAGAATAAAATTGTTCTTTACAGTCATTCCTGGCAGCAGAAGATGAGAGTAATCTGTTGTATTGGCTGTATTTCTCATTCTCATTCAGATCTGATAGAAAATTTAAAACCTTTAGGCACTCAGTTTCATAAAAATCTGCAAACATGTGACTTGACATCTGTAGATCCCAGTATTCACAGGCCTTTAGTCTGTTTGTCAGACAACAAAACAGCTTCCTCTACCTGTGACCACTGAAGAGCTAATTTTTGTTGTTGTTGTTTGTGTGTGTGTGCGTGTTTCAATTTTAGGTTGTACAGGAAGAAATCCCCATTCCTTCCAGCTTTGTGAGGCTGAGTTACCTGAGCAGTCGAACACCCGGGTATAAAACTTTGCTACGGATCCTTTTGACACATTCAACGATTCCTGTGGGCATGATTAAAGTACACCTCACAGTAGCTGTGGAAGGGAGACTCACACAGAAGTGGTTTCCTGCTGCAATTAATCTTGTCTACACATTTGCTTGGAACAAGACAGACATCTATGGACAGAAGGTTTGGGGACTGGCAGAAGCTTTGGGTATGTTGAAGTGTTTCTATTTAAATAGCAGTACTTTACTTACAAAGCAGAATATAATAGATGTTCATCAATTTGAATTTGGAGTATTTATTGATTTTTCTTCCAGTTAAGGAATATAAGGTTTTCTTTTTAATGTAAACACCCACTTTGAACCTTTTTAGAATTCTAGTATGATATATTTTTGCTTAAAAATTATTTTTTATTTTTATGATAGCAGCACACTACAAAAATCACGCAATATCTAACATATAACTGTTTCCAGAACTGAATGTTGCCTTCTAACAGTGACCTTTGGTGTGGTGTTCTGCAGGCCTTGTTTTTGAATTTGACATTTAGACTGTCATTTCCTCTTAGAAGCTACAAAATTCTAACATATAGGCATCTCTACTTGTTATCGTTTGTGTCTAAGATGGTTAGGCTCCATTAACTTATTACTTTAGTAGGTGAAATTAAAAACATCATCTTTATTTCCCTTTACTTTTGTTTTTTTCTATAATCTTGACACAGAGTATTATAATACCATCCAGAAATCTTAGGACAGATTAGAAGCAGAATATCTGGAGGAACTATTTTCACATCCTTCCTTGGAAGTGTTTACCATAATATAACTTTACACAGAAAAACAATATTTTTTGGCCTATAGTGTTTCAAATTCTTCTCCTTTTTCAGAGGAAAATGAAAAATCTGGTGTCTTTTCTCTGCCTAGTTATGATTCGTATATTTGACTAACAATATAATCTACGTTGGACTTTAGTAGAATACAAGAAATATGGGCATGTTTGGACCACCCCAGTCCCTTCTTCAAGATTTCATTGCTTCCCCCAATAGATACTGGGTCTCACATATTAGTGAGTGTACCTCTACTACTATGCTAATAATTTTCCCTTTCTCTCAGGTCTTCAGCTACTATTCTACTGACTTAACTCACGTTGCATTCAGATTCCTATTAGAAAGAATATCAAATTATGTCATTCAGTACATATATAGCATAGAAAACTCTGTACCTCTACCATGAATCCAATTTCCACTATCCTACTGGCCATCTCTCTTGAGTGTAACAATTATAAGAAAGTTACAAAGCCAGACTCCTCTAGATTCCCACTATTTTCCTGGTGAGTAGCCACCCACTCCTAAACTCTCTTTGATTTCTGTGTCATCATTCTCTCCCTTGCTCCCATAAGACACCCAGACTTCTAGTACTGCCCAGTGCTGCAGGTCTGATAGTTTTCTACTCTATGGTTTTACTTCAGTTTTACCCACACTTTCATTCAACCTCTTCTGTGACCATGACTGATATATACTCAAAGCTTCATAAGCTCCCACTCCAGATACTAGCTTGATTTAGGAGCAAAACAACCCAAAATTTCTTACATTTCTTTATTGTTCTTCATCTTCCAATTCTTTAGGAACCTCCTTAGACCCCTGCTTGATTTAGAGATTAGTTGCTGGTATTGTCACTGGTTATTATTTTAAGCTGTAACATGTACAAATTTATCCAACATCTTAATGAATATCTATTATAATTTCCATTATTTCTTCACAAGATTTATATACATGTAGCTGAATCTGACTTTTAAAAAGCTTTGCTGGAACACAATTTACATACCATGAAACCTTCCCTACTTTTACAGAAAGCAATTAGCACAATTCAAAATGTTGCATAATCATCACCAATATCTAAATCCAGAACATTGTTGTCATTACCACCACAAAACCACTCCACACATATTAGCAGTTTACTCTTCACACCTCTCTCTCCCCTGTACCTGAAATCCATTAATCTCTTTTCTATCTTCCTATGTTTCCTTAATTTGTATTTTTCAAGCTAACAGCTCCATGCAATAAGCAGTCTTTGGAGTTTGGGTTCTTTCACTTGGTATAACATTGACAATGTTCATCCATGTAAACACATAAAGGTGTGATTTCTTCCATTTAGTCACTGCATAATAGTCTACTGTATGCATATACCACACATACCTGTGCATTTATCAGCTCAAAGACATTGGCACACTTTTTGGTTTTTGTCAATTTTGAATACTGATCCTATAAATGTTTGTATACAGGTATTCATTTCAATACTTGATTTTAATTATTTTACATATATACATAGATTTCTAGACAGTGTGAATACTATGTTTAAATTACTGAGAAACCCCCCAACTTTTTTCATGTGACAAATTGTGACTGCACAATTTGTTTGCATGTGTATGTGTATGTACTAATATATGTGTGTACAAATGCATGTGGAGGTTGATGTCAAGTGTCTTCCTCAATAACTCCCTATCTACCTTTTTTGAGATAGTATCAATCAAACTATAACTCACTGATCTGGCTAGTTCAACTGTCTAGCAAGGCCCAGGAATTCTCCCATTTCTGCTTCCCGGTATTATGATTATAGCATTAGACTTTGTATGTGTAGTTACATGACTGAACACATCCTCATGCTTTCACGGTAAGCATTTTACTGACTGAAATATCACTCTAGCCTCTGGCTACACCATATTACCAACCTTATTTTATACCTGAATTGTATTTCTTCTCTTAAAATACCTCCATTATTAAATATTCTAAACCTTCTTCCTTGTAATTAATCGTTCTCAGTGAGGGATCCACTAATACATTTATCTATAATTAAGGAAAGATGTAAACCACATATATAAGCAAAAAAATATGTGTAGATTCTAATGCTGACTTCTTCATTCCTATGGTTCATCTGTTTGTCACTCTACCTGTAAAACAGCATTAAATAAAATGCCATCTGGAAGGGTTCATGTGGAAAGGGAAGGGAATAAATTTGTGAATGTAATCTCAAATTTTTAAGTAAAATAATGTTAATATATGTTATTGGTCCTTTTGTAAGTTAGTTACAATAATAAAAGCAATGTGCAATGAAAACCCTTAGAAATAGCTAAAGTGTAAGGTAAGACAATGGTTCTGTATGTACTTAGGAACACCTAAGTGTAAGTAAGACAATGGTTCCTTGTATACATAAGGAAAAAAAGTTTAGAGTGGAGCAAGAAAACTGGCAAAGCTCCACAGGAAAGACCAAAATAATTGCACAAATAGTGCTTAAGCTAAAATATGGCTTATTTGACTTGTAGGGAATGTCCCTGTTAGCTAAAGACTGGTGGCTAAAAAGACTTTATTTACGACATATCCTTTATCTCCATTTACTTTTTCTTAGCTTCAGAAAGAAAACAGGTGAATGTTTCTTTTTAGTGTTTGCCACATTTTAACACATTTTAAAATCATTGGTTTAGAAAAAGGTTAGTAAATAAGTAAAAAAAAAAGAGAATCTTTATTAAAGGAAACCCCTGGTTTGCCTTACATTTATAAATTGAATCTGTAATAACATATCTATAACTAGATTCATGATTTATACTAGCCTGTTATTTGTGTTCTTCCTTACAATAATTGTAATATGTTTAATTAAAATATAAATAGATCATATTCACTCATCTCTTTTTTCTATCTAGCCCCTCCTAGCTGCCCACTCTCAAGCCCCTACCATATACCTACTCTCAAGTTAATAGTCTCTTTTTCTTTAATTACTATTGTGCAGTCAAACAATCAAATAAATAGAATTTTCTAAGTCAATTGTTTTTGTTTGTGTATATTGTTTCAGGGCTGACCACTCTGCATTGGATAACCAAATGGTGGGGGGAGGCTTATCACTAGAACAAGTAAATGCTCCTTCCACCATAGAGAACAAGATATTCCAATAATGGTAAAACATATGAATAAGTACTATAATAAAACTGAGGGATCAACTACTCTGATTAAGTGTTGTTAACCCCTAAAGAACACACCAGAAAGTCAAGGGATAAATGTATGGAGGCATTGGTATTAAATGTGAGATTGTCTGGACAGTATGTTAACATCTAGAATATACTCTGCACAAACATTTACTTGCTAACCTAGCCATATTTTATAGTTAGTTTACTGCTGTTAGTGGAGATAGACAAATATTTCTATCATATAGTAACAATGGTGTTTTCTATGACATTGCTCAGATAGCTTTTAAATTCAAAACTCTTTTTTTTTTCCTTTTTAATTTAAATTTGAAACAAGGTTGTTTTACATGTCAATCCCAGTTCCCTCACCCTCCCATTCTCCCCAATCACCCCCCACTAAACCCCAGCCCATCCCCTTTCTGCTCCCCAGGGAAGGTGAGGCCTTCCATGGGGAGTCTTCAAAAGCTGTAGTATCCTTTGGGGTAGGGCCTAGGCCCTCCCCAATATGTCTAAGCTGAGAAAGTATCCTTCTATGAGGACGGGCTCCCAAAGTCCATTCGTATACTAGGGATAAATACTGACCCACTACCAGAGGCCCCATAGACTACCCAGTCCTCCTAACTAACACCCACATTCAGGGGATCTGGATTGGTCCTATTCTAGTTTCCCAGCTATCAGACTGGGGTGCATGAGCTCCCCTTTATTCAGGTCAGCTAATTCTATTGGTTTCTCCATCCTGGTCTTGACCCCTTTACTCACCACTCCTGCCTCTTTGTAACTGGATTCCAGGATTTTGGCTATTGTTTAGCTGTGAGTGTCTGCTTTTACTTCCATCAGCTACTAGGTGAAGGCTCTAGGATGGCATATAAGGTAGTCATCAATCTCATTATTGTAGAAGGGCACATTAAAGGTAGCCTTTCCACTATTGCTTAGAGTGTTAGTTGGGTTCATCATTGTGGATCTCTGAGCATTTCCTTAGTGCCAGATTTCTCAAATCTATAATGGATCCCTCTCTTATGGTATCTCTTTTCTTTTCCTCATCTATTCTTCCCCTGTCTCAATCTTTCTGTTCCCTCATGTTCACCTCTCCCCTCCTCTCCTCTCCTTCTCTTTCTCTTAACTCCCTCTTCACTTCCCCCATGCTTTCAATTTGCTCTGAAGATCTTGTCCCTTTCCCCTTCTCCAGGGGACATGTATGTCTCTCTTAGGGTTTCCTTGTTTCCTAGCTTCTCTGGCAGTGTGAATTGTAATCTGTTAATCCTTTGCTTTATATCTAAAATCCATATATGAGTGAGTACATACCATGTTTGTCTTTTTGTGACTGGGTTACCTCACTCAGGATGGTTTGTTCTAGTTCCATCCATTTCCCTGTGAATTTCAGGATTCCATTGCGTAAGGCAAAGGACACAGTCAACAACACAAAATGGCAACCCACAGAATGGGAAAAGATGATCACCAAGCCCACATCCAACAGAGGGATGGTTTCCAAAATATACAAAGAACTCAAGAAGCTAGTTAAAAAAACACCAAATAATCCAATTAAAAAGTGGGGTATAGAACTAAATACAGCAATCTAAAATGGCTGAAAGACACTTAAGAAAGTGTTCAACATCCTTAGCCATCAGGGAAATGCAAATCAAAAGAACTCTGAGATACCATCTTACTCCTGTCAGAATGGCTAAAATCAAAAATACCAAAGACAGTTTATGTTGGAGAGGATGTGGAGAAAGGGGCAGACTCCTCCACTCCTGGTGGGAGTACAAACTCCTACAGCCACTTTGGAGATCAGTATGGCATTCCCTCAGGAAAATGGGAATTATTCTACCTCAAGATCCAGTAATTCCACTGTTAGACATATACCCAAAAGGTGGACATTCATACAATAAGGACATATGTTCAACTGTGTAATAGCCAGAACCGGGAAGCAATCTAGATGCCCCTCAATTGAAGAATGGATGGAGTAAATTCAAAATTCTTAATGGAGCTAAAATGTTCACCTATCAACTCTGAGTATATTATGCTGCATGAGAAAAGAGAACATTACAAAAAAATTTAATTTGCTGATTAGTTTTGAAATTGTGGTCAGAGATTGCACTACTTCACCTAGGCCCCATAGTATCAACAAGACCTTGAAAATGGAAGAGAGAGACAGATGGAGAGATCAGAGTTATAGGAAGATATAACTATGTAATAATGATACTGAGAGATAGATAAACAGTGATAATTTTGAAGAAGAGGCATGGAAACCACAAAACAAGACCTATGAGTGGCCACTAATAGCTAGCTAGAAAAGACAAATGAAATGTACCCTTGAAGTCTATGGATGTTAGCTCAGTTCTGCTAACACCTTGGATTTTGTTCATTTGAGACCCATGAAGTCTTCAACTGTAAGACGACAACTTTATTTTATTTGAGTCCTTTCAGTGTGTGACGCTTTTCAGAGTAGCAATAGGAAATTGATATAAGCCTTAGCCATCATTCATAATGTTCTACTTATAGCTAGGATTCTTATTAAGACTATGGCCAAGCAGGACTTAACTCTTGTTCCTACTCATAGCAATTAACTGTCAATCTCTGGCCCACCTATTTCAGGATGATGGATTAAGAGGAGTCCAAATTTAAGCAAGCTGAATTTGAAGTGATGAGGAATACCTAAGTTGAAATGCTGCTTAGTTTGAAATGTGGCAATCTTGCTTCTCATGTAGCTCATCTGTGTGGAATTGGTATCATATCTAAGGACCAAGATGTCACAAAAGAAGAATAAAGTATTGAAAGACAACCAAAAAGAAAAGGCAATATTTAAAATCCTAAGCTATCCCATCATTTTCTGCAATGAAATACACTTTGCAGCTGGTGTAACACAAGAGTGAATAAATTACCAATAGGGGTTATGTGGACTTCTTACTAAAAGAAGTATTGGTGACAAGTAAATAGATTTATTAATCCAAGTACACTACTAATCAAGTAGAAGAGTACAACTCACCCTAAGGTTCACTACAAAAGCCACAATTACTAGTTCATCCAGCTTAAAGAATTTGTTCTCTGATTCATAGACAAGACTGCCCTGCTGAAAACTCCATGTGAGCATTTGAAATGATTTGGCCTTAGTGTTTCATTCCCTTACTCTAAATAAAGTATAATGTCTGGAAATTATTGTATTTTATTTAGTTTCCTTCCCAACTCTATGGCTTGCAAAACAATATAAAAACTCACTATTGTTAAGTACATGATGCTGTTAAAATTCTAAAGATGGTGGATTTAATTTGACAAACTGGCTTGTTCAGAGCCTCTGATCTGCATCCATTATGTGAATTTTGTCAAAATAATTCCCTATGTCTGCCCGTGTCTGCATATATTATCAACATATAATAATGCATTCTGCCTAGTCTTCATTTTAATTAAAATAAATTGCAGTGGTTTAGAGTTCTGGAAGTTCAGGAAATCAGCCATCCACTTTCAGTAGCACTGCTATAAACAATCGTATTTTTCTTCAAGGTTATTGGCAACAGTGATTGCATAATTATTTAGTACAGTAGTTTGGCAAGAAAGAGTGGTGTTTCTGCGAGAACTAGACTTCCTAAAGGATCGCAATGCATAGGAGTCTGTCTAAATTGTGTTAGAGAGAAACAAGGGAACATTAATAGTAATAGGTGCTAAACTATGGCTGCTTTGTGCACACAAAACATTCCTGAGAATGATGCTTTAGTGTTCATAAATTTTCCTTGAGTAAAACCTAAGCAAGCTGGGCAGCCGTGAGAATAGTACCCACTGAATGTTTTAATAATAAATGGGGAGTGCTTTACAATTTGCAAGGTACTTTCAAATACATTATTTCATTTTAATCCATATAGCATTCCTGCTTGGTAGGCATGACACAATTAATAAGAACTCCGATATCCAAAGGAAGAAACTGAGGTTCAGAAAGAGCCGGAAAGCCTGTACAGAGCAGGAATTGCAACTCATATCTCCCATCCCTGAATGTCTTTTCCTGCTGTCGCTCTTGACCCAATGAGGGAGCATCCCACCTTAACAAGCACCTAATTCTATGCCCCAGTGGCTTTCTGTCAGGAAAGCTAGCAGAGATAATAATCTTTCATCATTTCTTTCCACTGATGAATTCATAATTGTTAACTGAGAGCAGAACTGTGTTAGACTGTCAACTTTCTAGGCACAGTGCCTAGGCTTTAAATTTTTAAAGGAACAATTACATGCTTGCAACCTTAAAGCAAGGTATGAAAAGAAAATGAGAAAAAAAAATCACAAGTAAATGTTAAGTGTCTGCAAAACCAAGCATTTACATCAGCTTCTCGACTGCTATTCAGTCTTCAATTTTAAATATGAAATGTTTAGTGTGGGATATAAGTTGTGTCCATTTTAATATGAGATAGAAGCACTAAAGTAAGAGCCTGGTACTTCCCAAGGCTTTTAAATGACCTAATACTCTGGTAAGCAAGTACTATATATCAATTTCTTTCTGATCAATCTCATGGTTAGATTATAAAACTCGTTTCTTGAGTCTAGAAGCACTTTTGGAATAATAGAAAATAATTTAGTAGATAGTAATAGAACAAAAGTGATCCCAATACAATAGACAGTATCAAATTATAATACTATAAGAGAATAGTGCATAGCAATACTTTATTTCTGCATATGTGTGTGTATTACTATATGTTGGCTCACAGTCAACAAACTCTTTTATGTGAGGAAAAACTCTTTTATTCAGGAAAAAAGTTTGAAAACCATTTGTAAGATAACAGAATCTAGAGAGGGAAACGTCATGATTTATCAAAACATACAACTTATCTATCAAGTCAGCATTTACAAATATTCGTGCCTTCCACTCCTTTCTACCAACTCATCTCAAAATATTACAACTATAGTCCTTCAAGATTGGGTGAGAACAGAATTTATCTATCAAATAAATTAGCAAAACTAGTTGTTGCTTTTAAGAGTAAAAGGGTATTTCTTTTCTTTGTAATGTTATATCCCTTTTACTCAAGCACATTTAGGGGGAGAGTTTTGTTTGTTTTTTTATAATTTTTTAATTTAAATTTGAAACAAGCTTGTTTTACATGTCAATCCCAGTTTCCTCAACCTCCTGTCCTCCCTGTTTCCCCCACAAGCCCCCAGCCCATCCCCTTACTTCTCCCCAGGGAGGGTAAGGCCTTCCATGGGGGATCATCAAAGTCTGTTACATCATTTGGGGCAGGGCCTAGGCCCTCCTCCATGTGTCTTGGCTGAGGGAGTATCCTTCTGTGTGGAATGGGCTCCCAAAGTCCATTCGTATACTAGGGATAAATAATGATCCACTAACAGAGGCCCCATAGATTGCCCAGTCCTCCTACCTAACACCCATATTCAAGGGGTCTAGATCAGTCCTATGCTGGTTTCCCAGCTATCAGACTGGAGTCCACGAGCTCCCCCTTGTTCAGGTCAGCAGTTTCTGTGAGTTTTTCCAGCCTGGTTCCAGCACATTTTTAAAAGCCCATTTTCATGGTGAGTCTCTCTCTTGAAACTCCTACCCAAATAAAATTGTCTTAACATTAATATAAGATAGCAATATTTTGTTTTACTTTTTACTAGGTGAGGTAGAGAATAATTGAGGCTCTTTATTTATTTTTGATGCACTTGAGAGAAAGTGACTACGGCCAATATAACCATCTTTAAATTTCATAAAAGTGCCAAGTATCAAAGTGTTCAACACATGTTACTCTTTCTGCCTAAAATGATTTTCCCTATGCAGACAGTTCCCCCCATACTCAGGAGAGGTTAACTTACAATTTTTTTCTGTTTCACGATGTTGCAGTGGCATAAAAGCAATGTGTACTTAGTAAGAGCCATACTTTGAATTTTGATGTTTTCCCTGGCTAGTGATATGCAGTACCACATTCTTTGGTGTTGCTGGGAAGCAGCAGAAAGCTGTAATTCCCAGTCAGTCCCTGAATTACAAGAGTAAATAACTGACCTCGTACAGTGAGCTGTCTTGCTAAATTCTGATTACAGAAAGTTAAGTGCATTAAATGCATTTTTTACTCCAAATATTTTTCAGCTAGCAAACAGATGCCCAATTGTTAGTGAAGGCGATTCTATAGAGTAGTCCCTCTCCTCTTATCTGTGGTTTCACTTTTCTTGGTTTCAGTTACCCAGTGAACTGAAGTCTGAAAAATATTAAATGAAAATTTCTAGAAATAAATAACTCCATGAAGTTTTAGACTGCATGCCATTCTGAGCAACATAATGATATCTCTCACCATTTCATCTTGCCGAGACAAGAATAATTTCAGGCCAGCGTGATGGCTCAGCTAGTAAAATGCTTGACATGCTAGTCTGATGACATGAGTCCCATCCTTAGAACCGATATAGAGGTAGAAGGGAGAGAGATGACTCCATAAAGTCGTCCTCTAACCCCCATGTGTTCAATATGACATATGTGCATGTACTCATGTACTCACACACATTCTTTCTCTCTCTCTCTCTCCCTCTCTCTCTCTCTCTCTCTCTCTCTCTCTCTCTCTCTCTCTCTCTCTCTCTCTCTCTCACACACACACACACACACACACACACACACATGCACACACACAGCATACACACATAAAAATAATGATTTCAAAAGCAAGAAAAGAATTGCCTCTTTGTACAGCATGTCCATACTGTAAATACTAATGGCCTATTAGTGTCATATAGTAATGTCAGTTATCAAATCAACTGCTAAGCTATTGGAGTGCTTCTGTTCAATTAACGCTTAATTTACTTAAAGACTCCAAAGCACAGCATGAAACATGGAAGGATACACTAACTCTGATTACTGTGTGACAATGCTGCAGGGCACATAGACAAAAACACCAGCATAGAGGTTTGGTAATATCCACAACTTCAGGTATCCAGTAAGAGGGCTTAAAATGTGTCCCCCACAAATGAGGGAAATCCCTCCTCTTTGTCTCTCTCATCCAATATAAGTTCCATTTTTAGAATCATTCCTAACATTACAGATTTTCTTCTTGTAACATTTACCAAAATATATGTATGTGTGTGTCTGTGCTATTATTTTTTCTTTCATATTTTTTCTTTCAAAGAATATAAGCTTAGCCAGGAGGAATTCTGTTTTGTCCATCCTCATATCCCAGTGCTCCCATACAGTGACTGTCAATGTGAGGTACTCAATAAATATTGCATATTTGTTGACTGACTGAACAAACAAATGAATAAAGTAGAAGTGACTCCTTAGCCTTGTCTGTGTAGTGGAGTGATATGGCTCCACAGAAAGAAGAGGACACAGGTACACAAAGGCACTCACAAATTTGTATGAGCCCAGAACATATTTCTGAACTGTATGCAACTAGACTTGAACAAATGATCCAAAAAAATAACAATCTTACAACGTTGAACTTCAAGATACAGTCTAGTATGATGTCTATTCACACGCTCACCTGTCCAACTATATATCTCTTAATAATATCTCTCATAACTTTTTTGTGAATGAGTAAGGTACATATCCTAAGTAAAATATTAGTACCACCCAAGTCAAATCCACTGACTAGAAAAAAAAGATAATGTATCATGAATGGGTTGGATTTAATTTAGGATCACATTCATGGTTCACCATTGGGGAATCCATTGCTTTAACTCACTGTCTTAGAAGATTAAAGTTGCAAACTATGACTATTTCCACAAATGCTTAAAAGGCACTCAATAAAATACATTCACCTGATGCAGACTGTCTTCATAAACTAGGGAGTATAGATAAACAAAGTAGTTCAGGCAATCAGACATTGTATCAAATCAAGGAACCTCTGAGTTCTTGCTATTCTATGATAAATTACTAGAGAATAGGAAAAGATACAACTTTGAGAGCATGCACTGCTTCACAATAGATAACATTTAGCAACATAGTTTCAGTCTGTTGTCATGGCCTCCATTTGGTCTTTTTGGTATTTTGTTTTCAGCCATTTTCTGGTTTGCATTAGTATAGTTTTAATGGGAAATATTTATTGTCCTATTTATTGAAGGCTTATTCAGAAGAAAAAATTCTCATTTTCTTAGTTATTTTTAAATGCCTTCAAATTTTTAGATATATGTTGAGTTCATTAAGTTAGCACAATTTTTCCACTATCAGACCACTTTTAATTATATATTACTTTCATAAATGCAAGCATTATGAATTCTGAAGTCTTTGCCTGAAGCTATTGAAAATCATCTGCTTAATCTTGTCATAGTTCACACATCAGCTTTGTTACATTGTATTTTACCTTGGCTACCTAATGCCAATCCCTTATTCTAGCTATTATAGATGAATGGTATAGTCCTTAAACTGGGTGTTGGGGACAGTGTGGCTGCTTAGCCTTCTGATATTCCACATATGATAACAATAATGCTGCCTATATAAGTAAAATAAACATTAAGAGGACTTTTTCTAATGCCTCCAAGAGAACAAGCTAGTCTTTTGCATTTAGTCTTCTTTATATGCCCATGTAAGGTCTGCAAGAAGACTAACAATGAAGTCAGAGATGAGATGTGCCCCTGTGATCAGAAGACACAACCCCCTGCAAAAGTAATATGTGTACCATGCCAAACAGTGACTTGTGTTTAGCAAATATTGTTTAGCAAATATTGTTTAGCAAATATTACCTCTGCATGAATGTGAGACAAAGAATACAGACAGACAGAACTCTAGATGTAACTAAGGGTATCACAATGAAGGATGCCACATGACACAAAGAAGGTATTCTTTCATATTGACTCTTTTCAAATTTTGTTCCCAATATATTTATACCATAATGGGGCCCTGTGTATTATAGCTCATGACACTTTGCCTACCTATCCCTGCTCATTGCCAGTCGAAACCACTTCTACAGTCCTTCTGAAATACTGTTTCCTTTCTTATTATACTAGTTTTCCTAGCTGTACTCCAGAGTGCCAGAGGCTGACGCTGTGACTTACACAACACTGTGTTAATGATCAAATGCTATAGGGAACTGGTCATGGTCCACTCTACTTACTTAGCATGGCAGCTGTCATGGTATTGAGCAGAATGTTGTGTCAGGGCAAAACATATTTAGCACTGGATCCAATATAAACCTCCCTTTCCTATATTTAATTATACAAAACACTAGGACTTTGGTGCATTTCAGTCTGCTTCCCTGAGATGAAGTTGAATATTTGGCTGTTATTGCATTTGCTAGTCGCTTTGCATTTGGAGAGCAGTTCAGCATCATGGAGAGAAACTTTTCCTTCTCAGAAGCCAATTGTAAGTTCCAGGATTGTGCTAAAGCGGGCTGATGTCAAAAAGAACCCTTGCCTTGTTACTGTGGCAAGGAATTGTACACAAAATTACACCAATACACAGCCATTCTCACTAAAGTCGGTTGGAATTTTGGTCATGTCTTAAGTATAAATTATACCTTTATTAGCTCATAGAGCTTTCTCAGGAGAAAGTAAATCTAATAAAAATTAGAGGGAACTTATTAAGTGGCTGCTTTGTTGCTATTTCCTGTGACTAGGGAGAAAAAAAGTAATATAATTGTGGGGTTTGCAGCCAATGCACTTTTTTGTTGTGGACTGGAGAGCAATTCAGAAAGCAGATAGAAGAAGGTGAAAAGAGTATGTGTGTCTCATTACCATCGCATTGAGAACTGTTTAATTGATGCTTTATGTAAGCATTTCCTGCTGCCGAGTTAGGATGATCTTTAACTATTACCGAGAGGGAAAAAACAGGCTCCACACCATCATCAGAGGTCACCAAGGCACACTACTAATTTGCAAGGGATTCTAGGGCTGCTTATCAGGCTTCCAATGTATAGAAGGCAGATCCCATAATTGCCAGGCATACTGTGGGGACGAGATGATGGCTTTAAAGGAACTGGCAATTATTGTTGTCATTATTATTTATTATCAAGACTTTTAAACATTGACAAGAGAAGCAGAAATTATGTCATTCTGTGCACCAACATGTTTTTTAATGAGTTCTTTAACCACCTGATCTTTCCAACATGAGTAGCCTTGTGCTATTTGGCTTGTAAGTTTGATCTGAAACTTGAATTTACCAAATATCATGCAAAAGGAGTGCAATTTAGAATCATATAGTGTTAATGACAAAGGGAAAGTTGAAGGAATTATTTAATATATGTGTCTTCAATCCATAAGTATTATTTGGATATTAACACAACTAACCACCTAGATAGGTACACAAAATTTTGTGTATATTTGTACTTTTCTAGGAAGACTATCAATGACATTGTTCACAAGATTCACAAGTAAACATTTCATAATCCATAATGACATAAGGACCAGTTTTAATGCCCTTCTTCGATTTGCCTGAGACCCCCAAGCTACTTAATGGCAGATCTGAAAGCCAAACTTTTTCCTCTCTTGGCCTAAAATCAACTGTTTTCAATTGTTTCAGCCAACAGAGGGGCTATGATAAGATATTAGGAAGATTGGAGTCAGCGACCAGAGATTACCTTTGAGGTTCCTTTTAGCTGAGAGATTCTATTCACACCCATCCTCATAGAAACCAGCATCATACACATAAAAATTTCCATTTAGAGATTACTCTCACTTTACGATTAGAGTTGCCCTTGTGCACTGCTCTCTCTTGATAATGTTGCTTAGTAGGCAATAAATTAAAAATGAGTTTGCATAAATGGGGCAATGGACCAGTAGATTAAGGGCATGGAGGCCTTTCTTCAGTCCCAGTCCCCCAAACCCATGTAAATGGCAGGTGTGAGGGCATGTATCTGTAATCCCTGAACTGAGGAGTCACAAATAAGAAGATCCTTGGGTTATTAGTCAGCCAGTCTTGCTGAATTTATGAGCTCCCATCATCAAAAATAAGGGTGGGGCCAGCAAGGTGGCTTAACTGGCAATGGTGACCTGAGTTAGATGCCTGGAAACCACATGGCAGAAAGAGAGAGCTGACTCCCAGATGTTGTTCTCTAACCTCCACATGCACATTTGGAACAGGCGAGTGTGTGCATAAATAAGTAAACAAACAAATAAATGTTTACATTTTTAAAATAGTGAGGTGGAGAGCTACTGATAAAGGCGCACCAATTCTCTGGACTACACACATATGTAAACACACATGAACATGTATACATACCAAAAAAATAGAAAAGAATTTCCATGAGTGTTAACCAGCTGATAGCTGATAGAACTGCAATGTCATCAGAACTGGTTATAGAATTTGTGAAACAAAAGTCAAAATACACATTCCCTTCCCTATAAACTATTAAAGGTTTTCAAACAGGAACCACAATCTTAATGTAATCTGTATGCCCCTTCTAATCATAAGCCACACCCAGTGAGAACTATTGTGATTGTAAGCATTGTTGTGTTAAAGGGCTATTTCAAATTGGATATATATTTATAAAATTAGAGAGTAGTATATGCATAATCTTATGGATGTTTGGACATATCTGCATTTAGACTCTTAACTACACATACACAAGCAAATCAATTTAATTATTTTCTGATAACATGGTAGTACCAGTAACCAAAAGTAGTTTGCTTTCATTTTTCATTTTTGAGCCCTTTTACTACTATTGCTTAAGCACCTGTTTTCTTTAGCAGTTTTTATAACTGAACAGCAAAGGAGGAACTGAGCTCTCCAAGGACGTCTAAAGATCTGGTAGAGGTTGGTACTAGAGAGCACTATCAGAAGACAGACCAACTGGGTCTATTTTAAGCTTCCAGAAAGGCAAAAGCACCTTTGGGATATTCCGTGTAATGAGTCAGTCCTTTCAGGCTTAGAACATTTTGGAGATAGAAAGCATTTGGAAATTCATAGAGCAGAAATCTAGGATTCTGACAGGTAAGCAGGTTCACCAACTGAGAAAATGGCTACAACTTGGTTTGCTTGGGCTATGCATATTTCAGTAGGGCAGAGACATCCAAGATAGCACATTCTGCACTTCCCATTTTAGAGGCATACTAGGGTTTCACGTTTAATGCACAACATCTGTGCTTTGTAGGAGTTGAAGCCAAATGCCTGAGTGATGTCCCATTGGTACTCTATACGCAGAAATAAAAGCATAATATACATAAAGTATAATTTACACTTGCAACACTCCAAGCAAACTCAGACATCTCAGTAAAGTAAAGGCTGTTGGTACAGAAAATATATGAATTGACTGAATCAATTTTATTAGTTTCATATATATTCAAGTGCTATATAAGTGGTTCTGTACTCCAAAGTCCGTGTCCTGGATGCATTTTATACTCTATAGAAGTGAGAAACCAGCTTTTCCCATACTTCTCCTGTAAGTAGTGAGAGGAATTTCTGCACCACATGCACTTAATTCTCAAAGAGCGTCTCTCCTCAGGTTTGCAGGTCAGAATCTAATCAGAAAGTCCAGAATTAAGTTGAATGTTCATTTGCATATGGTGCCTATCTATGGGAGCATAAATTCACTTAATGTTTCATGTATGTGCCCAGTTTTCACCAATTGGTCATTTTGGAGAACCAATGCCATGCTAAGTACAGTTCCTGACTATGCCAGGTGAAAGACATTTGCTATTAAATTTCACACCAATTCAGAAATCACTAACAAATACAATAACAACCTAATTACCGATCAGTGTGAACACAAAATAAGTATTTTACAATCTTCTAATATGCAATTAACTCTCTTTTTTGCAGTGTCTGTGGGATATGAATATGAGATGTGCCCTGACTTTATTCTCTGGGAACAAAGGACAGTCGTTTTGCAGGGATTTGAGATGGATGCATCTAACCTAGGAGGCTGGTCCTTGAATAAGCATCATATTTTTAATCCTCAAAGTGGTGAGCTACTTTTAAAAACTTATAATAATACCAGTTTCTTAATACTATTTAGTGGACATCTGTTGTTGAAAATTAAGTCAAGTATAAGAGAAAAATCACTTACAAAGATGACACTTAGAGATGTCCAAATTAGCACAACTGTTTATGTGTGTTATAATTTGATTCTGAATTCATTTTAGTGCTTCAGAATCCAAACACTCTCACTTATTATCACTTAGTTTGTAATTGAAGCCTTGAGTAAATAAGAAAATCAGTCATGAGAAAGCATGATCCTTTCTCAGCATCCTCTGAGTTCACGCTGATTTTTCTGCTCTAGCTATGACTGCTTCATTCACAGTCTTCCACTTACTTTTGCATTCTGGTCCATGGGATTCCCATCCTGACATCTTACAAGCATCATCTACTTGTAACTTTTCACCACAAAACCCATATTGCTTTGTGTCAAAAGAGGCAGTTTCTAAGAACCTAGACTACTTCATACACTGCAGGTTGTATTTTCAGAAACCAAAATGAATGTGTCTTTAGTTCAGCCACCCTTCTATTCAACCTACATTTATGAAATAAGTCTGAGTTCTTTTGAGAAGCCAAGAGTTCCATTTTATAATTCTGCCCATGATCTTATTTCATTTGGACATGTAGTATAAAAAAAAAAAAAAAAAAAAAAAAAACAGCCACGCAGAACTTTTGACGAGCAAACATAACAGATTTGTGCTACCAATAAAATGGCAAAACCTATCCTAACCCCAGTATGAGGGGGAACAAATCCATTGCTGTATGTCACCAGTGCACCTCCCCTTTCTCCTTAAAAGATGCTAAGTTCCATTTCAAATTGTTTGTTTGTTTGTTTGTCTTAACAGTAAAGCTTCAAGCACAGATATATAATGTCAACTTTTTTTTCCAGTTGTCAAAAGAAGAAGCCACAGTTCTCAGAGTACAAAAACGAAACAGCAGATGCCACTTATTAAATTATTTGGGTTTTTTGTTTGTTTGTTTGCTTTGATTTGAAAGAGTTTGACATTTTAAGCAGCCATTTCTTTTCTGCTCACTTTTATTGGCGTATATGAATTGTCTCTTTCAAACGCCTGTCATTGACATTAAACACCAAGTGGGAAGTGACCTGAATGGAAGCAGCCCCCAGCTGTGTGCTCCAGGTCTTGTATCTTCTTATCATTTGCTTCACACAGACTTTGAAACAGAGGGGAGCTATTCAGGAAGCTGGCTTTGGGAACCACACATTCCTTACATCCCTAATTCACCCGTAATTACTTTTTAGGTAATTAGGTATGAAGTTACTTCTGAGACTTTTGAACTGCTTGATTGAAGTATAATTTATACACCATAAACTCACCCATTTGAAGTGCACACTTCAATGATGCTTAGTAAATTTGTACTTGTCCTGTGATCACCAAAACTCACATTCGGGATATTTTATCACAACAAAAGTATATCTTGTTTTACCAGAAGCTTTCTGTTTCTACATTTCTGATCATTTTCTTCTGAGAAGGAAACCGTACTATTTTGGATAGCTTCTCACCCTCAAGGGACATTTGTACGTTTACCATCTCTTTTGTGGAGGCATTGTGTTTCTCACCAAGAACTGGTCCCACTTGCCAGAAAATAGATCTGAAGCCAGCTCTACCAATGCCTTTCAGTTTGACCTTGAGTACAAATGCCTGTCTTCGGGTGTTTCTGAGGTCACAATCCCACCCACAAAGGCAGTTTTAGAAGCAAGAATGATAAATGCAAGGGAGCAGGGTTGGGAGTGCTGATTTAGAAAGCAATGCTCTTCCCCCTCAGGTCAGATGGTCTTTTCTGACTGATTAAGGCAGAAACAGTGTCTTCCTGAATTCCCCCATTCCACTCCCCTCATAAAAAAGCCTAACTCTTTAGGCACCCAACCTTTTTGATCCTAGACAGATAGTAGATTAGAAACAAGAATCTATCTTCCTCCAATTTCCTCTCACTGGTTAAAAAGACTCCTATAATTAGATTGGATGTCGGCTGCCATTCTATTCTCAGTTTTGCTCTGACTCCCAAATCATTATGCAGTGGGTAATTTCTAATAGGCACTGTATTCAGACCATTTGTCATTTCAGGCACCACAATTATATTTACCTGACAATTAACCAATGCTTAAGGAAAAATCTTTCTAAATACTTAACCTGATGCACATATACAGTTTCTACTATCGCTATAATGAAAATACTAGAAATTCATGTTTTTCAGCATTGTTACCTCCAAATACACCCTTTGATGATTGCACAGTGCATATTTATTCCTCTTAATTCTTTAAAAGTATTGTTCATTACACAGATTAGCATATTTTTCTAACATCCTCTAGTGATTTCTAGTAGCAAATTGTTAAAAAAAAAAATACTAGAACAATCCAGAGTACTAATAGTACATTGTTATCAATCTGAAATGGCAAATTCCCTTAGCCTCCTAGATAGGCCAGTAGTTTGTCGACAAACGGTTTTACTGGGAGAAGATGTAAACTGTCATTGATCATGCTGCCATATCTCCCAGTTTGTGTTTATACCCTCTCAGTCAAGTAGTAAGAGAAATGTGTATTGTGTCCCTTGTTGGTCATAAGTCTGAAAAATGATTTCTTCTTTGAAATCAGCATAAAGCACCACCCACTGGCTTCCAGGGGGAATTTTATTTTAAACTTGTTTATAAACTTCAGAACTTTGGAGAAAGGTAGGAATGGTATGTTTTAAAATGTGCTTCCTTTCTTGCAGTGAAAACTTGGCTCTCACTTTGTAGCAGAGAAGGGGAAAACATGGGGGAGAAAAGTATCCCATTCAGTGAGATTTCATTGTTCAGTATATACAAGATACCCAATCCTTAAGAAGTTGGCCTTCCTATAGTGTACATTGTCCTGTTTCAAAATGAGCATGCATGGCAGAATTTAACTGGAAAAGAAGCATCAGTAATTGATCAAGATTTCCAGAAACATAAACAAAATATTTTCAGAACAACCTTCTGCAGGAGAATTGGTGGTAAATCACTGTTGCTAGATGGTATAGCCTGCTTCAGTGTAATAGAAGGTTAAACAGATTCTTGAAACAACAAAAACACCCTTCAAAATGATCTATTTTTCCAGGGCAATACAAAAGGGGTTTGCCCATTTTTGTTTTGATTGCTTCAGCTTTAAACAGAAATGGTAATTTCAGTACATGGGCACTTTAGTACCTTGCATGAAAGCAAGACATCAATTGTAGAGATGTAATCAGAAAGTACATTGCCTTATGTTTTATTTCCTTTAATCATTCTTCTTTTTTGATGGAGTATGGGGCTTTCTAATCGAAAAGGGGAGTTGTGGAATTGCAGGCTTCGAAGAATGGGTTAGAATAGCCATCTTTAGTTTTTAAATTGCCAGGAGCCTGGTAATAACATGTCATTTTGAGGGCAGTTGTTAACTATACCATTAAATTGATATAAAAAATGGAGATCTACCTGTGAAAATAGATGTTAATAGCAAATCTGGTATTTCCAAGCCGATAATTGGAAAGATTTTTGAATAGTACACCTATTGTGAATTGCTTAGGTACTGACATGCTAAACAATGGTTTCCTCAATTACTAAAGAATGTATCATACTCTCATTGGTTGGATATTCTGCTAACAATCATCAGGCAATTTCTTTTCAATGATGTTGTATAACTGTCATTCCAGTTTCCTTCACTTCTTCCCGTTTCATTAAAATTATAGTATTGAGCACACTAAAATTAAATGTCTGGGGAGGTAAATGAAATCCATCCCTATTAATCATATTGAATTAATTATTTTAAATCATAAGAAATATCCTTACTGGCTCAGAAAAGTTGTCAACAGTATAATAAGTAAGTAGCACCCTCATAATCTTGTAATAAAATATCAATTTGTTGGGAGTGTAAACTTATAGCTACTCTTGCAAATCATGTGTTGAAAAGCTATCTGAAAGGGAACATAAACATACTTAAATTTGAAATCCAAAGACCATATGATGGATAGAATTTCTAATTCCTGGAAGGCCCTTTATAAGTTTATACTGGTGCCCTGGCGTGCATATTTTATGTTGTTATTTATTTTTACCAGCAATGTTCCTATCTCAGAATGATCAATAGCTTCTTTGGTAGAGCTGAGAGTTGGAAGAGAACAGAGGAAGACATTTCAGAAAGCAGTTAGGGAGACTAACAGTGTGGGGAGATAGATAGCAGGACACAAGGGAGAGAGAAATAAGGGCATGCAATACAACTGCATTTATTCATTTGTTGTCAGTTACTCCAGTCTGACACATTGGCATGCCTTCTCACAACATGGATATTTTACCTGCCCTGGCTCGTTCTGGGCTGACTTGTGCCATTTAGCACAGCAGTGCTTGTTCCTTGGATTTTTCTGCCCAGACACAGCAGGTTTGTGAAATCATTGAGATGTGGAATAGGAAACTACAAGGGACTCAGAGCCTATTTCCAGCATTTGCTAAGCACTTATAAAGACTTGGCCATGGGAATTGGCACTAAAAATACAGAAAGGAGTAAGACAGAAGATGTGCCTTCAAGGAGTTCATTCATTTTACAAATGAGGAAGCTAGAGAAGTGAGAAAAACTGTATCATACACTATGGTAAGTGTTACAATAGAGCTATGGAAAATGGGCACACACAGAAGAGCGTGACTAATTCTGGCTGGATGGAGTATTAAGGGAGACATGAACTGAGCTCTCAAACAGACAAAATGAAGAGGGCTTTCAGGAATAGAGGCAATAATGCACACAAAATCATAACAGAAGGGAAGAATGTGAAAACAATTACAATTTTGTTTTGTAATGACCAGATATTGAAATGCAAACAAAAGTGTAATAAGAGAGAAAACTGAAGAAATACAGGAAGGCAAAACCAAAAAGTAATGTGTATCCCTTATCAGTAAGGAATACTCTTTGTTCTATAGTGGATATGTACATATTGTAAGTGTTTAATAATCTCTGCAGCAGGGGTACGGGCAATGGTTGGGAGATGAGTATGCCTGGAGAGCAGGCTAACTGAACTAAGGCAGTAAGAGTAGGAATAGGGAAATTCTCAACACGTTAAGTTGAGGAATTAGTCATTGCTTGGGCTTAGAGAATGAAATGAAATGAAATGAATTGTCACCATGATGACCATATTTACAATTAGATAGCTACATAACAAAAATGATACTCATGGGATGGGTTTAAACAAGAGAAAGAGAGGCATTGGTAGAAGATACAGGAAATGTAATGAACTCAATCCCAACTTTTTTTTTCCATTTTGAGGCAGCTATACCACATCCAGGTAAAATTGTCTAGTAAGAAAGCGCATGTTGGGCAAAGACTCCAAACAGGAGAAAGTTTCAGCTAAGAGAGATGAAAGTCAGAGTTGTGGGTAGAAGTATAATTACCCAAACAGAATGATTGAAAAGCATCTTCATAAGCCAATGTCTCTTGTTTTTGGAATGATGATGGCGAGATATGAAGTGCATTATAGCAGGAGGATTTTTTTTCCTTTTCATAAAAGCACACTTGCCATTGTCATTGTGCTTTACTCTCCAATGAATGGAGAGTCTCTTTTCCTGAACCATTTGCATACTGAGGATAAAATGGAGTCAAGTAGATGTGTATGAGACATGAAGAAAGCCAACCAGAAACAAAACAAAGAAACAAACAAAAACTAGTTACATAGAATCCGCAGAGCTGAGCAAAAAGGAAACAATTAAAATTTAGTTATCAGATACTTTATTTTAAAATAATTGGGATCAGTATTAAAAAGACTCTTCACATCCCCCCACTTCACAGAAATACAAACTGAGATTAAGTGTTACACCACTGTCTGTTACGATTATACATTTGAACAAAATTAATAGTAATGCGATTCACTCTCAGACTCTCCGATTAGGCCAAAGCTCCCTTCCGTTTTGAACTCTGAGACAAAACTGAACTTTTGGTAAGATGTTTGTGTGACAAATACTTTTCTAATTTGTGTTCTCTTTGTTTGCTTGTGTCTAGGAATCATACACAAAGGAAATGGGGAAAATATGTTCATTTCCCAGCAGCCCCCAGTTATATCAACCATAATGGGTAATGGACACCAAAGGAGTGTAGCCTGCACTAACTGCAATGGCCCAGCACACAACAACAAACTCTTTGCTCCTGTTGCTTTAGCTTCTGGCCCTGATGGTAGTGTGTATGTTGGTGACTTCAATTTTGTAAGGCGAATATTTCCTTCAGGAAATTCCGTTAGCATTTTGGAATTAAGGTAAGTTTCTTCTGTTTGCCTGACAGATAAAGAAAAAAAAACAAGAATAAGGTCATGTGAAGAGAAAAGTTATTGCCAACAAAAGCTTAAAGTGTATGTTTCCATATCAAAGCACTGAGTTAATATGGAGGAATTTCTCCTCCCGTATTTGTTGTCCTGTTAGCCCTGAAACCACCTATATACAAATAACAAAAAGTGGACTCACAGAGTTGTATATGTATATATGTGCACATACACATACATATATAGATATGTATATATATATATATATATATATATATATATATATATATATATATATACATAATCAAAAAGAAAGAGGGGTTCCAGGAAAGGATGAAGGGAAGGGCTGCACAGAGAAAATGGAGGAGGAAAAGTGATGTAATTCAGAAAAAAATAATGTAATTCTATTTCAATTAAAAACCCAAAAATATATTTAAATTCAAAAACAGTTTTAAATCATGAAAATATAATTTAAAAATCACAATTTTCAAAACATGGAGGGATAGGAGTAATGCTCACAAACCCACTCCATTTATTTGAAGGAACCTTTAATTACCAATTTGAAGAAGCTCCAAAGTATTGCCATCCCTGAACTTGAGGCCTCCCCTGTCTGCACGGCTGTTGCATGGATCTCAGTACTTCCAACTGCTGGCATAAGTTACTTAGTGCTGGCCACTGTCAAGCTAATAAAAGCTACCTGTTCCACTGTTGCTGGTAGCACTATCACCAGATTCAAAAGGGCTTTTCAGCCTTTTGAAGTCATTTAATGTAGAAGAACATTGAAGTCTGTTTTCTCCTGGCATCACAAGGAAGGAAGAAGACACTATCTACCTTTGAAAGAGCAATTCAGTGATGATTAAAGCATACATCTTTAGATTTTCTTCCTCTGTTCTAAGTATTTTCTTGAGAGTACAAAGAATGTTAATACCTTTTGCAAAGAATTCATACATTTTTGCTATACTATACCCTGAAGTTGCAAAAATATCACAACTAAATCAACCATGCCTTAATCAGCTTATTTCTTTCCTTTCTGTGGCTATAAGACAAACTGTATGTCTTCTGGAGTTCATGAAAAAGAAAGAATCTATTCCTATCCCATTAGGGATTAAAACTGCTGCTTTACCCCTGAGGAAACTGGCAGGGCTTACCTTCTAATCGGTCATGGCAGATTTAACTATAACATGTGACTTTGGAAATTAAGGCTAAAATTTGTAGATTCCAAAGGATTTTGATGTCATCTTTTGAATATTCCATACAGTAATTTTTGCTTCAGGCGTCTCCTTGGTGATATAAAAATAGTGACCGACAGAGTGAATGCAAGGGTGTGTGCACAGGACCATGGTGATGCTCTGCATCATTTCATTCATCACTTCTGTTCACTATGATGAAAGTTCAGCTTTGCATGGACATTCCTCGAATGTTTTCACATTTCCATTCTTGCTTTGGAATCCACCTCCCTTTTCTCAAGCTGAGTTATTCTTTCACACCTAGTTTGTGAAATGTAGTCCCCAGCCACCATCCATTTTCCATATTAATTCACTCTAGTTTTAATACATTTCTTAATTATAATTGCAAATGCTGTCATATGGAAGAAAGCTGCTAAATCCCTTGGCTAATAAAAAATAGACTGTGAAGTTAACACTTTGTAAAGACAAAGCACATCCAAAAAGTCTAAAGGACACTAATTCACAGCACCCTACCATAATTGAGTATTCATGGGCCTCACGATGTCAGACCTCATAGAGATTTGTCATTTATAGTAGTATATATATTTTTAGGCATCAGTAGAAAGTCAATAGGAAGTCTACAACAACTGCATTCTTGGATTTGAAGGCCACTTACACAATATCCCACATTGTTTTCATAATCCTAGGGGTGTTTTTTGATATAATACCAAAGACAAATGGAATCACTGAGCAATTCATTCAACATACATGCTGTCAGGCAGCTAAAAGATCTGGTCTTACTGAGCTGATCTAGTTATTCCTGCAAAAAGCCCACATACATTATTCCTACATGGCTTCCTCATGTGAGGAAAAGTAGTAAAGTCTATGAAAACAAAACAAAAATGCTATTAATAGAAGGAAGCCCCCCCCCGCTAAATTCAGTACTTTCCTTTGTAATTTAAGTGTAAATGTACCTAAAGTGGAACATTTGCCTTTCATTGATGAAATTCACAGTTAAAGATTCTCAACAATTTGCAAATTTACATTTTAGTACCAAGTACCCTGTGGCCTTCAACACAAAGTCATTTTTAAGTATAAATTAAAATAACTTGACCTAAAATTACAAAGTGATTTTTATTGGTATAAAATACATTCCATTTCTGCTCATTTAATGCACTGTTTAGGACTTCATTCCTGTATTCACTCTATCATACATTGTCAGGTACAGAGGCATGCACATACGTGAAGTCACATGCTCATGCTCATGCTCAGTTTTTTTTTTCTTTTTCTTTTCTTTACTTTTTTTTTAACTTAGCCTATCACTCTATTTGGCTTTTCTGAGATATGATCCTCCAAAATTTCTTAACAGTTTTTGTCTGACTCAGATTTCTCTGAGAATCCATTTCAAGCTAACTGTTCTCTCCATAGAAAGAATACACCACCCAAAATTTTCCCATGTTTTAGGAGGACATATTTTCCTCCTTTAACCTCCCTGCTACCAGCAGCCTGCCACCAACCATTTCTGTAATGAAGCATGTCATAGAGTCATGGTTAATAGCTCCATTTAAATTAAGTTCAAAGGGACAGAATTTTGTGTCCTTCTCAATTCTCACACTACTATAATTTGACCATAACAGAAACAGGATAGTTAAATGTACAATATAAAATAATTCCCTATTTGACTATAACAAACCAGTTCATGGCAGCACACGTTAATGCTGTTTACACAGAAATTAATGTAGTTCTTATAAGAATAACGTTTTATTGAAAATATTTTCTTCTCTCATACAATACATCCCAACCACAGTTTCCCCTCCCTCCATGCCTAGACCCCCCCATACACAAACACACTTCACTTCTCCCCAGATCTACTTGCAGTCCATATCCTCTCCATAAAAGAGCCTCCAAGAGACAACCACCAAACAGAAGAAAACAGGATACAATGCGATATGTCCAAGGCCCTCATATTGAGACTGGACAAAGCACCGCAAAAGGAGGAAAAAGGTCCCAAGATCAGACAAAAGTATCAGAGATACACCTACTCCCATTGTTGGGAGTCTCACAAAACACTTTTTTAAAAATCTATACTGATCAATAACCTATATGTATAAATCAAATCCTTTGCATCTAATTGGTGGCTTTATATATTTGCTGTAATTTTACAAGATGTAAACTTTCTGAAAAGAAAGAAATTTATTGAGTAAGACCTATATATCTTTAGAACCAAAATACGTGTTGAATTCTGTTTGAATAGAAACTTCATTTTGTACCAGTTTTGTTGTTGTTGTTGTTGCTGTTGTTGTTGTTGTTGTTGTTAATTCAGTTAACTTACCTCATTGAGTAGTTTGTTTTCTTTGAAGTATAGACTTATACATTCAATTTGTTTGTTATATTCAAATTTGTGAGTGGAAGAGTAATGCTGTGAATGGGTTATTACAGAAAATGGCAGAAAACCATCCTAAATTTTGACTCTTTCAGATTATAAATCTTAAAATTTACTCTGGCATCTACCTCTTTACTTTATACTTCAAACATCTGCTGACAAGTCTCATACAGAGATGCACATATGAATCATTCTTGGCTCAGTGTGTGATGACACTTTGTGAGGACATAAAATTTTCCCAAGTGAAAGGACTCCTGAATTTGCCACTTTTCCATCCTTGCGTTCCATATTTGATCATATTGAGTAATTTCAGATTCCACTTGGTATTTCAAATACTGGTAGTCTGCCAACCTTACCCCAGTAATCCAAACCATCCGCATCTGTACTTTCATTTCTCTGATATCAATAACCATTTCATTTCATTGGTTGCCATTCATCCCATCCCTGACCTGGCCATTCATCATTGGCTGACCAGCAACAGAAACAAAAGGTCAAGGATACTGTTGTTGTTATAAATTTGCCAAGAGAAACATGTTTCTTGTTAGTTAAGTCTATGCTACCTCTTCCCAATTTCCTATAGATTTGTCTTCAAATAGGATTCTAGTGAGAGGCTCAAGTAAGATAATAAAGAAATAAAACTTAGAAGCTTCTGTAACACAAGTCTTTCAAAACTACATTTTTTGAAGACTTTTCAAGATATATTCATTTCTAAGACAGTTTGAGTCTTGATTCCCCTGTGGATTTGCTTGTCAAATTATAATGTATACAGTAGAGGTACATATATGTGCATAAATATATGTGCATAATTTAACGGTAGAAAAGTGATATTACAGATTTGTGAGTTTAATATTTATTAAAAGAATCCATAAAGATATTATGTCCAGTAAATGTCTGACACTTTGTCATTTATAATTTGACTGATTGCTTTCAATAGCCAGAAAGTTAAATAACTCTCAAGAAATCCCACTGCATCTTTAGACTTATTTGTGAAAGAAAGAGAGAGAAGAAAGAAAAAAGAATTCCTTCTTTAAGATCAACTTAAATCTACCCGCATGAAATGCCTCTTTATTAGTATCAAATTCTAGAATCTAAAGAATCACAGTAGTAACTTACTTCTTCTATTAGAAATATGTTCACAAGTATGAAATCAGCTGTCAGATTTTTGAGCTTTTCTTCAGGTCCAATACATTCAAGTTCAACTATATCTTATAAATTATGACTGTTTCTTTTCTCCTTTGATCTTGGTTAGCTTCAGGTCACTTTTTGGTTTTGTAAAACTAATAAGGATAATGATATAAGTAAAAATAGAAGACACCCTACCAAGTAATTTGGACGAATTCAAATATGTAATATAACCTTGCACACATCTCATGGTCTAATTTTACATTTCTATTAGAAAACCCATTAAGCATGACTGGAAGTGATTTATTCTTTATTTTTTTTAAAAAAAAACATACTTCTATTTTTTTTCACAAAATTCAGTTATTTTCAAGATATTTATTTGTCCTTCCCCTAAAAATGAAAGAGAAAAGGAAATAAGGGATTAGAAAATATACCTTGGTACCTTGAGCAATTTGGACTCGACAAATGTCAACATGACATGAAAATTTCTCAAGAGATTTTTACCATTTTACCAGTGACTGGTTAATATTTCTCTCATTACCTATAGGACTTGACTCCTGTCATTGGGTGGAAATGGAGGAGACTTGGTATAGCTTCTATTTAGGAGTAGTTAACATGCCAAAGGATTTTGAAACTCATAGAAACTCTTAAAAATGATCAAATAGAACCGTAGCTTTGAAGAATTCAATGAATAACTAAGAAATTGCCACAAACCATCATTTTGTTCACAGACTAGAATGAAAAATACTAGAAGCACTGTCTATAGATAAAGTAGGTGGTTAAGCCCCACCTGAATTTCAATTCATTCATATGTTAGCAGTGGCTTTAAAACACATGACAATTTCTGATAATAGGGATAAAGCCAGAGCATGGGAGATGTTAGTCTGAGATGACATTTGTTGGAATTCGAAGCTCTAAGAAGTCAGTCACATACAGAACAACAATAGAATATCCAAGAAGAATTGCAGTAAGAGCCCATTATCAGCACTGTAGCAAAAGCCAGAGGCCTTGAGCCAGGCCAATGATTCAAGTCAATGAACACTTGAAAGTAAAGAAAAATGGACTAAAGGATAAACTATGTGACTCAATGGGCCACACTACAGCTTCCACGATGAGATTCTTCTCCTTTTATTGTTTGCTTGCTTATTATATTTGGTGTTCGATTTTTCTTTTAAATTTTGTTTTATCTTAGTGGGGACATTATAAGGGCAGAGCACAGATGAGAGAGCACAGGAAGATGAGTGGGATGGGGATGCATGGTGTGAAATCCACTATGAATCAATAAAGAAGTTTTAAAACTTTTAAATAATTTTTAAAAGAAGTCATTCACAAACAAGGATAAATTCCAAACCATCAAGAGATTAAGAACTCAGAAAGATGAACAAGGAAGGAAGTCCATTATTTCTGTTTAGGAGTAAGGAGAGAAGCCGTAAACAGAGTAAAGAATGCACGGAGGATTGCAACAATCACCAAGCATCACACTCGTGCTCCCCTGACACAAAGTCTAAATAGCTACTCTAAAGTTAGCATGGCCCTTATTTTCCATCTTTACACACACACACACACACACACACACACACACACACACACACACACACACACCCTTAAAACAACAACAACAACAATGAAAGGATACAGCCATAAAAGTACAAATACAGTATGATTATATTTCTGGGACAATACAGAATAAGCAGTTCCATACAGACAAAATACATACATACAGTTTTGGTTACCTGGGACAAAGTAGAGGAGGAGCAAATAAATGAGAAAATGATAATTATCAAATAGGTACAGAATTTATTCTTGACCATGTTAATCATGCGGGTTACATAACTAAATGTGTTTGAAATTGCTGAAATGTACATCTTAAAAGTGTTTATGGCATAAAAATCATATTGCAATACTTTTCTTTTAAATCCAAAAAAGTAAATGGCCCTTTTTATTATCTTTATCCTGGAAAAAAAGCAAGGGTTAATCCTCAGATACTCTCATTAGGAATGTCCTTTGCTCTCAAAGGAGTTGTGACTCCCCTCTTTTCTTCTCTTAACTCATGACAAGCTTCAAGACTGTCAGTTCCCAGGTATTAATGACCACTGATGGGCCTCAGCACTTTTGAAGAGCTCACACACTGGCAGCTCAGTATGTAGCCAGTTGATAGCTAGACAGCAGGTTCACTTTGGTGGTAGTTTCAATCCTAAATCCTTAACTAAAAGTAATTTTAAGACAGAACAAGGTCACACACTAGAAATAAATTCCATCATTTTCACTTCCTCCCTCTGAGATGTTAATGAGAGAAGCTGCTCTGCATAATATGGGGCATCTTCCAAATTCACAATGACATTATTGGCAGGATGAGAAGCAACTGAGAGAGAATCAAATCATCTCCCCCTCTGCTCCTTGCCATAACCTAAGAATCTGAAAATACTCTGTAGACACACAAATGATTCTTGTTACACCATGCAAATACAAAACACTGTAGATGAAATCATATTTTAATGAGATCCGTCTAGTGTTTTCACAACTAGACTCCCTTAGAAGAATTGACTTAGTTCAGTGATTAGAGCACTCCTGGCTCCAGCAACCTCAAAAAAAATGTCTAAAAAACAATGTCTAATAGACAAAGAGAAAGCCACAAAATCCTGAGGCCAGGTTTCGAATCAGAGCTCTGCTTCCTTACTGGTTGAATACCTACCCTCTTGCGATGGACCAATGAAACAGAAGAGACAGAAGAGAGGGTAGAGTATGACCTGTGGCCAGGCTAGTACCTTGAAAAGAAGTTTTTCTTTCAAGAGAGTTGAATCCATTTTAGCAGAAAATTTCAAGTAAAGTAATTCTGTATCTTTTCTTCTTCCTGGACAGTCAAAGAAAAAGAGCATTTCCTGGTTTTTATAAAAAGGTTTAATATCTTCATGTCTTCAAAGTGACCCAAGGGCCAGATTTAAAAGGATTTTAAAATTAAAATGACTATATTTCACAGATGATTATAGCCTTTTATTTCCAGGCAAACTTGACCTAAAGTCAGGCCTGCTCACAGCCTGAGCCCCTCATGTGAGAAACATCATACCATGTCACCCAGTGAAACATCCAAGCCAATACCCTGTGTCAAGAAGCTATTAGATGAAGCGCTTACTAAACGCTCCACTTCTTTGTAGCTGACAATTCTGTTTTGCCCACCCCAGTTGCCCTTTGGAGCACAGATGGCTGGAAAACACAAGGCTTTAATAGTTGATGCACATGATGTTTTATTGAAGCTATTTTGATGCAGCAATTTCAATGCTAAGGACATTCTACTGTGATCTAAGGGAAAGTCGTCATTTTTAAAAATTCTTTGAAGATTTCATACATTTATACAATTTATTTCAGTCATATTCATCTATCATTCATTACTTCATTACAACTTTCTCTAGTGCCCCCAACCCTGACATTCTCCAAATTTAATGTTCCCCCTGTGTTGTTGTTAATAATTTCTGAGTCCAATTAGTGTTGCTCCTATGTGTGTATATATGGGGCTATCTACTGGTATATGGGCAACCCACTAGTGACCATATCCCCAGAGGAGAGTGACTCTCATTCAACCAGCAACTATTGACTGGAAATTGCCCTGCCAAAGATTAGGCCTCAGAAGACCCTCTCCATTGTACTGGAAGAGTGTCAGGCTAGATATTATACAGGTCTTGTGCATGTAACCACAGGTGCTATAGTTGATGTGTACATCAGCCACATCATGTCAAAAGCATGCATTTCAAGAGGGAGAACAAAACCAGGCTACAGAAACCCACAGAGATCGCTGACCTGAACAAGGAGGAGCTAATGGGGCCCCAGAGTGATAGCTGGGAATCCAGCATTGGACCGACTCAGACCCCCTGAACATGGGTCTCAGTTAGAAGGCCTGGGCAGTCTAAGAGACTTCTGACAGTGGAATCAGAATGTATCCCTGGTGCACAAAAGGACTTTGGGAGCATATTCCCCATGGAGGGATACTCCCTTAACCTAGAGGCAGGAGGGAGGGCCTAGTCCCTACTCCAAATGACTTGACAGATTTACATAACCCCTCATGGAAGACATCACCCTCCCTGTGGAGTGGGAGGGGGAATGGGATGGGAGGGTGGTCGGGAGGCATGGGAGGGTAAGAAAGAGGGAAGGAGGGAGGGATGAAGGGAGAGGGAACTGGGATCGATATGTAAAATAAGAAAAAGAAAAAATAAGTCTGCATTTCACAGTTCTCCCCCTAATCCATAAGCTCTGGCATTATTTATCTATTCTTCTGTGATGTTGCCTAAGCCTTAGATGGCGGGAGGTTAACATAAATTACTCATCCATAGCTGATCACCAACAGTCACTTATTCTTGGTATTTTCACCAGATATTAAGTCATTGTATTATCTACTACCCACTGCAAAAATACCCTTCTTTTACCAAAACTGACATCAGAACATTCTATGTATATAAACATAAATGTTTAAAAAGCAGTTTGACGACATGACCATTTAACATTACAACTATAGCTTTCCCCAAGGACCTATAATCCTCTAGTCATGTACCTTTGACCAAGTTTACTTCATCAGGCATGACATCCTTCCTGTGGAACAAAAGGTTTTGTATTCAATCAGAATGTGATTGATTGGTTACTTCATAATTTTCATAGCAGTATGACATCAACGGGTACATTCTGCCAGCCAGATCAGTATTGTAACATGCAGAGAAAACTCCCATATATTTAAGTTAAGAGACCTTTTTACATTTTTATCAATGACTATGCACACAGATGTCCTTACATTATCTCTGAGTCCGGGGTTGGGTTATGTGTCCAGTACAAGTGTTGATAGGAAGACACAGTGTTTTTACATTTCTGTATGATAGGGTTATCAAACTAAAAATCAGAATGTCCCTTTGCAGCAGCTGCTTTTTCAGCTCCAAGGCCAATGGTTCTTAAATCTTAACTCTGCATCAGAATCACCAGCTGAATTTGTTAAAAATAAAATCCCCAATCACTACTTCCCAGTGTCAGAATTCTGGTTTAGAAGGATAAGAGAGAGCTCCCAGAATACTGCACATGGACTAGAATCTAATGGTCCTGATGCACATGGCCAGGGAATAGAGTTTTTTATTGTCTTCCTGCATTACTTCCCACCAAAGCAAGACATGTAACCACCTTGACACCATCTTTTAAGGAGATCCACGGAAAGAGTGAGTCAACTTTGGCTTCCCACTGACTAAATGATCCCAGTGCAGTCCTTTTAATTGCCACAAGCTGAGTCATGAATTGATGTGTCTACTGAGATTTCTCTTGTTCAATGATACTAATGATTCCCTATTTTTTTTTTTACTTGCTACTCGTGGACAATTGTGCACCATAGAAACAGAGATACCAGACATAGGTAAGCAAATCACACAAGCAGCTACCTAATGACCCTCTTACCTAAGAAACCATCCTGGAATAATGTGCAATAGGGGTGCTTGCTCCTTAAGGTTGAAGAAATAGTATGAAAGTGAATTTGGAAATTAAATACAGGTAAGTATATTCCAAAAAAGAAGGTCAGTATATTCAGTAAGAATTTACTGAAGGAAAGAAAACACTCAGAAAAGAAAATAAGATAAATGAGAGACTGCAGTTCAGTATGTCATCAGAAAGTAAGGCCAAAAGTCTCATCCAAGTCTTAAAAATATAGTAGTTGTCAATTATATTAAGAACAGTGACCATACTGTTCTTCATTTTTTAACTAAGAGTTGCTTTTTTGCATTTGATAACTTTCTTTAATAACATCTTTTTCCTTTGATATATCTAAATGGGTTCTATTTTCTCTCACCAAAGGAAATAATTGAAAATCTCTAAACTGACCATTTACAGGCAATGCCACATAGCACTGAAATTAGTGATAAAGATTTCTATTCAACTCATTTATGTATTACACCTGTCATAACTATTCAAACTTTCTGAAATTTCAAAGGAAAATATTGAATTTGTGCCAGTTGTCATCAAAATATCACAGTAGAGTGTGGAATATGGATTGTATTTGGGAGATGTTTATTCCCAAATGCTGGTGCACAAAATCAGTCTTGTTGCTGTGTCATTGCTGATTCTTTAAGAAAATTTAGTTGGTTGCCAGTTTGCTTACTGGTGAACTATTGCATGTTAAAAGTATGTGTTAATTCTCCATTTAACAATCCATGTGATTTTAAGTAATATGAATGAAGTAATCACTGCTAACTTGAAGATCAATAGTTTGAAAATAAACCTAACTAGAATGTGACACTGTAGGTCTAACACCTAGATTGCAAAGGAAATCCTCATATCTGTCAAATTGATACGTATTTAGTCATGATGGAGTAAAGCAAACAGGATTGTAGTTCAGCAAGTTTGCATATTTTCAGAAAGCTCAAAGAAACCATTGTCAATAGAGCTGCAGTGTACTTGGAAATGGCATGAAATTTCATATCAATACAGGGTATATTTCTGTTGAGAAAATAACATTAGTCAGATTTGAATTTGTTATGTTTGGCTATTCCCTTTTCTGAAAGCCAATATATAAAGATAAAGGACAACCTTGATGAAAAAAAAATATGACAAGTTACTCAGGAAAAGGTTAGAACACTGGTAATCTATTCTACTTTCAAATCAAGGGTGTTCTGTTGACTTTTCGCACACACAGTCACATGTGACCTAATCTAATCTTAGTAAGGGCACAGAACTGTTAGTAACCTTGGGCAAGCCCCTTATGGTTCTGGGTTTCCCCGGCTGAAATTTGAGATGAATACTAATTCTAACTTAGCTTACAGGCACATTGGAGATATTCAATAATGAATGAATGTAATGCATTCCAAAGTACTTTTGTGTGAATAACATTTCTCTTGGAAAAATAGCCCATGTACCCTACCTAAACAAAGCATGATTAATCTGGCTCAGTTGAAACAGCACAAATTGGCTACCAAAGTATAAAGGTTATTTCCAGGAAAGGTTGCAACCCATCCTTTACTGTAAGAAAATATAAGTATGGTGGAGAAATATTATTCTGAAGGCAAAAAATGAACTAAATACATAAAACGCTTTCCTCATCCACCTATTTGAGAAGTCAGCTGCAGAGATGATTTGCTGGTAAAGCTGCCAAATCAATTTTGGAGTCTGGTAGTGTCCTTTACAATTTATGTAGAGCACCTGTCATGGTGGTTCCAGGGTTGAAAGACGTCCCTGGAATCTACTGAGTTATTTTACTAAAAGAAGGCAAGTAGATAAAATAGCCTATTCCAATTGAATCCAATTTTCTTCCAGTACAAAACTATAAGCTGAGTTTCAAAGTTACCATTTGCCAACTTTATAATTATTAACACACAAAAATATGTTTAGAGGGCAATTGAAATGGCACCAATGAATGCTCCAGTAAGAGACAATGTGCGTTTGGATTAGTGACAGCACAGAAAAGGGAACATACTGCAGAAGAAGTTAGAAAGTAGAAGGTAACAACAAAAAATTATGTTCTATACATGTGAGAAATGGTAGAAAGGAATTGGAAAAGAACGATATCTTACTTGAGGTGTAACAAGTAGGAACAAAGCAGAGTTCTCCACACTAAATATATTAGAAATAAAGAGGAAATAGTTACTCTCTTGCTAATTATTACAATGTATTAGACTGGGTGACACTGATACCTAAGCAAGTCATTTAATTTGTATGTGTTCTCCCTAAGTAGTATGCAAATAATAAAATGCAGAGATTTAGGGAAGGCTTCCTTCATGGAAGACATTAAAAGCATGTGAGAATAGATGAAGTAAAGAGGTTTAGTATTCTGCATAAAAAATTTAGAACATCTCTAACTATGGAAGTAAGTGATCAGAATAATTATAAAGACACTATGGCTAAAATGGATACAACTTCAAAAACACCTTCTATGTGACAGACAACAAATCGAATCTATGTCCACAGCCATGTGATTACGTACGCTGGTTAATTGTGACAACATAACACAAAGTAGAGTCACTTGGGTAGAGGGAACCTCAACTGAGAAACTGCCTCCATCAGATGGTCTGTGGGTCATTGTCATAATTACTGATTGGTGTGGGTGGGCTCAGCCCACTATAAGCAGTGTCACCACTAGGTGGGTCATCCAGAGTGGTATAAGAAGTGAGGCCTAGTAATTCATGGAGTGCAAGCCACTAAGCAGAATTTTTCTATGGTCTTTGATTCACTTCCTGATCCATTTTCCTGCCTTGGGTTCCCACCTTAGCTTCACTAAATTAGGTGGACTCTGACTTGTAAGAGGTAATAAACCCATTCTTCCCCGGATGTGTCTTATGATTGATATTTATCATGGCAACCAAAACAACAACAAAAACTAGAAAGCCATGGTCATACCTTAGAAATACTACATTTCATCAGTGTCTGACAGAAGGAAAAGTGTTAGAGAGTGTTGGTGAGTTCAAAGGGAGAATTTGGAAATTTAACCATGTATTTCTGACACAGCCCTCCAAGATCAACAATCCTCTAGCTTGAAACAGGCATTTTGATTGATAACAGACACCTAGGAAGATGTCAGTGTCCCCAAGGAAGGTAAAAAGAGGAGAAGAGTATGTTTATTGAAGATGGAGAAGGAAGTGAGAAAAATAATAGCTGTGTTAAATTTAGTGAGATTGAGGTATCATCCAGCTGATGATTGGATAATGGAATATGAAAAGTGTCTCCTGGCATATTTTCCCTTTTGTTTTTTTCTACTGTCAGTGGACAATATGTTAAGCCAGAAGACACATAAATTATTTCATCTATTAAAGTATTTTTTCCATTTGTTACAAAAATCTGACTGGTGGGTGCAAGTTGAACATATTATTTCTAATAATTTTTTTTCTCTTCCCTAGCACAAGCCCTGCACACAAGTACTATCTGGCTATGGACCCTATGTCTGAATCACTCTACTTATCAGACACCAATACTCGAAAAGTCTACAAACTGAAATCACTTGTGGAAACAAAAGATCTGTCTAAGAATTTTGAGGTAGTGGCGGGAACAGGCGATCAGTGCCTTCCCTTTGATCAGAGTCACTGTGGAGATGGTGACAAAGCCTCGGAAGCATCATTGAACAGCCCTCGAGGTAAAATAAACAAAATTCCATTCCTTAATTGACTGCATATTTTGTTTGACTTCACTGCATCTTGAAGCTATTGTCATCCTATACTCTATCTCAACATTCTGCCTCTCGTAGACAGATTTTCCATATATTACAGAAGATAGGTACATCAAGACAAATGTTTAGATGATATGCATTAGTATGATCATGATTGTTCTCCAATGATGGATATGCTTTTTATTGTGATTAACAAATAACTAATGCCCAGAGTCATTGAAGTGCCTTTCAGGATATCTACCCTGTTCTGGATATTGTTTTCTGGGAACTCCACTTATAAGCTCCAGCGCCTATAGAGTTAACTGGTTCCAGCTTAGAGCCCCCAGTCCTCTCCTTTCTATGGCCTGTATTGGGGCTAATGAGGTCTGTTCCCAACTTCTACCACTGTCAGAAATGTTGACTATCCCAGAGCATCCCTATGTTTTACTTAACAAACATTAATGAACCTTTCTTCCTTCAAAGTATCTGTATTATTTTTAGGCTACATTTTTTTACTTACATTAGCTCTAGGATAAAAGATTCCAATTATTTTGCCTATAATGGGAGTTTAACCTTATTTTAAAACTTACTCCCCTATCTTGTACGACCAACCTTTACCTCAGTTGCCTGGAATTTAATGAACAAGTCTGTGTCTCCCAATTAACTTCATAATTTTATAGTATTCAGTCGTATGTCCACCTTTAGACTTATACATTTATGAATGGTCTGTCACTATATATCATCTGTCTCATCTACTTACTTAGACTTTGTTCTTTCTCCCAGGGTTTTATGCATGCATGTGTGCATATTTATTTTAGTGAGGTTTTGTTTTTTGTTTTTGATTTTTGAAGGCAGGGTTTCTCTGTGTAGCTTTGGAGCCTCTCCTGGCACTCACTCAGTAGACCAGACTGGCCTTGAACTCACGGAAATCCACCTGCCTTTGCCTTCCAAGTGCTGGGGTTAAAGGGGTGCACCACCACTACCTGGCTGTTTTAGTGAGTTTTACAAAGTTTCATGTCATTGGATTTCACAAAACCAGCATTAAGTGTTAAACATACTACACCCTTATTGCAAAACACAAAACAAAGCAAAGAACAAAAGGAAGAGTGAAATGTTTTTAACTAAAATCAGCATACATTTACCACATATAGAAAATTATCATTAACATTAGAATATTTATTCTTTTAGAATTTTTTCATGTGAAGCATATGTTTTAATTCTATTAGAGTAGATTCATAGTATATATTGCCATTCTGTAATGTGTTTTTCATACTTAGTGTATTATAAATATGTCAATAAGTACTGTAAGGCCAATGTATTTAATTTGTTAGAAAGTCACTTAGTATTTCAAATATTAAGAGGTCATTCTATAGCCATTTGACATTGGCCATACTGGAATTAAATCCCAACTCCTATGATAGTTCAAAGTCTTCAGGTTCTTCAACTGCCATGTCTCTGTTAAAAAGCCCTTCTGGCCAACCCCACTCGTATTTCTTAAGCAGTATCTACACTATGCAATTAACACTTGGTTGTATTTTGTCTTCTTCATGAATTTTCTATCCTTCATGAATAGAAAGATTTTTTGTATAGAACTTTGCAAAGTGAAACTACATCTAATATTTTATAACTTTACCCATCCCTCCACCAATCCTGAGCACTATATAGAAATCCTCAAATGTGTTTATTTTCTAATTGATCAATTTAAAAACTCTTATTTATGCCAGGTATTCCCCCAAGGGAATGTAAATCTCCTAAGTATTATAGTAAAGTGTTTCTTCTTCTCTGCATCCACACAGTGGGCCTACAATAAATATTCAATGAGTAAATGAAAAACTCAGGTGCAACTTATAATCAACTCATCTCTCAAAAAAAAATATCAGGTTGGGTCTTACCTTTTATACAGATTTAAAACTCTTGTGGGTA
Organism: Cricetiscus sungorus; assembly: GCA_030556225.1. NCBI lineage: Eukaryota > Metazoa > Chordata > Mammalia > Rodentia > Cricetidae > Cricetiscus > Cricetiscus sungorus. Next base: position 23,656,234 of record JANBXA010000726.1, read on the forward strand.
TTATAAAGATTTCTGCATAAGCAATAAGGAAGAATCAGGCTTGTATTGTGCCCGAAATTGACATCCCTCGGAGTTGCTGCTAGTCTGAAAACCATTCATCTCACCTACCGCATTCAACCTGCTACATAGAGAATGACTATCTCTGCTTATTCAGATAAAGCAAAGAGTTGGTTCGGTATAGGTTTTCTGCTTGGGAAGCGGCAATAAGAGCCCTGATGAGCAGGATTTACATGAACTCTTGAAGTATCAGTAATTAGAGTGTCAAAATATATATGTCTATTAAAGCTTATCTCAAACTCAGTTTTTCTTCTTGTCAAATCCAGCAGTGTGTTTTCTTTCATCTTGATGTACTCATCTTTCTTTACATGAGTGGCCTTTACCATCCTCTAATACACTTTCAAAGCAGCCTTGAGTATATCAGGCTCAGACCGACAGCTGATTGTCTGAACTCATCTGAATAACTTTCACATACTTTTCCTGATGCTGATATTTTAAAATTTGTCCAGATCCAATGAATAAAATAGAATTCTTAAAGAAGTGGAAGTTATGGTATTTATTATATAGGAATATACTATATCCCCTTTGACCACAGAAACAATGTTTGATATCCTGATAGTGAGTTTTAAAATCACTTCGATTATGGAATCTTGGTGCACACATCAGTCACCTTCAACATACTAGTGAGAAACTCGAGTGTCCAGCTGCAACTCCTATCTCCACGATGAACCTACACAACACTCACCCTTGTCATTAAATCTTAAGTGAGAGTCTTACATGGAATACTATGAGACAATTTTATAGACTTCTGTAGAAGGAAAATTCATGCAAGAAGTTATGAAATTGTAGTGTGCAAATTGAGAAAAGAGTATTACTAATTGGTAATTTCATCTTTGAAGTTTTTTTTGCAAATTCTTTGTCTCTCAAGAAAGTGTAAGTTGTTTGTAGTTTTGCTTTACAACTGCCATGTGCACCAGCTCCGTCTTGCCACCCCTTTGGATTGCTAAATAGACTTGAATTTTTCCCCGTACACACAAGCTCATAATGAAAAGCTGCAGATCAGTAGAAAATAGAAATGTATATCTGGGGAGTACCATTTCTAGGTTGGGAAAGAAAGCTTGCTCTAAGATGGAAGATCTCAACCTAGGTTGACATATCAGATACCCTGCATAACAGATATACACATTACAATTCACAACAGTAGCAAATTACAGTTATGAAATGGCAACATAACTAATTTTATGGTTGAGATCACCACAACACGAGGAACTATATTAAAGTGTCTCAGAATTAGGAAACTTGAGAACCACTGCTCTATTACGTTAACAAGCAACATATTGCAATTTTAGGCAGACTTTGGAACATGTCCTTAACTACACAAGGTACAGCTAGGAAATGTTGATTAGCAAGGCAGTTCATTAATTTTCTAAAGCTAAGCTGAAAATATTGCATTTGAGAGTCATTGTCCTAAAGTTGGAGTAAATTATTAAATCCTATCAAAAGCCTACTAGCCAAAGTTCACAGATCAGAAACTGTGCTGTGTTACACTTTGGTTTGTTCATTTGTTTGTGTTTGTGAGAAATGGCAGCTGATTGAGAATTCCAGGCTAGAAAGCCTGAGTTTTCTTGATTTATCCATATAATGTCCATGTTTTCCTTGAATGGCTGTACAAGTCACTATCTCTTACTAAAGTTCCCTTTTCCTCAACACTAAAATAGACAATAATGCCATCAATTACTTTTGATTCAGCATGAGTTTTGACACAATACCATGAAATTTCTCCCATGTAAGATGAAGAGCTCGGGATGGTCTCTTTTCAGGTTCTAATGGTTACAGTGAACATTGCTATAGCATGTCGAGTGCCTACTATATGCATTTCAGTCTAGTAGATGTTTTCTACACACTATGACTCCTATTGTAGAAGAGGAAACAGAAACTCAGATAGGGTAAGAGATTTGCAGGAATACAAATACCAGAATTCAAACCAAATTAGCCTCATTTATAAAACATCTTCTATGAAAAGACAAAAATGAAGAATAGCACTATCCCACACTCCACACTTTGTACTAAAATTCAGGATCTCTGGAGATGATACAAATTTGTAATCTAGTAAGATGCAGTCAACAGTCAGGTTTCCTTTTCCTATTACATTTTCTCTGATTTTTTTCCAAACAAATTGTGTACTGATAGTGTACCATATAGCATTCACATAGTCTGTAAATGTAATTATTCAAATAAATTTCCAGGAAACCTTGTCACATCTTTTTGTAAGTTTCAGCAACTAGGAACATCACCAAATTTTTCTTCAGGGACTAAGGCAGGATACCTACATTTTATTAAATGTCCTGACTGCAGTAGTAACTACAAATTTTGTTTGAAGAAAAGAATGGGAGCATCCTAAAATAGAATTTCATATGATAATGCCTTGGTTCTTCTCCAGGAAGAAACTTTATTTCTTCCAATGGGATATTCTTTGATTTGAATCACAATAAAAAGAAACATTTGTAATTTTCCTCATCAATACTTCCATAGGTTTAGCAAAGGAGTTGAAGGAATATCATTCCCCAGCATTGTATATGAGTTTGAATTGACTTAGAAAGATGCTTTTAAAACATGCATGGATGATGTCGTTGAGACTTAGGTTCCATTTATTATTTTTACTGCAACTTTCTTTAATTCTACGGAGAACTCAAACTAATGAGTCATGTAATAGATGACCAAGTACTTAAGCAGAATGTGAAATGGTACTAGGTGGAGTTATAAAACAAAATTTGTGACAAGCTGAATTCACTTGTGTTTTTCCAAGTAGATACAAAGGGTGAAGGATTGACAGGACATGCTAAAATTAATCAATGACTTAATATGGTTTTCTATGACCTCACCACAGATTATATCTCTCTTCAAATGTGTCTTTAAATAAATTGACCTCAGAAGCCAGCAGGGCTTAGACAATATCAGTTGAGGGCAGTTTTTCTATCAAAGAGGAAAAAATTCTTAAGTCTTTACACCTTTAAAAGGTGGCTTTAGGGTATTCATGAAACTAGCTACATAATTCCTTTTAGCTTTATGGGAAATATGGAATCCTAATCTTCTACTCTTTCCTTGGCATCTGCATACAATTCCCAAATACTGTATTTGTGATTAATGAAAAGGTTATAAGGCAGCAATTAGTGACTTCTTGTTGGCATCAGTCATGTCTATAAGGAAGAGAACATAGTAGAGAAATAGGAAATGATTGGGTTCTCCAGTGCAGTGAGGGCACTAATGATTTCCCTACATTCCTTTAGCATACATGCAATTATGATTTCTTGGTGACAACCATTTGGAGGTATAAGAAGGATATTTCTGAATAAAATTATAGACAAGCCTCAGCAATAGTAAAACAAATGTTGTATTTAAGATTCTGAAAAATAATTCATGTTTTATTTTATAGTTAAAAATATTTCAGGCTAATGGCAGAAGCAAGGGAGGAGTAAGAATTTATGATCTTATCCTATAGTCAGAAGATTTGAGCCAGGCAGTGGTGGCACACGCCTTTAATCCCAGCACTGGGGAGGCAGAGGTAGACAGAACTCTGTGAGTTCAAGGCCAGCTTGGTCTACAGTGCAAGTTCCAGGACAACCAGGACTGTTGTACAGAGAAACCCTGTGTCAAAAAAAAAAAGATTTCAAACATGAATAGAGGGGAGAACAACAGGACTCATATGAACTCATAGAGACTGTGACAACAGACACAAGACTTGCATAGGTTCAAACCAGACCAAATCACAGCACAGAGACAGGGAAGTAGATGAAAAATACCACTCTTAACCAGGAAGCTATTTTCTCTAATGGGTATATCAACCACACTCCAGAGCAGGTCTTGTGCTCTGGAGTAGTTGACCAGCACAAAGGAGCCTCCTCCATGGGGGCGGGGGGGGGGGTCTGTGGGCTTTATGATTCGTTTCATATGGTTTAGGTAGTTTTTGTCTTGCTGGGAATTTTTGTTTTGTTTTGAAAGAGAAAACAAAGTTGGATGGGTGAGAAGATGGGGAGACTCTAGGAGGAAATGGGAAGGGAAAGAATAAATCTAAGAATTGTAGCAGTGAGGATGCTGTGAGGATACAGTGAGCCACAAATTGTCTACAACACCCATGCCCTCCTCAGTGAAATCAATAAATATGCTGATTTGAAAATTTGGGGTCCTTAGTTTTTTAAATACATCTGTGATCTGACAATGTCTTTGCTTATGAGACTGAGGAAATTGGGCACCATAATGAATATTGTTTTAAATGATGAGAACCACATGTTTGAGATTATGTACCAATAACAAAGCTCTAAACAGTCCAAATGAAATTAAGTATTTCTCCATTTTAAGTTCTTTAAACTCTGCTAAAAATGGCCAGGCACTACTCTCAACTATTTAATGTACCAGAGTTCTTTAAATATTGCTTTCCACTTCTAGGAGAAAACATCCATTGTACATATTTTCCTGACATTAAACTTAACAAAAAAAATTCTAAAAGAAGAAAAAGAACAAAATGTGTTGTAGGGAAAATATTTTAAATAGAATGGGAATAGGAAAGAGAACAAAGAAATGGCCCTAAGATCAGGATAAGGGTAAGAGGTACAGGAGTCATGAATCTCAGGGCTTTCAAAGAAGCACATCTTTCCTGCTAAAAGAATTGAAATCAGGCACTCTTTGAGAGAATTGCATAAATAAAATCTGCATTCTAAATAATATCAGAAGTCAGTCACCTGTGGCAAAATTCACAGCTTAGTTGCAATATTCTTCCTATGCAACTTTTTTAATCCAACATCCTTATTAGGATTAGCAGCAGCTTATAAAAACTGTTTTTGACACTCTTAAACTTCAGGCAAAATTCTTTTTAGGCCCTCAATAATGCTTTGATTTTTTTTAGCTGCATGGTATTCTTCAATGTTATTAATTAGTGAAAAACTAAAAACTTAATAATTTACCAGTAATTTAATAGCATGTAGCACATATGAAGAAATATCACACAGCCATTAAAAAGGCATAAAAATGTGTTATATTTATAAACTAAGTTTTTAGTGGGCTAGAGCAGAAGACATTCAGTTACCTGTTATCCAACCACAATGAGAGCTTAGCCTGTTTATGTATGCACTTGTCCAAATGTATCTGCTAACAATGATCGAAAGAATACAACCTTCCCGCTCCCTCCCTCATACCCATTTGTTTTAAAGCCATGGATGCTTTAGTAAACGATCTCTTACCAATTCTTTGAAAATTATAGTATTTTAGGGGTCAAATATACTGATAACTATCCAGGTTCTAGAATCAAACTGAACAGATGCAAAACCCAGAGCCTTCACTCTTGGGAAAGTTGTCTAACTTTTCTGAGCTAAGATTCCTTAAAGTGAGAACACTAGTGGTGTTCACACAATTGATTTGTTCAATAAAGCACATAATAAAAAATATAAAACTCCCTAATAAAAATTGCCTAATGAAATATCTTGAATGGAGTGTGTACACGGTAAATATTACCTGTAGTTCTTATCAGTATTGTTGTGTTGTTACTAATGATAATTACAATAGTTGCCAGCACAGTGGACAGGTGACTTTGGAAAGAAGTATTCTGTGTATCCTAGGGAAAGATGGGGCCGCAAGAGAATTAGGAGTCAAGACAAGTTAGGATACAGCTGTTGTGTGTGATTTAATTAAGTTCCGGTTCTCATTTGTGTTAGGTAGTGTCCCAAAAGTCACCTGTAGTCAAAATAATTCCCCTTTTATTCACCATAAAATGTATTCTGCTAGAATTCTATTCAGATGAGAACTTACTGTTCAGAGAAGGGAATTATCTGGGAAAGCAGCACATTACTTCATCATTTAAACACTTCCTAGGAACCTTGAGGGCATGGAATATGAATATGTTTAGATAGAAAAGATCACCTGAAGACAGAAGATAGGATGTACTCAAGGCAATGTGGAAAAAAAAACTAGTGCTAGATAGGTGGTAGAAAAAGAGAACAGTGAAGAAATGTGGTGATATAAGAGTGAAATAAAATCATTGGTATCCATGGAAGATGTTCAAGTCTCTTATATAAAATGGCATTGTATTTGCATGTGATCTATGCACATTCTTTCTTATCCTTTAAATCATCTCAAGATTGCATACAATATCTAATACAATGTAAATGCTATGTAAATGATTGTTATGTTGTATTGTTTAGGAAATAACAAGAAAAAACTCTGTAAGCATTCAGTGCAGATACAATTTCTTAGTATTTTCCATCAACAGTTAGTTGGATCCAAGGGTGTAGAATTCACATGTACAAAGAGCTAGCTGCATTGTATCTGTACAGTACTGTCAAGAATACAACTTATATTCCTCCCACCTCATTTAAAGACAGCAAGCGTAGATCTTTGATTCTTTTATTATTTTTATTTATTGAAGACTACTACCCAAACTAATTTGACTTATCACAACCCCTCAGTGTCAGGCATTTCCCATCTGTCCACTTAACAATCACCTCAACTGATTTCAAAGAAAACTCCCCAGCCAAAAAATAAAATAATGACAGAGATCACACACTAACAGGCTGCAAATCATTTAAATCATATTTTGAGTGGTGTATTATGGTAACCTATAAATAACTAATTGCGTAAAATTGCTTTAGTAGTTTCTAGATGGCAGCTTTAATTAAAAGCACCAGAGACATTTAGAAGTTTAGAAATGGATGGCATGTAATTTGCCCTTTTACCAACCATAAAATGGTAATTAAGGAATTTGATTCACTTCTTCCTATTAAAAGTTTTATGAGAATAGCAAGTTCCTTCTAAATACAGTTTCTCTTCAGCAGAAGGTAGTAAGTTTGCTTTATCAGTCTTCTCCAGCAGAGTAAGATGTTTTAATGCACAAATTCTTCAGAAGTTAATTAGGATGTTTCCTTTCATGTAAAGTGTTTGTTTTTAAGGCTCTAAAACATGAAAAAGTATTAGAGTTAAAACTTTGACCATAGCCCTGTATTCTTTCAAGATCAGTACGAGATGACCCTGTAATTCCCCATTTGGCAAATGTATGGTACTGAGCATGAAATCAAAGAAATGGAAAGTCACTTCCTTATTAATCTAGCACAGGTTGGTGTTTTCTGGAGGAATCTTCTATCTACACTGCACTGACATTCCGGAGAATCTGACATATTAACTCGACAGCACAGGAAGCAATCATCAGATGTTTTTAGCTTCATTAATCTTCTAGAAATACAAAATAAATGAACAGGTGTACAGAGTAAAACTCCAACAACATAAAGTAAACCAACACATCTTTCAAAATCTGTGACTTTAACATCACCATGGGCTAAATCACATCTGAATATGGAGCCATAAAGTTTATTTTTATTTTTTAATTGAACAATTGATAGCATTTGGGGGCCACTTCATCCAAGGATTACAGATGGTACATACAAGAAAGGCAGCTGCCGTTTTGGTTTTAAATCAAAGAAAAGGAGTTTTACAAGTTATCTATGCAAGCAACAAACTGGTAAAGTGGGGATGGCTTCAGTGTCTCCTCTTCTGTTTTTCTCTCAGTGTCTCCATGCAGCTCACATTTTGTCTCCCCTGGATATAAATCTAACTTTTCCTCCTCTTTCACACCAATCAGAAACAAATAAGCATATAGTAGTATCTCTTTTACTATACTAGCAGAGAATAGTGCCATGAAGAGAGTGTTTCCTTACTGATGTTCTAGCAAATAGTGATAGAAAAGAAAAGCAAACCTATTACTTATACTATCATTTTAAATATTTCTATGCAAAGTGGTGTCCCCTTACTATCTGCATCTAAAGGCTGATTACTCCCCCATATGACCCCATGCCTTACTAACCTCTGGGGCATAATGAAAATACAAAATAACGTCCAGTGAATAGTTCAGAACACAAAGTGCCATCGAGTGTGTGCTGTAGATCTGCAAAGATGTGAGTGCAGTGTGTACTTATGGCGGGAGAAATTTGGAAGGAAGCATGTCTAAATATCTATGATCGTTGCTACACAATGAATTGTTGGTCATTTTGATTTTATTCTCTTTAAATTTCTGAGTAGGGATGGAGATATATTGCATTTTCCCTTACATGTACAGAGCTTTGGGGTTCAGCTGCAGCACCACAAAATTACAGAATTATGCTATTTTTTGTAAATGAATAGAACACCAAGTATTATGTTCTAATTGATTAAGTGCTTAGCTATGAAGTAAAATGTAGCTGTTGAGTATGCACATATATACATACCCCCCCTCAGTATTTCAACACACAAATATGCACTATCTCATCCTATATCCTGATCTCTGGAGACATGGGTCTTTGTTTTCATGGATGACAGCTCTTCAGGAAAGAATATCACACTATAAAAACTTGACAATGTGTTATTGTCATCTGAGCATTTGAAAGAACACCTGATGATGGTGTCACACCATAAGTCAAGGAAGAAGTGTAAATAAAAAAACATTGCAATCCTAGCAGCCTGATAGTAAAAATATTTAATTACATATATTTTTAAAGGCATATAAAGAACTTAAATTTTAAGTAACCCATAATGTCACCATCAATCTGGCTAAGCCTAATTGGTCTTGAAAAATATAAAAGTATTAAGTCTCAATTGCTTGAAAGTTTGAATTGTAATGTATGAAGAGAAATATCTTCCCAATCCTCTAACAGTAAGTCATTTTAACAATTTGTTGCAAGTCCATCCAGTCCTATACATTTTTTCCTTACACAAAGAATGTACACTATTGTGATTATTTCCTGTCTAACTTATGATATCGTAGTATATAACATTTTTACTATTTTATTGTGCATTTCTCAAGAAATACATACAGTCATGTGCAACCAACATATATCTTATGATGTTATATATCAAACCCAAGTTCTCAGACATGCCAAACAAACTCGGCTATGGAGTTCAATTACATTAAAAAAATTTTATTGTTTGAAGATTTCATACATGTCTATAATGCATTTTGAACAAACTTTTCCCCTATTCCTCCAGCTACATAAATTTTGAATGTACAAAACTAATGCTACATATTATTTGTAGATATATGGATATGCAAATGTGTTTTAAAATGGGTAAGAATGATACCCACTAACTTCAGAATAGTGGTAATTCTAAGGAAGTGGGTGGAAGACTGAAGTGGTGGTGATTTGCCTTTATCTATGATATAATTTTTGTTTTCTGATGCAGGAACAAAACCGTAACATAAGTTTAATTTGAGTAATAGGTGCATGAGTGTCAATAGTATTGTATTCCAACACGTCTACCACTTGAAATGTTGCATACTTTTAAAACATTTTGAATCAGATAGTGGGTTAGAGAACAACTTAAAAATTTATACCTGACAATTCCATTTTCAAAAAGTATTTTATTTTGCTTCGTTTTAAACAAGGCTTTTCTCGCTCAGGTAGTCAGAATATTTAACATCATATGAGGCGCAGGTAACAATACCAATATGTGAGAACATTTAAGAGTATCAGCCTTAAAACAGGGTTACTTGTATTCATCTCTTATTTCCTGAACTTACTGTATTTAAGCCTCTCCTGAAGGTTTACCAGCACTTTTCATACATGGTCATACTCAGAGTTGCCTAAACGGCTGACTGTGAACTTCCAGAAAAAAACATTAATGTAATGAGTCAACTTTATCATTAACCAAAGTCACTGTTTCCTTGGAGCGAGTTCTGGCCCATTTACAGCTTCTCCCTGAGGAATCACAGGATTAACCACTCAAATGTGAGGTTATCTTCCGGCCTCAAATATCAAAGCCTAGCCACGAAGCTACAATGTTATTTGCTCTATTTTTCTTCCAGTTTCATTTACTGGCTATTCCATTTGGTTTTGCAAAATCTTGTTAAAGTGTGTAATGGATTTGGGGGAAAGGAAGGTGGGTAGGTGGCCCAATTTTCCCAGTATTTACTCAGGAAAGGCAGCTGATTATAACAGTCATTTCCTGAGTGGCCAAGAACCATTTCTCATTTTGGAAGGCATCTCTTACCCAAGAAAATTAAAGCCATACTAACAGATTGACAAGTCTGCTTTGTCCCTTCCCAAGCCAAAATGTACCAGAATGGATTTTACCAACACTATTACCACTGTTTTCTTCTTTGTCCTTTTTCTAGCATTGTGAACAGAGAAAAATCAGAATTGCAGGAAATTTACTGCCCTGGCCCGACTTTAGAACTTAATTTCACGAGGTGCCTTCTCACCTTTTCCAAAACAGTAAAATGGGGGTGGGGGACATGTCTAAGGACACTGAACTGAATAGGGACCATGTCATATGATACAAAAGTTAAAGCTCATTAAGCAAGAAAATGTTTGTGAAACCACAGGTTAGCATTTAATACCCCCCCTTTTTTCATTTTTAATACTGGGCAGGATGTTATTTCCCAAGCATATCTGGTCCAGTTTTGACATTAGGACTTTATTCAAAGAGTCAGTTTGAATGTTTACAGGATGCTATCCAGATGTCACAGATGGCCCAAACCACCAGCTTGTGAGCTGGACATAATTTGATCTTCTCTTGTTCCTAAAAATGCTAGAAATGTTTGGACAACTGAATAATGGAACCACCACAGCTTCAAAATATCATATATGAAAATATTTCAATAAGCCTCTGTTTCTTTTTGTTATCTATAAGGCTTACTGATATTAATTACTTTCTAATAGCTTATATTATTCTGTTTCTAATAAAGACCTGAGTCATTTATTTTACACACATAGAAATTCCTCCTTTATGCAGGAACTATGCTAATGCCAATTACACAAAGCCTCTTAGTTATCAGACAAGAATCTAGAGATGCCATCATCTTAATTAATACTGTCAATATTTTTAACTGATAACAATAAAACACTGATGCCAACAGAACCACACTGCAGTCATAAGGCACCTACTGATTTTAGCTACCTTGCCAAATCCACATCATCATTCCAATATGTCTTATTAGGAAAAAGCACATCTTATCTGAGTCCTCTATTAGGTTGAGCATTTCAAACAGCAGATTCGAAAGTCTTCAAGAAAGTAAAAGGCATGGACCTGCCCTTAAGAAGAATACAATGTGATTGGAAGACAAGGGACGACTCATTAAGTTATATGATGTCAACATTAAATATTGCAAGAGTTCAAGAAATGATTAATATTTTAGGATTGAAAGAAAGGAGGTGGAGAAAGTAAGCCTGGAGGGGAAAGGACAAAGAAATCTGAAAGGGGGGCTGGACACAAGGATAAAGTAAAACTGAGAACTACATTCTAACCTTTATCCATAATAAGTTAAGTCAGCTTTAAAAGAAAAAAGGAATTCAAAGTACAAAGCAAAAGAGGGGGTAGAGTGATTTAGAATAAAAGTTAACTGAAAATGAGAAATGGATTGTTTAGCTCTTCCTGGGAGGAAATAGATTTTATTACAAAGGTCTTAATAACTGTACAAATAAAAGTGTATTATTATGCTTGTTTGCTTATTAGAATTGAAGTTTTGTGTAGCCCAGGCTGGTCTTGATTTTGCTGTATAAGTGAGCCTGGCCTTACACACCTGATCCTCCTGCCTCTACATCCAAGTAGGATTACAGGCATGTGCTACTAGACCCAGGGAAAATTGTGTTCTTGAATCCAGTCACAAACCTACCACATTCTTAGTGACAATGTAGGCTTTACATTAGCAACTTTATGTCATGTTATACTTCAACTTGGAGCTGCATCCCATATCTTTTTCTGCCATCCAAGGAAAACAATAACAATAACATTGCCAAGAAAATACCTCTGTCAAAACACTCACAGATATTAAAGTCAGTTTGTATATTGTCAATCGTGTGGCTAGATGGGTGCCGCACCTGGAAAGAAGACCAAAATTAGAATACTAGAAAGAAGAAAGTACACTGCAGCCAGAGAAAATGGTGCAGGCAAAACAATGGAGATTGAAAAGCAGTGTATTTCAGAGCTAACAAAGACTGTTGTGACTGGAAAAACCATACAGGATGCTATCCAGACTGATCACCACTGTCAGCATGGAGCAGATGCTGACAACATTACACACAGGGCCTCTGCCATCTAAGTCAAGCTATGTTGAAGTAGGTAATCATGTACTAGATAAAGCTCAGCATGATACCAGAAAGCTGTTAATCACAACCATAAATAAATATTAACATCACTCGTGTTCACCTTTCGGAAAGATCTCACAGACAGGACAGCTGTTGTTTTATTTGGCATTTACAGTAATCTGCTGACATGGGCAGCTCAGCTATTATTCCTACCATTACACAAAGAGGAAAAGATGAGCACCAGGAGCTTCGGTACATTGGTTCAAGCGACAGCCTCACAGCCTGAATTTCATCTTCCTCTCATATCACTCATGAACACATCTGTGTGGTTCAATTTAGATACTGAAAGGTATAGGGAAAGCACGGGCATGCCCAATCAAGATGCAACATGGGCAAAGACAAGTATCTAGCTTTTCAAATACCTTTAGCATAACCTTCTCATGGCCAAGATTATCCAACCTGTAGATCAACTTGCCAAGGAGGATGGTGCACAGAGTTCTTTACTTCATGAAACTGAATATCCTGAATATTTTACTTTAACTCATCTGTCACAGTTTCTTTTTGTTTGTTTAATTTTTTTATATTTATTATTGTTGTGTGTGTGTGTGTGTGTGTGTGTGTGTGTGTGTGTGTGTGTGTGTGTGTACATGCATGCCACAGCACACAAGCAGAGAGTACAACACATTATGGGAGTCATTTCTCTCTTTCCACAATATGGGCCCCAGAGATCCATGTGTGTCAGATCATCACAACTGGCAGTAACTACTTTAAGCAAATGGAGCCATCTTGCTAGACCTCGACTGTCATATGTGTTTGCATATGTGTGAAAGAGAAAACAAGAAAGAGCCTACATGTGTGTGTTGTTGAACACACTGTTGATTGAACTCAAACTGATCTTCCTTACTGTCTCTTGAACTTTATTTAAAGGGTTGAAAATTTGTATGCATGTGGTGCTCATTACCTTGTCTTACCTTCTGCAAATGTCTGTCTACTGCTTCTGACATAGTGAACTTCTCTTCTGGCATGAGCTCTATTCATACAGATGCATGGAGGCTGAAGGGACATTACATGTGTTTTCTGTGTTGTTTGCAGTGAAGTATAACATTCTTGCAAGTAATTACTCCCCCCCCAAAAAAAACCACTTCATTCTTTGTTATTTAGCCTACTTTATTGAATAGTAAGTGCTGTCAGCTTACTGCTCCATACCCTGCTTTTACTGACCATTTGGGCCAAGGTATTCTACTTAGTTTGCTTTTTTTATTAGGGAATCTTGGTCACTCCCATGTCTTGAGACTCATTTTCCCTAGAATGAAAGAACTACAATTAGCTTTCTGCTGGTCCATTGGCGATAAACGAACTTTCCTACCTAAGACTAATTGTTCATACAAGGATCTTAGGAGGGGCTTGTTTTCCTAAGATGGCATAAGCATTTCTTTTAAAGGTATCTGAGTCTTCCTATATCATAGCCTATATAGACCAAACCCCTTTTGAATCATAACCCAGATGAATCTTGTGGGCAAGAATGTTATATAAAAATAAAGCAAGAAACGCACATCTCAGTTTGGGTGAGAATCATCTACTTACCCAAATCTCTCGCATAAACACACAGCATACACACCAACTTCTATAAAGCAATTGAAAATAATTACATCAGTATTGGTCTCGCATTTAATAGCAAAAGGTTGATGCCAGTACTACCCTCTACCCTGAGTCTTCCTTAACCCATTGCACAGCATGGGGCTTCACTTATTTGATTATCGGTATGAAAACTTTAATCAGCATATAAAATTGTGAAGGCTTTACCTCAATAGTTCAATAGTACAGAATTTCTCTCAAGCTAACAAAATTCGTTTGCAACCACTACCTTGCCTCCTTGGTGAATCTAACATAGGGCACTATGTTGACAAATGTTACATAAGATTTTACAGATGTATATCGTCTAAAATTTATCAGTCCACTATATGAAGACCTAAAGTATTGAAATATCACCTGGATATTCTATGATTCTAAGTTAGGAAATGTCACCTTCACATGGAATAATAGCAATAATAGTGTAATTATGATGCTACTTAGTAATACCATAATATTTTATCCTCTTCATAACCCTTCCCATGGCTCTTGTCTTCTTCAGAACATTTTACTTTGTGTAATAGAAAATATACTGGCAAAGAAAACAAAACATCAAATGATGAAATATCTTACACAAAACCCTATGAGAAATATGTAGCAAATACACCCTGAAAATCCGATCTCTAACCTTACCTTGGATGCAATGTTCCTCTGCTCTCTCACATGCAGTGATGCAAATTAGTGAGAAATCTTGAGCCATCTGTGTTTCTTTATATTTCCTGACACAATACGTTAGGACAAGATTACGAGAACTGAACACAAAGCTGTGTTGACAGAGCAGAGTGGTTTTGGTGTGGGGGAGCATAGAGCTATTCAGGATTGCAATCTCCATAGATCAAATCATTTTCAGTTAATTTGATCTATGGTCTTTCGTCTTTCTGTTCTTGCTTGTCAAACCCCCTTTTTGCATACTCAAATCATCACTAATTGATAAGACTATCTTGCTCTTAATGCTCTTTAGGAAAAGAGATTATAATTGCAGAGACATTTGTGTATAGCTTTTGACCTCCTGGCATGCTTTATTTTCCTTCAAGTTTAGATGTGCACCAATATGAACAAGTGGAAATTTAGTCTATAAACCTGCAGTATGTGTTGATCACTTATGCTCAGGTATCCTGGATTTGTTAAAATATAAGAAATAAACCAGAAAAAATGCATTTTTATTCTCAAGAAGCTATATAAGTACATCATGTTTGGAGAATTCACATTAAAAACACATAAATAAAATGATAGCTTCTGTAGTTTAGGAGACAGAGAGCACACAGTGAATTAAAGGTTGCAAAGAAAGCTTCAAGAAAGAGAAGTGGCTTAGTTTCTTCATCTAAAATGATATAATATTTGCTATACAGGATTGTTATTACTATTAAATGAGAATATATGTTTAAAGAATCCAGCACTGAGCCTAGGAAAACATAATACACTCAGCAAATCAAAATGATCATTGTATATTGAATATCCTATGTGAATTTTCAATGTTGTTAAACCAGATTTCATATTAAATTCATCAGGATTTAGTCTTCAGATTCCAGGTTATACCTACTCTAATAAGATACCACCTAACACCATAGAGTCCCCACTCCTTTGACATCCCTAACTTGCCTCAAACTGGGGCTTATAATGGTGCTGTGTTTTCTTGATTTTTCTCCATAAACCCCATCACTTTCTGAGTCTCTCAAAGACAATGTCATGTCTTTTTTTAAAACCATGTTATACTTCCAGTACTCGGCACAATGCCTAACAGAAAGCAGGTATAAAGTAAATGGCGAACAAATCAGTAAAACGGATAACACGTTGGTTCTTCAGTCAGATTTTACAAAAATACTGGTTGGTGGTGATGGGGAGCCCTTCACTTTGCCTTGCAACAAAACTGAGGCTAAAGCTTTACCAGCTGAAAAGGAACAAACTACTCCAAACTGAACCTGCCCATCTTTCTCAAAATCAAAATTCTTGGTCAAGGCATTTACCAATCTATTGTTCCTTGTGATAACTCTGTAGTTCTTTAAAGAAGGTTCTCATTCATCAAACATAGAGGACATTCCAGTCTGTAGAACATTCGTTTGAGTGTTTGTCATTTTAAATGTCTATTTATATACCTTGGGAATGACCTTTACTGCTTGGAACTTACTATAACTTTTTATTAAGCAGAATATCCAATTAAGTACCTCACACCATTCACTGGCCATGCAGTACTAGAATGAGTTTATTAGTGTCTCCTATTGGATAAATTCTGATTGCATTGTTAACCATGCAGAGAAATCATCTCAGCTGTTCATTAAAGTCTGCCTCCTTCTCACTGATAGTGACACACAGGTATCTAAAAATCCTCCAAGTTCTAGAAGCTTTATTAGCAGCTACCTAACAAGAGAAATTAATGGGTTCATTGTGCAAAAGAATCTTGGCCCTTTATGATCCCAGTAGGTAATTAAGTGGGTAAAATTTAGATCAGTTGGAGAAAATATGCTTCTGTCTGAAGATGTATTTGCATATGCACCATACAAGTGATACCAATTTTAAGAGAATTTAAATGCAAGTGAACAAAGTAAAATATGTTTATCTCTCTTTGACCGAAAAAAAAACAAAGAAAACTTTAGGATCAACTGGTTAACGTTGGTTATGCAATTCAGCACTTACTATTGGGGATTAAGCTGGCACCATATTAAATTTAGGGTATTACTGAGAAGTTGATTTTAGCAATTTATCGCTATCTCACAAAAAAGAGCATATTGAAGAGGAAAAATATACAGTATTTCAGTTTTCTAGTTGGTGTAGCTATAGATGGAGAAGACTTTATGATTACATTTTTCAAAGTTTATATTCTGGAAATAACAAAAATTAGATAGCTTCAACAACTGTAATTTTTAAATCATATACAGAGATATCTTCTGCTAACATTTGAAATTGGCCTTGTGTACAAGCAAAGCCTCTGATTTTTCTGTTATCTAATTTGGAGTTTAGCTGCTATTTTCAGGCTATCTAGCTCTACATCTAGTCTCCCAGTGATCACATCAGCACACCCCCTTTCGTTTAGTATTGATCAGTAGCATCCTGTTCCCCAATAGGTGATAAATTTATTAGTAACTCTCTAGACTGTCTCAGCTTTAGGCTGTTGTCTTTCTAAGAATTACAGCATTTATTCATTGGATGATAATAAGACAAGGGAAGAAGTCAAATAATTTCACCTCTAATTTGCAGCCATTTCATACAGAGTGATGCCTCACAGAGAAAAGAGCCTGAGGTTCAGATATTATATAATGCCCCCTACTTTGCATAAGACATTGTGAATAATTTCTTTTACAAGATGCACTTTATTTATGAGCAGGTCCCTTCATAGACGCTGCTTGTTGGGGTTTAATGCTGATGGATGGAGACAACCCCATTCACACTGCCAGGTTATGGTCTGTCAGTGCTTTCATTATGTGCACTAATTTAAAGGGATTTATTTTCTCGCAAATGTAAAAATGTGCTCCAAGCTAAACATGCTGTACAGGCATCTGAGCCCAATGTTTTCCTTGGTGAGGGTAGATGAGGATGAGGACTCAAGCTGTTGTGTGTATGTTGTTCTTCCCACTTCTATCCCCACCCACTTGGCATTACTGTCCGAACTCGTGGTAAGTGAGAGATTCATATTTTCTTGGGTTGTTTAAGAATGAATGTTGGTTGCATTTTTAAATCCTGGAAGTGATTTTCTGAATGCTATTTAAATCTTTTCTTATCCAAAGACTGTGCAATATTGTATTATAAGTGCTAATGAAAACACTGACAATAAGCACATCAAAGGCCATGACTGTTAAAATAAATTATGCATACAACATTGAATACCAAGGTTTGGAAATCAGAGTACAACAATGTAAATATATGAAACTAAATTGAATCTGCAGATCCTGCTAGTCCCAGATGGCTTTATGTGATCTGAAATCACTCACTTTCACATCTCTGAAGAATAACACTTAAAATATACCGGGTATGTGTCATGTCCTCCCACTATGTCTGCCGAGCACTAATACATCATCCTGAGCATCACTATCCCAATTATCATTATGGGATGGAAAACCTCCCTCAAATAATGAACAAAAATAATTCTCTGTGCCCAACTTGAAACTTCTAATTTGAATTTTACCTATAATGAAAACTGAATATGTATTAATATATAATATCTTATATATTCTCACAAAGGAAGAATTAGTGTAACTATTATTTAGGGAATTTGTTTTTGTAATTGTTGTTTGGTTGGATGGTTGACTGATACACAAAATAAAATATACATAGGTGCATTTACAAAACACCTATCAGGCAGGTTCCTCAAAGCTCATTCTACTGCTTCTTTATCAATACCAGGCTTAAATGTGATGTGACCCAATCAAAGTTAATTAAAGAGTCCCAACAAAAAAATGGGTATGCTTGGGACTTGGACCTTGATATAAAGAAGTTGATTTACAAATATATAAAAGGAGAATATTCTACAAACTGTCAGCAAAGTAAGCCCTGGAGTGAGTATACAGTAAGCCCAGATTTATTTCAAGGGGAACTCAGCTATAGAACTCAGCTGACCTAAGCAGACAAAGAAAAAAAAAAGACAGTTTCACAATGGTTAGAGAATCACCAAACTTATAAGTAGGAAAAGGATGTAAATCCTCAGATTGTTCTCCCTAGATTAGTTCAAATTCCTTACCCTGATAGAGTTAGGGAGTCTGGTAGTCAAGTGGCAATATTGTCCTTCGCAATTATCAGCAAAAAGGTGCAAGGTCAGTTGCCACTAGAGTCTAAAAGTACCTCAAATATCCAAGTATTAAAGGCTTAGTGTCCAAAATGCCACTACTGGGGTGTGATCGAATCTTCAAGGCCTAGTGAAATACCTTTCCATCACTGGAGGTGTGATCTTGAAGGGAATGGGACATTGCTCCTTCCTCCTCTTTTCCCATGTGTAGCCATGAGATTAAGTTCTTCTACCGCCGTGTATTCCCATTGTGAACTGTCACTAGAGGCCCCAAATCAGTGAAGCCAAACAAAGGTGGTTATCATTCCAAGCTTATAAATAAAAATTAAAATCAATTTTCCTCTTTTCAAGCTGATTGCTCATAATACTTTTGTCTCAGTAATGGAAAGCTGACAAGCACATCTTCCCTACAGCATTAGTTGGGGAACAACTTTTGTCTGCATCAGTGAGGAACCTACTCTCACTTTCAGAGGATCTGATTATCTCTTTCCTATCTCTTAGTAAAAGCAACACTTGGCTTTATTTTTAGCACTCTTACTAAAGTTTTGATTGTTTCTCTTAATCCCCACTTCAGTACACAAAGACTCCTTGTCCTTTGGCCCTCAAAGAGTCTAACATAGTGCCATTCAGTACCTACTTAGTGAATGACCCATGATTTCCCACGGTTTGAGGACACCTACTCTTACAAGTGTTCTCTCCAGGCTTAAGTCTTGCCCTCCTTTGTCTCCAGGCTTTAGTCTTGATCTTTTATTCAACCCTCTCCTGACAGTGAAATCTTAAATTTTATATTTGGTGATATTTAATATAGAGACCTTAGAAGGAGGTCTTAAGTCAGAAGCCTCTAATGGAAACCAGATTAAATTTTTGGCAGTTAAGAAAATGATTTTTCCAAAACAGATACAGAAACAAAGAGTAGGCATT
Organism: Cricetiscus sungorus; assembly: GCA_030556225.1. NCBI lineage: Eukaryota > Metazoa > Chordata > Mammalia > Rodentia > Cricetidae > Cricetiscus > Cricetiscus sungorus. The sequence goes on from JANBXA010000726.1 coordinate 23,675,533, forward strand.
CTCCTTGGCTCATTATCAGCCAGAATGCTCTTGCAAGGAGGAATAAATGTTCCTATGCCATCATCATTTGACCTGCACCAATTTTAAGAGTCTGTTTATTAACTTCATTAAGGTACACATGCTTCTAAACATGATAAAGGGATTTGTTGATGCGAAATGTTCTTATTTGGATATAGTATTATCCTTGGATGATTGACAAAAAAGAAAAGATTTTAAAAGGATATCAAAGAATATTAAAACAAATCTAAGTTTTATAAATGTTAAGAATACTTTATAAGGAACATAGAGATTGGTCAGTTTATATCCCTGAGCCAGATCTAAATATTAACCTCATGCCAATGCATCTAAGAGTAAGTGACTTTTTAGGTTGGATTTCTTTTTTGCATTTATAGTGAATAAACATACAGCTTCTCACATGTTATTTAAGTTCTCTATCATTGAGATATAGCCTCAGCCACTTTTCCTGTGTTTGGTGTTTATGTATGTGAGGTACAGTCACTCATGTGGGCATGTGTGAAAGCCAGAGGTTGACATTCAGATGTCTTTCTCAATAATTTCTCCGTCTTTTATTTTGACACAGAGTCTCTTCCCAGAATTTGGAGATCAACAATTTGGCTAGAGTGACTGGACAATGATTCCCTTCCCCTTTCCACAATCTGCCTGTTTCTACACCCACTACACTGGGGTTACAAACACATACAGCAATTTCTACAGGTTCTTGGGGTCTGAACTAAGTTCCACATGTGCTTTGGAACTGACATAGGGAGCTTTAGGTTTGACCTCCCCGGAGTGATGGGGAATGAAGACCCTGCACACAGAAAAAAGCTTGGTTTGGGTTAGGCCATGCACTCTGATAGAGATGCATCAACACCAGCCCCAAAAGTCGGCACATTGATGTACACCGCATAAATGAGGAGGCATGCAGAGGGTCTCTGCAGAGGATGTCTGTAAGGGAAGAGTGTCAAGTTGGAGTCATCAGAGAGGATAATCATTTCAGAATAAAAGGTCGACATTCATAATTGCACTGGGGGGAAAACTTTACCATTCCTCTGAGCCTGTCCTGGGGATTGAGGTCCTTGACATGGCTGTGCTCATGTCAGTAGTGCAGTCACTCAGGACTTCATCTACTCCCAACATCCATGCTTACATAGATTTTGCTAAGCTGTCCAGAAGAGTCTTGAAGTTGCAGTCATACTGCCTTGGGATCTTGAATATCTAAGATTACAGGCTTGTGACACCAGGCCCAGCTTACATTAGATTTTCACATTATCGTTAGGTGATTTTCTTTAATTAATATGATTGTTGTTGTGATAAGATGTAATACCATGACAAAAACATCTGTAAAATTCACTTTGGATTAAAGTTCTATCAGTATACGTTCTGTTGTGGTGGGAAGTATATAGAAGTACTCAGGGAAGGAATGGTGACAGGAACATAAGGCTGGCTAGTCACACTGCATCCACACTCAGGAAGCAGAGAATGAATGAGAAGTAGAGCCAGGTTATTAAACCTCCAGGCCTCGCAGTAACTTGCACTGCACAACTTTCTCAAATAACATCACAAACTGGGACAGTGCTGTATAAACCTGTAGGAGACATTTTACATTCAAATAAGAACAGTGACTTTACATTTAACCACACAAGTGTGTGTGTGTGTGTGTGTGTGTGTGTGTGTGTGTGTGTGTGTTGTTCCATATTACAATATTGTATTATTACAAGATTTTTCTGGATAAAAGGGAAATAGGAAAAATAGTATGTGAACAATGTTTCAAGCAGAATAGTTTCTCCTTGTGTGAAATTTCAGTTTTCACAAATTTAGTTGTCTGTGAAAAATATTAAGTGGAAATATTAATAATTAATACATTTTAAATTACATACTGTTTTCAGTGCCATGCTAAAATCTCACATCATATTGAATCATCTTTCTGTAATATGAAACACCCAGACTACCCTTGTCATATCTTTCTGTAATATGAAACACACAGACTACCCTTGCCATATTTACTACCTGCCTATTAACAGTTCTCAGATCAACTGTTGTAATATCACAGTGCTTGGGTTCAAGTAACCTGTGTATAGTAGCCTCATGTATACATCACTTACCTTACTAATCTCAATGTATGGGCATTTTGTCATCGTGTGTGGTCACAAGAATAAGGAGGTTGTTAAGCTGGGGCGAAGACTCAGTTGGCAAAGTGCTTGCCTTGCAAACACAAAGCCCTGAATGTAATCCCAGAATGTATTTAAAAAGATATTCATGATAACATACACTTATACTCCCACTGCTGGGGAGGTGGAGACTGCTTAATCTCTAAGTTGTGTTGTCAGTCATCCTAGTCTATTTGGCAAGTTCTAGGCAGTTAACATCCCTGTCTATAAAAATAAAGTAGATGGTGACTGTGGAATAACATTAAGAAATAGCCTGCTTGTACACACATATGCACATATGCACACTGGGATACACATAAAAACATACCTACATTCGTAAAGCCAAAAATAAGTCTAAGTATAGCATAAGATATTCTAATTATATATTATCATTCTATTATAAACCTAATATAATTATAGTATAGTATAATCTATTGTAGTATACTGTTATGAGAGGATTTTTATTATTAAGTTATAGTAGTTAATCTCTTACTGTAACTAACTTATAAATTAAACTTCATCATATGTATCACAGTAATATATTCAAATGAGATTTATGTGAAAGAATGTAGGATATATAGGGTTCAATATTATCCATGGCTTCAGGCATGCACCACTGCATGTCCTCACAGAAAGGAGTCTTACTGCAATCCCACACAGGTATTTTAAGAACATTCTGAAAAAAATTGCAAAGGAAATGGGAAGTGAATAATATGCTCCTTGTGTAGGCTTGATTATTTTTTGCTCCTATTATTTAATATAATTTTTAAATTAGCAACCTAGGCATATAATTACCTGCTCAGCCCAGTTTATCAAAGAATTGCATATAAAGCTGAGTCCCACTCCAGTACTCAGCAAAAAAAAAAGAGTTGATAACCATAGATAAGCACATGATTTTTCTGATAAGATTTCAGAAATGTGAGATTTGGGGGCAAACACTTCAATCACAGTGAAACATCAGTCATTATTCATTGTTAGATGGCAAGCTTTCTAACTACTATTATAATACACACTTCAAAAAACAACAGGCTGGAAAAGCATTCTTGACATTTGACTGTCCCCTCAAACACTGGCAGCACTAAGTGGACTACATAAAGTTGAGAGGGAATATGACAGGATAATATGGGAAGATTTAGAGGGGAAGGAGTTGGTCCAAATATGTTATATACATAAATGACATTTTAAAACAATAAGAGAAACAGAAGAAAAATCAGAATCAATTCATTTACTTTTCTAGAAGCTTAGCCCTTCTCTACAGTGCCACAACTTTCCTCCACAACCACACTTTAATGGGTAATGAAGAGGAAATTCTAAAGCCCAAGTCAGCAGAAATATTACAAATTTGCTTTAAACTAAATATAATTTCTTGACAAGTCAAGTATTTCATAAGGCAACTGTGAAAATAATCAGTGGCCTGAGTGTCAACATCATTAAAAAAACAATGTGACACACACGACCTCCTTATTTTATCTCAAAGATACTTTCTGACTGCATGTAGGGATAAGCAAATAAGTACAGGTATATAGATGGATGACACAAAGCAGTTAGACCAGTTTTATGTTAGTATGTTAATTTTTGTCATTTCTTTTCCAAACACTGCAAAAATGAATATACGCCCCAACCCCCATCTCCTATTTCTGTCCTGTCTGTGCTGAGCAAAACTAAATCTGTATATCTTTAAATGTCTTTCCACTTCTGTGGCTCTTTCAAGATACTGAACTTAGTGTAAATGTGGCCAGCTAGATTATTAATGCTAATTTACTTTTTCCCAACAGGCATTACAGTTGATAGGAATGGATTCATTTACTTTGTGGATGGGACTATGATCCGAAGAATTGATGCGAATGCTGTGATCACAACTGTAATTGGCTCAAACGGTCTGACTTCCACCCAGCCATTGAGCTGTGACTCAGGAATGGACATCACTCAGGTAGGCACTGCTGGTTTTCAAGTATTATCACCATTTGGCATCGTGGAAATGGATAACAATTTTCTCATGCAGAAATTACATAAAAAGGAAGCCTGGTGCATCTGCTGTAATGTCAGATAGCAGAATCTTCTTTTTATGTAAGTTACTTTTTTTTCCTCCTCAGAAAGCTTTGGGGGAAATGGATAGGAGTAGTATTAAAAAGAGTATTGATATAACAATGATTCCTAAATTTGAACCAATTAAAATTAGATTTGTTCACTATTTCCTAAAATATATAATGTTACTTTTTTTAAAAAAAAATGATATACTTCATTTATTTATATATTGGGGTAGTAGAGAGGCGGACGTGCATGTGAAGACCAAAGGACAAGTTGATAAACTCGGTTCTCTCCTTCTATCTTGTGAATACTGGGAATCAAATTCAGGTCACCAAGCTGGGTAGCTAGTGCCTTTACTTACTGATCTATTTTGCCAACTCAGTTTTAATGTTTTTGCATACAACAGCAAATGAACATTTTTAACAAAGAGGTGATGAGCAAGGCCTTCAGAAATCTATTTGGTAAAGACGTGAGTGTGGCATGTTATTCGTGTAGATGTAAACAGCTATTTCTGAGATGTTTTAAGTTTTCTTAAATAAAAGCAACACCTTTATCAGATTTGTTTGATACACATTTAGCAAAACTGTGAGAATTGTCTTGTGTTCAAGAGTGTTTGGGCAACACAAATTAAATCCCATGGTCTTTGGTGGCTCTTAGTGTGGGAGGGAGAGAATGTAAATGTGGATGCATAGGAACTAGGGAGGATTGGGGAGGAAATGGGGAATGAGAAATAATATGATAAAAAATATACTGTACTAAATTCTCAAAAAGCAAATAAAACATTAAAAACATAAACCTTCCAGCCAGAGAATAAAGAGGAAAAAAATAGTGTAGCATTCATCTGGATCCAAAATTCTGATTTTAACATCATTCTGCTAAATCAGCAAATGGCATGTAGAGAACTTTTAGAACATACAACATGATTCCAGCACTGTTCAGTTGTCTGTAGACACAAAAGTTTGGTGGATATAAGAAGGTAAGTAGGGTAGGCAATCCTTGAAGGAGCTTTATGCTCTAACATTTTACAAACCCACAGCTCTGATGATGTAATATTTTCAAAGTAATTAGGGTAATATTGAGAATTTCAGCACTGATTAATGCAAAACACTTGTCTAAAATTACTTTAAACAATAAGGCTTAATCATCTCATATTGTGAAATGTCCCAAAATAAGCAAAGACAGCAAGGGACTTCTTTCTCCAGTCACATTGGCCAAAACTGAGTAGTATATTTGAATGCCTTTACACATTAACAAAGTAGAAACTGAATTTTCTAAATAGATTGAGAACCTCTGGAAATACATTGTTTTCCTTGAGCAGGTTGCTATTTGAGCCGTAAATTGAAATTAGGTTTCCTGTAGAAAGAAATGTAGGCAGAGGCAACTGGTGCAATCATTTATTATTAGGATACTCCAAAAGCTTCATTTTTCATTGCATTGGAATCTGAGGATAACAGGGAAAATTAAAGTAACACATTAGACAATGTATCTTTAATCACCAGTTCTAATACCACTTTCCACCTCTGCTAGTGTTCTATAAAATGCTAGAGATGCACCTATTTGACTTTTCTCTTTTTCTGTCCTTGTTTCACTCCAGAAATTGAAACCATCTGAGTTAAGTACAAAAAATAAAATGAGGAGTAGGAAAAAACCTGTAAAATTAACAAACTGAACTAACAAAATTAACAAATTTCTTATTAGATATCTGAGTAGATCAGATGTTCAAGTTCCAGAACAGTTTAAATTTCTATGATTCCAGATCTTGCGGAAGCCAAAGAAAGGGAGCATTATTTATGGAAATGTGGAAGGGTGTGAATGTATTTATATAGGGGATGGGAGAGAAAAGATGTATATATATGATTCGCCTGTGGGGTATTTTTAACTTAAAATAGAACACTTAGTACTATGATCAGTCAACTCTAAACAACTGTTGTGATTCTGTAGAAAGCTATTCTGAAAAGAGGGTTCTTTGTCTCAGTAGAGGGAACATATAAAGTTCATCACTGTGAGAGGGATTCTTTTTCACATGACATTTTTCAGTCATAAATGATACTGTAATAGCTCCCTCACCACTTTCTGTTTGGGGTTTACAGTAGGTAGTATGATGTGTGCTCACTCAGCAGATACAGTTATGATGAAAATGGTATAAAGGACTGGGTATGAAGGGCTGAATCAGAGAAGTAACTAGGGGAGAAATGGTGGAAGAACTTCTAAGCATATTGGAATTTTCTTTTCATCCAGTGGAAAATGGAGCACACACGATAGCATTAAGAGAAAAATTCCACCATGTGTGGTGGTGCAGGCCTTTAAACTTAATGGTGGGAATGTAGAGGCAGGCATATCTCCATGAGAAAGCCTGATCTACATAATGGGCTCCAAGCTGGACTGGGCTACATAGTGAGACCCCCATCGCTAAAAAAATGAAAAGAAAAAAATCCAAGTCCTACAACTGTTATTCAGTGGGAAAATGAATACTTCTTAAGCAAGGTCCTATATTTAATCACCAGCACTGCCATCAAAAAATGTTTCAGAAATTGTTTGTGATTATGAAATACAGAACAGAGTTGAGCAAAACTGTGTCAGAGAGCAAGAGACCATTTAAAAGGATGTTGTGGTGATATAGGTATGACAAGAACAAAATATAGCAATGCATTGGCGATTAATGGCCTTTAAAGAAGCTACTGTACAAGTCAGGTATAGTGATGCATGCCTTTAATCCCAACAATTGAAAGGCAGGGGCAGGCAGATCTCTCTGAGTTCAGAGCTACCCTCATCTATACAGTGAGTTCTAAGACAGCCAGGGCTACATAGTGAGACTCTGTCTAGAAAAAAGGGAGGAGGAAGTAGGGAGGAGAGGAGAAGAGATGAGAGGAGAGAGACTACCATAGGACGTAAGCTGCTTTGTGGGTGGTGTCTTAGTTATTGTTCTATTGAAAAAACACCATGACCAATACATCTTATAGAAGAAAGCATCTAATTGGAGCTTGCTTACAGTTCCAGAGAGTTAGACCATAATTGTTGTGGTAAGGAGCATGGTGGTAGGCAGGCATGGAACTGTGGAATGGTAGCTGAGAACTTAAATCCTGATATACAGACAGGAGGGAAAGAGAGCTAGACCAGGCCTGGCATGGGCTTTGAAACCTTAAAACCCACCCTCAGTGACATATCTCTTCCATCAAGGCCACACCTACTCCAACAAGACCACACCTCCTAATCCTTCCTAAACAAAGTCTACCAACTGTGGACCATTTAAGTCAAAGACTACCACTGTGAGTCTTTAGGGGCATTCTCATTCAAACAACCACAGGTGATGAGCTGCTACTTCCTTGTAGCACATCTGTGTGTTGATCCTCATTATGATGTTGCCCAATTTCATGAAGCTTCATAAGCAAGCACTATTGGCAATTGAATGTAAAATATCAAAATAGGAATTGAGTAAATAGAGTTGTTAAATCATGGAATTCAAATCACAGAAGTGCTTGATTGACTAATTTCCACTGTAAAGAACAATGACAGAGAATACAAGGAATATAAGGAATACAAGCAAGAGTTGGATGAAGGGTTCAGTTTGGGATGTGTTTGAGTCTGAGATGCCTGTGTGTAGAATCTAGACCAGTGGTTCTTAACAACTTTGAATTGCAACCCTTTAGGGGTCAACTAAGACCATCAGAAAACACAGGTATTTACATTATGATTCACAACAGTAGAAAAATTACAATTATGAGATATCACTGAAAAATAACTTTATGGTTTGGGATCACCACAATATGAAGAACTTATTAAAGGGTCACAGCATTAGGAAGGTTGAAAACCGCCGGCCTAGACAAAGAGGCCTGCCGAAAAATTGGATAGGCGTCATCACTTTACTATTATCTATAGTAATAGCAAATGGGGGATCAGTGAAACCCTTGGGAAGAATGCATAGTGTACAAAGGGAGAAAAGCTTAAAACAAACCATGAAACAGCAAAGTTTAAATAGAAAAAGATAGAATGTATGTGCACAAAGAAAGCTAAGAAGAAAAGATCAAGTAAGGTGAAAACCAAGAAGGTATGAGAAGAAGAAAAAAACACAAGGAAACAAGATTTTCAATATCAGTATCTCAGGTTGAGTAGATGTCATGCAATAAAAGTGGAGGTTTTTTTTTATATTGTGCTTTGTGTTGTTTTAAGCCATTTAATTTTACAATGGTAGTGACTCGGGTAAGCAGGATGCTAATTGGCAAGAGCTGGAATGCTGTACTAGAGTAGAAAATGAAGAACAGAAATGAAAACAGACAATTCTTTCAGATGTTTGACTACATATAAGATGATAAGTTGATTTGAACAATGGTTGGACAGATGGTGAGCTTTGGCTTTGAGATATACCAGGTATTATGTATGCATCTTCTTAGGTATAAGGAAATAATCAAGGTAAAAGAGATGTACAGTGAATGCAACCCAATAGGGGGGTGAAGAGAACGATTCGAGCAAGGACCATGTGTGTGCCACAGCTGCCTAGATCCTCGGTGATTATTCCCAGAGCTTCCTGTCTGTTCAGACTACTGTGACCCATGTTTCTCCTGGCTGTCCTTAAGAACATGAGCAGTCTTCACTTAGAAAGAAGACAGCTGAGTAAGAGCATCATATCACCTTCCAAGAGCAAAGGCTCAGTTGCTTTGAATAGTACTTGCAGTGATCCAGCTGGGATTACATACTGCTCAGCTTCATATTTCAGTAAATCAAACTATATTGATGGATGAAGGCAGAAACAAATCCCTAAAAAAGACCTCACAGATTGTGCTGATGGGAATGTATGGGAGAGGGAGTAGCTGCAGCATGAAGATTTGACTCAACTCTTAAGAAGGGCTTACTGTTCGTAAGACTACAAGAAAACCGCATATATGATCAAAGGATTTTATAGGGTTCCCACCTTTTGAAACTTTTCAAGCAAATACTAGATAGAAATCATCCAGACCTTATGGTGTGAGAAAGATGAATCTGGTATTCATATAAAGATATCTCTACAAAAATATAACCACATTGCTAAAGTTATATCTTATTTACCCTGCATTTTGAAACCAACGTGTCTCCAATAAGTCAAGTCCTGACCATGCTACATAGTTAGAGAAATGATGCAGCAGTGTGTTGTTTTCCTGTTATTTAGTCTTCAGCGCTTTCTTAGAAAACTGGACCCTCAGAAATAAACTCCTTAATAACAGGTCACTTCTCTCTCTCTCTCTCTCTCTCTCTCTCTCTCTCTCTCTCTCTCTCTCTCTCTCTCTCTCCCTCCCTCTCTCTCTCTCTCTCTCTCTCTCTCCCTCTCTCTCTCTCTCTGTCTCTCTCATAAAATGCTAAAATTAACGGTTACCATTTTCTGGGAATTTTAATACTAAATTTCCACTATAAATGGTAACTGAGGTATATAAGGATGGTTTTAATGCAAGTATATATTTATATTTTCACAGATTCCCCCATACTCACTATGCTCCTCTTTTTTTTCTCTCCCTACTCATCAGTCCTTTTTGTTCCTCACCTTCACTACATTCATATTATACATACATACATACATGATCTTATGTGCCTCAGAAAATATAGAACACGTGCATTTGTCTTCCTGATACTAGTCTAATTTGATTAATATGAGTATCTCCTATTGCATTCATTTTTCTACAAAAGTCATAACTTCATTCTTTATGACTGAAAAATTCCAGTGTGTGTGTGTGTGTGTGTGTGTGTGTGTGTGTGTATGTGTGTGAAGAGAGATACATATATGTGTGTACAAGCAATCTCATTGTTATACACTGTTCCATTTTATCTCCATAACCCAACCATACTTAAAAGGATGGTTTCATTGTTCACATCAATGGAGGAGAAAACTGGTACTGGGAAGGGTACATGGTATGCTGTGACCATTGAGTTATAAAGTGATAAAATCAAGCTCTCAGCATAAACTTCCAGGCCTCAGGTGTTCATTCTTTCAACTTGCACATTTTCAAAATTGGAGATGATCAAATACCATTCTATTTAGCCAAAAAAAATGAATGCCACTTGGTTGAGGACTATGTTGTTTAGTCACAGAACATGTGTTTAGTGACAGTTAGGAAATAGTTTAATAAAATCTAATCATCTCAAGAAATGAAATTTGCTTTGGCAATAAAATCAGCCATTTACTCAAAATCAATATATTTTTAACTAAAATGTGAAACTCACCAACTCTCAGTACAAGCTCTGAGGTATAGCTTCCCTTTCTGTGTACCCAGGTTTTTCACTTCAGGGAATTCATTGATTCTGAAGAGTCAGATCTCTATTCTCATTGCTGCATTTCAGTCTTTCTGCTCTGCCCTGCCTCTCATGCTTAGATACAATGGAATTGGGAGTTAGACCAAGAATAACTCTGAGAGCTGGATTTACTACTTTAAGGAAGCCTAATGCTACAATAATATTCAACCCAACAACAGAAACCCAAGCACAGATAATACTAATTCCCCATTGCCTATAAAGCACATACTTGATTTGTTTCCCTTTTCTGGTTGTTTTTACACACACAATATTTACTTCAAACAAACTAAATTTCCATTTGTAAAATAATAGATTTTTAAAGTCCCAGTATATCCATCCCTACTCAATGACACTTCTTACAGTTACCACCAAGGCAGTTTGGGACTATGTTAATGAGCAAAATGCACACATTAAGAAACCACGGCTAAGGCTGAAGTGATGTTTCTTCACAATGAGGCCGCAGTTGTGAAGACTTATTTATACATTTACTTTTATGTATGCATGAGTTTATGTGTGCCGTGTATGTGCAAGTAAGTGCCCATAGAGGCCAGAAGAAAATTTTGGCTCCCCTGGAATTGGGGTAACAGGTAATTTTTATCTGCCCAGTATAGGTGCTTAAAACCAAGCCCAGGTCCTCTGCAAGAGCAGTAAGAGCTGGAGGCATCCCTGCAGTCCTTAATATCATATGTTGTGAAGGCAGAGTACTGGAAGACCCTACGTCTCACTATCTCCTCATCCATCAGTACACAACTGCTTGTTTGAACCCTACTACAAAGATTCCATAAAGTATTAAGAACAGTTTAAAGGAGATAAGAATTGCTTCTCAAAATCTGTTTGCATTCGTATGATTCATAAACACTATTTCCTGATCACAGAATAAGTAGGGGATACTTTGTAAAAATGCATTGGAGGGTACCTTTTTATGAATCAAGCACCTTCCATGAAGTTTATTGAACACAATTTGATTCTTCTGAAGTCAGATCTATGTTTAACCCTCTCTGTTAACCATCCACTAGTTTTCAATAATAATGTGATAAGAAGGAGAAGGAGGAGGAGGAGGAGGAGAAGAAGAAGACTGATTTCCAAAGCCCATTTGCAAGTTCTTTCTGAGTGGTAATTTTCCCTAGCCAAATGGCAAAAAAAAAAAAGCACAAACGTTGAATTTAGTAAAGAAGTTAGGTTTTCTTTTAAAATCCTTTCACCCATATATTGGGCTTTAGTAATTTTGAATCAATGTTCTTTGTGGCCATTTTCCTTAACAGAAAATAAAAAACTCCCATCAGTCAGCATCACACCACCTGCCCCAAGCAACAGACCTCTGGCTTCCCTGGCTGTCTTCCACTCTCTACGTAACTGAAAAAAGCCATTTTATCTTATGCTTAGAATTTTTTTGCAAGCTTCAAATAAACTACAACTGGATAGATGGGGAAATATAAAACATCCTTTTCAAAATCTACATGCCAATTCTTTTATGCAGTAGATTCAGCATTTTCTGTTGTTTTTTTAAATGCATATATAATAACAGTCAAGCATGAAAAGTTCCAGCAATTTTGGGAGAAAAAAAAAACTAAAAAGAAACAGCAATTTAAGAGGGGAAAGGCACCTCTATTTTCCTTTCTTCAACACTCACCTAATGTCTCGCTTTGTCTCTCTTTCTCTCTCCTGCAAACCCTTTCACATCTATAGAATGTCCTCCTTCACCCTGAGTGATGCAGATGATATTGAAACTCAAGCTTTTCAGGGGTTACTTGCCTTTCTTTGTGCACTTCCATCACTCTCCCATGTGCACACTGAATGAGAACAGAATTAGATCTCTCGAATGAAGGCCATTATAAGTGAAATTCCCTGCAGGGACTGACTTCCGAGTTTGTGAAGCTCTGTAGGGAATCAAGAAAATCTGAATTATAATAAGTTTGCTTGAATAAAGGGATCTCCCAGAGGGGAAAAAAAAGTTTATTTTAAAAGTTCCTGCCACTGGAGATGAAACTCTCACCACCTCAATTCCCACCACACCCTCTCAATGCTTTTGTAACTGTGAGGGTCATCTCACTGGCAATGCAAAGAAAATATCTGTTGTGACCCTATATAATTCAAATAGAGATATATGTGGAGGAAAGAGAGAGAAGATACCGAAGATAAAGCGAGTGTATCTGAAATGTATGGAAATAATATGTCTTACCTAGAAATACCAATGGGCAACAGGAACAGAAAAAAGTAAGGACATAACAAACAAGGGACATTTAGGGGTGGAAAGAGATAGAATAACAGATGAATAAGGCCCAGAAAGTGAAAAAGAAAATTATTTTATAGCCCCAGTGTCAATTGCTTGCTTATGCCCTCCTAATTAGGCGTGGTTACTTTAACCAACTGAAATAGCCATTTACGTAGTAATTGTCAAGTAATACATTGGTTGACATCAAAAATACTCAGACAGGCAGTGGTGGTGAATGCCTTTAATCCCAGCACTTAGGTGGCAGAGGCAGGTAGGTCTCTGTGAGTTCAAGGCCAGCCTGGTCTGCAGAGAGAGTTCCAGGACAGGCTCCAAAGCTACACAAAGAAACCCTGTCTCAAAAAGCCATAACAAAACAAAAAGGTCCTCCTACCAGCTAGCCATTCAGTGGAATTTTGTGTCTTCTTTCAATTTTACCATGCCTGGACCACAATAGAACAGCAACGTAGCTGTTCAGCAATTGGTTATTTCAGTAGTTCAAACAAGCACTCAATCAAATCAGCTAAATAAGCATGTAGGAAAAAAAGACACCAACTTCAATCTATATAACAATCATATTTTGCTACCACAGAATGTAGTAGCAATTTTGTAGCCCAACCAACACCATTTTAAAAATTATTTCCTCAGGAGTTCCTAATGGCTTTTCATGTTACTCACTTGTAAATGAAAGATACGTTCAACATCAAGGCAATAAACTGGATTAAAAGTGCTGAATAGCCACTGCTTTAAGTTGCCATTTAGTCATTTCTTTTAAAAACTTTCTGAATCATTCATTCTGATCTCCTCTGAAATAGCAATATAGAAAAGTTCATTTTTGTCTAGTTCTTGACCCATAAGAAGGTGCTTCATAATTCCAGTTTCAGCACTATGTTGTTTTTTTTTTTAAACTGACACTAGAATTTTAGAGTAGGTTAATTATTCCTCCTTATGAAGGCTAATTCAATAAATTACCCAATTGTTGATTAAGTGGCCTCTCTTTTTTAATGGGAAAGCACTTGCTAAAGTATGAAGTGCTTTACAAATATAGAGGGTGATGTAAGATGGTAATTGGCATCTTCAGGAAACGTTTTCTGCCGATTCATCATATGCTTGCTAAAATGGGAGGACACGAGAACAAAATAAGTTTGCAAGGCAGTTATTCTGATTTTGTAATATCTGTTGTTGTCCATGTCTAATTTAAATGTATTCCTGGGTAATGTTATTTATTGCTTATGCAGCTGAAACCCAGTCTCCTGGCTCTGTCACCTACAGGAAATAAAAATAAAAATAAAAACACCCTCTGGAACGGGGAAGGCCAGCCAGATTTTCTTTAAGCCTTTAATAGATGATTCAAGAGACAAATTTAGGTCTTTTGTGTAGCTTCTCCTTCACAGTAATACCAATATAGAGCCAATAAAGCAACACAGACTGCTTAATTTCAAATCCTAGATCTATGCTTGATGGATGCCCTTGAAAAAAATTGTTTATCTATAAATGGGAATGATAATGTACCTGCCTCATAGGGAGGTTGTAAAGATTCAGTGAGGTCAATATGTATAAATCATTTAACAGACTGTTTGGCTTACAAGTGCTCAATAAAATACTCTACTAGTAATAGGAATAATAGTTGCAGTATTTGACCTTGCTCTCCCAATATGGAGAATTGAACTGATAATTTACAGGATTGGAGTAAAAAGAACTAGAAGTTTGGAACTGATAAAAAAAAATTACGTGAAACTCCTGATCTGCCCAAATCATGGAAGTGTGCCTTTTGCAGAGAGGCAAATGTCCGTGGGTGTGTCCAAGGGGCTGCAGCAACCACGTGTTCCAGAAACTTATTTTAGCCTGCTTTGACTTTCACAGAGGATTTCTTCAGCTTAATGCTGATGTGAAGTTCTATCTAGATCACTTAGTGGAAGACTTGATAGTCATTGAATGGTTTCCCAAATCCTTCATTTTCTTTCTACTTTCAAGACCTGATATACTGATTGTAGGACTAAGGCTGCAATGTCCTGGAACTGCATACACCTGTGTATTTGAGACTTTTAGCTCACCTGCCCATCTCTTTAAACTTGAGAGGTGAAGGTGGCTTATTTAGTGAGTAGCCTGTAGTCACTCTAGATGGGCCAATTTTGCCAAAAATCAAATGAATATTAGAGTAGTTAACAAAGAAAGTTTATCTATGTCAATATGAGAAAGCTATCATGCACAAACCAAACCAAGATGAAACAGAAAGGCTCCCAACTAAGTACAAAATCAAAAGAAGGTTTGAAACTAGCATTTCCTCAGAAGAAAGCAGTGCCCTTGGATTTTTAAATCAAGTTCAGTCTGTGAGCCTCTTCACCATCCAATGACTATGGTTTGTTACTGTTGTTAGTGTTAGTTTTTTAGTTTGTTGGTTCGTTTGTTCGTTTGAAGATATTCAAGCTCTAAGGATTTCTATCAGGGTTTTTAGTCTAATATAAAAGATTTACTGAAGTGATAATCTGGGGGAAATGTGGCAACAAGATTATATACAGGCTTCCTTTACATACTTTGTTCTCCAAATTCACTTAAATAGTTTTAAACACACTATGGGCCTGCATCTCTAAAGCAAACATATTATCAGTAAATTCTAATAAACAACCTGTTGTTACAGATATTTGCATTGATGCCTACAAGTTGGCAGTTCAAGACACTTGTATACGAAGCAGAGAGCGGCAGGCTTCAACTTCAGCATATCCAAATTCTACTGAAATGTCTGCACAAAAGCAAATGGGCAGAGTTTTCAGGCAGTTTAAAATAAAAGTCAAGTACCGTGTTCAATGCTATATTGAAAACATAATTTATCACATAAATAAAACTCCTTCAGCAGTGTCCTCTTTCCACACAAAGGACAATGGCATGTTAGCTCTTATTAGAACTATTAAGCACCAGAGGAAAAGCATCTCCGAATTTCCAAAAGAGTCTCAAAATGCAGAGCTTGCAAAGAACTTTTGAGCCATGCATTCTTCTCCACGTTTTGCTTGGCATGCTCCATGACTTGAGGTGACCCTGAAGCTGTCTAAGATACAAAAATACATGGTTGATAAACTCACAGGCTTGTCTCTAGATATTTTAGTACAATGTCCCAGCTTAAGCCCGTTTGGCCTCTTTATCTTTATGACTATTCCTTTAAGTATAGGCCCAAGTCCCTCTTAACTATAGAAAGGGGAAATACATAAATCAACACCAACCCTTCTCTATCAAATGGAAACACAATTGAAAGATGGTACTCTACATAACAGGAGGATCAATTACTCATGTAAAAGTCAGAGTATTTAGAAATATGAATAAGGGAACCTGCAAAGCATTTACCAACGGAGTATGTTTGTTGAGAGGGCTTACCCTGAGACGCATAATCTCTTTTTTGGCATGGAATTCATCTGATAAATAAACATTATAAGTACCAAACATTTGTAAAGTCTGATATTCAAGTGTGTCATATAGTTTATTCCAGTAAATGTTGTAGTACTCCAATTTTTATGGACAAAATATAGTCAAGCCTACAAAAAATAGCTTTATCTCTTAGTGTCTACAATGCCCATGTGAAAAGCAACTGAGGTATACTCTCATATCTGTTTGGTTCACCTCTCACTGCACTTCCATTGCCCAAATCCAGGGGAAAACCATTCTGAAACAAGGATCCCCATCTAACAAGGTAACTAATAAAAGGGAGTATAAAAGAAATCTAGTACTAGATACTTAACACGTTATTGTTTCCAAAAAATCTGGACACACCAAAAAATATTGTTGTAGGTCAACCTCATAAATATTAAGTACTCAGTTGTAACTGCAAAGGTATCATATAACCTACTGTGAAATTATCCTCATATATCACTAGAATGAGAAGGTAGTACACAGAATGAGAGCATTTCAAGAATGTCAAAACACTCCAGGTAAAGTCATTCAAAACAAAATTCCATAACATGCAAGTTTATTTTATGTGCGTGGTTTTTTTTTTACTTTAATGGCAATTTTAGCCATTACTTCAAGCTCTGCCTAGGCCAGCTAATATATGGAGGAAATCATTGACTAATAACAAGATGGACTATGATAGCTTTTGTTCACGTTTACTATTTCACATTCACCAGCATCGTAGCTTATTTTCTATTGACACAATAAAATACTCCAATATAACAATTTAAATGGTAAAGATGTTTATTTTAGATCACAATTCAAGGCTCAGTGCATCATGGCAGGGAAGTCAGTTGAGAAGCTAGTTAGGTGCATAATGTCCACATTCAGAAGAGCACAATGAATGCATGTGTGATAGTCCTCAATCAACAGTCTTTCTACCAGTCCTGGACTCCAAGCCCAGACAGTGGTTCCACCCAACAGTGGGACAGGTCTTACCACATCAATTAACAAGGTTAAGGCAAACCATCACAGACATTCTCAGAGACCCTTCCCTCGGGATGACTCAAGATTGTGTAAAGTTAACAATTGAGACTAACCACCACAAGTACTTTACTATCACCACTGACCTCCAGCAATGCATTACTCTTCCTTGATGCTTGTATTTGGTTTCGAGCTATAAATATTAGTCAGGAATCAGTGAGAAAATAGAAAGTGCCTACTTATTATAATACTACTTAATACATGGGATGGGCTTCACAGGTGTTACATAGGTTATGAAAACTACCATGAATACCGTCAGGAAATGGCTACCAATCCTAGGCCTAGAAAACAAAAGGAAGGGTTTGGTATTGTCAGAACCTAGAAACTTGGTAGTTTTGTTCCATAGAGGTAGAACATAGGCTGTTGAGAAAAGGATGTTAGCATCCTCACATTAAGAATGTACTAATAACAAATTTGGTGCTGGTACCTATAAAAGGGCTTGATAACACTGAGTCTCAGACTATGCAAATTAGCTGGAAAGCTCAGCTAGCTATTGCTGCCAGATTGAAGGACTACTATTGGGGCAATGTTGACAGGAATAGAAAGCAAGTAGGAAGGAACATGCCCCCTTCTCACTCCTTGAGCCCCCCAGCATCCCTTTATTTTCTGTATTGTCAGAATCTATCAGAAATCCAGCTGGCAAAATAGAGAATGTAGATAGCATAGTCTCAACCCCAGCAACACAAAGCAATGTCTTTAAAAGGGTGAGTTTGGAGCTGTGAGACAGCATCTTAATAACTAGTGTACTGTGCAATGAGGTGTTAGATTTTCATGTCATTGTTGCTGCTGGAATCACTCAGATATGCTTACAGTTTGGATGAAACATTAATTAGAGTGGACTGTTTGCCACAGAGGATTTCATCATTACTGAATCTGTAAGAAACTGTTATTAAAAGACTTCAACCAGAGCTGCTCAATGTGTTGTGAGGGTGATTTCAGACTCCCCACTCATTAAAACTCAGGTATTCAATATTCATCGCCTCATTTTTTTTTGTTTTGTTCAGGCTCAAATCTAAAATCTGAATGCTTCCTTAAATTGTGGTCAATCTCCAGAGTTCTGGAAACATAAGCTTGAGCTGGGCCATCTGTTGAGTATGTGCGCTTTTGTCTTTCACACAGGGAAGTGGTGGGCTAAACCCGGAAGCACACTGAAGCCCTAATGATAATACAACCAGTTAAATCCTCCTTTTAAATATTCATTAGGCCATCTGCTGTTATTAATGTCCTTATCATTTGGAAACATTACAGAGTTAAGATGAGCGAGACAATCTGTGGAATTCTATTCTAACTTGAAATGAACTTCAGAGGAGAGCAGTCATGAGTTGTGATGCCTCCTCTTCTCATTCATAGCCACGCACCCTTACATCTTCATATATCCATGATGAAATTTTTTAATAGTTTCATCCTGAAATATTACATCAGCAAGAAGGGTTAGCAGTAGCTACAGAAATGAAAACATAATCTCAGAGTGGCTGATCAATGAAATCAGACCATTTCATAAAAGCTATGCACTCACACTTCTGGCCTGTAAATTGCTCTAGGTGCCAAAGGGAATTGGAAGCTTGGCCTATCTTTTTGAGCCAATACTATAATATTAACAACCTGCATCAGACAAGTTTTTGCAACTTCTCAGCAGAAAGCAACTGAAGAATGATTTTAGGGACTCCTTTAAAAGCCCTAGGCTTTTCTGTGCAAGCAAAACCTTGGCCCTCAGGAGGGCAAGAATTCCATCTCCTGCACAAAGACACACAGTGATCTCACTCAACTATTACAGAACTCATTCTTCTCACCTGGCCTCACATGATTTTATATTTTCCTAGACTGTTGTCTGCTTGACCCTCCTTCAGCCAGTCAACCCCCACAGTGATGAATATGCAATAAGTATTTACTACATAGGTGTAAAATTAAAATAGAGACTCAAAAGAAAGAACAGTAAAGATTCCATGTTCCTCACCCACTTCGACAAGTACAGAAAGGGTTAATTTCTTTGACTGCAATGATAAAACCCAAGATACAGCAGACACAAATAGTAAATTGGCAAGAAGCACCATGTAAGTAGCATCATGTACAATATGTTCTCCTTACAATAACAATCGAATTTACAAACAAATTAGCTGTGGAGTCTGAAGGACATTCTGTAGTTTTCACACTGGGCCTTCATCTCCTGCTGATAGATGACTTTGACTGCAAATTGAAAAGTGGAAGTGGTTCAACATTCTGTGTATTCACAAGTGCCATTTCCAAAACTGGGGCTTCAGAAAGGAGTTGCCAGAAAGGGTCGACGGAAACTCAGAGCAATTACGTCTGTTATTAAGATGAGGTAGTGGCAATTATACAGAAGACTCATAGGGAATATGCACATGCTGATTGTTCTTAGGAAGCCTCTATGAACAAACTTTTATAGCACCCATCAGACTTTGGGTCTCAAGTGGAAGTGAGAATTTTCAGGCTCTCAAACAGTATGCTTTTGGACAGGGATTATGGACTCTGGAGTCATCTTAGAAGAGATACGTGCTTTTTTTTCTTAATGAGCCTAAATGAAGCCCCTACATTAACCAAAGGGCTTCTTTCACTATTTATTTCCTCCTGAATAATCATCCTCAAGAGTTTTAGTCTCTGGACCCCTTAGTAGTCCTGAAAACTGTTGATATCTTCAAAGATAGGTTTCCTGAGCCTTAATTGTATTACACATACATCAGTTGGAACTGGGCTCCTCAAGTCTGAATTTTTATTGGTTGAAGTTTCCTGTAATGCCCTTTGTCTGTTCAATTATATGTTTCTTTGATGGGGGATAAGAACTATAATTATGTGGAAATAGGAAAAATATTTAGAATGTAGTTAAGGGTTATGCTGGTTTAGTAAAGTGCCAGTTGGTGGGTTCTTATGCAAGATTCATGACTTCATAAGTCCTGGATAGTTGACTAGGTTCCCAGTACCAGGAATGATTTCCCTCTTATTAAATATATCTTAAACCAATTAGAGAGCAGTTGGTTATTACCAAGGTATACATGCCACTATTGTACTTCTAGTGTTATTGCCCTAGCTGTATTTCCCACATTTACCAAAATATTAATTTATTTTAATTTAATTCCCCTTAATTTTGTAAATACAGGTGATTTCTCCAAAGAGGAAACACTCAAAATTTGTTAAGCCAGTGTATCTATAATGGTATAATCAGTACCTCCAGTCAATATGAAAACCTAACAACTAGATCATCATATTCATTCTGATTATATTCCATGGAGAATAACAAAATCTCCCAGTACAACACAGATGCAAACAAGATAGCAGGCAGAATAGATGTACTATTCAGGACTGAGATGGAAGCTCCACAGATTCATCCAGTATTCAAGCTCCCTCGTTGAACACATAACTTCCATTTCTAAGCAATGTCATGGTCCAAGATATCTGACAAAACTTTCACCATTCATAGGTCCCAAAGATAGATAAGACTATAGAAAGCGTCTTCCAGGTCAGTTAGCTCTCAGTTGAGCAATGTCTGCAACATACACTTGTGGGTCTAGATGATTCCCCACTTCCTCTTACATCATTCTATCTGGAACTTTATCATATGCACACAGATAACTGCAAATAATGTTTTGCTCTAAATAGCAATGCATATTACATAATGTATATTACATAATGAAATTTGGCCATTAAGGAGGAAAATTGAATGAATTATGGGATAGGCCTAGAACTGGAGGTCTCTGACACAGGAATATCAAGAGGCACACTTTTGAGATTCATATTGACCCTCATTCTATCTGAGAATCTTCAAATTTATGAAAGGGCGAAATGCCACCTAGATAAATTTTGGTCTTCCCCTATTACAAAGGAAGATGGCACTTAAAAGAATAGTGTCCCTAAGTGGACTCGCTTATAAAGGTGTAAGTTATTGGAAGATGATATGTGCCAACACTGCTTGGGAGTTCTTATTCCACTAGTGCAGGGTATAGGGGATGCTTTGCTTCAAAATTAACTTAGGAACATTGAGGTAAATACAGTTTAGTCTATGTGCTCTGCAGTAGACTAATTCTAAAGATCAGCCTAATTGTAAGTCATGATTGGATTGACACTACCTATTCATTTTCACTGAATATTGCAACTATAACTTCCCTTTTTATCTTCGGCTCTCATTGGAAAACCATGGAGACAGACTATGTGGATAATTTTGAGCAAAGATTAAGAGGTTCATCAAAGTGTCCAGCCATTAAGAAAAGCTACAGAATGTGGATATGAGATAAAGTGAAATAATATACTTGTTGACACAGCCATAGAATCTTGATATAGTTCACCTTTTAATGATTTCTATTCTTTAAAAGCAAGATCAATGGGGGCAGCACTCTCAAAGGTGTCATCATGATTTTCAAGTGAAAAAGAAAAAAATTTTCTCCAGGCAGCATTTCCCTTCTTTTACAAATTTGAAGATGCTTAGACAGTATCAGTGTCAAGAAATGAGAATGCCATTTGAAAACTGACAAAAAGTGATTCTAACAATCCGAGGTCATCAGCTTTTAGAAGCATAGGGACATCTAAGGTGGTGCAGGCAGAACATCTGGTACAGAGCATTCAGTCCCATGACAGCATTGTCCCCAGGGTGGGCACACCTCAAAGGAGATAATCATGCACTTCCTGAAAAGTCCTACTAAAGAAGCCTTAGAACTCGGAGTCAAGCAGAGTCACTTGTTAAATGAGCCACAAAGCTCTGAATAGACTAAAGGAGGGAGATCAGAAGTTATGTGTAGGATGGAAGGCAGGACCCTCTGAAAAATAGCTAGTTTTCTGTAACCCAGTGGAACTCTGGAGTAAGAACTTACTAGCAATTGATGGTGATTGTAGAATACTGTGTTAATGACAGTTTATCTTTGAGGAATTTCCACAATAGTTAATTTCTTAAAGTGACTGCAGTGGAAAAGGAATGATTGAGTGCTTGGTGCCACTGACAACCCCTTGTGCTTACAGAAAAATAAAGCAAATGATGTCAGCAAAAGACTCTAATCTCCATGAAGGGAGGAATCCACTCTCTGTTCATTAGAACTGGTTTCTTAATATGTGGCATAGTGTGGAAGAGCTAATAGACTTTTAATTGACAGGAAAAGGAAATCAATTTAATACGTTCTGTGCTTTATGCTGGGCCAAGCGAACTGCTATAAATAACAAGATGGCCCAAATAATAAACCAAATTATTAGCCAGGGAATTGGCTGACAAACGTATGTGAGATAATATGTCCCAATATTAATCAAAGATTTCTTGAAGGTTTTATTGTTTAGAAAGATCCCTGAGGAATAGAGCAAACAAGCAAGTGCCTAGTAATACAGAATCACTGACAGTCTTTAAAGAGTATGACCATGTTCTTAAACTTAAGAGTTTGCAAGTTGCCTGGGAAAGAGAGCACTACAATAGCTGAATAGAGGCAAGGAGAATCACAGGCAGGGGTGAGTTTCTGTGACCACTGTACAACTTATCCTCAGATACAGATTAGCAATTCTTCTCAGACCTCTTTTTATATATTGGACACTCTTGTGAACTACATTGACTGGACTGGGTTTCTCTAGCTATAAATGTCCTTGCCCATGAAATTATTATTAATACCACCTAGCACCCCCTACCATGTGCCATGCTTTAGGATGAGTACCACACATTGCCACATATCATTTAGTCTATATGATAAGTAAAAAATATTTCATATATACACACATGCGCGCACACACACACACACACACACACACACACACACACACACACACACACACACACAAACACGATCATTAACCTATTTTCCTTGCTACAGATAAGAAAATCAGAGCTGCATACAAGATAGCCTAGTTTTCCTACCATTACACAGAGCTAAGGGAGGAAACCCTGAGTCAAATTGTTAGAGGGAAACCAAGTATATAACTGATGGTCTATGTCTTCTTCCTCATGCAGTTAGTCCTGTAACTGAGGGCATTTTGAACTTTGTATAATCAAAGGGCTCGTGTTTAGAATTTGTTTTTATGCACAGGTTTTTCTCTATAGGAGCCTGCTGTCTTCTACAATGATACTGAGGTCAAAATTAGCTAGAACTTTAAGCCAACCACAGGACTGGTTGACCCAAGAGTCAACTTCCTTCAAGGCAAGTTTTCAATTAGCAGAGGAAGACAGTGCTGTCAAGTGCCAACATCCCAACCAAGAGCTACTTTATGCTCAGGGTTATTTCTCAGGGAAGTTCCATTCCACCAGCTAGAGGCTATGACAGTGACCTTTAATGCTAGTTTAGCTTAAACACATTTTGACATTTTGAAAAAATTAGTATATTTTTACAAGGTGGGGTGAGCACCACAAAATGGTTTGCCTGTAGGCTGGGTCAGCAAGCAGAGTTGACAGAGCCTTCATTGCTGCTCTTGGGTCTCTTTTAACTCCCACTCTAAAAGAATATGCTTTTATCTACCACTACATGCAACCCCCACTTTTAAAAAATAATTTTACAAATGGCAGCGGCTTCTGGAAGTTAACCTTAGCTCCATCTAAGTAGCTCAGAGTGCTGGGATCTCTCCACAATTAATAGATGCTCCTTTCTGACAGCCAGAATCAGCTAAAAAAAACATCACTACATATGTTGGAAGGGGGGGTGGAAATGCTGTGTTTCTACTGTGGGTGTAAAGCACTAGTTCCTTGAAATTTTACCTGGAAATGGACGTATTTAGCATAAGAATGACATAAAAGGAACTGACAATCTAAAAGCAGTGAAAAGGTCTGTCCTCTAAAACGACCAGCCCCTTCGACTACTAAGTAGGCACACATCTTTCATCTGAGCAGATCTCATAGACAAGCTGCCCTGCTGAATCAAATGGGAATTAAAGGGATTCTGTGTAGTTGGCATAGAAAGTGTCTCAAAAGCACAAAGGCCACTTTAGTCACAGAAAACTGCCAGAGGCTGGCTCATTTGATGGGAAAGAAAACAAACAGACACAATGTCTGGTGTATTTTTGAGGCAATATTAAATCTAATAAACATGACACCAATCGTATCGGTCTAAATCGGGTGGAGAGAGTTGGAGAATTTCACAGCTGGATTTCTTGCCACCAGCCTTTATCTCCGAGGCAGCCTTGATAGCTGAGACCAGAGGCTAAAATTGTTCCTTCCCTAGCTTCTGCCAGGTGTATGCTATTCCCAGGCCTCTGCCCTGGCTTTGGCTCTCAGAGTGGGGATAATTAGTACGTCATTTCAGCCAGCTTTGTTTTTTCTGGGTCACTGACTTCAGACTCCATCAAAAAAGGAGTGTTGTACTGAAATAAATTTATTTCCTCTTCCTCAGCCAGCCCTGACTTATTTCCTAGGGGACCGTGTTCCATAGTACTAGACCACACAGCCAGCTTCTGTACAAGTTTGATAGTGTATATAGAGGTCCACAGTGGGGGCACAGGGTGAAGGAAGAGTCAACCCTGCACAATAGCAACAGCAGCAATAGCAATGGCAGCAGACTTCACTTTGTCTCTCCGTGGCAGAGCACTAACATGCAAAGGCCTCAGACAGACATGCTGAGGGACACATCACCACAAACTGTTCTGGGAGCTGTTGCTGCTAGTGTTTAATGTTTATCCAATGGCCTCAGTCTGAAAGGCTTTGTAGAACATGCATAATACAAGCTGAGCTTTATACCCCATTAGCACTCAAACTCCTGGCTGCCCAGAGGCATATGGTACTGACCACAGAAGGCCAGCATTTGTTGAGGTGGAAGTAGAGGGCACACAGAGATGTGGGGACACAATGAGGTTGCTGAGTATTTGGGCGGCACTCAGACATGGGGGCAAAAGGCCTTGTATGGTATAATAAGGGGAGGCCGAAGGCAACCTTTGGTGTCCTCATAGCACCAGTTGCCCACCCTTATTGAAAAATAAGGGGGTCTCATCTCAGATATCAGATTGGACCTTTTCCCACTTCGTTAATCCGTGTTCATAAGGCCTCTTTCAGCTGGGGAAGTAGTGGGCCTCAAATTGCAGTGACAGGCATATCTACTTTCCAAACTTTCAGATTCCATGAGAGAAACAAAGACCTCCATCGGCTTTCACTCAATGCTAAAAAGAATAGTTACATTACTTTCACTATCTTAGTCCTGAATAGGAATTTTTTCTGCCTTTGTGTAGCCTAAAAGGAGAGAAATGGATAGTAATGAGTGGTGATGTGGGGAGTGAAACATGGAGCGCAGTTCTCTGAGAAGTGCCTAGGGATAAAGTAGTCACTATTGGGAAATGGCAGGGCAGGCTCTGAGCCAACTCATGTCCAGAAAGTAGCTACAGTGCAATCATGTTTAGTTTGTATATCCCCAGCATCTAGTACAGCACTTGGACAGGGCACACTACACAAGCACACACACACACACACACACACACACACACACACACACACACACACTCGTTGTTTTGCTCCTCTCTACCATATCTCAAATCTCTGTACTCCCAATGCCCTACATTGCCTTCCTAGTTTATGTATCATAAATCCTTACCTAGCCCCACCACAGACGCCTCCTGCCTACCTGATCTCACCTCTGCATCCCACATTGTCTCAACAGCAGCCACTAAGATTCATCAGAAACCCAAACATGACTATGCCATACTCCTACTTAAAGCCCTCCGGTGACTACCCCCAGCCACAAGAACAAAAGTGATTGTGTCCTTCCTTTCATTAGCTGATGTATTTGTTTCTCAGAGATGCCATAACGAAATAGCAAAGGTTAGGTGTCTTCAATGACAAAATGCTTTTTTTCCCATCTTTGGCCACTAGAAACCAATGACACAGCTATTGGTTTCTCCTAAGACCTCTCTTTTTTACATTTGGGTCTTCATCTTCTTGCTACACATAGACAACCTCTAAGTGTATATAGTCCTAACATCTCCATTAGCATAATCACACTTTACAATTTGGATTAGAGATCCACCCTTATAATCTTAACTATCATAATTTATTATTTAAATACCTTAGCATCAAACACAGTCACATTAAAGGTTAGGATCACAAGATATAAATTTTAAAACAACAAGATTTACTCAGTAATATCTAGTCACTGCCTACCTCCTAGTTGGCATCACTTATTATTTCCACCCACTGAAACTATATTAACCTAACTAAAATATTTACTCTAGCCAAGATGAGTCATGCCATCTAAGATGTTTAGGCACTTACCCATGCCATTTGCTCTACCCAAATTGTCCTCGGTCACTTCACCCTTGGCTTACATATCATCTTGTCTATTAATATCCTGATTCCACATCTATGTGAAGTACTCTCATACCCTTTCTATTGCTTCCTTCTCACAACATGGAGGGTAATTGCTAATCATGCTTTCAAGGGCTCTACCAGACCAAAATGTTACTTGAGGGCATAGGTTTATGTCATGAAATAATTTGTTTTAGTCCCTAAAGCTTAACACAAGGCTTTGTCCAGAGAATGTTCTCAACATATGTTCAGGGAAATCACAAACCAAGCCGTTTCTTTGCCAAGATAGAAGAAGACCCAAGAAGTAAACAAGACACAGCTAGGTGATAAGTGTGTTCCCACCTAGGACCACAAATCAATAGCTAGAGGATGATACCTGAACGATACACAAGATGGCTATCAGGCCTATGCTAAATGGCAAGTCCTGTCCACAATACTGTTGATTGAGTAAAATCTGATTTCCCCAGCACTTTATTGCTCCAAAATCTTTAGGTCTTTGCTTTTATGTGCATATACAAGACAATAAGAGATTTGGGAGGTGGGGATTATTGATCCAGAAGTCCTACAGCAATAGCCTTCAGAATCATCTAGCAGATTTGTAAAAACATAGATGGTTGAGTCTCCATTCTTAGGGATTATGATACAATGAGTCTGGGATGGAGCCTCAAAATATATATTTCTAATCATGTCCCAAGTGATGCTATGGAAAACAATTTATATTGTGTTGGAAATAGCATAAATGATAAATATGCTTAGCAGGCTGTGTGATTGCCTATCCATCCCTCATTGCCAGCCAGCGTCAATGTTGCTAAATTCGGTAATAGTACTGAAACAATATGCTGTTTATTACTTCTAAGTTAAAATCGTCTCTAGAAAGATGTGGTAACTTAGGACGTGTGTTCTGTTCTTTGTGTAGGTGCGATTAGAGTGGCCAACAGACCTGACAGTCAATCCCATGGACAACTCATTGTATGTCCTGGATAACAACATCGTGCTGCAAATTTCTGAGAACAGGCGCGTGCGGATCATTGCAGGGCGTCCCATTCACTGCCAGGTGCCCGGCATCGATCATTTCTTGGTCAGCAAAGTAGCAATTCACTCCACTCTGGAGTCGGCTAGGGCCATCAGCGTCTCCCACAGCGGGCTGCTCTTCATCGCTGAAACAGACGAGAGGAAAGTGAACCGCATTCAGCAAGTGACCACCAATGGGGAGATTTCCATCATAGCCGGTGCCCCCACTGACTGCGACTGCAAAATTGATCCCAACTGTGACTGTTTTTCAGGTATGACCTTTTTAGCAATTCACCAGCTCCCCCTCTCTGTTTTCAAAAGCAAAACCTGCATCAGCAAAGCCTAAAGGAAAACAAAAGGAATTCATAGAAACAATTGTGTGGGCTAGTGGAGAAAGCAATGTATTGGGAGTTAGCTCTGACAGCTGACTGAGTGACCCAGAAAAGCCACAAAACCTTTTCACAATGCATCTGCCTTACTTGTTACATAGAGATAAGTATATTTCTCCATCATGTCACCTTGCTGTTGTTGGGGTAAACAGATGTAATAACTTTTCAGATTCTCAAAAAAGTTAGCATCACACACATTTAAGATCATGCCATTATTTTGATTTTAGAGAAAGGAATATAGGTTTAAAAATACGTTTACTGATTTTATTAAGAAAAATATCTACTCTAAGTGACTGCTTTCCCAATTAAAGCATACTCTGTTAGACCTTTGAAGGGACCCAAATAGACTGCTTTGATAATGCACAGGCAAAACTCAGTTACACAAATGGCAAATTCTTACAGCATCAGTCTCCTGCATTACTTGATTTTCAAAGCTCTAAAATCCCATAAACAAGAGTGCCCTTTTAACTGAAATGGGGGAGGAAAAGAAGAGTCTTGTCCACAAACATGGAATAATTATTCTGGATATCGAACAGAATTCTGAATATCAATTGTTCTGCTCATGTCTGAGAAATAGGAATCCCTCCATGCTACATGCAAGCCTATTAAGCGACTCATCCAGGACTGACTAGCCCTCATAAGGTTTGTGTTTCATTGAGCCAGGGGAATACCGAATCAGCAAGTTGCTCAATATGACTTTGTTCAATATTTCCCGTATTTTCCTGGACAATGAGATATATAGATGTTTTAGTAATTTATATCTTTCTTGGAAGGTAAATCTAATGTTTATCCCAGTTACCAGCTTTGGTATTTGAAGTCATTGTTACACTTACACATTTAGTATACTTTATCAGTAGAACAACAGAAATCAACAGAAGAAATGACCTCTAAGCATAGTAGGACTGGAAGATTCTAAAATGGATCCTGCAAGAAGCAACAGGAATGAGACTTACAGACTGACAGGCAAACTTTGTGTGGCTATCATTATTTGCTGTTCTGGTATCTTGCAATACAATAGATTCTGAACAGCAGGATTTTGGAATGCACAAAATTGGTGTAACTGAGATAATTACATCCTACTGTTCATCTTTAGTGATACTGACTCAAGAATTACACTCTTTGGGGTGATAGGTTTCAGAATCATCAGGGGGCATGCAAAGAATGATGGTTCCCCTGATTGCATTTTTTGTTCTTTAAAATGATTTTTGATGTGTCTTGCTTTAAATCTAAGGTATGCTCACTCAAATTCTCTTGGTGCCAATTATTTAAATTTGGTCATTTTCCCCCATAGGTGATGGTGGTTATGCCAAAGATGCAAAGATGAAAGCCCCTTCCTCCTTAGCAGTATCACCAGATGGTACCCTCTACGTAGCAGACCTTGGCAATGTTCGAATTCGTACCATCAGCAGAAACCAAGCCCACCTAAATGATATGAACCTTTATGAGATTGCCTCACCTGCTGACCAAGAACTCTACCAGTTCACTGTCAATGGAACCCACCTCCACACCATGAACTTGATAACAAGGGACTATGTATATAACTTCACCTACAATGCTGAAGGTGATTTGGGTGCAATCACTAGTAGCAATGGCAATTCAGTTCATATTCGCCGGGATGCAGGCGGGATGCCCCTATGGCTTGTGGTGCCTGGCGGGCAAGTCTACTGGCTGACCATAAGCAGCAATGGAGTCCTGAAAAGAGTGTCAGCCCAAGGGTACAATTTGGCCTTGATGACCTACCCAGGAAACACGGGACTTCTAGCAACAAAAAGCAATGAAAATGGATGGACAACTGTTTATGAGTAAGTTTCTAATTTCCAACTCAGCCTTTGATGGGTTTTTATTTGAAACAGAATTCCAGTAAGCACATAATTTGTTGACTTATGGCTGTTGTGTGCTAGTTTCTCCTAACAATCACAGTTAAAAATAAAAAAATAAAAAATCAGTCAGTCATCAAGAAGAAAATTTTACCCAACTCCTAGGGTGGGACCCATTTTTCCTAGGTAGTATAGTATAGCACTGCAGGAGACAGAAGAGAGGTGTAAGTTCATACACTCAAAAAATTTACAGCATCCCTGGGAAGACAAGGTAAAATGGTATCTAAATAACAAAACTAAAGGATGCTGCTAAAGCAGAAATACCAGTGTGATTTAACAAGTATTTACTGATCTCTGTGGGGTTTAATGGATGAATAAACAAGTCTGTGCCCAGCTCAACTCGGTATCTGTTGCTGTGAGAGATGCGGAGGAAGTTAGAATGGAAGAAGTGGACCTTGAAAGGCAAATGTAAAATTCCACAGAGCACATGCTGACTAGCAGCTCTGAGACCCTGACTGCTTAAGTGAAATGTGGAGCCAAGTGCTTCAATGCAACCTCAGGCTTCCTTGGTGTCCCTGCACAAGCGGAACCTAGCATGCAATGGCAGTTACAGACTAGTTAATTCTGTTATAACTTCATTTCCCTGGGAACTAACACAAAGTATGTCTGGCAGCAAGCTTCGAGGAAGTGCCATGGCATGGAAATAAAGACCATTGCCCTTACCTTGTTTCCAAGTCAATCCACTCAGCAAACCAGACTTTCAGCTCTCAGGAAGCACTTCCCCACAAAGAAAACTGCCCATTTTCTAACAGTATACCCTGTGAGGATAATCCCTAGAGTCAGTACTCAGAACCTGGGATGTCAGTCAAGTTGAAGGCTTCAAACCCTGCAGAAGTGGGGATACTAAGTGTGATGGGTTTCAGGTGTGACTACTCTTATGCAGCATTAGAATAACTGAAGAGAATGTGTCCAGGGCCACAAAAACCTCCTGAGGAAAAGAACAAAGCAACTGTCCTTCAAACTTTGGAACATTTCCCAAAGAAATGTCATTTATACAAAAGATCTGAATAGCTACTCCAGCTTCACTTGAAGAAATGCATTCAGTAGTCTCTGTTGAAGGACTTCCTCTGTTTGGGGGGAAGGGAGTTGTTTGTTTGTTTCAACTCTCTTACATCTTAATAAGACCAACAAAAGCTGCTGTCTTCTAAGAATCTACTTGCTGCTAGATATTCTGTTTGCTCATTATTATACATTATTTTATTTGGCTCTCTTTCTAACAATGAGGGGTATGTGCTCCTAACACTCCCATTTTACAGATAAGTAACTAAGCTATGAATATTAACTGGTCCTGATTCTCCTAGCTGTCCAGAACTCAAATACCAGGTCAAGGAGTAATAATTTAAATACTCTTCATTTAGGAAAATTAAGGATACAATGCAGTTAAAATTAGGAAAAAAAATCTTGAAACCTGCCTGCTAAATTCAGTCCTCCCAAAATATAGTTGACATGTTAACTAGTTTTCAAAACAACCAGGTAAACTGTTTCCTTTTCACTTGTTCAATTAATATCTGGTACTATGTACTACAAAATGTTTTAGGCATGTCTAACCTTTGATACTGAGGCAGAATGCTGTCATCTACTAAGTTCACACGTAAGAACTATGAAATCAACTTCCAAAAGAGTCACGAACATTCCATGATGTTTTAAGTAAGCTGATTTTGTATTGGTTTTCTCTCATAACTATCCTGAGATGCACACAACCTGTAGGACACAGACTAAACATGCCTGCTAGGTGTGTTGATATAATCATTAACAAAAAGATAAAGTTCCATATATTCACGGTGCTTACATTATACTGCGGGACAATAATTTGTATAGAATTTCAAATAGTGATGTCACATAAATATATATATATGAATATGGTATAATATGTATTAATAAACTTGAACTAGTAAGATGGCTCAACACATAACAGTGCTTATCTTCAAGTCTGATAACTTGAGTTTGATCCCAGGAACCTACCTGGTGTAGATGGAGAAAATTGACCCAACAAGTTGTTCTTTGACTCCCCTCGATGAAGTAGATAGATAGATAGATAGATAGGCATTAATAGACTAATTAAAAGATGTGTCAAAAATTCTATATACATTGTGAAAATAAGAATGCTCAATATTTAATGACAAAGTTGATATAGGATTTGTGAGAAAGATGAGTCAAAGACAACTTCAAGGCTTTTGGCCTAAGCAACAGAATATAGGGGTTTCAACTTTTAGAAAGAAACATTATGCAGTAAGTATTATAAGGTAAGAGACTAGAAATTCAATTTCTGACAATTAGTTAAACATTTAAATAGATGAGCCTGGAATTGAAGAGAAGCTAGGGATCCACATTTGGAATCAACCAAGTTTAAAATGTATTTAAATCCATGAAACAGATGAGATATCCAGAAAAATGAGTATAGACTAAGAAAAGATAGCAACAGAATGATCTTGAAGTACTTCATAGTTTAGCTTAAGAAAAAGTGGCAAAAGAGACTGAGAAAAGAGGGCCAGTGGACTAGGGAAGCAACATGTCTGGGAAGCCAATTGTCTTGGTCTGGCCCATTGGTACTCTTAAACAAACAATAGGAATCCGGTGTGTGTGTGTGTGTGTGTGTGTGTGTGTGTGTGTGTGTGTGTGTAAATGTGCTTATGCAGTAGCATGTGCATCAGAGTACAACTTTGTGGAGTTGGCACTCTTCTTCTACCTTTATAGGGATTCTAGGGATGAAAGTCAGGCCACAAGGCCTGTACAGCAAGTGTTTCTACCCACTAATACATCTTGTTAAGGACGAGAAAGACTAAGACCAAAGTGCCAGCAGAATCGGTGTGTGGTATGGAGTACTCTCTGATTGCATAATGCTACCACTAACTGTGTGACAGCACATGGCAGAAGGAGGAAGGAAAAGAGGTAGACTACTTCTACTTCCAGACAACTCTTCCATAAAATCACAAATATTATTTTGGAGGCAGAACCCTTATGACCTAATGGCCTCCTAAAGACCCCACCTCTTCAAATTGGAGAGATGACTCAATGGTTAAAGTCATTGGCTGCCCTTTCAGAGAACCTGAGCTCAATTCCCAACCGTGCATGGCAGCACATAACCATCCTTAACTTCAGTTCTAAGATATCTGATGCCCTCTTCCAGCCTCCATGTGTATCAGGCATGCAAATAGTACACAGACATACATACAGGATAAGAAACCTATATACACATAAATCTGAAGATATTAAAATAAAAGTTAAAATAAAAGCCAGCTAATAATATTTCAATTTACAAAACTGGGGGATGTATTCCTGCCCCATTGCTATATAAAACAGGTTATTCAAGAAGGAAAAAGGGGTGAGCGACAGCAGAATGATAAGTGACCTGCTTCATACACACATGACCCTGGGGACCAATGTCCAGCATCCCCAGAAAAAAATGAAAGTATATGAAATACTGACAAGTAAGTTGGTTCTGAGAATCTACCATTCTAATTTGGATTGTGGAGACTGGTGTTTATCTGAAAGGAAGAAGATTCTGCAATACAGTGGAAGGATCAAGCCTGGATAGAACAGGTTGAAGACTAGATAGATGCATAAGTGTTCATGGCACCACTCTTCATAATAGCCAAGAAATGTCCATTAAGTGATGAGTGGACAACATGCATAATATAATCGATCAATATCATGAAATAATACTCAAAAGTAGAAATAAAGTTTTGATACATGCTAAAACATGGGTCAAGCTCACAAGCAATAAGTAAAAGATGCTAAACAGAAGAGGGGAAGTATCATATGGTTACATTTACAGAAAATGTCCAGAAGAGGCAAATCCATACAGACAGAACATAGATTAGTAGTCATCCAGAGCTGACCAAAGGAATGAACTGGGGTATAGTCAGGGATAATGAATATAGGCTTCCTTTGGGGAATGGTAAAAGTGTCCTAGAAGTGGTGGCATTGGTTATATAACATGACCAGTGTGCTGAAACATTAGAAACGTGTACCTTTTAAAATACTAAATTTTATGGTATGTGAATTACCTCTCAAAAACAATAAAAAGGAAGTAGGATCGAGATTGGACACAGTGGATGAAGAATTATTTTGAGGACCTTTGCAATAGGGAGTAGAGAGATTAGAGCACACAGTGGGTTGCTGGGAGGAATGAAGTGAACAGAAGGAACTTCTTGTTTTTGTTCATGTTTGATTTGGGTTAGGGTTTTAGTTTGAGGCAGGGTCTCTTTATGTAGCTTTGGCTGGCCTGAAACTCACTTTATAGACCAGGCTAGCCTCAAATTTTTAGAAGTTTTTAGTGAACTATATTTGCTTGGTAATGGAAAATGTGCAGTATAGAGATAAAAGTGTATGGTTTATGATGCCCAGTACAGAAAAGAGTGTTACTGAAAGATCACTTTGTATGACAGCATTCTGCTGTTGGCATGTTGAAGCAAGAACACTGTGATAAGCAGTATCCCCCAGACCTGTCACCAGGACTCAGCACACAATCAGTAAAGGGGAAGCTACTACCATCATTGTGGCATAACCAGTATTGAGACTCCAAGGAATAAAAAACACAAGCATCCCCATAGAAATAATCTTGGAATTTTATGGCCACAAAAAAAGTAGAAGTCATTTTATAAATAAGGGAACAGAATCCCAAAGCAAGGAAATAATTTGCCCGTTCAGATTGTCTGTTGGCCAGATCTAGAGTTAGACTTATTCTTTCTGTTCCACAAGTACCATACAATGTCCATAAAAGGACGAATACTTGAGATCACAAGAATGACAATACAGAGTATGGAGAGCTAGAGCAGGAAATGAATGTGGGACCATCATTAGCTAACGAAGCCTATTTTTCCCCAACTCCTTAACTCCAGCAAGAAATAAGCTCAAATGCTCATGAACAATGTTGATATGTTGAGATAGCATACCTCTTCCCTTTGAAGCTATCCATTCTCAGGTTGAACAGTAGTCCCTAACAAACCACAACCCCTCCCTATCTTGCCTGGTCATGTAAGAATGCAGGCTTTCTGTCCCTAATAATGGGCTATAATCATCCACCTTCTGCATGTGGCTGGTTTCACTTATATCCTCCTGTGCTCAGCTCTGGATATTCCTACAAAAACATCCTTGTCCACCTGAAGTTGAGGAACACGCAACTGAGCCTATTATCTCAATCTGGATAAGAGTAAGCCTAAGCATGACAGAATTGAGAGGTTCTCCTCAACTCTCAAATGTTTTTCTAAAGTAAGAGAGTGGCTTCTTTCTTTGGCTAAAGGGGACAAATTGTTTTCCAGAAATTCTGTTGTGAGATGAGAAGCAAAGTTTAGCAGGATAGAGATCTGATGTGTAGAGAAACCCATGAGAGTAATCTGTTCAACTTTCGATTGTCTGCAGCTATTGAGAAAAAAAAAATGACACTGATGACCCTGAGAAGTGGGTAATGCTCTTGTGGACTAGTAGTGTAGGGGCTTTTATTGTATGATGGGATATTGTTTAAATAGTTCATTGATTTTCATAATTCTGTTTGATTTGAGTCAAGATCAAAATTACACACCTCACGTATTATTACTTGAAGCCTCATTGCCCATAAGCATTGGGGGGCGGGAGTAAGAGTGAGAAGCTGACCACAGAGAAATAGATAACAAGGAGGTGAGTGTCAACACAGATTCTTGTGTTGACAAGGGCCCTGACATTGTGCTCTGACAAGCTAATGGGCCCCTAATTGTAATGACCCTGCCACAATGGAGATCCAAGGGAAATGTCTTGCACACCACATAACAAGCAAATCCTCTTCACCCTCAGAACTTAAATAGTAGCCATGATGCTTTTGCATATTTTTCTGGCAAAATATCTTCTTCTACATTAAATAGAAAAAGGCCCAGGCTGAGGCCAGAGCATCGGTTGTGTCTGCTGTCAGGTTAGGCCAAGTTAGCAGTTCTTCAGTCCCTTTGCTCTTTATAGGAAGTCCTTGTACTCAGGAGGACCTTTGTATTTCCATATGAATTGATCTTCCAGTCCTCTACATTCTCTGTTTCTAGACTCTTGGTAGTGCATTTCTTCCCACTCACAAAAAAGCCACTTACTGACAAATGAGAAAAGTTTTCATAGGTCTCAATGCCTTCTAGACTATTTCTTCAAATGCTGAGTTTTGTCAAGGGCTAATAATGAGTGATGTCCCTTCCTCCCAGATCAAATTATAATGGGGCAAGATACATAAGCCATGTCTCTCTCCAGAAAGCTTTACATGATAGTCTCTCCTTCAAACACTTAAAATGGGGCTGGAGAAATGGCTCACCCATTAATACCTAAGGCTCATAGCCAAACATATGAAAGATTCTAGTGTCTTCTAGATCCATGGGATAGAAAAAAACTAAGGCACTATAGGTACAACTCTTGACTCCAGGTAGGTAAATGACTACAATTTAATTTTTAAAAGGAGCTGATGATGTAGTTCAATGGTTATAGTGCTTGTATAAGTCAGGTAAGGCCAGGGATTCTGTCTACAGTCCCATCAAAATATCATCTCAGTTACCTAAAAGATTCTCATCCAGGCTTGGGTACATGAGACTCTCTCAAAAACAATAATAATACAACCACACAGGTAAACAAGAATATAATAATAAAGATCGTTTGTTCCTTTAGGTATCATCAAATACCTCTCTTTGTGCCAAGCTTTGCTATAGAGCAATAATGAAACAAACAGAATTATGGTGATGCTTTAGAGAAGCACAGAAAGACTGGGAGCATATGCTAAGATTGGGTGCATTTTCATTGGACACCTATGTAAACTGAGTTAGTCTTCCTGTTCTAGTTTTCTCGCTGCTAGTGAGCTAAAATGCTGAATAAAAGAAACTTGGGAAGAAAAGGGTTTATTTTACCTTGCAGGTTACAGTCCATCATTGGAAAAAGTCAGGACAGGAACTCAAAGCAGGTACCTGGAGGCAGGAGCTAAAGCAGATACCACGGGGTTTACTGGTCTATTCCCCATGCCTTACTCAGCCTGCTTTCTTATAGTACCTAGGGCCATCTACCTATGAACTCCTCTCACATCAATCATGGAACAAGAAAATGTACCAATCTGAAGGAAGAATTTTCTCAGTTGAGGTTCCTCTTCTCTGATAACTCG
Organism: Cricetiscus sungorus; assembly: GCA_030556225.1. Classification (NCBI taxonomy): domain Eukaryota; kingdom Metazoa; phylum Chordata; class Mammalia; order Rodentia; family Cricetidae; genus Cricetiscus; species Cricetiscus sungorus. Next base: position 23,712,157 of record JANBXA010000726.1, read on the forward strand.
AACTTGTGGTAGCTGACAAAACCAGACAGCCCACTTCACTTCCCAACACTACTAGAGATGACTCTATCTTCACTTTAACCCCATTGATGCTCATATCTGGCTCTCCTCCCATTTCCATTGGCAACATCCAATTACCACTCTTTTGGTAAGTGAATGTTGTGAGAATCTACTCTTGGCCAGACTCTGAGAATGCAGGGATGACTGAGATGTGAACTTAAGAGTCGAATGAGGAGGGCGAGGACATGTGATAATAATGCATTTGATGAAAGCAAGAGCTCGCCATTAACCCTTACAAGAACTGAGATTAGAACCTCCTTATAGTTCCTGCTGTTCCCAGTCTTTCCATCACAACTCATTGCCATCATAACATTGATCAGGTCACCCTATCCCACCCCCCACAAAAAAACCTTCACATGCCTCTATATTTCCTACTAAATTCATGTTTACCTCCAGAGCCTGGTATACCACCCACTACCCTGCTCAGGCCCAAGCTTGATTCTCCAGCCTTCTTTCCCACTTCCTTGTGATCAAACAGCATATTCCCAATGTACATCCCACATGTGTCTGTGCTGGTCTCAATGCTCCTACTTTATTTGAATTATCTTCTTTCCCTCCCCAGTCTCTGTGCACTACCACACCATGCTCTTCCTCTCTGTTTTATACTCAGTTCAACAGAAACTGACTTCTGCCTTTATTAGACTTATACGGTTCTTTTTCATATGTACTGGTCATCTCCTGGGACTGGAATGATTTTTTGTGCATGTTTCATCTGCCCTACTAGAGAGTGCGGGTTTGGCTCCGCATGGTTTCCCAGGACCTAGCACATGACTCTATTAGCTGAACGAAAGTCACATAGGAACAGAAGTGCATTGTGGACTTGGAAGTGCATCATAAAAAGCAAGTTCTATTGCTGGTGACAGAGATGGGTTCCACTATTTCCTAAAGAATGATTAGTAGATTGGTCCCTTCTGACCAGAGGTAGAAAAAAGTCTGACTCCTTTGTCCTTCCTTTTTAAAATATAAATAATGAATCATACATTTACTAATCTGAGTATTTTCTTATAGGCAAAAGTAGGGAAGCTTCTAGCTTCTATTCAGTGCAGTGTAGATCTGTCTTAAATGCTCCTCGGGGGAAAGATCACACTATATTTTATGAGAAAAGATTAGGCCAAATATATTTTTGATAATGTATAAATATAACTTCCCCCAACTAAAGTATATCCCCCTCAAGGATAATGAATTCTACGTCCCGAAGAGATGGCTCAGCGCTTAAGAGAAGCGACTGATCTTCTAGAGGACCCAGCTTCAATTTCTAGCACCCATAGGCTTAAAACTGCTTGTTTTACTCCAGATACAGGGAATCTGATACTATCTTCTGGCCGCCACAGGCACTAAGCATTCCATTTGTACACAGAACACATGCTGGGAAAACACCCATGCCCCAAAAAATTTAAATTTAAAAAAGGATTCCTTTCCTTCACATGCTACACCTGAGCTACACACATGTGCACATGAACATGCACATATATGCAAATGCTCATATCTACAGTCTATCACAGTGCTTAACTAAAGAGTAAGTGTTCAATACTCGTGTATGCCCTCACTGTAAGAACACTGCAAAATCAGTCTAGGAGTGACTCCTTTGATGTCAAATGTCCTGTCATCAAACCCACTTCTAATGACTAGGAAGGCAATACTCATTGCCTAATGGTATAATTCCTTTGGCAGAAGTCTTGTGTCTGGTTAAATGAGCTCTCTATACTGCCTGGAGAAAGGAGGGAGATATTCCCATGTTGTGGCCTGAGGGGATGAGTTGAAGCATATTGGCTTGTACTCTCTGCACCAAAAGATGCAAGCTCCAAGTGGAGGAGGGGGGGAGCACAACATGAGAGATTTTGATTAAACTTGTTTCTTTGACATACAGCCTGGACAGATGCATTCCCTGGTGATGGGAGTTAGGGGTGGTGTGTGGCGGGGGAGGGGGCAGGGAACTCAAGCAAGCCCTGGGAAATCAAAGGCTCTCTTTCTTGTCCTCTTTGAGCAATCTTTCCAAACTTGCGGGAATTACCCACTGATGTTTACATCTGCCTGTAGCTCTTCCTTTGGTAATGACCCCGCAGAAAAGAAGTGGGTCTCTTCTGTTTTGATCCAGAGTCATATAAATGATTGAGCACATGAGAGGCACCACACTACAAACACTACCAAATGTAACTGCTTTGCCTGGGATGAGCAGAACGCGGCTGTGTAAGAGTGTTGGGGGCTGGGATCCTTTCTTTGTGATGGAGATACATACAAATGCACACTCTGAAATAAGAAATCCTGTCCAGCCCCAGAAAGGAAATGAGGCGGGATGACTTTCTAGCTACTAGGAGACTAGTCAAGCCTGTGGGAAATGGTACTTTATTCCCTAAAACATTGCCTCCATCAAGAGAAAAGGACCCAGCAGCGGCCCCCCACCTAAATCTGTCTGAGTGATTCTAGTCTTACCCAGTGTACTTCTGTAGCCTTAGGAAGCTGTGGCTGGAACAGAGTATGGAACATTGTGCTTGTGATGTTGAGAACAAACATTAAAATGCATCTTGGGCAAAAAAGCATATGACTTCATTTTAAAAGTATTAAGCAGATTGGTTAGCAAACCAAATTTATCTACAAGCTTTAACTGCAGTCAACCAGAACTTTGGACTTTTGCATCTATGTGCATACATGGCTCTCAATTGCATCTGAATTTGTTTTGCTCTCACAAACGGGCACAATCACTGAACTCTTTCATACAGAATGTTGTCCTAAAATAAGGAAAGGGCTAGAGTATAACAAATAAAATACAACAAAGGTTTGCATGACTGGGTGGGAATAGTTTCACCCAAGTGAAAAATCAGTTGACAACCTGTACCTACTGAGCATCTTAGGGCCGATTTCCTGCAGGAATGAAGAACAGTGGCATTGACCGAGATTTGAGGCAAGCCCCTAGAATTCAGGAAAGGGAAATCAATGACGCAGTTGCCTATGCTGAATGGGGACCAGGAAGGAACTTCTGCACAACCCAAGCTGCTGAACTGGCACCCTCTCTACTGAGGAAAGCTTGCAACAGCTGCCCTCTGTCTGCAAATTGGAAACTTCTATGGAGAGCAGCAGCGTGATTCCATTGCATGATAAAATCTGAACATTGTTTCCTTCCTATAGAAGGACAACCTGACAACAAAGGCTGGAACTCTACCTATACTTGTATCTACCCCTACCCTTCCCCTACCCCCAACCCAACTCCTATCCCTTTCCCTACTCCTAATATAACCTTTCTATGCTGCTTTCTGACCCAATGCCTGCTACTTACAGGTGCAGAACCCCAGAGCAGGCTGTGAGTAAACAGACTGGGTATAGGAAAGATTTTTGCCATTAACCCCAGGCACAAATAGCAGTTCTGTTTGGCCTTGACAATAGGATCTTTGCTGCATAGTAACAGCACACCAAGAATTTTTCAGTGAAGCCCATTTTTTAAAAGAGGGAGGCCCAATTAGGCAACATAACAGAGTGTCTGTGATAAGAAAGGACCAATTTGATTGATTCTCTGCACACATGCAACTGTTTTACCTGATAATCTATGTGTGTTCATAGACACAATATGTGCATAGGAAATTGAACTTGAAACAGCATTGTGTATATCCTCAAGTGCAGCTCCATCCTCTAAAATACGGTTTATCCAAAAGTAGTCTAGATTTGAAAGTTTCAGCAACTACCTAAGTTCTTTACAGCCTGGTGGATTCACCCTCAACTCCCCCCCCCACACACACACACACCACCACCACCACCACTTCACAGAACTGTTAGAGAGTGAGGGAGAGCCAGACTCTCCATTGTGTCTTTGCTGCATCCTGTTCACTTTGGGTAAAAAGAATGTAATTGTTTTTAACATTTTAAAAGCAAATAAAATTGCTTAAATATTTGGCAATTTGCAACTTGAAAAGAAAACAGTAATGGGTTTCAAAGTGCGTGTCTTTACTTTTAATGAACTGTTTATTTTTCATGGTTCCATTGGCAATAAAAGACCAGCTCAACATCAAAAGCCTTTAGGGAGGCACTTTCCATTTGGAGGACAGTGTGGTTGCCAATAATTTTGATTTTTTTTTTTTAAAAAAAGAGGAAACTCACTAGACTATATTTCCAGATTTGGGTTATTGCCTATTATCCCAGGTAATTATTATTTTTGTGTATGTGTCTTCTTTCATATAGGCAAATTACAAGCATTTATGTACTCACTATACTCCAGAAAGATAAAAAGAATTTAAGTGATACGAAGATCAGGGGCCTCCAGAATGTTTTAATGAACATGTTTCCATTATCCTCTGTGCTTGTTCATTTTGTTGGAAGAATGATTCATTCATTTCAAATTTGGCAACTTAAACAGCAGCAAATTCTAATTTTCCCATCACAATACAGAGTCAGTTTATTGGCCTGCTTGGGCTTTGAGGGGCCTTTTGTGGCTCCTTTCCCTTTGACAACAGCACCCTCTGCTGGTTTGTACTATTCATCACCAGTAATGGGATCAATCCAAATTGCAAACAGAGGTTTGCCTGCAACATTGCACCCAGCAGGGCATGATTCATAAATCAGTTTTCCACTCTGGTGATTCATTACCAGATATATTTTTTCTGTAAAACAGCACAGCTCAAGGAATTCATCAGGAATTCAGAAGCTTCAAAAACTACCTTCTTTTGATTAATCATCTCTTTGACCTTTTTCTTTTTATTGAACAAGGTTAATAATATTCGTTATCACTAAAAGTTAAACTGTACTAGCTTCCAAGTGAATTTTGGTTTACACAGGCCAGTTATCATTGCCAAGAGGCTTCAGGGTTGATATTTGTTATGTTCCTCAGGTATGACACCGAGGGACATCTGACCAATGCAACGTTTCCTACTGGAGAGGTCAGCAGCTTCCACAGTGACCTGGAAAAGCTGACGAAAGTAGAACTAGACACATCTAACCGCGAAAATGTCCTCATGTCAACCAACCTGACAGCAACTAGTACTATATACATTTTAAAACAAGGTAAATGACCCTCACAACTCCACCTACTTTAATGTCTCTAGTCAAGCCTGGACTCTCTATTAAGTAACTGAATTCCCCCTCTGATTGAGGAGATGGGTTCTTCCTCCTATTTTCTGGCTGAAACAAAACAAATTCAGACTTTTCACAAGTTCACGTATCCACTTTGGGCCACAAATCTGTGGGAGTAATGAGGTTACATCCTGCCAAGTCTAATCTCCCATCAAGTCATTTCCCAACACACAGCGATTCGTAAAGTTCTTTTAGGGTTTCCTAGGTTGGAAGACAATAATAGAGTCTGTGCCCTAGCTGAGCTTAGCATTCTAGATCAGATCGGACATGGATGAGTAAAGGGGCAAATTAGGCAATACACCAAGGAAGGATACAAGTGGTATGAGAGAATTAAAAAACCGTTCTACACCGAGAGGAGAGCAGAAATAGTTGAAGAGAAAAGAAAATATTATTTTGAAAGAATGTGTTAGAGGCTATAGGGGAAGTGGACAAAGAACTAGTTTTCAATGCTTAGTCATTAGAACTCACTCTGTTGCTAGGCTGTAGGGCAAGTCACTCCAAAAGGAATAACACCAACTTTTATCTTATGGGCTACAATAGCTATGATGCCATCCCCAGGTGGCAACATGCTGAGTTGAATTTCATACTCTTTTCATTCTAGCTTCCTGCATACCAAACTAAGGTAACAAATACAACAAGTCAGAGAAGGAGTCTGTGAGGAAATTCTTTTAAAACAAAACAGATAACAAAAAAGAGACCAGCCTACTGTGTGAGACAACAGTCTTTTATCCTGTTTGCAAGATATAACCCAGTGTTAAAAATAACAAGACCCAAATGGGTAGAGAATGTATCTATTTGTCAGAGTAGTGGTCTAGCCCAGAGTGCAGTTAGGCCCCCAGTGGTCCATCTGCTCAGCCTTTACCAAATGTGTCTCCTGAAAATAAATGTCTCTTCTTCTTCTTCTTCTTCTTCTTCTTCTTCTTCTTCTTCTTCTTCTTCTTCTTCTTCTTCTTCTTCTTCTTCTTCCTCTTCCTTCTTCTCCTCCTCCTCCTTTTCCTCCTTCTCCTCCTCCTCCTCATTTTCCTCCTCCTTCTCCTCCTCCCCCTTTTTCTCCTCCTCCTTCTCCTCCTCCTTCTCCTCCTCCTTTTCCTTTCCTCCTCCTTCTCCTCCTCCTTCTCCTCCTCCTTCTCCTTTCCTCCTCCTTTTCCTCCTCCTTCTCCTCTTTTTCCTTCTTCTCCTCCTTTTCCTCCTCCTTCTTCTCCTCCTCCTCCTCCTTCTCCTCCTCCTCCTTCTCATTTTCCTCGTCCTTCTCCTCCTCCCCCTTTTTCTCCTCCTCCTTCTCCTCCTCCTTCTCCTCCTCCTTCTCCTTTTCCTCCTCCTTTTCCTCCTCCTTCTCCTCCTCCTTTTCCTCCTCTTTCTTTTCCTCTTCCTTCTCCTCCTCCTCTTCTCTCTCCATCCCCCTCTCCCCCACTCTTTTGCTCATTTGTCTACAGAAAATACTCAAAGTACCTATCGGGTGAGTCCAGATGGTTCTCTACGTGTCACCTTTGCCAGTGGGATGGAGATCAATCTCAGCTCAGAGCCCCACATCCTGGCAGGGGCTGTCAATCCTACTCTGGGAAAATGCAACATTTCTTTGCCTGGAGAGCATAATGCAAACCTCATTGAGTGGAGACAGCGAAAGGAGCAAAACAAAGGCAACGTTTCAGCTTTTGAGAGAAGACTGAGGGTAAGGCCTTCCCTTTTGAACCAAGGACAAAAAGTTCGTGGGTTCCCTCAGAACGTGAAGAGCCTTCCGAACTGGTCTCACTTCTAAGTTTTTCTGGCTAGCTTCTATGATATACTAATTCAAGGGAGAGTGCTAATGGCTGGTAATGGGTTCAGTATCCTTAAATGTGCATTCTAATAGCAGCTTTCTTTGTCGTTAGCCAGCTAACGTGCTCTAATAGTAGCAATTTCAGGAACAAAAAAGTCTGGCTGGAGAAATATGGTTAGTCAAGAAGCCCTTCAATACCCATCACAGCCTGCCCTGGAGATGCTTACTAGATCCCCAAGTTGAGCCAGGTTTCCACTTTTGGGTAGAGAAAGAGAGAAGAATGTGAGTCATAAGGCATAGGCATTTAGACATAGGCAAGATGGGAGGGCAAAGTCAGTGAATGATCCCTTTGCCATAAACACATCACTAGAGCCACAGGCACAAAGAACTGGAAGTGTGAATAGACTGGAGGAATCAAACGATCATGCCTGAGGGAACTGAAAGCTTTTGGAGTTTTCCAGTCTTTACCAAACACAGTTCCCTACAGTTAGGCCGAAATCTCTGTCTAACACTGGTGTGGCCTGATGTGTAGGAAGCCTACAAACACCATAGCACCCTCTTTACCTGTTCTTTCTTGAACATTAACCAAGTTATGATGATGTGGCCAGATTTCCAAATATAGTAGCCCTCAGTATCAGCATCAGAGCAACTGCCAATCTGGAGAAAGTGTTCCTTATTGAAGCCAGGCCACAGAGGACCTGTACCTCACCCAGCATGCAAAGAATTCTTGCATTCTCTTCACTCACTGTAAAAGAACTGGTAAATTGAATGCTGTATAAGCACAACTACCAACCAACCATAGAGCTGCAGAGGGAAGCAAGCAAAGCAACCAGTCATATGGCTTGATGCAGAAAATCTACCAGTGTGCTTGCTTTTTAATCAGCTCTACTGATGGTGTATAGAAACAGTCTTTAGTAGGTTTTGTGGGTTTTGTTTCTGGTTTTTAATAATAGCTACTGAAGTTATTTAGAAAAGCAAGTCCATCTGTATGTTTCGGTTCTATTGATTAGTCTGTAATAGAACATTTGCCAGATAGGCCACTGAACTCAGAAGTGAACCTAGCCTAAATGCTCAAAGCTCTAGATGTCAGCATTTATGTCTGAGTTCTTCAAGAAATGAGCCTACTGCATAGATATTGGAATGGGAAAAGCAGATGACCTAGCCTTGATACCCGGTTTTATACCTTGTTTGACAATGCCGTTTTGTTGCAGTGGCAGCAGCAATGGTGGCAGTGGTTTGTTTTGGTTTTTGTTTTTGCTTTTGCTTTTGAGACAGGGTCCCTTTCTATATCCCAGGCAGAGCTCAAACTCATGATTCTCCTGCCCCAACCTGAATACTGGAATTAAAGTCCTAGGCTATCCACCAGCTTCTTTTTATACTATGAAGTGAACATGTGATGCCATGAAAAGTTAAGGATTCTCTACGAATGGTTTATCATCGTAATGACTGATCACAGGAAAACAGAACTTTTGTTCTCCCCCACTTACATACTCAATAAAATATTATGAACCAACTCAGGGAGAGTGTAATTTCAGGGTTTTTAGTCTTTGGAATAACCCGTCCTCTATTCCGTGACCTTGGAATTTTCTAGGATGGTCCAATCTCTGTTCTCCCCACCACATTCAAGTAATAGAAAGAAAGTATCAACTGTGATATGTACCTAATATCCTCAAATTTTCTTACTTTTGAAGAGGTAAAAGCCATAAAACACCTAGGGTTTAGTAAATGCTAAGCATGTTGACCCACATTGCACTCTGTATGGTAAAATTAAGTAGATTTGAAGACTGGATTGTGAATGCAACAAATTCCAGGCCTTTTTCTCTATGCAACTTCTAATGTACTCCCTGAAGTCTTGGAAATGAAGGATTGGGCTCCTTATTGGCTAGGTAGTGTGACTATGCCAGTCCCTAGAAATCTAAAAACAGTCTTTTATATAGACCTAGTGTCTCCGAGTTAACAAAATGCTTTCACAGCCAGAATTTTATTTGATTACCACAGCCATCAATTGTAGTTATTCCCAATTTACAGATAAAGACACCAAGGCCCAGAGAGGTCAAGTGATTTGCCCAAAGTCAAACAGCTATTAAGGCTCAGAGCCAGAGCTAAAATGCAGGTCTTCCCCTAGTACGGCACTATTTCCACTGTATCATGCCTTGCTGCCTTGTTCCTTAAAATAATTAATCTATAAATCATTGCCCCACTCAGTACAGCCACCTTGGCAGAGCCTGACTCCTCATTTTCAATGCTGACAAAAAGAGACAAATAATCATCTCTAATGTACTGGCAAGTGTGGGTGGTTCAGGACACCTGGCTGGCCTCCAGGCAAAGAGAGCATGAAGGAGACAAAAGGAGAAAGGCTGTTTAACTGGTTAATCCTTATCTGCCCTCCCCATTCACAGGACTTGGTACATTACTGCCTTGGTTTCCCCTTGTCAGGCATGGAACGGAGTGCCTAGTGGAATGAATGAATTTCCAAAAGACAGGTGTAAATGCAAGGTGGACAAAGCAAATATTCTTTGCCCACTGATCATAACCCTTCACTTCTGGTAGGTTTGTAAGGGTGATAGCAATGTTCTTTTTCTAAATAAATGTGCAGTGACCCATTTGTAAGTATACCTATAAATAACAGAGTCCCTGATGCCCTCCAGTACCAGAGTGTCATAACTAAACCATTTGTTTCTCCTGCTGAAGCTGCTACTCCAGAACATGGGCAGGTGAGATTACAAAGAGAGGTTGAGACTACACATCACATAGTCACAGGACATAGAAACCCTCTTAAAAGCCACTCTCATAATTTGTAAAACACTAATTGCCCAGGCACAAAGTGACAGCTTCATTTAAAGGTCTATTTGGTCACATGTTCCAAACCCTACCTATCATAGCCCTAGATTTCCTAGCTGGAAAGCATTTCAGGAGAAACACCTGTATTTAGATGAAAACATGAATCCCTTTCCGCCAGTGATCAGTGGGGATTTCTTCCCCCATGCACACAAAATCAAGGTGAAAGAAGCAAATCGTTGGGAAACATAATATTATGTACAGCCTATGTAGGCCAGGGAACTGTTAGCTCTACCATCCTTCACAGGCACCATTGCGTGAAATAAATCACATTAGTATTTTGAAATTTCATTTATTTTAAAAATCTATTTCTCCTAACTTGAGTTGTGTTGGAATCATCTTCCTCATAAAGTATTTTTGCATCCAACCCATGTATCCTCTCATCTGCTGTATAAATCTGTCCCCACAAATACATTTCCGTGGACAATAGAAGAGTTAGAGTACAGATAACAATAGAGCCAATTGTCAAAGAATTGGACGTTCTCCAAAAGCAAACTGCTTTAGGAGCTACAACCAGATTGCACTTTGCTGTGTCTGTGGATAATCATGTCATATGAGACTTATCCCAGTATTGGATCCCAGAGTTCTTTATATGATTTCATAGAGTGAGCAGCAAAATTCTGGAACTACAGCTTCCTTTATTTTCTTTAGAAAATCAATAATGGAAACAGCATTTGAAACCAAACTTATAAAATCCAATGGAATGGTTATATATTGACAAACAAAAAGAAGCAAAGTCGAACACCTTCACAGGTGATCTTCCCTCCACTTAAAGATAACTGAAAAGGACAGATATGTGTATGCATGTGTGTTTGCTTGTGCATGTGGAAATGAGAGATCAGTCACTGGTGTTATTCTCAGGAGTCGTCTACCTCTGGGATCCAGAGCTCAACATTTTGGCTAGACTTACTAGATAGTCAGCAGAAGGGAAGTTCTTGTTCCATTTCCCCAGCCCTAATACTGTATTATTATTAATATTATTATTATTATTAACTTTTTATTTTTCTTATTTTACACATCGATCCCAGTTCCCTCTCCCTCCCTCCCATCCTCCTATGCCCCCCAACCACCCTCCCCTCCCATCCCCACCCACTCCACAGGGAGGGTGAGGTCTTCCAGGAGGGGACAAGAAAATCTGTCAAGTCATTTGTAGTACGGACTAGGCCCTCCCTCCTGCCTCTACGCTAAGGAAGTATCCCTCCATGAGGAATATACTCTCAAAGTCCTTTTGTGCACCAGGGATACATCCTGGTTCCACTGTTAGAGGTCGCTTAGACTGCTCAGGCCTTCTAGCTGAGACCCATGTTCAGGGGGTCTGAGTCGGTCCAATGCTGGATTCCCAGCTATCAGTCTAGGGGCCCAATTAGCTCCTCCTTGTTCAGGTCAGCTGCCTCTGTGGGTTTCTGTAGCCTGGTCTTGCCCTCCCTCTCTGAATCTGGATTCCAGTTGGGCTCAGTGTTTAGTTGTGTGTGTCTGCTTCTGTTTCCATCAGGTACTAGATGAGGGCTCCATGAAGGTGGATAAGTTAGTCATTGATCTCACTATCAGGGAAGGGCATTTATGGTAGCCTTTCCACTGTTGCTCAGATTGTTAGTTGGGGTCAGTCTTGTAATATTGTAAGTGCACGGTACTTTCATATAGGTGCTAGGGTTCAAACTCAGGTCCTCATACTTTTGCAGCAGGCAATTTACTATCAAAATAAGCCTTCAAAATAAGGTTTTTAAATAAACATAGTAGAATTCACTTCTGTCCTCAGAAATGGCCTGAAAGAGCCATCAGCTGTGGGATAAGAATTCTCATTTCTCACAGTTTTAACTTCCTTGTCATTAGGTTTGGTAGAGACATTCATTTTATGAAGTTATATAAGGAGATATGTTAACCTTTAAAATGCACCTTCAGTCTTCTGTGTTTCTGTCTCCCCATCCCCAAGGAGTAACCTGAAGACAGGAAATTTCAGACACCAAGACTGATGGATGGTATTGTGTTTTGGAATGAGGGCTTTCTTGGAGTCTTCAAATCACAAAAACTACTGCTTCTTGGTCTTGAAATTGCTATAGAAAAATAATTAGGATGGGAGAATTCTTTTACGTATGACTTTACTTATGCATAAATATTAGTGAACTGCTATCATTTTTAAAATATGTGTTAGAAACTGCACAAATGAACTAATCAACAAGGAAGTCCTTAAATAAGAACAAGTCAATTGAGTCAAAAGCTGTATAGGTAAACCATATGGTTAAGTTCAGGTGCGAAGAATAAGAGAGATTATGAGAAAGATCTGGAACCCCATGACTTTGCAATTTCCCATCTCTAAATGGAGCATATGCACCATGCAGTCTCTTTTAGTGCTAGCAATATTGCCATTAACCATAGTGACAATAGCAATTTGAAGGGGCCTCTCTAGGTATATCACCATATATTAACTTACTCACCATTTATAACATCTCATCAGGTGGGGTTTTAGTTATTTCAATTTTACAGATAAGAAACAGACGTTGCATAGTTACTAAGTGGTTGTTTTAAGATTTGAAGACAGGAAGGCTGACTCCATACACCTGAACATCTCCTAGGTTCTCTTCTAGCACTAAGAGAATGGCAATACAAAGAAAGCATCTTGGGAACAAAAATGAAAAAAAAATAGAAAGGAAATTTTAAATGGCTATCCCAAGCTAGTACTAACACTAAAGACATGCTATTTCATTTATAGGCAACTCTAAAATGAAAGCAGACCTGAGTAACCTTTTGATTGTTAAACTGGAAATATCAGTAAAACATTAAAATCTGTGAATTAATGTACTGATTGATCTTTACAAGTCCAATACTAATTACCTTAAAACTAGTGAGAGTAAAATACTGTGTGCTACTTTAAAATCAGCTGTGAATTTCCTGCCCATTCCTGTGACTTCATAAAAATGCAACGCTGTACACCTTCCAAGTGTTGATGCTGTTTGGCCTGTCTCTTATTCACCTTCTGTCTTCAGCAAAATTTAACAGGTAATTAGGTTGTATTATGACCGGAAATGCTAGTCTCCTTGACAGCCTTCTCCTCTTTATAGAGGAAAGAAAAATGGCTGTAGCTCTGGGGTGTGTGTGTGTGTGTGTGTGTGTGTGTGTGTGTGTGTGTGTGTGTGTGTGTGTGTGTGTGTGTGTGTGTTGAATTAAAACATAGAAGATTTCTTTTTGTGTAAAGTACCAATGTTAAATATCTCCAGTTGTCCATGCATCTACCTACCTACTAATATCATTATCCTATCTGAATCCGTTACATATAAAAGGTGTAGGGAAGGTTTTCTCTTAACTAATTAAAACACAAACTCTGAAGAAAAGACAGGAAGTAGAGGCACAGGACAGTTGTCTGAAGAGCCCTATTGTCCTGCCATTCCACACACCCGTACCCTTCTCAGATACTTTCAGTTCTGCTGGAAATTCCCTTATGTGGAATGGTGAGAGGAAGGAGTTCTATAGGTCCCCTGAATGTGGGTGTCAGTTGGGGGGCTTGGGCAGTCTATGGGGATTCTGGCAGTGGAATCAGTATTTATCCCTAGTGCCCAAATGGGCTATGGGAGCTCATTCCCTATGGAGGGATACTCTCTCAGACTACATACATATGGGGAGGACCTAGGTCCTGCCTCAAATGATGTGACAGACTTTGATGACCCCCATGGGAGGCCTCACCCTCCCTGAGGAGTGATTGAGGGGTGGAATGGGGGGGAGGGGAATGGAAGGACAGGCAGGAGAGGGAACTGGGATAGGTATGTAAAATAAGGTTGTTTTAAACTTAAATACAAATTAATTTTAAAAAGAAATATGGGTTAATTTAAATGTAAGGATTACCTAGTCACAAGCATGAGCTATCAACTGAACATTTTGTAATTAACATTAAGCCTCCGTGTGGTTACTTGGGACTGACATCCAGGAAAGAAAAGTCTGACTACAGCGTCATGCACTGCTCATCAGAGTATGTGCTCCCTTCTTTTCTCTCTGGCTCAATTGTACACAATAAAAGCAAGCCCTGTTCTTTAGTATAGTTGGGAAAAGAAAGCCCTGATGGAATCCAGGCATTATATGCAGCATATGCACATCTCCCACTAAGAAAAGAAGCATGCCCATCTTTCTTAGCACAAAATGCTATTCACCAGTGGCCAAATTCAAAGTTCCCACTCAGTATACAACTGTCCAAGAGGTGTCCTTTATGACTTGGGACTATTCTCATCTTTTCTTTTCTAGGAGAATGATCAGTATAGATTGTTTGGAAATACAATAGAAACAAGAATTGTTGGCCCACGCTCAGATCAAGAGCCGTTGTCGTAGAGAAGAGCAGGCATGTGTATGAATATGGATTGTTCCAGCCTTACCCATGACCTAAGCAGTCAGGTCATGTTCTGAATGCCCACCTTAGAGGCTAGCAGCACATCAGTACTCCAGACAGAGGTTAAGAAGCAATAGCCTTGCAGCTTTCTTATGTGTGGTTTCCACAGAGAATGAGTAGGGGAAACCTATGGCATCTTTGATTCCTTAATCCTTTTCAGCCCTTGCTGAATTTTATTTTAACTTCCAAACCCAACTTTAAAAGTAATGTTTCAAGAGCATTGCCATAGCAGCATTGGAATAGTGAGGTGCATTGTTTTGAAACAGAGAAGCTGCTGCAGAAGTCCCGACAGAGCAGGGAAAAGGCATTAGACAGAGTCCTCCGACTGACTTCTTACTGGATTTTTAACACTGATCATTGCTTGTGGCATCATAATGACTTTATTAAGAAATGTGGTCTTGAGTAGTAAACTTCATCTCTCAAACAAAGCCACAAATTTAGTTGAACTGAAAATCGCTTGTTACTTTGTCTCTTTAAACTATCATTATAACATAAATTGTAATAGTTATGACTATCTCTGGGAGTGCATGGGTATTTTGCAGCTGCTGTAAATAAACGGTATTACAGTTGAAGATATGTGATGATAAAACCACAGGAAAGGTAGTTGAAAAGAGAACAGCTGGTTTCCTGTAGGCTTCCAAGCCCCGAGTATCACAAGGCAGGGACTATGTGCTTTTACGTGAACACAGCATGCTAGTGTATATTTTTGCAATACAACACAACACACTTTTACTGCAGACAGTTTTTAAAAAATCTTAAGTTCCAAATTTACCTCTGTAGTAGTTGAATTATACCTACTCTCTGAAACCAAAAGCAATTTTACAAAATAATTTGAATAGTATTACAAAATAATTTGGTCTTCTAGATAAAATTCATGGCATGTATTGTTTGGGCCCTTTCTTTGCAGAAGTTCAAAATTAAGGGCAAATATTACTAGCCTTGACTGAGAGATGATGAAACTGAGACCAAAGCATGTTTTAAAAGACCAACTGAAAAATTGACAAATATCAGGAAAAGATGGTCTGTGGAAGACATACAATATTTAAAAAAAAAAAAAAAAGAGTTTAACCCTCATGCTCATTACCACTTGAGTAAATGCAAAATTCACAATAAAGTACCATTTTCTAACTCTCATATTCAGAAAATTACTACCAGTGTTACTGAAGATAGGATGAGATTGGCTCGATTAATCAAGTAGGATACGAATTTTGTACAATCTTTTGCACCATCCAGTAATCTCTCAAATCACATCTGGAGTCTTTTTAGAACATTCTTGTCATTCAGTACATTTTTTTTTTATAAAGACCTATGTTGTTGTTTACAAATATGTCCAAGAAATCATAGGGTACAAGAGGAAATGAAAATAAGAACACTAATCTCCAACAATGGGAGAATGAAAACTCTAACATTTATCATGTAGAAAAAAATTGTATAACCAATTCAAGCCATGTTTCGAGAATACATATTAACATGGGAATGGTGGCAATAAAACACAAGGCTAACTTCCATCCTAGTTATATTTTTTAAATGTATGGAAAAATATGCCCCTCAGAGCATGATTTCCCCTATACATTTCTATATTTTTCAATATAGGGAAATTTTGAAAATCACATTATTCCCTTCATATTCAGTTGATAATTTTTTTAGGTTACTAAGAAAGGGAAGACAAGATTCTAATATGAGTAGGCACTTTGTAGTTATCCGAGCCACTTAGATAAAATTTCTATCTGAAATTGAAACTTAGATTCTTGAGAACCCATAGAAGTTTCATGTTTGGGTCTCAAGGCGGTGTGGTAGCCAACTAAGATTATACCTCAGTGCCCATGTATGTGTTTATGAAAATTTGTAGGAGCATAGTTCATAAATTTCCAGTAAAGGAGTAATGTGATTCTACCATTTTCAACTTTATATATTAAATTAGTTCAAAATAAAATTATATTTATAGTAAGACAAAAGACCTACTAAAACACAGAGCTATCCACACCAAACTAACTAAAATTACGAGTTCTACCTTCCCTTCTTTGAGAGTTCCCCTTTTCTTCAGGGATTGAACGCTCTTAATGATTAAAACCAAGTACTCCTTTCTCCTGGAACAAACACACAAAAATTCCAGTGCTGTATTTTTTCAATAATTGTGCCATGATCGGCAAGTCATAGCAGATGTTATTGTGGCGCTACCAAACACTGATGTTTGTACATGAAAACTCTAAATGTGTGTCACTTGTCTAGATGTTTTGAAAAGCTACCAAATCGCTTTGCTTAGTTTTAATTGTTTTAGTAAGTCATTTAATTCTCTGGATTTCTCAGGTGGACCTAGTTGGATTTCATCAAAGCCAGGCACTGTAGGATGTTGTCACTGATAAAGTCCTAGTCAGGGTCCCTTGAATGGACTTCATTCTAGTCAAGTGTAAGGTTTCAAGGTGTGTGTAGAGAATACTAGCAGAAGCCTGTGACCAGAACTACGCCACATTGTAGCTGTTTTTGAATTTGAATCCAAATTTATGTTTCTTTTACCAGTAAGTGGTACTACACTTGCTATTAATGCCACCATGCTTACCTGCAAGCCTCACTTGGAAATGTGGTTATCTCACTAGATACTCTGAGTTCCATTATGATGGGAAGTTCACTGAGTTCAGATAAACATGAAAATCCAAAGCAGTGGACCTTTCATAAATCTAGTGGAGCTCACTGTGTTCTTTTGTGCTGAATTGTAACTCCATATTTTCTAGCCACTTGATTAGTTACCAAGTGCAAAGGGAGCCAGGAAGCCCCATTCTAATTCAAATCTAACTCATAGAAAATAAGATCATGCCGTTATTGAAAACTGTGGTGGCTCACTTGAGTGTTTAGTTGGAGAAAGACAATCATTAGCCATATGATGAAGGTCAATATTTTATCAGGCACTTTCTTGGGAAACAAAACCTAGCCTTGTCTCCCCAGAACTGTACACTCTGGTGAGGAAAGAGGTAACTGTTAGATGAAGACTATGAAATCATGAGGAATCAGAGATAGGGACTTCTCCATCACTGGAGAATCCAGAAAAGCTTCAGAATTGTGAATGCACTAGATTAAGAATCAAGGCAGTACATACACTGTATTTCATCTTTCTTTTTGTAGGCCCATAACAGAAACCTACTCTCCATTGATTTTGATCATATGACCCGCACTGGAAAGATCTATGATGACCATCGAAAATTTACCCTTCGAATTCTTTATGACCAAACCGGACGACCTATTCTGTGGTCTCCTGTAAGCAGATATAATGAAGTGAACATCACATATTCGCCTTCAGGATTAGTCACATTTATTCAAAGAGGAACCTGGAATGAAAAGATGGAATATGACCAAAGTGGGAAAATAATCTCAAGAACTTGGGCTGATGGGAAAATTTGGAGCTATACCTACTTAGAAAAAGTAAGTATGGGAAAGGGGAAATGAATAAGAATATTGAAGGAGACCCTAAGTACCCAACTTTATGAGGACCTACAGAGGTCTGTGTTCTCACTGATAAATAAAAAAAAAAATCCACTGTGAACCTGGGCTATTTATCAACTAAAATCAGCTCTATGCCCACCCTCTGCCAAGTACTTTTTCAAACTGAAGTGAGGATAATGGCTTAGCTTTCTACTCATTTAAGCATATTTGTTCATCCCCTTGAAAAGACATCTGTATTATTATGAAAGCTCATACTGACAGAAAATAGCTAGTAAATTCCAACACCCTGTGTTAATGTATCTCAGCCCTGGTAAAAGGCCTCTTACGCAACAAATAAGGAATTCTTTTTTATTTTTCCTGCATAGCCAGTGAGGTTTTCATTGTACACATTTGAGAACTAATTCTCAAATTAATTAGCCAGAGGGAACAGTGGCAGAGTACTAATCGGTAGTAGTTTTTTGTGTGTACTAAGCCTCAACAGCATCCATAATGGGAGCCTGTGCCCTCTGTCTGGAATAAGAGGATTATAATCCCACCACAGGAACCATTAGTAAAACATTAGCCCCTACACAGTTGAATGGTTTCTGCTCAGATCATTACTAGATGACAATAAGAGCAATTAAGCTTGATTTGCCATTGCCATGTCTGATTGCCTAAGATATGCAGTCTTTTCTTCCAAATTTGTTCATTTCAACTGAACTTGTCATTCCTAAACTCATTTCTAGGAAAAGTAAAGGATGCTTTCCCCAGGAAAATTTTCAATGGTAATCAGTTGCAAGGTTACACCCAGGCTCTCTTAGAGGGATCACAAGAGCTTATGGCACACATGGCGGGAGCTTCTGAGACACCCTCAAAGTTTGATTTTCAAAAAAAAAATGGTGTGCCCGTGGTTCAGTGTCATTGTCCAGCTAGTTTCCTACTTCCTAGCATCAGGTGCTGAAGAAATTCCCACGTCAGGAATACCTAAGAGACAAAGCAAAGTTTTCAAAAGAGGCAATGGACCTCTGCTACATCCTCCCGGGGTCCTGCCCTTCTGGGAAAGCTGTCAGAATATGTAATCTGTATCCTACACAGGGAAAATATGCATCTCATGAAGCAAATCTTTCTACTTCTAAACTTCAACAAAAAATGACTTGGAAAAGTCTGTGGCTAAGGTCTACAGAGTTTCTAATGCATGCAAACATTAATGAAATCTAAATACTTGATAGCATCTATACATAGTCAAAATGTTCCATAAGGCATTTACTGACAACTTTACTATATCTGTACATTTTTAAAAGTTATATGTGTATATTAAAAATGATGCCATTGACCTAACAGTTTTTCTTTCACAGCTCCTCCATGTGACTTGAGAAGTAGGCAACAGTCCTTAGGGGCACGTAGAAGGTTACAGCCTCCAGAGCCCCAGAGTACGACCGTCTGAGCTAATAGCCTGAAGACTAGCATCTAGGCCTCCTAAGACTCTTCCTGCTTTGTTCTCTCTATAATAAGAAAATCATCTATCGAGAACTTAAAAGTCGGCCCTGCACACAATTTTCTCTGATACCAGTGAGGAGCTAGGGTAGCTCTTTTTCAAAGTAACTGTTTATTTCGTCCAATTTACTTCTAGATTCACACAAAACAAACTTCATATCAGTTCTCTTTCTATAAAATAAAATATTTAGTTGCCAACAGTTTCTTCAAACAAAACAGAAACAACAAGGTAGAGGCAAAGGAAATCACCAATTCAAGGTCCCTGTGACCCTTTCTCAAAAACAAACAAAAAGGGAAGAGATGTAAGTGGTATATTCCTCATCTAATAATATGCTAAGAGAAACTTCAATGACTTGCAGTTGTCTACTGGCCAGTGAAACAAGCCAAGTCATTTTAGTCATTGTCTTTCATGTGTAATTCGTTCTTTAAATAGAAAGATCACCACTTATTTAAGCAATCCTATTGTACTAAAGTCCAAACCTACAAAATACATAATTATTGAATGTTTTCTCACTAACAAAATGGCTCCATTCATAAGATTTCTAATCACATCATCCATATTTTGCCATAATTTCCTAATTAGTTCTGAAATCGATTTTAGTATATTATTATCAACAATGATAAATAACTAACCCACCGAATAAATGCAGGGATTAAATGAAATAACTTAATACAAAGCACAAAAATAGATAATTGAAAATAGCTAGCACTTCAATTTGATGGCAAATCAAAATGAGAGTAAACAAAACGAAAAGAGGAAAGGAAGAAAACAAAAACATCTTTGAAATCCGGATTCAAAGACAGACGACTAAAGAAAGATGGTTGGATTTTGATGTACTCTTTTAGGGGCTTGCTGTTCTTGGACTCCTTTTAGTCCTTCTAATCCTGTATTTTAACATGGATTTTGCTCCCACATGCCAGGAGAAGGGTAAAGATGAAGGTTTTACTTCCTATGGTACATAGTAAGAATGATCAAACTTAAAAAAATACTCTGGCCTTACATCTGCAAAGTCTCTTTCCATAGTGACACTATGATCTGTTAAAAATCGGCATCATACTTTTTAACCTTAGCATGCAATAATTTTGTAAAATTTATTTCTCTGGAGTAGGTGAAAGTTAAACATATCATTTTGTGAACAATGCTTTGTTCTCATTAGGAGAAAAATAATTATTTAGCTAATGGCTGTGGTTGCTTAAATGGTCTCTTCTCTATTAAGAAAATCAATTATTATTTCCTAGTTTTTCTGTATGTAGTCATTAATTTTCTGCCTAGATTTATGACACTACTCTAAGTTAATTATATTTTGAAGACTGGTGCAGCTAAGTTTATATTACATCTAATGTAAATCTTTCAGTTTCCTAAAACTCATTCTTACAAGCTCCATTTTTAAAATGCACATAAATATATTTTATAATCATTTAATAAGATGGTTTAGTTTTACACATTTACACAAAATTACCTATTTGGGGTTATTTTTGAAGTCTCACTAAGGAGATACAATCTTTGGCTTGCTTTCCTAGATAGCCCCACACTGCCATCTGGTGGTTATTTGGGTACTATACCTTTTCAAATTTCTACTTTCATTTCTAGTGTTTTTCAAATAAGTATACGGCCATGATTGTTCTCTTTTCTTTTTCTTCACAAAGATTTCTTTTACAGTATAATAATCCTATTAAAAGAACACAAGCCTCCCTCTTTATTATTCGGACTAATAAGGAATGGCATTTTATCCAGCAGTAGCACAGTGGACATTGGATAGACTCATAAGCATTGTTTTGGAACAAACTGATAATAATACCAATCCAAAGTGAAAAAGCAGCCAAATCGGGCTAAATGGTATTGTGACGGCAAAACAATTGCGTTCAGGAGATTCCTAATCATGTCTTCCACGTTTTAAATCAGACTAGGGAGGGGGCGGCAGCTTTGAAGGCAACTCCGAGTCAGCACAATAGAGGAACAGGATTCAGACATTGGCTTGCTATAGACTAGAGGAAGCAAACAGAGGAAAGAATACAATAACAACACAGTGTAAATTTTTGGCAAAGCTAGTACAGTGACTGGAATAGGCAGGATGGTACTGGAAAATGTGTGGCAGCCATATGGTGATTGTCCCTGGCCCACACCACAAGTGACAGATGTCATTTGTTCTTGGCAAACTGACAGGAGAGAGTGGAAAGGAGCTGGGAAATCAGACTTTTGGAGTGGAAATAATACCAAGGTATTTTCACCAATTACTGCATCTACCCACCCACCTCAATGTTCTACCACCTGCTGTTCCATTCACAGGAAGAATTCCTTCTGGTTCTATGGGGTTTTGCACTGATGGAAGAGAGCGTGCCTCTCTTCATGGCCCCAGGCCTGCACAGGATTGTGCCTTTTATTCGGAGGGTTTGTAGATCACAATGGTAGAACTACAAGATGTGGCAGGCTGCAGGTGTTCCACTTGAAAAGATTTGTGCATCTACTTCTCAACCTCCAGGCATGACGTTGGTAGGAAAGAAATAGACTAAATGAGCAAATAACCATTGACTTCATGACATTGACATGCAACTGAAAAAACATCAATAATTCTCAGAAGTATAGGAAGGAGGTGCCATTGCATAACATACATATAATATCACATCATAATTTATTTTTAAAGATTCATGTTGTATATGCTTAAGTAATTAACTTTCAGAATTATTTGTGTGATTTGCATGCAAAAAATAAAAAGATACCTATTGTTTTCATAACAAAGTTCAGAGATTGAACTTAATATTTTTGTATGGTAAGGTAATTCTCAGGAGAGTTAAACTCCCTTAGTTATATTGGAGTACCTGGGGGTGGAATCATTTTTATTAAAAGACAAAAGTTAAAGCACTGATGTAGCATAGTGCATAAAAATATTTGCTACACAAGCATAAGTACTTGAGATCAAATCACCAGCACACACATAAGAAGCTAGCCATGAATAGCTTCCCATTTACCTGTAACTCCAATGCTGTAGGGGGACAGAGACAGGAGGGTTGTGGGGATGTGCTGACCACCAGGATAGCTCCAGATTTATTGAAAGACAATTTCTCAGAATAGGACACAAGGTTATAGAATAGGCTACCCAACATCCTTCTCTGGCCCATACACATACATATTACAAATGCATATGCCCACATACATATATGCACACACACAAATGAGATAAATTATTTTTAAAAATGAATTTTATTTGCCAGTGAATTAAAGTCTTCACTAACATAGTGCTTTTGTATGTGTTTTATATAAATTGATGCTGATTTTCTTATTCTGTGGCACTGGGGATTCAATTTACAACCTCATATATGTTAGGCATGCATTCTGTCGGTGAGCTATAGTCTCAAGCCCTTAAAACTAATTTATTTTGAGACAGAGTTTTCTATGTAACTTAGGCTGGCCTTAAACTCACTCTGCATCCCGGGTAATCTTGACCCTTCTGCCCTCTGCCTCCTGAGTAAGCTTGATTACAGGACTGTGTCATCAGGCCTGGCTTAAGTTTCTATTTAGAACTATAACAATATCAACCAATATTTATTAATATTAATACTGATTATATACAAGGTATTACTGTTACATGCACTTTCCCAACAGCTGTATAAATTATGAAACTGTTGGCCATTGGCTATGTTTCTTATTGGCTAGCTCTGACTTAACTATTAACACATTTTTCTATCACTGTGTCTCTGTGGGTTATTTGGGGCTGACACGGCTGTGGGACCAGACAGGCGGGAAAGTATCAATAACAAATTATACTATGACAAATAGGTGAAAACAAGTTCTGAATCTATTGCGTGTTGAGAGGGTATATAACCAGAGATTTCTTCACTTTTAATGCCTCACTTCCTTAATATTAAAACATGAATAGAATTGAAACATGAAGAACTAAAGTATATACTACAAATCATGTATAATACTATTCGATGAGCATCTTTTCAGGAAGGCTTCAACTATATAAAATCAATACATTTCCATGGATCAAAGTTAATACCTGTTATACCCTGTCTTCACTTTACATTCCTCCAATCCATCTCCACATAGAAGCAGCAGTGACCTTTCTAAAATATCAACCTGACTGTTTCTCCCGCCTTCTCAAGTGTCCATCCTTCAACTTACTTAAAACTTTACAGTGGCTTACTAGGCTTAAGTCTAACTGCCTTAAAAACTCACAGCATCATCTAGATTCAGCTGCATTCTTACTACTCACTATCGCTACCCCAAACCATACATGTTTTGACCACACAAAATTCCACACGTTCTATGAGAAAATGGCCATTTTCATAGGCTTCCTTAATACTTGGCCCCTCCCAACACTATATTATTTGGCAGAAGTATTCTTTCCTTCTGCACAATACATCTCTCTGTCTTTGTCTGGCCAAACTCTGGTCATCATTTATGTCTTAAACTGAATGTTCTGTCCCGAGGAAGTTTACTCTGGCCTCATAAGTCTGGAATAACTGTTCTCTCTCTACTTTCCAGAGGTGGTTTGGATATCCTCTGTCTAGATTCATTTCATACTGTAATTGCTTTGTTACTGTAAATCCCATAAAAGTAGATGCCATTCTTGTGTACTACTGAATCCACCAGGATCTGCCACAGTCCCTGGTACATAGTAATTGCTTGATAAATTTGTGTTAAATGGATAAACTTGTATTTCTTTTCATCTCTTCAACATCTGTGATATAAATTATAGTATTTTGGTTTTGTCTCATTTCAGTCTGTGATGCTTCTCTTACACAGTCAGCGGCGTTACATCTTTGAGTATGACCAATCAGATTGTCTGCTGTCAGTCACCATGCCTAGCATGGTGCGCCACAGCTTACAAACCATGCTTTCAGTGGGTTACTACCGTAACATCTACACTCCACCAGACAGCAGCACTTCTTTTATCCAAGACTACAGTCGAGATGGACGACTGCTACAGACTCTGCATCTAGGGACGGGGCGCAGAGTTTTATATAAGTACACAAAGCAAGCAAGACTCTCTGAGATTCTCTATGACACCACTCAAGTCACACTGACATATGAAGAGTCTTCTGGAGTGATTAAGACAATACACCTGATGCATGATGGATTCATCTGCACAATCAGATACAGGCAAACAGGTTTGTTATGAAAGGGGGTAGCAGTATACATCATCATCATCATATTCTTTTATAATTTTTGTGATAACATGCATAAAAAGAAATGTTAGCCTCTGTGCTCATGCTTGACTGAACAAATTTCTGTTTAACTTCTCATACTATCTTCCACTCTAAGTTTAAAACATCTTACAGTCTACCTGAAAACTGATCCCTTAATAGCATACAGTATATGTCTGTCTCTCTCAGCTTTCAAAACAATTGCAACCTCAGTACTTGTCTTAACCCTATACTTGTTCATATCCATCCCTGCATCTTCCCAAAGATCTATGTACACAACATGAAGCTCAGAAAAAGCTTAAGCCCAGGTAACCTCTATAAGCCTCGGTTGATGACAAAAGTCAGAACTCCAGGATTTATTTCAGCCTTTGGATTCATAACATGCCCAAAGACAATTACTTGAATGTTGGACATTGTGAAAACCTGACCACCTGACTTTGTAGCAAAGGTTAAATAAAATGAACACATTTTGTTGGGTGATGACAGCAAGAAATCATGTGCATCATATCATTTTTTCCCCTCTGGGCTACTGCATGGGTTATTACTTCAAATGTCCCTGTAATTAAATTGTTCTGTAACTTTGCTATATGATATTTTCCATGTCTAGTGACTAATATTATAAACACACAAACAGTGATATGCCCAGGCATCACACACCAGAGACAAATCTACAATAGGATATTACTCTGAATGTAAAATATGAATACTTAGTTTAAAAAAATCAGTGATTGCTCCTGGTTTATCAGTTGGCTCTTTTCTCATTTTTATTTTGGTTCTTACAGGACCTCTTATTGGACGTCAGATTTTCCGATTCAGTGAAGAAGGTCTTGTGAATGCGCGGTTTGACTACAGTTACAACAACTTCCGTGTCACCAGCATGCAAGCTGTGATCAATGAGACCCCTTTACCCATAGATCTATACCGATATGTTGATGTTTCTGGTAGAACAGAACAATTTGGAAAATTCAGTGTAATTAATTATGATTTAAATCAGGTTATAACGACGACAGTGATGAAGCACACTAAGATCTTCAGTGCCAATGGACAAGTCATTGAAGTCCAATATGAGATCCTAAAGGCAATTGCTTACTGGATGACTATCCAGTATGATATTATGGGCCGGATGGTTATATGTGATATAAGGGTAGGAGTAGATGCCAATATCACAAGGTACTTCTATGAATACGATGCTGATGGCCAACTTCAAACTGTTTCTGTGAATGACAAAACCCAGTGGCGTTATAGTTACGATCTTAATGGAAACATCAACCTCTTGAGCCATGGGAATAGTGCTCGTCTTACTCCTCTCCGATATGACCTCCGAGACCGCATTACTAGACTAGGAGAGATTCAGTATAAAATGGATGAAGATGGTTTTCTCAGACAGAGAGGAAATGATATATTTGAGTATAATTCTAATGGTCTGCTGCAGAAAGCCTACAATAAGGTTTCTGGCTGGACTGTACAGTATTACTATGATGGGCTTGGGCGACGTGTTGCCAGCAAGTCTAGCCTAGGAGAGCATCTCCAATTCTTTTATGCAGACCTTGCCAACCCTATAAGAGTCACTCATCTGTACAACCACACAAGCTCAGAGATTACATCACTTTATTATGATCTCCAAGGTCACCTTATTGCCATGGAGTTAAGCAGTGGTGAAGAATATTATGTAGCCTGTGATAATATGGGCACTCCACTAGCTGTGTTCAGCAGTCGGGGTCAGGTCATAAAGGAGATTCTGTATACACCTTATGGTGACATCTACCATGATACTTACCCTGATTTTCAGGTCATAATTGGTTTTCATGGAGGACTCTATGATTTTCTTACTAAATTAGTGCATCTAGGCCAAAGGGATTATGATGTTGTTGCTGGCAGATGGACAACACCTAATCATCACATATGGAAACAGTTGAACCTTCTTCCTAAACCATTCAACCTCTACTCCTTTGAGAATAACTACCCAGTTGGCAAAATTCAAGATGTTGCAAAGTATACCACAGGTATTAAATTGAATACAATTAAGTTGAACTTGAACTAACTTAATGCTGGCCATTTCTTATCACATAATCCCAATGCCTTTGTAGAAATGTTCCTTCTTCATGCCACATTTTTCAGAGGAAGAAAAGCATGTAACTTTTCATCGGACATAGTGATTTTGCATCCTAGTTTATTATTCTTTCCCTTTAAGCTGTTTCAATGTTTTATCCCTAAAAGCTTGTCAACATGGTCTAATAAAAAAATCAGGATTAAATCAGAAATAAATCCTGTGTCACAATCCATGTGGCCTTAAAACTAGTACCATATTATGAGTTTCACTATAGTGAACTGAGCCTATTCCTGGGATTGTCCACAGGCCAATAGATTTCCCTCCATAGGGGAAAGGATATTGTTTCAAAGTGAATTAAATAAGGGTAAATGGTTACTTTACCTTCCCCCTGTCTAAACATTTACTCAGAATTGTATTTTTCAAGTTTGGAAATGTTTTCTGAATGCCTTTTTTTATGTTTTGTGTTTCACAGACATTGGAAGTTGGTTAGAGCTGTTTGGTTTCCAGTTACATAATGTACTACCGGGATTTCCCAAACCAGAACTAGAAAACTTGGAATTAACATACGAGCTCCTTCAGCTTCAGACAAAAACTCAAGAGTGGGACCCAGGAAAGGTCAGTACAAATTTTAGCTAAATTAAAACCAAAAATCAAGCAAACAAAAAACAGAAGAATGTCTAATCCAGAAATATGATATTCTATACTTTTGATTATTTCTTTGAGGGGTTTTTTAAATGACTTTCCAGGATGCTTTCATAAAGAAAAGATCAGGGAAGTGGAGCTTTGAGAAAAGAAAAAAACCTAGTAGATTACTTGATGGCTGCTGCAATAAATAGATAAGAAGAAAGACACTTTGAACTTCTTAAATTCTGAAATCAGGTAACAGTGGTAATAATGGATTCTGTGTAGAGAAAAACTATGTAGTAAGGATGATGCCATAAGAACATGAAAATCACATAAAACTGTTTTGATAAAGAAAAACATATATGGGCATAATATACAAAGATACTACAATTTATGGGGATAAAGTCTTGAAAAAATATGAACACTGAAACAGCCACAAATAGGGAGATGATTTCATGAAGACCGTAAAATGCAAACAGAAAGGAAAAGGAAGGAAAAAAAGAAAACTGAAATTTGGGTAGGAAAACTTGACATTTAGGTCAAAAATTATAAGAGAAAGGAAATTCTAAGTAGCTATATATTATAGGGCTATATCTTTTATAAGTATGTGTAAAATATACACGGTTTTTATAACTAAAAGCCATTTTTAAAGGACTTTCAAAATGTTAAAAATTATTGAATACTAGGAGGGTTAGTAGTCTTTTGTTTCTTAGCAAGTTTGAAAGTTTCCCAAGTATGAAAAATGTTTAAGTATACATTTTTTAAAAAATTGGCATATCTTTCATATTTGTCATAGTTTTTCCCTTATTTATAAGGCTAGGAGTGACTTAAAGCAAATGCTATGCTTTACACACTTTTTCCAATCTCAGGATGCATAATGTATCCCTCTATGTGCAGTAATAATATCTAGGTAGTATCAGTTAAATTAGTAAATGTAAGATGTGTGTTTTGTGAGCTAGACTATTTAAAGTTCCTTCTATGCCCCTCCCTCTAAGGTGCAAGAAACATCACAGAAGAAGGGGCATGGAGATCATAAGGAACAGAGGTTGGAGGAACTGCTACATATTAGGGACATGGCAAGAAGTTACATTCACAACAGCTCTGGTTGTTCAACCAGACCAATACAAGATCAATCTAGTCAATGTTCCAGCATTGTGGTGGGGCTCACAAGGGCCCACTGCTAGTTGAGAAGTTACAGGCACTCAATAGCAACCAGGGGAAAGTCCAATTTTCTTTAAGCATGGGGCCTGTGGTGAATTACCTATGCTATGGTAGAGAGCCCTATACCTTCATGCACGTGGGCAACACCAATTGCACTAATTGGACTCAGGAGGATGTACTAATAGAAGATGATGCAAGTTGATTGTATTGTGTGGCGTGAAGTACCTAGAAGAAGTTGGAAGTGAGGAATAAGGTGTGGCTTTGATCAAAATTAAATATATTCATGTTGAATGAAAAACATGTTTCAGAAACTGGTTGCCACAAGTGCTGAATAGAAAATCCAAAACACAAAGTTCCTCGTAGCCCTGAAATTGTGGGAAACCATGTTTGAGCATATTTTCTTCTACTCAACTAAGGCAAGATGTAAGACAACTGAGAAATCAGTACCTGCTAACCTTTCTGTTTTCCCAGTCTTTGTAGATATTCCAGTGTTTTTGTTTGTTTGTTTGTTTGTTTGTTTTTAATAATGACTAAGTGAAAACTTCCCTGGAGTCAGCAGGCATACAGGTGGTGTCTAACCATGTGCTGCATTTGCCCTGTGCCTTCTTTTCTAGATGATCCTGGGCATTCAGTGTGAGCTCCAGAAACAGCTGAGAAATTTCATTTCCTTGGATCAGCTTCCTATGACTCCTCAGTACAATGAGGGGCGGTGCCTTGAAGGGGGGAAACAGCCAAGGTTTTCTGCTGTCCCTTCTGTCTTTGGCAAAGGTATAAAATTTGCCATCAAGGAGGGTATAGTGACAGCTGATATTATAGGAGTAGCCAATGAAGATAGCAGGCGTCTTGCTGCCATTCTCAACAATGCTCATTACCTGGAAAACCTGCATTTTACCATAGAAGGGAGGGACACTCACTACTTCATTAAGCTCGGGTCTCTGGAGGAAGACCTGGTGCTCATCGGTAACACTGGGGGGAGGCGGATTCTGGAGAATGGTGTCAATGTCACTGTGTCTCAGATGACATCAGTGTTGAATGGGAGGACTAGACGGTTTGCAGACATTCAACTGCAGCACGGAGCTCTGTGCTTCAATATCCGGTACGGAACGACTGTCGAAGAGGAAAAGAACCACGTGTTGGAGATGGCCAGACAGCGCGCGGTGGCCCAAGCCTGGACTCAGGAGCAGAGGAGACTACAGGAAGGGGAAGAAGGAATCCGGGCATGGACAGAGGGGGAAAAACAGCAGCTTTTGAGCACTGGGAGGGTGCAAGGGTATGATGGGTATTTTGTCTTGTCTGTTGAGCAGTATTTAGAACTTTCAGACAGTGCCAACAATATTCACTTTATGAGACAGAGCGAAATAGGCAGGAGGTAACAAAAGAAATCTCTGCCTTTGCGTCACCAAAGACTGCCTGTTTTTAAAACAAACAAAAATGGTTTATTGTATTGGTTTTCTAGATCAGAACTCTGTATATGTAAATATGGAGGAAAAACATATCCAACTGCCTTTCAATGTGACAGAAGATGGTATTTTAATATTGTTTGTTTAAACTCTTTAAGAAATGACAGAGATTTTTAGTTCTCGTGTGGCAGTATTCAAAAGAACACAAGCTGAACTCAAACAGCTTACACAAATGTTTTCAGAAAGCACCACTTTCAATTTGTTGAGCCATGCATATGTTCAACTACATAAAAAGAACCCAAGGCTCTCA
The DNA here is from genome assembly GCA_030556225.1 of Cricetiscus sungorus. Lineage (NCBI taxonomy): Eukaryota > Metazoa > Chordata > Mammalia > Rodentia > Cricetidae > Cricetiscus > Cricetiscus sungorus. The sequence continues at coordinate 23,741,833 of JANBXA010000726.1, forward strand.
ATTTCTATTGTGACACCAAGTTTCATATCTAACTGTTGTCAGGACTTACAGGCTCCTTGAAAGTGGGGTGCAATAGTATCTGAACCTTGCATCTCAAAAGGCTGCCAGCCCCTTCACATTGTCCAGATCTGTTAGAGGAAACTTAAAAGGAAATCTAAAATGTTTTCAAGCACCATCTCCTGGAGTCAGAAGCTGTTTTCCCTCCTTCCCTGATTTTTCCTCCTTGCTTGTTAAGAAGTAAATGCCATGTTGTTGTGCTGTGTTTTGGCGTGTGGTGGCTGGCTTCTGTCTATCACTCTTTGCTGTGGGTGTGGTACAGGCTCAAGAGCCACTGTTTTGCTTGTGTGTACATGGTACCAAAGCAGCTGGTCGATGTGACCTCTCTCTTATGACCTGTTTTGACTCAACTTCTTATCCATTTGCCCAGCTGTATTGGCGTCATGTAAACATAGCTTTTATTAACCTGGGTAGGAATTTCTCATTTATATATAAGGGTGTGCTTTGGTCATAGTTTCACATTAGTAATCCAGTATTTATACACTAATCCAATGGTTTGTGCACATGAAAGGTAATATACTAAAATGTATCTGGTACAATAGATGAGGTTTTAACAGGCATGTGTGCCTGTGATGCTGATAAACATATTTTACTACTGCAGAAATCCCCAAGAGCCAAAATCTTAAAAACGATAGACCTTGTATTAAAGTCAAAAAGAGACAAAAGCCAACATAATAAGAGTTGCTGCTTCATCATTTCTTCCCAATTATTATTCATCTTTCAAATGGACAATTTTTGTGTTGAATCTCTCCCAGCCATATGCAGAAAATTGAATTAAGTGAATCCTTTCCAACTTAAAACATTTTAACTAATTACAGACTACATTTTTAACCAACATAATTTATGTGGCTATTTTAGTTCTCTGTCTTTAATCCATTTATTTTTGTTTAATCATCTATTCCACCTAGGAAAATAACTATTTTCAAGAGGGATTGTTTGTTCCATAATAGCTTAAAATTTAGAGAAACGTCAGGGTTAATGTTAATATCTGCTGCAGTTTCTCAATCCCATGAATGCTACAGCTAAAGAAGCAACTTTGTGAGCTGAGAAATCTGTGCCAATTGACAAAGATGCAGTTTATAAAATGCAGTGTAATTGCAAGTTGCCGCAAAGAAAATTCATGACACCACAATGTGCCCGGTAGAAAATTCCCATGAGACTGCTTCTACCCTCACATCACAGGGTGACATTTGCTATGACTGGAGGAGAATTTATTATGGACAGTCCATTTAGATTCTTTCCAGTTACTACCTAAATGAAATATGGGGTCATTGTCTTGCTTTGTGATGACCATTTCATTGGAAATATGCAAAGTCATAATCCAGTTCTTATTAAGATTTTTTTTGAAGAATCTGACTCTTATTATACAAAGACAAATGAGGGAGAGGAAAAGGACCCCAGCAAATAGTAGGGGAGGGTATATTAAAATATTTCATTGTTAAAACATTCAGGTTCAGATCATCACATGATGCACTGAGGATGGGAGGAGGAAGAAAGAGAGAATTCATGATTAACTCATCATTTATCTTTGTAATCAGAACCACATTTGTTCAATATATTAGTAATCTAGACTAAAATCCCAGCATAGGGATTTTCCTGAACCAGGCTTGTCTCATCAGTACACTATTTATTCACAATGAAATTCTGAAAAATTTCACAAACTTATTGAAAATTTGAATACCTCCACACCAACCTAAAAATAGACCTTAAGTTTCTAGAACCTCTGACATTCTTTTAAGTCAATGGGAAAATAATTTGTTAACTGTATATAAAAGTGCATTCTTAATGTGGTGTATTTTTATCACTAACCCAGTGTGTCAATATTGGAGTCTATTTTGCTTCTATCTTAAGTGATTGCACTCTTTTGCAATTCACTAATGATATATCATTTTCAAACTGTTTTAAATAACCATTAGAATTAAATATTTGAAGTTACTCCTTCATAGTAAATTACCTTGAACTGTGCGACTCTAGTTTGTAATACGTATTTAGTTAGTTTGTGCCTTTGGTTACCTAAAGTTATATTTGTATTATATTCAGGAAATGCACTTTTTATCACTTAAGCTGTGGTTTTAATACTGCCTTGAACTATTATCATTCTCTTTACAACTCCTAAATTTTTGAAGAGGAAAAGAAAAACCAAAAGATTAGCACTAACAAGTTGCAAATCTAAGAGAAACATTTTGGCATTACTTAACAAGAACATGGAAATATTAAGTATACTGCTTCCTGCTAGCAGGGTAGAAAGGACGCTTTCACTGAGTTTCAGTTCTGAAGTTCAAATGAAAGAACAATTCATTTGTGTTTCCTGATGACAGTGCAGCTTTGAAGAGAAATTACATGAAATGTCTCACACACAAAATGCAGAAGGCTCACACAGCATAGCTAAACATACCACTCAAGTAGAAAATAGAACTCGGATACTCCTATGAGGAATATTCAGGGAGGGATGCAGGCTGTGACTGCTTCTTTTCCTGAAGCCCGTTTCATTTGTGCTTTTTGTTTCAATCTGTTTCACCATTGCACTACAGTCTAGAGATCCAAACGAGCCGAAAAGTGATAAGTTTAAAAGATAAATACATCTTTTTTGTTGTCATTCTAATCATTACTGATTAGAAGCACAATTCTGGAAGGAAAATAAATAAAGCTTAATTCATTTTTTTTTCAGCAAAACACTTGCCATAGAAATAAATATATGTTTTATTTTTAATCCAACAAAATAGTGTATAAAATAAAATCAGTGTGTCATTTACTTTCACCTCATCTAGGAGATCTATAATATATAGAATGTATATATAAAATATAATATATACAACATAGCCAAATATGAAAACTTGATGATGTATAATTTGGAATTCATATGCTACCTACATAGAGAGGTGTAAAATTCCATTATGACTTTAATTACATTTTTTAGTTTTCAATACTGTTGACACAATTTCAGGCATCCCATCGCTTATTTCTTCATTTTCCTTGTCTTTCCCACTAGACCTGTTCCCACACTTACTTTACCTGGGAGTCCAGGCAAAGTTTTTGCATTTCTGCAGATTTGTTTGTATTAAGAGCAATTTCGTTCAATTGCAATGAAAGCAGAAGTACAATAAAGAAGTATTTAAAGAAGATTGGAGGGAATGGAGTGTATTCTACCTTGTAGGGAAACATGCTTACAGATTGAATGCCAGTTCTTGTTTTCTTGGAGGAACTCACATATACATAGATGACCTGACTAATACTTCAGATCTCAGACTGCACTTCCACGGCCTTCTGTAAGATTCTTTATTCTGAAAAGAAAACAAAAACCAAAAAAAAAGCAAAAGAACAAACAAAAACAAAAAAAAACAGAAAAAACAAAAAAGCAAAGCAAAACAAAAAAACAGAAAAACAAAACAAAACAACAACAACAAAAAAAAAAGAATTCAACCACAAAACCGTGGCTTATTTCAGTGTGTCCTTCATGTGAAAGCTGTTAAGGACCAAATATACTACTGTGTGTAAGAAGAAATTGCTTCGTAAACAGTAATTGAACATACTTAGAGTTAAACTTGCTGTGGATTTTGTCTTGGCAGTTGTCATCTTACATTATTTGTCAAAGGAAATGTGTTTGGCAGTTAAAAATCTTTCCTTAGATTTAGTGGTGGACTTTAACCTCTTAAATAAATGTTAGTATATCAGATCGTGTCCTTGAAAAATATTTTAAGTGTATGAATCATGACAGTGTCTAAATCTTTACTGTTCTTATGGCAAAAGCATCAGTAAGAAAAACATGAAAAGGAGAAATACAGCCTTTGTGTCAGAAAGTATTCTTTTTAGCTGCTTACTTTCTCATGAAAAGTAAAGATGTTTACAGTGTATGCCAAGATTTTCAGTTTCTATGTAACAACAGTTAGAGGTTCTAATCATACTGAAAATTGTGTTATAATGGCCTGAGCCATGTTGCTAGGAAACAATAGGTTCCAATTTTGTATTCCTGCTCCCCTGTGCTGAAAAGTGACTGGATACTGTACAGGTTCATGTTCTCTGGCTGCAGTTCAATGGTCTTTTGCATTTTGCTCTGGCTTTCAGGCCAGAAGCATGCATTTTTTTCTAAAAGAGCATCACAACAACATGCTGTAAATATTTAAAGTTAAACATTATGTGTCAATATTTGAAAGAAAAGTACTTTGAATATTTCATTTTTAAAAAATAAAATTGCAAATGAACATTGTGTCCCATTTTATTCAAGCGCCAAACTGCATCCCCACGTCATTCTGATCAACTGAAATAGGAAAAGTAGCTCTTTGGCAGGGAACAATAAAGACCACAGTATTTTGAAAATGTAAGTGCAGAAATCAAAAAGGCACAAATACCAGCCCAGGAAGAACTCTCTTCATTTTTATTTTTCACACAAATACGATCTGTGACACAAATGACTACCTAATAAACAAAGAAGAGTGGCTTCTGTGAATTTCAATTCCTCCAGGTTAGGACTTCTTAAAAGGTTTGCCCTGCCTTTTTGGTCCCTTCATCAGCGATAAAGAAAAATTCACTTGAAACAACAACAACAACAACAACAAAACCTGGTGATGGAGAGCTAGAAGAAGACCGGGGTGTCTAAGGTATTTGGACACAGGAGTGGCAATCATGACAGACTATAGAAAGAAACAACAGCTCCACATGGGCCCTACACCAAAGGCTATGACAATTGGTATTTGTTATTTATTTCTAACACAAAGACATTTCTAGATGAGACCACAAAATATGACCAATAGATCTGCAAATGTTTGACTTGATACTAATGGCATCCATCTACTATATAATAATCCTTACTGAAATTAGACATTTACAGCACTGCAAAATGCCTCCACTGACAAGATCAGGCTGCAGAAACCCATAGAGATAGCTGACCTGAACAAGGGGGAGCTAATGGGCCCCAGACTGATAGCTGGGAATCCAGCATTGGACTGACTCAGACCCCCTGAACGTGGGTGTCAGTTAGAAGGTCTGGGCAGTCTAAGGGACCAATCACAGTGGAGCCAGGATGTATCCCTGGTGCACAAAAGGACTTTGGGAGCACATTCCCCATGGAGGGATACTCCCTTAGCCTAGAGGCAGGAGGAAGGGCCTAGTCCCTACTCCAAATGACTTGGCAATTTTAGATGACCCTGATGGGAGATGTGGAGTGGGGGGTGGGGTGGGGGGGGGAGGGTTGTCAAAGAGCATGAGATGGGGTGAAAGAGGGAAAAAGGAAGGGAAGGAGGGAGGGAGGGGAGGGAGGGAGAGAGAGAGGGAGGGAAGGAAGGAGGGAGGAAGGGAGAGGGAACTGGAATCCATATGTAAAATAAAAAGAAAAAAGAAAAATTTTTTAAAAAAATGCCTCCACTGCTTTTTCTACTGACTGATTATATATGACCTATCACTGGCATATATGGTATTATATGTATATATATACATATAAGTATATATATCTTACATATATAAGACATCATATATAAGGGAGAACACAGTTAATCCACCAAACTGGACCACTCCATGGGTGGAAAAGAAAAGTTTACTTGGGGAAAAATTCAAAGCTGCCATAGCCATCAGAGAGAATAGCAAAGGGCAGAGCAAGCCTTCCTGGTGTTAACCAGATGTGTGTTGGTGACTGGAAGAAGACTGTAAATCAGAACAGCCTAGAAGTTAGAGTAGTGGTTGAGAATGTTTGTGGACTAGAAGAGTGAGGTGGGGGAGGGGGGCAAGAACTAGCATATCAACTACATACCCCACTACCAGAGGTAGTCAGCTGTTAAGAGCAAATAAGGGAAGTAGTAGCTCCTTCAGACAAAAAGAAACCCACTTCACTTGTTTCTAAGGTGATGCCTTCCAGGAGGGGTCATCAAAATCTGTCAAGTCATTTAGAGTAGGGACTAGGCCCTCCCTCATGTCTCTAGGCTAAGGGAGTATCCCTCCATGGGGAATGTGTTCCCAAAGTCCTTTTGTGCACCAGAGATACATCCTGGTTCCACTGTCAGAGGTCCCTTAGACTCTCCAGGCCTCCTAACTAACACCACATTCAGGGGGTCTGGGTTGGTCCTATGCTGGTGTCCCAGCTATCAGTCAGGGGTCCATGAGTTCCCCCTTGTTCAGGTTAGCTGGTTCTGTGGGTTTCTGCAGTCTGGTCCTGACCCCTTTGTTCATCACTCCTCCCTGTCTGTAACTGGATTCCAGAAATTCTATGTGTTATGTTGATGGGTTCTATCCATCCAGTTTTTCACATTTGTTACATCAAAACATGTTCTTTTAAAAAACAAATGAGGAGCAAATGCAGGGCAAGAACAATGTCCAGTCAGTAAAATGTTTGCTATACAAGCATGAGGATCTGGTTTCGATCCCCACAACACACATGGAGAAAAAAACAAAACAAAACAAAACAAAACAGCCAGAACGTTAAGGAATGATCTGCTCCCAAGACTAAGTGAGCAACACACACTGGACTAGATGAAGAAAGAAAAAAAGATGACAAAATCTCAAAGGTGAATGGGAGAGTAGAAAGGGTGGTCATGAAAGGAGTTGAGGAAGGGAGGATGAATATGTTCAAAACACAATAAATGATACTCTCAAGGACAGAATTAATAAAAAAATACTGGGGTTTTGGTTTTGCTTTCTTTTGTATGTTTTGTTTAAAATTCAGCATGGTAGCATATAATTATAATCCCAGCTCCAGGGAAGCAGAGACAAACAAACTCCTGGGGCTTTCTGGCCAGCCAGCATAGCCCAGGTGGTGAGACCCAGCCCAGAAAAATAACCTATCTCCAAAAACAAAAAAAAAAATACGTGGACAGAGCCCGAGTATTTTCTCAAGCATGCACACAAGAACAAGAACACACATAGACACACATAAAACTCAAATGACCTACTAATAATTCAGCCTTTTACTAGAGATTTGGCCAGTGACCCCAAAGTACAAAAGTCTCCAAACTAGGATAGTTTAACTTCACCCCTAGCTGCAAACTGAAAAATAATAAGATCCCCTTTCCTGCAAGGGCAAACACAGGTGACAAAGTTGGATTTACAGCCCCCTTCCAAGAAAACCAGTTTTCATGTAACCTTGAAACACTCAAGGGCAAATCTGGGATTTATTATTAGTAGACTTGGGATTCTGAGCTCAATAAAATGAATCAAATAAAACACAGTCTAATGTCATAACATTCATAACAGATTCTAAAGTGTTTCTCACATTTTCAAATAATCTGTTCTATCTAAAGAAAGAATAGCTTCCATCCAGCCTTTTTCTTTATACCAGGTGGCTTCATCAGACATATTCTTTGTAGATTTATTCTACCTGTGAACTGCCACAAGGCTCCTTGCCTGTCACAGTCAAATAGACAATTACCTAAGCTTTTCTCCCTACTGGCCTTATGCTTCTAAGAACAAATTTCTGAAGAAATGGACTAGTATTTGATAAGCTGTCTTATGTATTGTGGGCTTACTGATGCACTGTTCAAAAGAGATGAATTCTTGGAAATGCATGTGTCAGGTCCCAGAGAACCCGGGGACAAGTCTCACTTAGTACCTGTGACTCCTCCCTGCACTTCTCAGTACCTGGCCTCCTACCCTGACTGAGCTTTGCTTCCCTTTCCCCGGCTTCTCTTTCTTATGTAACCTCAGTCATTTTAGCTATGAGTACTCTTGGTTCTTCTTGCTTGGTCTCTTGGCTCTTAGCTGGCTTAATTTTGGTCTCTTTGCCTTCCTGACTATATCCTCTCTTCATCTGCTCTATCCTCTCTCTTCATCTGCTTCTTCCTCTCTTCTCTGGCTCTAGCTCTCTCTGGCTCTCACTCTCTGTGTCTCTCTGTGTGTCTGTGTCTCTATCTCTCTCTGTGTCTCTGCCTCTCTCTCTGTGTATATATATATATATATATATATATATATATATATATATATATATATATATCTTTCTCCTCACACAGCCCTGTTCAGTCTGGACCTTGTGCCTGGCTGAACGCTCTGGCATCTACAATGAAACCCTTCTGCTCAATAATACCTAGGAGCAGTCATGTCCTCATTTTCATTCAGCATGTACTTTCTTTTCTACCTTGACTTGGCTTCTTACAAGTATACCTGACTACAGCAGCATTTCTGTAAAAAGTTTACCTATTACACACTGGGTAATAACAATGTTACTCATGTTAGAAAAGAAAAGAAATGGAATCAACTTGATGAGTGAAGTCCTACCAGAGAAGATGGATGGAGGCCAATGGACTGGAAAGTTTGACAATAGTAATAATCAGAAAAGTTCTCGACTTTTCCAGAGTATCATTCCAATACAGTAGAGTAGTCTTCATCAATGCTTTAGTTTACTAACAACTTCTGTCTCTATATTTTATGTATTTGTTTATTTTTGAGACAAGGACAGGGTTTCTCCATGTAGCCCTGGCTAACCTGGAACTCACGATGTAGACCAGACTGTCTCTGTATTTTAAATGAATATTTCAAAGCAAATCGGGCAAATAGAACTTCCAAATACTTTATTAAAAGTACTTTATTAAAAATTATTTCAGAAAGTATTTTTTAAAACAGACTCTGGTAAAGGAACACAGAAATGTCATTTATGTATTTAGTTATTCCCGAATGAACAGATTTCAGAGAGTTAAAAGCATTGGTTGAAAGTAAAAATGAAAGAACTAAAGAATGTACTGTGTGACAAATGGGACCAACTACAGCTTCTACTAAGAGATTCTTTACGCTGTCGTTGTTTTGTTTTTCATTTTTGTTTGTTTGGTTTGGTTTGGTTGCTTTAATTTTTTTGGTTTTTCTTTTAAACTTTGTTTTGGGAGGGAGGGAGGAAGGGAGGGAGAGATGCAGGGAGGCAGGGAGGCAGGGAGGCAGGGAGGGAGGCAGGGAGAGAAGCAGGGAGGCAGGGAGGCAGGGAGGGAGGCAGGGAGGAAGGCAGGGAGGCAGGGAGGGAGCAAGTGGTGAGAGCAGGCCAGGGATGGGGGATATGGATGGGGATCGGGATAAATGATGTGATATCCAAACAGAAACAATAAAAGGTTGAATCATTTGAAAAATGCATTGACATGTAAATTCAAACTAAAATAATGTTTAAAATATTTTCAAGGACAGAGGATTCAATTTGGTTGGTAGAGTGCTTGTCTAGCACAAGCAAAGCCCAGGGTTAAAGCCATGGTACTGCATAAGTCAGGTTGGTGGCCCCTGCCTCTAATATAAGCTTTCAGGAGGTGCAGACAGAAGGATCAGAACTTCAAGGTCATCTTCAGTTACACAAGTTGAAGATCAGCCTGAACTACATGACACCCTATCAAAAACTGTATTTAAACATATGTATTTTGTTTTATCTGGAAAGTAGACTTTTTAAATTTACTTACAAGTAAGTGAGGCTGCTATTTTAACAAATAGCAAGCTGCCTGTAATGCATCACTGTCGTCATAACCATCTTTGCATCCTCAAAGCATCCATGGCAAATGCTCAGTATGCACAAAGCAGCTCTGTTTGTCAGCAGCTCACTCATTTGGAACCAAGCTCACAGCATTCGGGGAAAACCCAGACTTCTAATGTATTAGTTTTCCTGGAGAAAACTATGGAGTAGAGTATTTGTGCTGACTCATCGTGCCACTAAATACAAATCTACCTACATACTGGGAACTTCACTTACGTATTTATCAACTTTTATAGTCACCATTGTCTCTAAATTTTTCTTTTTATTGTTTTTACTGTTACTGTTTTCCAGTCCAAATGGACATTGAACTGCCTTAAGGCATGAAACAGGTGTTTTTATTTCTCTGACCTATTACGTTCCTTGAGTGAATGAATTCGGTGAGGCCTGAAGCAACTTGGCATATGATCAATCACAAAAGCCATGACAATACAAATGTGAAAAGAAAAGACTGCAGATGATCTAAGTCTTACTTAGGCTTCGATGGCTGAGAATTGCTGAAAATTAATGAAACCACAAACCTTTACAGGGTTACCTAATTACAAATCAGTTGATCCTGAAATGTAGCCACTGAATGTTCCCTTCCAAATAAATTTCTGCTAGTAGTGAAAATGACTAGGGAAGAGATGTGTGAGAAGAGAAATCTATTTCATTCATCATTTCACTGGATCTCTAACAGAATCTCAAAACCGGTAATATCAAATACCCTTAGAGCCTATTTGCAGCCTTGGGCTTGTAAACTGGTTTGGTCTGAGACTTTTTTTTTTTTGCATTGTGTTCTGCAGCCAAATGATACTAAGCTCCTGATCACCCGGCCTCCACCTCTCAAGTGTTGGAATGGAAAGTATGCACTACCACATCCCACTGGTTCAAAGATTTAAAAGTCTCAACAGAAGAATTCTAGGCAAGAAGGTCGATTTCAAATTTAAACCAATACTCTTTTCTCTTTATCTAGTACTTCTTTCATACACAACTTCATTAATCCCAAAGAAGCCTAAGGCATCACAATTACTTGAAATGCCTTCCTACCATGAAATCAAGCAAGATGCTTAACAATCAGTCACTATCAAATAATTCACAGAAATGTTGCTTTTGACCCAAAAAAAGATTATTTTTATTTACATGTGGCAAGAATTGACATTAATCTTTTGTAAAGTCATCATTGTGCTTTAAACTGTTTCTTATTTGTACATATAAGAAGTAAAATTACTCTAAGGGATTCTGTTTCCCAATCCTCACTTTAAAGCACTGGTTATCTACACTGTCCACTTTCAGCTTTGACACAGATGAGATGCTCCTATTACAGGACTAGAGTGGTGTTTAAAAGGCATTTGCAGTTCACTGAACTATAATATCTACAATATACAAGACTTGACATATACTTAAATTATTGAAAATAAAGACAGGGTGTATTATTCTTCTTCATGGAGCTTTCAGGCAGACATCAGAATCACTTCTCCCTAAAGAAAAAGATTAGCAAAAGTCAAGAGAAGTTTGTACAGTGTTAAAATGATAGTTTAACTCAAATTTGTAATATTCAGCCCAATGCTATGACTCAAGCAGCTATTGTTCAAAATGCCACCATAAAGAATAAATTACTGGAAAGGAAGGAAAGTAAGCTGCTTTCTAAATTGGAGTTCTATTTACATTTCTATGACAATGGCTAACTATTCATTAATTTAATTCACATTTGAGTCTAATTATCAATTTATGTCTGAGCCTGGTTCTGTATCCCTCAAATTATAAAAACTCATTTTATCAGAAATACTAACTGTATATCAATCAAGGTACATCTTCTCACTCAAAGCAAAATATTAACCTGTCTCCATACAAGAATAGCAGATAGGGTCATCTTTAACTCAATATATTCACTAATAATAGCTTTGCTCAAGAGAATAATGATTGCCAGTAAAGCAACCAAGAGTGCTAATTTGTTTTCATTTGCTACTGTAAAATTTCATTCATTCAAACACCATCATTTCAGAAATCAGAGTCACAGGAATAGGCTGTCATTAGCCTTTCCATGTTGAAAGGGCAAAGGAGGTTGTTTAGTAAGCAAAAGGGAACATACCGTCCATGTACTCCCTGGCCTATCACATCTTTCAAATCATATGTGCATAGGTCACTGAAGCAAAACAGTAGTTACTATCTACAAAAGGGACTAGGAAGAATAAGATAGAAATAAAGAGATGAAAATACCCTGGCCCCATAGACTTTTTTTACAGTTTTATTAAAAGTGTGTATTAGAGCATATTACCTCCCTTTTGTATAATTACCTCTCATCTGATTTGCTGGCTGCAGCTACCTCCTTGTGGAATTTTTCTTATGAATCTTCCTGCTTCTTATGTGGTCATGAATAGGTTGACCCCCTAACTCTAAGCTTCCCAAGTATTTGAAAACTGAGTGGGAGTGCAGACCTGTGGTACCTTGTGTACTCCTAGCTGAGGACTTCTCCACTGGGTACTGCAGAGGTATTACAATGCCTTGGTCTGGCTTCTGAAATGCTGAAATCAGATTCTTTATTTTCCGGAAAAATCTTTTGTGTACCCCAGGTGCTGTCTGGAAAATAAAAGCCAAAAAAAAGATATTTATTTGCCTCATAATGCTAAAAAAGAAAAAGACCTATAAGATGTGAGAGAGTTGCTCAAAGAGGTAACATTTGTGTAACTTGCTCAAATATTTGAAAACATAAGGAAGAAATGAAAACAACATCCAGAAGAGCTTCCTTTCCTTGGCTGAATTTCCCTGCGAGAGGAGCTAATGAGCTGTCATTGTAGTTCTCCCAAGGGTATTACCAGTTTGTACAAGCTCTTGTTCACAGCCCTGCCCTTTCTGACTGCTACCCATCATACATCCCGAACCTCTAAGGATGTACAGACCATTACCCACAATGAATTCAGCAACAGAGGGGATGCAGTTAAACATAAAAAAAGTACAGATCCTACAGGTCATTAACAAAAAGCCCAAGGAACCAAAACAACAACAAACAGCCTGTCCCCTGTCCTCATTTTACAATATAAAATACTACATAGAAAATTTTAAATGTGACTGTTATTGATACATGCAACTGCATGGCTGGCTGATGCTTATACTCTTTTACCTCATAATACATACTATACTGACTCATCCTTCATGCTAATTTTGTGTTCTTTTCCCAGGTTGTTTGCATAGTCCGCACTGCACTATGACATGAAAATGAAATACTATAGAAGGTTATCTTTATTTATGTATTTGTTTGTTTTTAAAGAGATCACATTTGCAGGTGGCTGTTAAGAATGTATTCTTTCCCTGACATCTGTGCTCTCACAAAGACATTGCCTGAAATCAACATTCCCCCACAAAGCTTATGAGCTGTGCTCTAGGCACCAGCTCAAAACTGTCATTTTACATAAAATAAAATAGTATTGCTATGAGCAATTGAACAAGGACTAGTTTTGTTTCTTTCTTTTAATTTTTTTTTTTGAGAGTTGTTTTTCGGCTATTCCATCTGGAAGATTTTTGAGATGGGAACTGCTTGGTTTTTAGCATTGAATGAGAAAACATGAGGGCTGGCACACAGACTTCTGTCAGCTAGACTTTAATCTCGAGATAACAGACTATTGAAAGTTACTCTCCGTCATTGCCTACTTTGGAGTGAGTAGGTAGTTTTCCAGTACAACCACAGTAGATGTTCTCTTTAGCTGTAATTTAGTGTTCATCTGTACATATCAACAGAAAGAAAACAATCTCCCACCCATCCCTATCCTTTTGATTAGAAGACCTCCCTAAATTTCTGTTGAGGCCTCATCTAGAAATAGCATGGCCATTCTCACAGAGACCCAAATAGTTCTTTGGCATCAAGACAGACTGCAAACTAGAAAAGGCATGCAAATACTTCCTTAGTTCTTCCTTAGGACATTTTTATTCTTCCAAACACTTCCCCATCTCTTGCCTTCACTATTTCCTCATGGATTGGTAGATTTTGATTCTTTCAATTATTCTCACTTCACAGATACAAACATGTAATTTAATCATCTTGCACTGAAGTAAATTAATGGGCAGGTGTGAGGTCACACATAAATCAGAAGCAGCTGAATTGTCTCTGCATTCCTTTCATATTAGGACTAACCCAAGAAGTTTCTAGCGAAGCTGAAGTCACCTGCCAGAGGAGAAACTGCGTATTTCCCTAGAGGGAAATCATTTCAAACCACACTTCATTTGGGCTGTTTCTTGTGGCTTATACAAGTATTTTCAACAGAGGCATCATTTCTATGGGGGCTGATAGTTAACACTTGATTATCCATGCTGACAGAGAAGACAAATACCACTGACATATAGAAGCAATTTGAACTTGAGATGTAGGGTTTCTTTAGCAAATGACTGACGGAATATATGATGCTTTGCTTAGGCTAATAATTAATTCACTTACTAGCTTAGGATCTCCTGGTGACCAACTATCCAGAAAAGACCAAAAACACAAAAATTGGCAGAGAGGGGGGGGTACACTTTTGACAATGAATTACTGACAATATATACTTAATAAATGATAATCAACAATTCATCATAACTTTAGCCTCCAAGGTCTAAGGTAATGTCCTTAGTAATGCTTTACCTAAAATGAAAAAGATGAATATTTGTCTTTTATAATCCAATATATTCAAAGTTCACTTTAATATCACATCTGAAACTTACCTAGGGACAGAGGATAGAATGTTCTTGACATGACCTTTTCTTATGGTGTGGCAAACTAAAGTGGTTTTCCTGAAGGTAGTACAAATGCCACTTACCCCATTTTGGAAAGACATTAATCACACACACAAAAAAAAAGCATCACTGCCACTATCCTGTCGGTGAATTCAGTTCTTGGTCAAATTTGTGTATTTCCCATACTCCCTTCTTTTAATTATCCATGGAAATCTGTTTTGAATCACAGCTGATCTTCAGCCAGGTGGTATAAGCTCTGAGAATTATGCACTAGTTTAATATTCACCTTAACAAGAAGGCAAATTTTGTAGACAGAAAAAATGCTATATGCATTTCATGAAAGAAAGATGTTTTCACCTCTTCCACATTTGGGGATAATCCATGCAAATCTTCTGCTCTCATGGTGCAAATAATTACAATATTATTATATAAGGAGAGTCAAATCAGGTAACAGGATAAGGAATATTTATGCTCAATAAACCCTCTCTTTAAAAAGATTACAAATATGTAACGATGTGATATGAGGTTATATGTGAAGTGGAAGAAAACAAATTATAAAATGTGTCTAAGAATCCTTATCACATCCCTTTCTTCCAAGGCTCAGGGACCATTGGGGAAGAGGAAAGAGTGTAAAGTCGAGGATAATTACAAGGAAACAATGTTTTACAGACACAGCAGGACAGTTTCACATATGAACTCACAGTGGTTATGACAACATGCACAAGACCTGTGCAACCTAAGCCAGATCAAATCCAAGCATGAAGTGAGGAGGTATGCACAAATTCCCACTTCTGGCAAGGAACTATTGACAATTGATAGCTACCGGGAGAAGAATAGCCAATTTTCTTCAAAAGAATAGCCCCTGGTAAATCAATCATGCTTCTGAGGAAGGTCACACATCCAAGGATATTTAAACAGCACAAATTGATATGACAAATTTAGCAAGACAAAGAGTACACAAAATTGTCTGGATTGGGAGGAAGGGGTGGGTGTTGGAGGACGAGGATAAATATGATCAAAACACACTGTACAAAATTCTCAAAGAACTAATTTTTTAAATCACAAAAGTATAAAAGATTCTTTCCATAAAAATATTTTTATTGCTCAGCCGAAGGGTATTTCTTGAGGGAAGAGGGTTATTTGTGGCCAACCCAAACGGCTACACATCATTATGCTTTACAATAAATCAAATTGCTTATTTATTTTCAGTGATAGATTTTTTATGAAATATAGTTTTGATTAAAAATGGTACTGATTTTTCCTTCTATAGTATCACAGTATTAATTATGCTGACATAAAGTAACAATGTGACCAGAAAGGGATATAGTATCATATGGAAGAACAGAATCAAAGCACAGTATATACTAGTCTTATGCACATTGCTATGTATAGTGAATATGTGGCAATAAAAAGTAGTTGGGGATATTTCTCAGTGGTATAGCACTTGTCTGGTATGCGTGAGATCCTGGGTTTCAATCCTAATTCTATTTTTTAAAAATTCTAAGAGTTAAAGACAAAACTTAAAATATAAAATTAACCAATTAATAAGATAACAATGTACTTGAATTCATTCTAATTCATTTCCATGATTTAAATGCTTTCAATTTGTACTTTGCTTTTTACTGATAAATTTGTAAGACATTTTAAATTTTTGTCTAGCCTTTATAATGCCTTAAATACACAGATTAATTAAGCTATTAATAGAAGTTTATATTAACATCTATGCTTCCAAAAGATCATAGTGAAGTACTTGAACTGTCAGCATGGACTATTAGAAAGTCAGAAACAGACTGAAGCATATTCTACAATTGTGGATCTACAATTGTGGATCATTAAGTGGTTCATAAGATGGGTTGTTCTTTGTTTCTTTCTACTATGCTCTGTAGAAAGATTTCACTCATTTCGTGAACTGACACAGTGGCACTCAAATATTTTCAAAGCCACAGAAAACCTTTGTTCTGAATAAGTCTTATTTAAACTCCCAATTCATAGGAAAACTAAAGAGAGCTTCACAATTGAAGCCAGATAGGTACCCAGAAATAACACCCACTCACCTCTTCTTTCCTGAAACCCCCTTTCCAGGGAGTCCTCAGATAGAAGAGAACTGTGATTTCTGAAAAACATCCCTTTAAAACATTGCAACAGCAGGTAGGAATTTGTTGTGCATGCATGCATGAAACTCTCAAAGAACATCTTTATTAAATAAAAACTGCAATTTTCCCTCTTCTCTATCTGCACTATCCAGAGGCCTCTTTTGAGAGTCTTGCCTATGCACACAGAGCAGTATCAATTACCTGGATGCTTGGAAATTCCTCTATCTTTGAACTCTTGTGCTTGGTAAATTAGCACTGGGCTACACACAATCATATTGTTGAGCAGTTTTCAGTAGTTCACATTCTTGTTGCTCACTCTATAGTTAAGAGCTTCTTTGCTTTCATTATCTTACACTCCTTGAAATGAGTCCTCTGAGTAAATGTTTGTAGGCTCATTTTACAAATTGCTTCAATCAAAAGTAACTATAGGAAGAACCACACAGAGCATGGATGCATTGGACACAGCCCAGGCTCTCATGCTGCAATTTAATTCCCTGTTATATCTCCTAAAAGCTACTAGTGACTAATAGAAAGTAGAAAGCCCAATTGGTTTGTTTTTATCCATAACAGCACCAATCTGCACATCAATATTATTCAGTATATGCTTTCTAAAAGTTTGTATGGGCACTGTAAATAAGTTAGACATGATCTTTCAATTTCTTCATCCTCCAAAGTGATACCATTCCACACAGATCTGAAACCAAAATTCTCTAAAGGCTTCTAAGTAAACCATCAACGACTGTGGAATTGAGTCTTGGATATTTAAATATGATTAATATTTTGATAATGTATGATATGACTTCTCTTTTATAAACAAACCTAAATTTCAAGCACTTTGGTGATATCCAAAGAAGCAAAAATAAATAAAAGATCTGTACCTCAGCACTCCAAGAACCTGTTTCTGTCTGCGACACTCGATATGTATAGATGTAACCTTGATACCTGTGAAAGAGTACATTTCCATTACCAATGGTTTCCAGAAGAACAATGGATACTCTAAACTTAAACTTACTTTAAAAGTTACATATACTGAATGTAAATGGACAGCTTCCTGGCAGTCACAGGAAGCAGTCGTTGGATTTAATTTGCTTTCATTTCATTTCAGCCCAATCACAGTTCCCTATGATTTTTTTCTTAACTATGTGAATTCATACACCTAAGGATTTGTCTGGTAGAGACTGGACAGAAAGAAACTATAGACCTTCTGTCACTGACAAAAATTCATAAATTATTAAACACCTATAACAAACCAGAGTCTTACTGTTTTTTTAGGTGTACATAGAGTTTTAAGCTAAAAATTGTTGACTGAAATAAGACCAAATTAAATTAACAGTAATACTGACAGTATTAATTATTAAAGTAATGTAAGTATATTGTGCTATGAAATATAATTATTCTTATAATATTACCATCATAATAAATAGTAATATTATATTACTATTTAGTAATAACAGTAATTGGATTTTAAAAAGGAGTACTGCACCACAGAATGTTATCCAGCCTTTGAAATGATTAAATTCTGCTATTTTCAGCAGTATGAATAGAACTGGAGGACAGGGTATTAAATAATTCGAGCACAGCAAAACACAAATTATATATATTCCCTTATATGAAGATGGCAAAATGTTGACCTCGAAGAAGTACAGAATAGAACAGTGGCTAATAGGGATAGAAAGATGGGTGGAAAGTTAAAACAATCGTTTGTTGTAGAATATTAGTTAAAAGATATGTTGCATTTGTTTATCCTATGAAACATTTGTTTAATGATGAAAATATGTGTTGCATTCTTTTATGTTGCATTTGTTTAACTCTGTGAAGCTGTGTTACTTTGCCTGTCTAAAACACCTGATTGATCTAATAACGACTTAGTGGCCAATAACCAGGCAGGAGAAAGTATAGGCAGAGCTGGCAAACAGAGAGAATGAGTAGCAGAAATCTGGGAAGAGAAGACTAAGGAGCAAAAGGAGAAGAGAGGATTCCAGGGGCCAGTCACCCAAATACACAGCCAGTCATGAAGTAAGAAGTAAAGAAAGGTATATAGAATAGAGAAATAAAAGGCCAGTGGGGAAAAAAATAAATGGAATAATTTAAGAAAAGCTGGCGAGGAACAAGCCAAGGTAAGGCTGGGCATTTATAAAAAAGAATAGCAGAGCACTGGCATTCTATAGTTTTGGGAAACTATAGTTTTGGGTCAAACACACTTCCAACCAGTCCTCAAGTTTTATTTAGGCTTGGTTCTCACAAACCCAGAAGTGGGTGGAGCCATCAAATAGAGTCATCCAAAGGATCCAGATCTAGCTTAGCAATTTAAAGTTTGCTCATACAGTAAAAAAAGACTAGAGATATGCAATAGAAGAGATCCAGATGGGGAAAAACTCTAAATAGGTTGCAATGTGTTTAACAATCACATATACTTCAGAACGAATGGGTATAGATAGTCATAGAAAGAAATAGTATAAAGATAATAAAGTCTTTAAAGAGAGAGTAAATATAATATAAAAGTAATATAAAAGAAGATGCTACATAAGATGGGAAGTACACAGAGTCTAGATGCTATATAATATTGTGTTGCTTTTGAATGTTTTCATTGCTGATAAGCAAAGGAGAACTCATAAGAGACCTGCAATTAAAAACGAGACTGTTGAAATAAGCCAGCCTATATACTTTAGGAATGCCTTATCTTTAGAATGGAAGTCAAAAAATGAATTTGTAAAATAGAACTTAAAAGATGCATTGCTCTGGAGAAGCGGTTTTGCTTCTGTTTTCACGGGAAACATGAGGCTGTGGATTCCTTCAGGATTGGTATGGATCAGGTTTGATCAGGGAGACAGGTGATATCTATCAACAAAGGTCTTTCCAGGACTTGGCCATTATCTCAAATTTCTCAAGGACTACTAAAGATACCTTTGCCCACAGACAACAGGAAGAAGTCTAAAGAAAACAATGCCCACATTCCCAAGAATTGGGGTGGATGGTCTTTGGTCATTTGGTGGGTTATGGATGTTTGTTATCATTTAGGAGAATATAGCAATATAGAATAAATGACAATTATTAATTTCAGATATTTTTCATTGGCATGAATTTTGGACTATTGATATAAATTTAAAGTTGAATTGTTATACTGTATATATATGTTTCTACTCTTATTTGGGTATTGTGCTTATGCAGCTCATTTAAAAATACAATGTATAATTAAGAAATGAGGTAAGTAGTTGTCGATAATAATCAAACTTGTAGTCACATTACAAGGTTAAATAGATATATTTAGATTGATAGATGGTCTTCAAAAACTTCAAAGACCTGTAGAATATGATATTTAAAAGTTTTGTTATCATGGGGCTTTTCATGACAATGAGACTTATCTGGCAGCACCAATTTACTTCAGAGACAATGATGGGCATCAATCAAAGGAACTCTATATGGAGCTACCTTTCTATGTGGCAAGGCTAGCCACTTGGGCAAGAAACTCCCTTGCCTTGACTGCTGACAATATGCTGGTATAAACTGGGCATGCAGGACCCACAGGAAAGTAACTGATAAACTTTGCTGAGACAAGGCAGAACAGTCTTTCAAAATTTCTGCTTCACAGAAGAGTCTGCCAGACATTCAACAGGACACACAAGAAAGCGACTGACAAACTTTGCTAATACAACACAGGATAGTCCTTCAAATTTCCTGCTTCACTGAGAAGTCTGCCAGTCTAGGCCTGTAAGCTGACGATGGGTGCCTCAGTGTTGCAGAGGAATTTTGGGTGATTGCCCAGGCAGCCAGATGTCTCTGTTATTAGGTAATATTACATCATTCTGGGGTTTCTGGTGGGGTTTAAGACTAAATAATTAGAGTTACAGTTTTCTTTAGTTATAATAGAAAGTAAATTAGGTATAAAACTTTGGAGTCACTAAGATAGGATAGATAATGGAGTATTTGCCAGACAGAAGTGGACTGGGCATTGTGAATATAATCCTTACTCAATAACTGTTCTTATTGTATATGAGTCTTACTGTGTTAAAGTTAAAACCTTTCATTTTTATTTAGACAAAAGGGAAACTTGTTTCTCTCGAAGACGACTCGGGTAAATTCCCAGCACCCACATGGTAGTTCACAAATATATGTACCTCTAGTTCCAGGGTATCTGATGACCTTTTTTTCCCACCGAGTACACCAAGGAAGCACATGGTGCACATCCATACATGCAGGCAAAATACTCACGCATAAAATAAGGTAAATAATCTAATAAAAAATTAAAAGAATGATAGTTAACAGATTGTGGAGAGGATAGAAGATTAGGTTATTTAATTGAAATGGGATGCTGATATATAGAAGTCAGTTTTAATGTTCTTCATGATAACGACTAACTATGGCTAGCAACAACTGTAATTGTGTATTTCAGCATTGTTAGTGAGGGTGATTCAGGGTATTACCAACACCAAGAACTGATAAAATAGCAGTCACCCTAATCTGATCATTAAATATTGTGTGTGTGTGTGTGTGTGTGTATGTATAAATATATATATATGTATATATGCTAAAATATCACACTGTATTCCACAACTATGGACAACTACATGTTAATTAAAATTATAAAATTAATGACAGAAAAAATAGCTAATACTTCAAAGCAGTTTGTCATTCCAAATGTGGTAAATATTATCCCCATTACTCAAATTATTGGTATTGTGTCCCATTTTAGATGAATTCTACTCTATGGCAAGGCTTTTAAATGTGATATTTTTCTGTTCAGCTGCCATAAACAATACCATAGAGTGAATGTCTTAAACAAAAATAAGTTGTTGCTCACATTTCTGGAAGCTATCTCCAATGGCAAGGTACAAGCAAAGAGGGTATCATTCTTGGGTCTTGACTCATGAACTCCAGAAAAAGTTCTCTCTTGCATTGTTGTTAAGCCACCAACAATATTAGATTTGGCTCTACTTATTTTCATTTACTTATATATTTGAGACAAGCTATATGTAACCTTGGGCTAGTTTGAAATCCATGATCATCCTGCCTCAGCTTCTTGAGGTTCTGGATTATAGGGACACCTTACCGTAAATGAATGCACACCCCTCTTTAATGACACAATTTAACCTTTCTAAAGATCTTATATACAAATATAGTCATATTGGGGATAAGATTTAAACTTATTTGGAGGCACACAGTTCAGATAAAAGCAGTCTATTATTGGTCCCTAATGTTTTTGCATTGTAGGTAAGCTGAAATTTTTCTGCATTTTAAAACTTTTCTTCATTTAACTCTTTTTCTCTCCTTTAGTGTTTTACTATAAGCAATGTTGAATAACCAAGCCATTCCTTCAAATTTAAGCTTAGAAATCTCCACAGCTGGGTTAGAGGTGGAGAGACAGCTTTGTGGAAGATTGCTTGCCTAGCAAGGGTTAAGTAATCAACATTACAACAGAAAAAGGAAAGAAATAAAAGGAATATAATGTTACTTGTATGTATATGTTTTCATGGCTGACCAACTGGCATTGGATAAGCAACTGTTATGTTATTCCATGGGGAAGCTAATTTCTCCTACTCACTATACAAAATGAGAAGGTTGCTTTTATATATTAAGGAATATATATGTATATATTTATGTACATTTATATGTATATATATATCAAAAATTAATGGGAAAAGGCTATGAATTTGAAAGAGAACAAAGAGGAGTGTATGGAAAGGTTTGGAGGAAAAGGGGGAAATGGTATATTATATTATACCATTATATTTATACCAAATCAATATTTTAAAGAGATATAAGCTAGATAATCAATTTCGTTGTTCACTTAATCTGTTTTCCACAAAATTATAATATAGCCTACTCATGTTCTTTGGTACTTTAGAACAATGATCATATTTCTCCCAATTTCCAATCACTTTCTCCTCATTTCCCTTTTGAGGCTTCCAATTTCTCCCCATTACCAAAGTTTTTCAAAGGGTTTTTACTATGTTACAGCACCACCTGATTTCCTAGTCTCTGTCTTAGTTTACAATTTGGTAACTTAAACAGCAGACATTTCTTGTCACAATTTTGCAAGCTGAGAGTCCAAGTTCAAGATGACACCATGGTAAATTTTATTCTGAGGTCTCTTTTCTTGGCTTGTAGGCAACCACCTTCATTGTCTGTGCTTAAATGGCCTTTTGTCTTCCACTTCCTATGAGATTATGGTTCCATCCTTATGAATCCATTTAATTTTAATTGCCTCCTCAGGTCCTATTACAATATAGAGACACATCAAGGTAAGGGTTTTAATATATGGATTTTAGAGGTATAATTTTACTCCGTAGTACATGAACTATATCTTTTGGAAACGCCAAAAGTTCTATTTTATATGATAAAATGAATTTTATAAATGAGGATCCTGAAATGTTGAAAAATAAAATAACCAAAGCAGACTAGAGATCATGCAGTAAAAATGTTATTTAGATTATGTTCATTTGATTCTCACACTATAGTGGATATGGATTTACTTTATTGTTCATAATAATAAAATTTATTTTTCTTAATAAATGAAGTGATGCATAATCAGTTATTTTGATGTTTTGATTAATGTATATATTGTATAATGTTGAAATTAGAACAAATATATTCATCCAAACATTTGTCATTTCTTGGGATATAAACACAGAATGTTTTAATGTACAATCCATTATTAATGTACAATATTTTTAACATACAATACATTATTGTTTATCATCATCCAACTGTGGACAAGCACCTCAGAAATTCTTGTTCCTACTTTGCTATGTTGGTTAATTTTTTTGTCAGTTTGGTACAAGCTAGAGTCATGATCATCAGCCTGACCTGTAGTCAAGTCTGTGTCTCTGTGTCAACATTTTCTTGATTAATGATTGATGTGGGAGGGCCTGGCTACTGCAGGTGCTGCTACTCCTGTACAAGTTAAATAAGAAAGCAGGTTAAGCGGGCTGAGCAAGCATTGGGAACTAGCCAGTAAGCAGCACTACTCCATGGTATCTGCTTCAGTTCCTGTCCAGATCTCTTGTCCTAACTTCCCTCAAAGATGAACTTTAAGCTAGAAGATGAAATCAACTCTTTTCTCCACAATCTGCTTTTGACCATTGTGTATATCACAGCAATAAAAGGCAAATTAGAACACTTGGTGTATACTGAGCATTCATTCCCTATCGTACACCCCCTTTACCTCCCCCAACCACACACTACTCTCAATCTGCATGGGAACAATTTTTTACATTCCATATATGAATGAAAACATGTAGTGTATGTCTTTCTGTGTCTATCTTATTTCATTTAGTATATTGATTTCTAATTATATGTTCATTCTGCAAAGGACAGGATTTCATTCCCTTTTATGGTTGAAGAGAAGTCTATTCTGTTTATGTCTCCATTTTTTATTCATTCCTCAATTGATACATTCTTGTGTTATTTCCATTTCTTGGCTATTATAACTAGTGTTGCAATGAATCTGCGAGTTGACATATCTCTTTGATATACTGATTTCATGTTCTTTGAATATATACTCAGGATCGGATAACTGGATAATGTGGTAGTTCTAGTTAAGGATCTTCTATACTGTTTTGCATAACAATTGTCCTAATTTACATTTCTGTAAATAGTGTGTAATGCTTCCCCTTTCCCACTGCTCATTAGCATTGTTAATTTTGCTTTCTTTGATATAATAGCTTTTATTATCTATCTATTTTTTACTGAACTGATGTAATAATCTTGTGATTTTGATGTTTATTTCCCTAGTGATTTTTCATAATTTTCTTTTTTATAATGACTTTTTATTTTATATGTTTAATTATTGTGCATACATGTATATCTGTGAACTATGTATGTACAGTGCCCATAGAGGCAAAAAGAGAGTATTGCTTCCACTGGAACTGGAGTTACAGACAGTGGTGAGCCACCATGTGTTTGCTGGGAATTAAGCCCAGCTCCTCTGCCTAGAACAGCCAGTAATCGTAACTACTGATCCATTTATCCAACTCTCAAATTTTTCTTAATAAATATTTCCTTAGTAGAAAAGTAAAGTAACTTTATGCTGAATTTTCAAACAAATTTTTAATTTGGATATAGAGAAACCATCATGGTTTTATTTACTATATATACTGTTGCTGTTTTTAGTCACTGGATTGGATCAATAGAAATCCTTGATTAGGCAACATACCAACGTCTATTTAAATCACTGTGTTTAAACTTAAGAGAGCAGATGATACTAAATTCTTACAAAGAGGGGGCTATGCTTACTTCATTGGCCACATTTGGCATTAAGTCCCTTTAGAATTAAAAAGTCTTTAAATATTTGAATTAAATTGTTACACCTTTAATCAATATCCATCAGTACTAATTACCTAATGAACTACAAAAGACATTTAAAACACTCTAATCGGGTTCATTTGACTTGGGAAATTGAACCAAGGGTCAATTTAAATGTTGGTGTGATCACAAAAGAAATGTGCTGTTTTTGTAATTTAGCTTTACCAGAATATTTGGTTAGTATTTAAAAATAGCTTACTATGTGCTTACACGTAATAAAATATAATATACATGTTTCACTGTTAAGATCTTATTTTTAAGTAATTTAAAGCACACAATTTCAGTAAGTGCTCTACAAGGAACAAGACAAGAACTTTGATTTCTGCTTTTCACTGGGAGAACTTGAAAAATGGGCTTTAAGGTACTTTCTTCAAGCCATCCAGCAAAATAGAGATGGACACAGAGCCCTGAGTTCTATTTTTCCCTTTGGAAAGTAATTAATTAGAATGATGCACAGTAAGTTGAAGGCAATACCAGTGTTTAAAAATCTCAACAATAAAGCTGGGAGATAACTCGGTTAGTACAGTGCTTGTCTGCCAGCAGGAAGACCTGAGTTCAATCCCATGAACCCATACCATACATGAGGGCATGCAGTTGTAGTCCCAGCATTGGAGAGAAAGAAACAGGCTCACTGGGCAGCCAACCTACCCAGGTTGGTAAACTCCAGGAAAGTGAGAATCCCTGTCTCAGAAAGTCAAGATGTACAACTCCTGACGAATGGCACCAGAAGTGTTTCCACACTGGCTTCCACACACATGTACACATATACCTGCAATCACTTATACACAAACATAATAATTTATACAGAAACTCAATAATTTATACACAATAATTTCCACACCATCTCAATAATTTAAGCAAAATGGAAGCAACCTGTTTTCCAGAATCTAAACAATGGGCCTCAAAATATACAATGGTTATAGCTCCTTGCCATCATTCAGCTTCATTTAGTCAAAATAAATGAGTATGTTTTGAAAAGTGTTTCCTAACGAATCTGATCTTATCTCACTTTTGGTTAAGCAGCAGGAACCTGAGTACCACTTCAAAGCTCTTACCTTCTTCAGTCTCCAAACAAGCTGGTGTCAATGGCACATCCATTTTCTCATGATTAAGGTATCTAATATTAACAATTGCCCCTACCCTAAGCCCTTGAATTCTGAATGAATAAACTTTTGTCTCTTCTAAATAAACCAGCAGTATGTGACTTCTGCTTTTAAGTGATAGCACTTGCTAATCAATAATCCTCTGTAGAAAACTCATAATAATGTACCAGGGGTGGGAAAAACCTAAAGCATAACAACTCATTTATGAGCCAGCTGATATGGGTGTTAGGAACCAAATTCAGATCATCTGGTAGAGCAGCAAATGCTTTTAACAAATGAGTCAGCTCCCTAGCTATGGAATATGCTTTGTTTGCTTTTTGTTTTGTTTTTGATTATTTTTTGAGACAGGGTTTCACTGTATTGCTTTGGAGCCTGTCCTGGAACTAGCTCTGTAGACCAGGCTAGCCTCGAACTCACAAAAATCTGCCTGCCTCT
The DNA here is from genome assembly GCA_030556225.1 of Cricetiscus sungorus. Classification (NCBI taxonomy): domain Eukaryota; kingdom Metazoa; phylum Chordata; class Mammalia; order Rodentia; family Cricetidae; genus Cricetiscus; species Cricetiscus sungorus. The sequence continues at coordinate 23,767,920 of JANBXA010000726.1, forward strand.
GCCACCAATGCCCGGCAGAGAGTATGTTTTTGTAAAAAGCAACATATATACTCTGTCTGTAGGAAATCTCTGTTATAGGAAATAAGTAATATATTTTAATAAAAGCTAGCTGCCCCAAACAAGTGATAATTACTCAAAATATGGTAATAGTTTTTAGATATATCCTCAAAATGGGGTGATTAAAGTATAAATAAAAGTTACACCAAAATCAAACAATTCTTCACAGACAGGAAAGTAATAGAGTTAAGAGCATACCTGCTGAATGGGAAAAGCATTTGCAAGCCATCAACCTGACAAGGGTTGGTACCCATAATACCTGAGATTGAAAAAACTCAGTAAGAAAACAAATTGATTGAAAGTGGGCAAAAGACCTGAAGAGAATCTTCTCAAATTAATATATACAAAATGTCCAACAAATGTGTGGGGAAAAATCAATATCATTAATCATTGGAGAAATGAAAATTGAAACCACACTTGTTTGAGTGGCTCTTACCAAAATGCTGAAAGTTAAGTATTGTGAGGATGTGGAGAAAGAGAACACTTGTACACTGTTGGTGGGCATGTATATCAGTACAGTGATTATGAAATACAGGAAGGAGGTCCCTCAAAAAATAAAAAAAGTATTTCATGACTTATCAATAGAACGACGGGGAATGAAACCAGTATGTCCAAGAGTCTGCTATGTTCAATGTAGTACTATCTGTATTATAAAGGATAAGGAATCAACCTTAGTGTGCAAGAACAGATGAAGAAAATGTGATATATACCCTCATGTGCTGTCCCTCATATAGGAATTTAGATTTTTAAACAAACAAACATGGAAATAGAAAAGAACCCGGTTGAGAAAAGGAAGGATACCAGAAGGGAAGGAAACAGAAAAGGGTGATGGGGTAAATAAGAACAAAATATACTATATATGTAAGAATATATCATAATGAACCCACTATTTTGCAATATTTATAATATTCACTAATCATAAATGATTGAAGAAACAAAATCTGAAATATACATACAATGGAATACCATTCAACCTTAACAAAAAATGTTATCTATTTTTGACAACCGGGACAGACATTATGTTAATAACACACACTGGCACAAACAAGACAGATATTACAAGATCTCACTTATGTGTAGAATCTAAAAATATTTTATTCATAAAAGCTGAGAATACTGTGGCTTTGTAAAACACAAAGAAGAAAGGAGAAAAACTTAATTCATATTTAAAAGTTGCTACTCGCTTCTAACTCCCTCTATGAATATAGACAAATCAAGAAATGGATCAATTTTCACTTCTTTCTCCCATTGTGATGCTTCTTGTAATTGTTGATGAACCCAGCATTTATAATTTAAAACAGTGGAGTGTTTTAAATTTTTGCTGTTAATTTATTTTCATAAGTAATACATACAAAACATGTTGTAAGTCATTGTCAATACACAAAATTTGTCTGTACTTCATCTAAAGCTGTCCCCTAAGCATTTAGAATTTTTTAAATTGTATGATCATTGGTGTTTTGACTGCATATATGTCTGTGTGAGTGTGTCAGAAGTCTTGGAACTGGAGTTATAGACAGGTATTTGCTGCCATATGAATGCTGGATATTGAACTCAGGTCCCTTGAAGAGCAGCCAGTGCTCTTAACGGCTGAGCCCTGTACTCTAAATCTTTGTAAAGGTGTTCAGACTAGCAATGGGCAAGTACAGAGCCACTCAGCTTATGTTTTTTCCTTTCTTGATGGGCATGTATGATGGATAGAACTTTGCTTCAAACCAACAAAACCACAATAATTTTCTTAATGCCAATTAAAGAACTTCTTAAAAGAAAAGCTGGACATACATCTGAACCATACATCACATTGAAAATAATGCAAACTAGTTCCCATGCTCTCAGCTACATATGTTAATGCTATATATAACACTTAAAACACAATTATGCAACAGATTTTGAAGGGCCTTTATCATTTTTTTCAGGCTGGTCTGGAACTCATTATACAGGCCAAACTGTCCTCAAATTCATGGTGATCCTCCTGATTCACCTCCCAAGTGCTAGGATTGCAAGCAGGAATCACCATACTGGCTATAGCTAAATTTTAAACAAATATTTTATATCTGGAGTAACTATCTCTTATATACAAAGTCTTCATTATTAAATCTGTGTTTTCGTTGAAGAGGTTTCTGAAAGTTCTGTTGTGGGAACTTCATTCTTTTGGAGGGCATATGAATTTCCAGTACAATCTAAAGTCATTCAGTATCAAGACTAATGGCAAAACTATGTTAATCACTTGTTAATCCAAGGCAAAAGAAAGTTTCAGAAACTTGAGCAATGTAAAATGACTAGATAAGAGGCAGAGTTGACTGTGTACTCAGAGGGTCTTGAAAGAAACTGACTCTTAATCCCCATTGTGTGGGACATTTCTTAGATTAGTGGCAATGAATTAACAGTTTGGTCTTAAAAAAAAAAACACCACCACCACCCCCCAAAAAAAGGATGAGTCTGTTAGGACACCAGACTAGAACTATCTGCTGAAGGAGTGGATAGGAGAGGTAACTGAAAAAAAAACAGCTGAGGAGAACCCAAGAGTGGGTGGGGTCAGGTTTACAGGTTAACACAGACTTCCCCTATGTTTAAACTAAAAGGCAGCTACAGACAAATCTTGAAGCTCCAATTTTACATTGTTAGCCAGAGTCAAATTTTAACATATTTGTTTATGAATCGCCCATATAGCAGTTGATGTGTAACGAATATTACTATATTACTCAGGCGGCTTTTGGGCTCACTGTACTATTAATAAATTCTACATGGAAAATCCAAAATCATTTTAGTGACCCCAGTTATTTTGAAAATGTGACACAGATAAGTACAGCCAGTAGAATTTCAAAACCAGATGTCTGGATAAGCAAGATGGCAGAGTGCAAAGACTGTGGCTGCATGTACTCACACACAACATCACACACACACACACACACACACACACACACACACACACACAAATAAATAAGTAAATAAATAAATAAATAAATAAATCTAAAGTGATGTAAACTAAAGTGGGATTTCTCATTCAATTTTATAATCTTGAATTTGTTCTCATACTCTTTGCCACACTGTTCCCTGCTGTCACAACTGATAAGCTGGAATTTTATTGTAGTATATCTCCACAATTTCTTGAATACCGTTGTATGGTGGGCACTTCATTTCCAGTACAAGGGACTCCATATCTACTATAGAGATATTTGCTCATCCATTTTCATTGCTGCTCTCCCTATTCACAATAGCTAGGAAATAGAAAGAGCCTAGATGCCCATCAACTGAAGAATGGTTCATAAAAATGTGATGTGTTTACCAATGAAATGATATTCACCTATTAATAAAAATGAAACTTTGAAATTTTCAGGTAAATATTTGGAACTGGATATAGCTATTCTGAGTGACCTAACCCAGACTCAAAAAGACAAACACCACAGGCTTTCTCCCATTTGTGATTGTTAGCTTTAATCTTGAGATTTTCTTTTAAACAATCTTATTTTACATACCAATCCCAGTTCCTTCTCCCTCCAGTCTTCCCACTCCTCCCACCATCTCCCCACCCTACCCTGCCCATCCACTCCTCAAAGAGGGTAAGGCCTCCCATGAGGAATCCTCAACCTGTCACATCATTTGGGGCAGGACCAAGGTCCTATCCCCTGTATCTAGGCTGAGCAAGGTGTCCCTTCATAGGGAATGGCCTCCAAAAAGATGTGTGCTTCGTTTTGAATACTCATAGAGGTCAGGGAATTACTAAGGGACCATGTGTTGCAACTTCCAAGAGAGGACAGACAGACCACACAGGTATAAATAATCAAAAAGGAATGCTGGAACAGGAAAGTTAAATTGGGGTAAGGGTGGGAAGACAGGGTAGAAGACAGAAAGGGATAAAGAACACTAAAGACCTCTCCAAAATTTCATGTGTAACCCTACTAGTGTAGATGTTTCCTAAAATGTATACCTATACACACATATAAATGAGTTAAAATGGAGTTACTCTATAACAAGGAAACAACTAGACATCATATAGGACCAAATGAAATGCCTAGTATCAGGAATGGGTTGTGTCTTTTTCTGAGTTATTGGCCAGTGAGCTCACACAGACCAACAGACATTACAGGCTATTGCCAATGCTCTTGGTTACCCTTCAGAACTTGACAGTAAAACCCTATTGCTGACAACACCACATACTTGAGGCATAATACATGGAGAAGTCAAGCAGGTACAGACCTAAGAGCTTCATCTATATGGATTATCTTATAGTGCTGGAAGGTACTGTACATACTACCAAAGGAGAAAAGTAATCATCAATTTTGACCCTCGAAAAAGGACAAGAAATAACTCTCTTATCCAAACAAATATGAAAAATTACCTCATTATGTCTTCCAGACTAAAGAATTATAAATGTGTTTCTTCTTCCAAATCTTTCAGCAGAGAAGTACAAAGTCACCTAGTGCATAGGGATGTTAATTGTGGAAATATGCTATTTTTCAAGCTTGTTTTTTCAATATTTTAATTAGTTTTTATCTTATGAGGCAATTACATGGGATGATGAGGCAGTACCTAGTATCTATCCATATTAGAGTGAAAAGTGAAAAATTGTGAAGGTATAAAAGATGTACCTCAATGAAAGAAACTTGATATTCCTAGAAAATAAAAGAGAAGAAAATCCTATGCCATATCTTTGAAATGAGTCAATTCTTTAAAGATGACAATTTTCCTGAATTTATTATTGATAGTAATTTAATCCAATTTCACAGAATTATTTTATATTTCTTCACATATAACCAGTATATGAGAATGCCGAATAACTTTCTAGTATATTTGAAAATTATGGTACACTGATTCAATTAAGATAAGCACAAACAGATCAACTGAACCAAACAGTCCAGAAGCAATAACAATATTATAAATATCCAGTTCTTTTAGTACTTGGTAAAGTAGCCTAACAAATGAAGAATGGAAGTTTAATTTAGTAAACTATGTTGGACAACAGATAACTACCAGGAAACAAAATAAAGTAGATCTTTTATGCATTTAAAAATAAAACTCAAATGAAATTAAAGGGTAGAATAAAAACTAATAAAATAACATTTAAAACAAAAATTGTGCATCACTGGAGGACAACAGGTTTTCTAAGCTGGAAAGCAAAGGGAGAAATTGAACATGAAGAAGCTGAGTGTGACATTTCAGTACTAAAAGTATTAAATAACAAACACCAAACTAAGAAAGGATATCTGCAACAAAAAGAGAGATATCTGTGTACTAGGGCATTTGTGTGTGTGTGTGTGTGTGTATGTGCATGCATGAACAGTGTATGTATGAGAATCAGTAAGATTCAAATCACTAACTATTAAAAGTATGCAAATAGCCAGCTAACAAATGGGGGAAATAGTTTAGCAACCACATCAAAAACATACAGTGTCATTAACAAAATCCAAAATAAGAAAAATGGAGTATAAATATAATAAAAATTAGAAATAAAATTTCAAAGGGAATTATTTTAAAAAGAATACTCATTGTTACAGAAAATTACACATATAAACTAGGGTATATATTTATGGTAATCATTTATATGTAAAATATATGATTGAAAAGTATTGAATGATTCAGGTGTCAAAGTAAGAGACTGATGGGAATGTAAGAAATTGTCAAAAAGCAAAATTAGTCGATAAGAAATAAAAAAAGAGGCTGGTCAAGAAAATATGGTTTGTTTACAACTTAGTTGAACTAAAATACAACCCTTTTAAAATATTGTCTTGAATTTCTTTGTAAAACTATCATGTATGGATCAGCTTTTATTTCATACTACATGGAAATTGCAGCAAAATGTAATGAAAGGATTACATGTTCTAAAATATTCATCTTATTAAAAAAATAGAAGAAATTTTACTTAAAACTAAAAAGTAGTTGCCTGTAAGTGATTTTTCCTTTGATTACATTATCTGTTCTCATATTTTATATTACAAATAAGTGTAAAAGACTATCTAGACAGATCATTTTAATTCTAATTTTATTTAGAGAAAATAATTGGAAGAACAACTTTGATTTGTTAATGAAGAGTAGCAATTCTAAAAGTTGATACCTTTTACAATGTTTGAAACATTCTGTTTTCTAAAACCTAACAGGAGAAAGGGCCTTGTCTGAGGGCCTCAGTTGGGATTTCATCTGGGGAAGAGGAGCATATAGTTGGAAAGTACAATTGGAAGCATACAGTAAAAATAGAGTAAACTGAAGTTGAAGCAAACTTTCTTGGTAAATGGGAATAAGCAAAAGATAGAACAATGTGGCACTGAGTAAACTACAAGTATTGTATGTTTGTTCGTGCATGTATGATTCTATTTCTTCCCACTTATACAAGTCAGTATTTTGAATTAAGAGTGCAAAGTTTGTTCCAAAATAACATTTTGCAAGTACCACGGAGTGCCAGTAAGAGAGAATGAAATGTTTATGTGTATCAAAAGGGACACTCAGCTCCAAAATAATTGCAGAACTAATCAAAGGCAAAGCGTCTTGTCTCTCCCTCCCCCGCCCCCCCACACACACACACACACACACACACACACACACACACACACAGTAGTCTGGCCATAACTTAGAAAACCCATATGACAGGAGGAGAATTCTCCACTTGTCTATTTTCATGGAAAGAGGTTTTCATGGAGAAATTAGTCAACAACAAAACCTTACATTTATGTAGCATTCATCTTCAGTGAAACTAAAATGATGAAAATTTCTTTGCATGGTTCTGACCTACCTGCCTAAAAAACTAAGGATCCCTCCCTTCAAGATTTTACTTAGAGCAACCTTTTGTAACAGGAAATAAAAAGGACTTCTGTTTTACATATATGGAAAAAGAAGTGCCCAAAGAATTGGAGTGACTCCCTAGAGCCCACACCCAAGGCTCTTTGTAGTAGAGTACAATATGCCTTAGCATTTCATTCATTTACTTACAAATTGATTGCTGAGTGCCTATTATGTACCAGGGAATGTTTCTGGTACTGGGGACACTATTTGTTCCTTCATTAAGGTATTTTTGTGGTAGGGTCCATATATAAGTAAACAAGCTAATAGAAAGTTTAAAGCTCCTTGAATAAAAATAATGGAATAGCAACACAGAGAGGTCCCTTACATTTGTTAGAATGATCAAGGGGTGAAGATTGAACAGAATGTGTAAAATCCTGAGTGTGGAGCAAACACTGTGACCTTCAGGAATGAAGATAGTATATAGACTAGAAGTCTTAGGTATCCTGTCTCCAGCTCTCTCCTCCCTATTCAGGCTTCATTTGAACTTTCATTTTTCCCTTTAGTTTAAGGAACATGCTACTTAACCCACTACTAACCCAAAGCAGCTCATTTCACTCATCATCCTCCAGCTTTTGACCAAAAAAAAAAAAAAAATGTTCATTGGCTTTCCTTGCCCTTCCTAGGGTTCCACTTGAGAACATCCAAGCTCAAGGCTGGATGTCTAATTCAGTGCAAAAGTAATTTCCAACATACATAAAACCCTGGGTTCTGGCCCCAACACTGAAAAATTATTTTTCCATATATTTAACTTTATGATAAATGTATTTAACCTGATCTGAAAACTGCCACAAATAAGGCTTGGCCATTTAAAAAATCATTATACAATGCCAATCCCCTCACACCATCCACAATTTAATCTTTATTTTCTGGGCCAGAAAGTACTTTAGATTTTTCTAGTGCATCATCATGTTCAGAACTCACTACAAAGCATTTTCCTTTGTTTCGTTTTTATGTAGACTTTACTGTGCTAGAGTGAGGATTTTGTGAGTTTTTTTTTATCCTGCTTACTGCAATACTTGAACTAGGTCCTTTTTGTAGAAATGCCTCCATGAGTACTGAAATAAATTGTCCAAAAAGAGAATCATAATAAACTAAAGCCAATAACTTACTGAACATTTGCTCAGTGCCAAGTCCAGAGCTCACATGTTTTTAAAGGCATGGAGGTATTTAATCTTTACAGTCCCTCTAATAAATGAGAAAACACAAGGACTAAGATTTATTTGCTGAGATTACAAGCATAGAGGCTGACTATGATAGGATTCGATCTCAGATCTGCTTGGCCGGGGAGGTAGGGAGCCGCCGAGATGCAGCTGCATCAAGTTCAAAATGGAACAAGAGACTGGGAACAGTTTATACAAAGAGCAAAGTGGAATTGTTACAATAGTGTTTTCTTTCTGTACTCTTTTATCAGCTGTCCCACATTTTTAAACTCCTGGGCTCTCTTATAAAGCAAAGTAACTCAGCAGCTCTAGAAAAGCCTCACTCTAGTACAGTAGAGACTGCCACAAACACACTAGTGAGATCCAGTAAAAGAAATCCGCAGTGAGCATCCTATACCCAAGTACTACCCACAACAGCCTTGCACTGGGTCTGGAGAAGCCTTGGCACCAGGCATCAGAGATGACGAGTACTCAGAGCCCCTCTTGCTTGTGTCCCTGACTACCTTAACTAAAAGCTGTAACCCCATGCCCCTCCTTCTAGGCCTCCCCAGCAGGTCAGGGCACACGCTACCAGGCTGCCATTAACACAATGTACTCACAAAACACACAGGCAGTACACGCCAGGAACACTCTCGCTGTCTCTTAGCAGATAGCTTCCATCCAGCCCCGTGGCGAGCAAGAGCTTCTCCCCGGTCTCCCTGCTGATTTTGCCATGGTACACAGTCACCGCATCCATGACTGGTGGACTCTTGTATAGGCCCAGAGGAAGAAAGCAAAAGGGAAATGCTGCTGCTGTCTTTATTGCTGTGGTGGTTACCAGTCACAATCAGCCGCCTGACTCCCAAGGCAGCCAGTATGAAAAAAAGAGATGAGCTCCCCAACAACAGGATGTTGTCTACCTGCCTTAAAACCTCTTCTCACACTTCAATTAAGGCCAGCTCAGCAGTTTAGCAGCTTCAAACTTGCCATGAGGTTTGATCAGCTGCTCCTTCTTGTTAGGGAGGGAGAACACTGGAAAGGTGAACCCTTGTAGTATCTGAGCAGTGCCAGCAACGCAGACAGACCTTGCACAAAAATGAGAAATTCGGTAATGCTTTTGTTCTTGTGTAGTGCCTGAAACCTGCAGAGCTATCAGTGATGACTTGGCTTAACCAGTATACAAAAGAATCAGTGATAGAGGCATGTGGTGCATGGCTTCATGAGGGACAGAAATAGATTGACAAAACAAATGCATAAAGACCCTGGAACTACAAAATCACCATAGAACATGGTCATGAAGCTTCCACAGCACCTCCAAGCATTTGTGAACTATGGACTTTGGGACTAGATTTTCCTGAACGAGCTTTCTTTTCTTCAATGTTGATGATGGAATGAATCCAGTGCCTCACAGATGAAGCCTTCTACCAATAAACCATATGCCTAATCCTTTAATAAGTGTAGGCTTAAGCAAATATTAATTTTAACTTAATATCGTGTTCAAGATCCAAAAGTATCAGCTTGGTCACACACACAAAAAAACCATAATTGTGCAAAAAACTATTTCATATTGAATTAGCTGAAGAGTTTAAAAAGAGCATATCCTTTTATTGGCGCTTCTTAGTTTTTTTTATTCCTGAGATTATAATTGCAACATTTCTTCCTTCCCTTTCTCCTTTGAAACCCTTCCAAATACCCCTCCCTATTTCCCCACAATATTGTTGCACGAATATATGTATACACCTACAATTCCTAATTACAACCTGTTGAATCTCTATAATGCTATTTCTATGTATGTTTTCAGGGTTGACCATTTGGCACTGGACAACCACTTAGTGCACTCTTTCCTGGGGAAGACCACTTCTTACACTCCCAGTTTTACTCAGTGGCCTGGAGTTCTTTGTATAGGGCTACAGGCTTGTGGCTTGTGGCCTTCTTCTATCCTTTTTGGCATATACATTGGTGTTGTATGTGAACTTCTATTTGCTCTTTGGTGTATGGGGATAGGCCCAAATTGTTTTGAATGTAAAACTCATATGTTTGGTTGTGAGTCTAGCCTTTAACAGCTGAGTCATTTCTCCAGCCTTTGGATATAAAACTCATTTTATATTATTGTGCAAGTGTTGATATTGTAACTTCTGTTGTTTTAATAAACATTTTGTCTACAACTGATGCTAAAGGGTTATTAATTTTTTAAGCCCTCTCCACTTTCATTCTTTGAAATCGAGTGTTGATTCTATTTCAAAATATGCTAAGTAATGTTTCCCAAAAGCTTTCTCCCATATCCTCCCAAACAATGCTATTTAATGCCTGAAGCTGAACAATCTCATCCATATCTCTATATAATGCCTAATGCTCTATAAACTGGAGTGGAAACAGCAAAAGCTATGCTGTTTCTTCTACCGCTCCAGCACTCCGTGCCTTGTGCACATGGCATGGATGTGATCTCATTAAGGAAAATGACATTAAATAGATGCTCAATGAACTGGGTGCAGAGTTATCCTGCACCAAAGGTAAAGATTGTCTCTCTACCTACTGGGCCTATGAACAATTCTCAGTTCTTTGGTAGTAGCCAGTCACAACTCTCTTTCTTTATTGAAATACAGTGCCCAACCTTTGTAGCTAAAATATAAACCTGCATTTCCTACAGTCATTTTCAGTAGAGATTTTTAAGGTGATGTTGCTCAAAATGACAATAGAAAAGCTCTAGGGACTGGGTCAAGATCATCCCATTATCTTCCTACCTCATGTGTTGTTTTAGGTTTGTTTGTTTGTTTGTTTGTTTTTCCAACTCCTCATCTTTTCCAATGATTTTGCTTAAGGAAAAAATTAAAATTGATTTGACATATAAATGCGTACCTCAATGTTAAGGACTTCAGAAGCTAGCCTAACCAGGACTCTGTATTTGAAAAGGCTAATACTTTAGAAATTAATTACAATGGTGGCATTTCAAACATGACAAGGAAAAGAAGGGCATCCTCTTTTATCGGATCCTATGGACAGCACCTATCATGTAACTACTAGAACATTCAGAGAGACATAGGTTAAAAACAAAACCTAACTTTTTTTTTCGGTCTCTGAACAACTCTGAACAAATCATCTACAAACTCAGGAACAGAGCAACCTGGATCAGCGTATCAGCATTCTTTTCTTTCTGTTTTATTCTGCATTGCTAAAATAGCACACTTGTCAAAGCAGCCAGGTACAGTGGGGTTCAGCACAACTAAAATCATATCAAAAAAAGAACAGTTAAATTATAAGGTAATAGTACAACTCTCACATCCAGTACCTTATTGTCATCTCACAAGCAAGCTGACAAGTGAGCCAGCCCACCAGTGCAGTGCTGAAAAATACTGACATCTTCACTCGCACATACACTAAACCTGGCTTTAGCAAATTCAAACTTCATGCACAGCTTGAAGTGTAGAGAACGGAGGAACTGAAACAGCTTTCTTCCTTCTCTGTCCCTGTGCCCACAATACAGGAAGACAAAGATCACATAGCAGAGCAGGAGAGATAATAGAGGCAGGCACCCATAGACAAAGAGCTAAATAATGGGCCCCGTTTATGAGCAGAAGAATCTGCTTGTTTATTGCCTGTCTCTTCCACTTGACCATAAGGCCCACAAGGTTTTATATACTTTGTTCATTACTGTATCCTAAGTGACTGGCATACACTGGATGCTAAGGTGTGTGTGTGTGTGTGTGTGTGTGTGTGTGTGTGTGTGTGTGTGTGTGTGTGTGTGTAAATGGCTGGAAATAAAGCCGTAAAAAATATCTGAAATTTTCTCTGCCTATCCCTCTCTGTCTACCCCCCCACACACACACACACACAAAAATGCTTTTACATAATGTTGGCCCACCTTAGAAACCACAGTGTGAACTGGAAGGAGCGCTAATACAATAATTGTGAGGTCTGAATTGTACTCCATCTTTTCCCACTAAATTGCTTTCTTTCTCTAAGTCCAAGTCTTATTTTCTCCATCTGTCAAATGGAATTGAGCCAGGGGACCCCTAAGTAGTCACTTCCAACCTTAACATTCAGTGCTCTGAATAAAAGCCTAAAATTAATGATAGATACATAATAGGTAGATAGATAGATAGATAGATAGATAGATAGATAGATAGATAGATAGATAGATAGATGCTTCTTAGGAGAAAAACAGAGCTCTCCTTTTTGGGAGGAAGCAAGATCTTGAAGTTTCAATAAAAGGAGGTATTCTTGTTGTTTTTAAAATAATCTCCAGTCCAAAAATCATAGTGGAGAAAGGAAGCTTTATATTTTAAAGAAAATGTTTTGAATATAGATGCCTTTTAAATCAAACACAAAACAAATGAAAGCTAGGAAAACTGTCAGCCAAGTTGAAAGGGTCTTCTTTTCTAAAGTTGTCACCTCCTGAGATCTCTGAGAAGTGACAGGATTTTGCATGTGGATACCCTGTCTGAGGTGCTAATTGTCTGCATTCCAAATGCCCCAGGCTATTCTGGAGCCCAGGTAGATTAAAAGAATGATGCCAAGGGTGGCCAGTTCTGTAGAGGAGATACGACATTTCAGAATCTTTTTCTATAACCTTTCAAAACTATCTTTGTTCTTCCACTAGCTTATCTAAAAAGTGTGAATTCTCCTGTGACCATGTTATGATGTGGTGAGTTTACACATTCTCTTAGCACTAAAATTTACTTCCTTTACAAAACTAAGAAAAATAAAAGTCTTTTAAAAAGAGAAAGAACCTCCTTTCTCTAACACCGAAATTTATTTTTGAGTTTATTTTTTTCTAAATGTCCTCATCAACAAGGGAAACAGACACCAGGTTACTGTGGGTATTTGTTTAAACCTGTCAAATAGATGATATATTCTTCCAGCTACTCACGCCCTGCTAGTGTATGTCAGATACAATAGTTGGTACTTGGTTAGAAAGAAGAAATACACAGTGCCTGTCCTCAAGTAGCTCACAGAAGGGTACAAACAGCTACATCCAGGCTCCTGTGTTGAGTGCTTGGTGCCCAGATGGTGGCACTATTTTGGGAGAGGGTAGAAATGTTAAACGGTGGGGCCTACCCGGAGGAAGTCCCTGGGCATATACTTGTAAAAGGTACATCTAAGTCCAAAGTGCATATTCTCATGCTTTCTCTCCCTTTCCTCCACCTCTCCATCTTCCTCACCATCTAACTCCCCATTTCCAGCCACCACAAAGTATGTTACTCCTCCACACCCTCTTCTTTCCCACGATACTATGCCCCACTGAATCCTCTGAAACCATAAGCAAATTATTCCTGACTTTAAATGTTTACATCAAGTAATTTGTCAGAGCAATACAAAAATGACCAATACAAGCTATGATAAAGGAAAGGGTGGAGTTCTCACAGCAGAGCAATACTAAACCTGGTTCAATTTTATTCATTCTGATGAATACAACCTACTTGGTGTGACAATGTCTTTATTTTTCTGTCTGCTCTGTATAATTGCTTCCTTTACTTTGCCTGAATTTGCCTCCATCTTGAATTCAAAGCACCCTAATTCTAGCTGAAAAAGAAATGTTTCTGGGCTTTAAGGCTTTGTCAGTTATACCTTGGAAAGGTCTTGCTTGGATGGTCTGCTGTTCATGTTACCATCCACCCAAAATAACAGTACTCTGAGTAATCTGTTGCTAAAGTTATCTAACCAGGTTCAATGACACACACTCATAGTCCAGCAATTTGGGAAAATGTATTGACCCCAGAAATGTAGATCTAGCCTGGGCAACCATATAAGAATTCTTTAAAATTGGAAAATAAATAATCTAGGCTACTTCTATACGAAATTGCTACACAGACAAAGTCTTATTGCCCAACATCCTTTTCTAGATCAAATGAAGATAAGCCTTTGGCAATTTTACTTCCCTTTTTCTATTAGTATAAACAAGATAGCATTGTCCAATTGGCCTGAAACCTAAAAGACACTCAAGAGCTTTTTGCTATGAGCTTGTGAAACCCTAGAAGACATGGTGATGCCATATTCCTCTTTGCACATACAGATCAGAACACAGTACCTGACATCTGTTTAACATTATTTTTTCATTCCCTGTATAGAGACAACCTTCTGCAGAGTGTGGCGTCTGCCTCCAAAGGTATGCCATTTTTATCATTGACTTCTTTTACACGATCAAAAACTCTTCACACTACTCATAAATATTCCTGGTTTTTTCTTTTGCTTCATTAGCCCACTTAACAACCTGAGTCATCTTTCTGCAACCTTTATTTCCAGGTGGAGTATCATTTTTTAATGGAACTCTAGCTTCCCATCTGAAAAGTTCTCCTTCCTCCCTCCCTCCCTCTCTCTCTACCTCTCTCTCTCCCTCCCTCCTTCTCTTCCTTCCACCCCCACCTCTCTCTCCTGCCTCAGCTGTACTCCTGGCTTTGCTTCTGTCACTGTGTTTTCTCTATAGCCCGCTATTGTCACCTGTCTCACAGAGAGCCCTGGCCATGTTCAGTCTACTTTCTTTCTCTGGCCTGGACTCTTCCAGGTGTCCCTGGCTGTCTTTCACATATCTACAACAAAACCCTTCCCTTTAACCAAATCAAGGAGCAGACATTTTGTCAATCAATAAGAAAATGCCATACAGGCTTGCCTATAGCCCAACCTTATAGAGGCATTTTCTCAATTGGGGTTCCGTCTTCGCAGATAACTCTAGCCCCGTATCAAGTTGACATAAAACTAGCCAGTACATTGGGGATCAGAAAAAATTCAGTAATTTCTTTGAGAGAATGTGGCTAGGAATAGAGCAAGTATCTCAAATCATGTCTGTCTGATTACAAAGCCAGATTTTTTCCCCCCGTGTGCACTTCCAGTTGGAAATATCATTTTTTTTGTTTTGAAATAATTTTTATTTAAATTTAAAAAAAATCTTATTGTACATAGCAATACCAGTTCCCTCTCCCTCCCATTCTTTCATTCTCCCCCACCAACTCCCCATCCACTCCTCAGGAAGGGTGAGGCCTCACATGGGGTTACTCTCTTTTATGAACCTATCCAAGATGAAGATAGTAATTTGAATGCCTCAGTGGTTCAAGTTTCTTTAAAAGTTAAACATTAAAAGACCACACAAATAAATTAAAATATACAAAAAAGTACGCATAGAGTGTTTTCATAGATGTCCAAGTACTTGCATGAACAGTAGTCTATTTTGAAGCCACAAAAGAAACAATTATGTGTTGTGGAATATTATTTTAAGATGTGTTACAGCTGGTCAGTGCTGGCACATGCCTTTAATACCAGCACTTGGGAGGCAGAGGCAGGCAGAGGCAGGCAGATCTCTGTGAGTTTGAGGCCAGCCTGGTCTACAAGAACTAGTTCCAGGACAGCTTCCAAAGTCACAGAGAAACCCTGTCTCAAAAAAATGTGTTACATTTGTTTATGCTGTGAAACATTTGCTTAAATGATGCAAAGATGTGTTGCATTTGTTTAACTCTGCGAAGCTGTGCAACTTTGCCTATCTAAAACATCTGATTAATGTAATACAAGGCTGAACAGCCAATAGCAGGACAGGAGAAAGGATAGGAGGAGCTGGAAGACAAAGAGAATAAATAGAAGAAGAAACAGGAGGGATGGGGTAGCAAGAGAGATCAAGGAGGACATCAGAGGTCAGCCACCCAGCTACACAGCCAGGCAGAGTTAAGAGTCAACATAAGATATACAGAAATAGAGAAAAGTAAATGCACAGAGGCAAAGACAAAAGTTCAGAGGCAAAAGGTAGAAGGATAATTTAAGAAAAGCTGGCAAGAAACAAGCCAAGCTAAAGCTTGGCAGTTATAAGAAAGAATAAACTCCTATGTGTTTATTTGAGAGCTGTGTGGCAGGCTCCCCAAAGAGTATACTTAGATTTAGAAAGACCTACTGATGTGGAAAACCCTGGTGGTATGTTCACAAGTCTTCATTTGTGTCAATATTTCTAAAATTCTAAGGTACTATAAGCACAAATGGTTATAATAAAACTTGCCTGTTTTAGTTGTTTTTGAGTATCAGCTTGAAGTCTTCAAGGAAGTATTTCCTCCCTGTCAGCACTCTGAAGCTATGGTCCAAAAAGAGCCAAAACTACACATCAAGTTGTCAACATAACTTGACAAATGTCTTAGTTCCCCCCCACACATGATACTGGATTTGTGGGCATGAAGGTATTGTGTAGTGCAGCAGAGGCTTGACACTGTGTGGCACCTTGATAGAATTATGGGTAGGAGACTGGTGAAAATGCCTTGAAGAGCAGAAAACCAGTGTCTTTGTTAGGGGTTTCTATTGGTGTGAAGAGACACCAATAAGGTGGTGGCTTACAGTTTCAGAGGTTTAGTCCATGGCGAGAAGCATGGTGTCTGGAAGTATGGTAGTGTGCAGGCAGACATGGTGCTGGATTGGTAGCTGAGAGTTCTACATCTTGTACAGGCAACAGGAAGTAGCCTAAGACATTGGGTGGTATCTTAAGCATATATGAAACCTCAAAGCCCACCTCCAGAGTAGCACACTCCCTCCAACAAGGCCACAACTACTCAAACAAAGCCATGCTCCCTTGGGGGCTATTTTCTTTCAAACCATCACAGACAGAAAGAGAATTTCTGTTTATGGGGTATTAGGGAACTCCAAGGAAATAACACTACAGAGATTCTTGGTACAGAGCAGGACCAGACTCCCTGTACTAAGGCTCCAACTTAGGCAGAACCACCCATTCCACCCTTTCACTCTTTATCCCTTCCACTCACTCCATCCCACCCGCAAAAGCCCCGTAGAAGTGCCTACAATTCCCAGATCTTCACCAGAAGAGGAAGGGTCCTCCAGTAATGGATAACATTGACTACCCTACACTTCGATAGGATGGAAGATGATGATGGTTTGAGATGCTACCATCTGAGCCAACCCTCCCCAGAATACAAACCACACAAAAGACACATCATGAAAGTTCACAGTCTTTATTGTCCATTAGTAGCAACAAAAGGGAAAAAAATAGAAAAGTCAGAATGTGGTTAACTTGAATAATTTATGGAACTATGTGACATCTTTAGTTCAGACTAGAGATGAGCTAAACTCCCAGCCCTGGCTTCTTCATGGATAGTTTACCTCACTTGGAATGACAGCATATAAAAGCACAGTTTGTTTACTCACATTCGCTTGTAAAAGTCTCTAAATAACTTTCATGAATTACATAAAATATATAAAATGCATTATCATTAGAACTTAACATTACAACCTCCAAAATTCTTTTAAGTTAGGCCATTATCCTAGTGAAGAAATTAAATTCTAACAAAAAATAGTTTGTTGTTCAGTGTCCCCCATATGTGTGCCAGTAATCTTTTCTACTCTTCCAGTTTAACTTTTCTTTGCTTTAGCTAGTGGGGGGAGGGTTCTCACCAAACTATAGGGACCATGAGAATTAAGATGTTTCTTTTGGCTTTTGAATGGTACTATAATGGAGCAAGTTCAGCAAATGTATGGAGCTTAACTATCTAAATACCACTTTAACCTATAAACTTGTAAAAAAAAAAAAGCAAACAAAAGAAAAACAGTATTTTCAAGAAAAAGTTCTATTTCTAAAATTCAATGCAGATTACAACTTTGAATGTTCCCTAGACAATATGTTGTATTTTCAGAAAAAGGAAATTAAAAAGGAAACAGTCAAGTGGAGAAAAAGATTTCATAACTTTATCTTCTTTACTTCTTCAGAATACTATCTCATCAGCGACAGACATCAGGAATTCACCACCTGCAAAATTGCAAAATTGCAATGTTATTAGGAAGAAATCTTGGCTTAAGGAATGCAGTATTGAAAAGGAGCCATTCTTTGTCCAAATAAATGAAAAAATTATATATATATATATATATATATATATATATATATATAATTTTATAGTTGTTTAAACAAACCATTGTCAATCGATATAAATATTAACGTTCTTTTCCTTACTGAACAATATAATCAAGATAGTTTTTGATGTTAATGATTAAAACAAAATTACAGGCCAGGTGGTAGTGGCACACACCTTTAATCCAGTACCTAGGAGGCAGAGGCAGTCAGATCTCTGTGAGTTTGAGGCCAGCCTGGTCTACAAACCAAGTTCTAGGACAGCCAGAGGTGTTAGACAGAGTAACTCTGTCTCAAAAAAACAAATAACAATAATAAATTAAAAATACAGGCTAGAGAGATGGCTCAGCCATTAAAGGCTAGGCTCACAACCAAAAACATAAAAATACAAAAATATTTTTATATATTAACCTATGATAAAAAACAATGTAGTTAATTTTTGTAGAGGGCTAACAGGTTATTTTATTATCTGTAAAGCACATTCTTTTTGATGAGGAGAGGGGTTGTTAGGAGCCTGGTTTCCTTTACCTACCTTCTGCAATCAGTTTTTCCTCCACTTTCAGCGGGCACACTAACTCTCTTGCACTTATAGCAGACTTTGCGCCATGAAAAGTTCATAGCTTTACACTTTGGACAGATCCAATTCATCCCAGGCTGGGATTCCAAGGTGGTTCCCACTTGTGGCTTGTCTTTCCTCGGCAGCTGAGGCTGCTGTTTCTTTGGGCTTTCTCTCACAGCTTGGCTCCAGCTCTCCCACACGTGGTGGGTTGGCTGGGCCCCCGCCACACCTTTGATTTGACTTCCAGTAGAACCCAAGGGAGCTGGAGCTGATGCCTGGAGAGTTGTTTCACTTTGGCTATGGGGCTTCTCTTCCTCAGTTAGATGTAGTTCCTGGAGAGTCCACAGATTTTCTACATTATAAGCATATGTTGCTGCTTTTGCTTTCTTTTCTTTTTCTTTTGTTTCTGCATCATCTTCTGCCTTTTCTTCTACTTCAGCTGCTGCTTCTGTTGCTTTGGCTTCTGCTGCTTTGGCTTCTGCTGGTACCACTGCTGTTGCTTCTTTGTCTTTGTCCTTTTCTTCATTTTTTTCTCCTACTTCACTATCGTTTCCAATATTCACCAGGGTAGCCCTCTCCTGGCTTCTTTGTGGACCTTGCCCTTGAATGAAGCTTCTAATGTCTCCCAAAGTATCTGTCTCCTGGGGCTTCGGTAGGTCTCCCTCCTGGCTGGCGTCTCTGACATTCCCTGGGGGAACAGAAGGCCGGCTAACTGAAGGACCTTGAGCACCCATGCGTCGTTGGTCCCATTGGTCAGTTGGATCCTGGGAGTATGATGCAGCAAATGGACCAGATGGATACACAGGAGGCATCTGAACTGGAACTACCATACCTCCTTCAGTTTCCATGACTACTGGTGGTGGAAAGGGCATTAAGAATGGAGATCCCATGAGGAGTGGTGGATGCGGTGGGAATTGGTACGGCATTGAGACTGGCACGGAGGGTTGCATGGCCAGGGGCCAGGGACTTGTGCTTTCGGGCATGTAAAAAACATTTGTCGCAGCTGACATCTGTGCCTCCAAATACTGCCTGTCGTACCCACCCATTGCACCCATAACTCTCGCATGGTCTGAATTCAGAGGGACCACTGAAGCACCAAGCTGTTGAGTTTGACCTCCAGGCACTATGTCTTGAACCACCGGGGCCGTCTGGGAAGATCTTTCGGTAGGGTAAAGCCTCCTTCGCAATACTTCACATTCCCTCACTGCCTGCTGTAAGGCGGCTTGAGTGGAACGCAGTTGACTGACCGCCTCCTCTCGCTGTTGTCGCAGCTGCCACAGCTCTGAGACTGAAGCCCTGGGAGCCGAGGGGCGTTGCCCCACATCATCTTGCGGCAACCCTACCATATAAGCCTGCTGCTCACGCTGCCTCGCACCTACTCGCACGCTCAGGGCCAAGGCGCTCCAGGTACAGGCCCGTTTGAGGGAACGTGGCACCTCAGGATCGATGAGAATGATGCGAAGCTGGTCTTCTATTTCATTCCAGGGCCGCATGCGGAAAGCCATATAGAATTCGGGCCCGCCTCCATTCATCAGGATTTCGTTGTTAATGAACCGAATCACCTCAGTGTGGCGAAAGCCACTGGAGTAGTCCCCCAACTCCACCGCCATGCTCAATGTGGCCTATAGTCACCCGAGCGCCTGGCGCGCTTCTGTCACTGTCAAACAACGGTCACAGATACGGCTGTGCCGCCAATCGACTCCCCTCTTCCCACCGACTCGGCCCTAGACCAGTCTTTGCCCAGTCTCACAAAACCCAAAGCCGTTCCTCTCACCACCGCAGCGTCCGGACGACGAGGACGACGAGGCAACGACAACAACAGTAATGGCGGCGAAGCAGCACAGCAACAGCCGAGTGTTGACGTAGGACCGAACGTCAACGGCGTGAGCGTCGTGCAGGCAGGCTCTTAGAGGGCACGCCCTTTGGCAAAGCGCCACCTACAGGAAGTACAAGTGAGGTGGCCGCGGCCGCGACAGCAATGAGCCACCAGCCAGTGGCTTGGTCACCACACACTTGGGAAAGAAAACCACCAAGACAATGGGAAGAATTCATAGCCAAATGTTACAGCTGAATACGAGTGCATAAGGGATTCTCCTAGCTCAGCTCTGACTCTTGCCTTGTTGGGTTATGATTTGGGTTTTGCTGTTGTAAGTCGTGTAGCGGAGCGCTCACCCGTGATCAGGTAGCCAAAGGTCCTGGGTTCTCTCCCCAGTGTGGTAAGAATATTGAAAGCTTCGAGTGTGACACATAGTTGCTACCTGGTATGTTTTGAAGCTGAGATTTCTGAGTGGCATCTGCAATCCCAGCATTCTGGAGGTTCAGGCAGAAAATACAAAAGGTTCTACGACAGCTTGAGCTATTTAGAGTGAAACCCTACATCAAAAATAATTCCCAGAGATAATTATAGTTAGTGAATGAACCAAGCCAATCTCACATAGATAAATTTCCTAGTTGTTGCTTTGAGATTATAATATAATTACATTTCTCCATTCCCTCTCTCCAAAGCCTCCAGCTCAGCCCTACACTTTCAAATTCATGGCCTGTTTTCTTCTTTTGTTTTACTTTTTTTATTTAGAAAAAATCTTATTTTACATATCAGTCCCTGTTCCCTCTCCCTCCCATGCTCCCATGCCCCCCATCGACACCTCTACCTACTCTCCACCTACTCCACAAGGATAGTGAATGGCCTGTTTTTTCATTAGTTGTTGTAGCATGCAAGTGTGTGTGTGTGTGTGTGTGTGTGTGTGTGTGTGTGTGTGTGTGTGTATCTTGCTTTGTTGGACTATACATTGTTACTTATATTCATGTTTTCAGATGTGTATTTTATTTTTTTTAATTTTATTAGTAGTACTTGTGTGCCTGTACATGTGATATGTATGAGTGGACCACTGTGTTGTGGTGGGAGGACAATTTTGAACAGTTAGTTTCTCTCCTTCCACCTTTACATGGATTTTCAAGCTCAAATTTAGGTCATAGACTCGCATGATGAGGCCTTTATTCAGTGAGCCAACTTTATAGCTCCATAACAATTATATTAATAGCAGGTTTTCTCTCATTTGTGGAGCCTAATTTCTCTATATCTACAAGATCACATACCTACAGATGCCATGAAGGTAAAAGCAAAATTGAAGACCAAAGAGAACTAATAAGAGAGGGAAAGTAAAGAGTATAGTCAGGAGTAAAGAAGGAAAATGCTCAAAGTACGTTGTATACTTCCATGAAAGGGGCCTTATGGTAACCCTGTATATTAATCATTTTTAAATTCACCTCAGACACTGTGTTTTAAATATGTGTGTGTATTCAGACACCTATGGAGGTCAGGAGACAGCCTGCTGTAGTCACTTCTCTTTCTCCCATGTGAATCTCAGGTCATTGGTCTTGGAGGCAACAGCTTTACCCTCTGAGCCAGCATTTAAGCCCCATCCTAGAGTCTTTACTAAGTTACTTCTTCAATCCTTCCAAAAGGTCAGCCCTGACATCTGTGAGTTTCCTTCTTCCTCCTAAGCAGAGGAATTTAGAATGTCTGTCCGGAAGAAAATCAAGTAACTGAGCCATGAAACCCCTGAAGGCTCATTCGTTATACACTTCCCCCAAGCCAAGTGTGGTGATGCACATCTGTAATCCCAGCATATGGTACTCCTGGATCGTCTCTCATGTTCTCCAAGAAAAAGATTGCTTTGTTGTGTGTTGTCTGTTAGGCCTATTTTTAAATGGTATTTTAAAAGCTACCATTTCATATTAACTCTTTGATCAATCTTTCTTTGCATCCTTAAATGCTAAATTAATTTAAAGCCTCTATTGTAGAACTGCTTAACATCCTTACAGTAGAGCCACTTACATATGTATTTGGGAGCTTTTCTGTTACATTAGTATGTGCTTATAATAACATAGCTTCTTGATAGATTATTTTATTTCTCATAGATTTTTAATTAATTTTGGTTAACATACAAAATAATGGATTTCATTATAACATTCCCATGTGAATATCATTGTACTTTGTTTTAGATCCAGCTTCTTAAACTGTGGAATACATGGGATTGTGTAATCAAATATGGGAGTGAAGGAAAATTTGACAAGAGTAAAAATGATTTTAATGCAATGACAAAAAATTAATTTGAAAGTGAATTGATAATGAATACAATGTGTTCCTGGAGTACTCAACTGTGTTGCATGTAAACATACAACATGTAAGCTGCACTGCATGTGTTCTCATATCACAGAACACCAGTAACTGCTACCTGAATGACCTAGACTCAGGTTTGAGACTACTTTATATTATTCATTTCAGTGTTGTTCTTTCTTTAAAAGAAACATGCAAATTTTCTTTTCCAATAAAAACATAATGATCTAATTGTGGAAAACTAAGGATTTTAAAATTTTCCTTCCATCATTGGTCAACAAGTATTAAATTAATGTACCATAGAATTATATTGTGTTAGAATGTTTGCTTTTTAAACTTGCTGCTTGAGTTTCTGAGCTTCATAAAAATGGCTTGGGATTAGGATAGAATTTCCAACAACTCTTGAAACTTCAAGCTACTCCCAGTGACATACCTCCTCTAACAATACCATACCTCCTAATCCCTCCCAAACAGTTCCACAAACCAAGTATTCAAGCATATGAGCCTATGGGAGCCATTCTCATTCAAACCACACCCATATCATTCATCATGCTATCTTTACTTTTACTTCCTGCTTCTTGGAACATGAAAGTCAAAGAAGAATTGCTTAGCTCAGGCTTTTTCTGATCATATAAACAGTATGTGTGGCTCTTTCAACTACATGATTTATACTGGACCTTTTTAAAGCCCAGTTCCTGTAGGATGTTCTGTAGAACATCTGTAGAATGCTCTGAGTTGGACAAGCAAAGACGAGACAATTTAAAAAAAAAAAAAAATCTTCCAGGGACCTACCATAGAGACATAACAAATAACTATGATTCTCTTAAACTAAGGTCCATATCATTCCCTCTATCACTGGCAACTTATACCAGGAGTGCTGGCTGCTATCATCATAGATACTACCTATTTGGTGTTGGTGAAGAGGGATGTAAGCATGCAATTTAAAACACCAGAGAGATGGTTTACTACATTGCAGCCATTTCTTTCCTCATTATCTACCCTCCATCCCAGATGGTGGAGTTCTGTATATGCTTTCAGTCTTGTACTAAGACCACTTCTGTCCAGTCCTACTAGCTTATTTATAGACAGGTAGAAAACTGGACCAATTTCTAGATGAATGGAGATCTTATACCTCCATCATTAATATCACAAGTAACCTAGTTTCATCTCTTTTTTCAACTATTATTTGTCCAAGCTCAACTATCATCTCTTCTAGGAGTCTTTAATGACTGTTTTTCCACCAATAGTATAATTAGCAATTAGTTTTTTTTTTATTTTGCAGGTGTGCATGATATATATATGTATAAATATATATATCACATGGTGTGTACTCATGGGTGTGTGAGCATGTATGCACATGTGTACATGTCTATGGTGGCCAGAAATTGCCATCAAGTACCTTGTTCAATTATTGCCCGGCTTAGTTTTTGAGCCAAGGTTCCTTGATGAACCTGGAGCTCAGTAATGTGGCTAAACTTTGCAGCCAGTAAGTCCAAAAAGTCATTCTGCCTCTGCAGTTTCACAACTATTGAAGTTACAGATGGTTTCCATACTCAAACTCTACATGAGGGCTAGAGGTTCAAACTTAACTATTCATGTATGCACAGCAGGCACTTTACCTACCAAGCCATCTCTCCAGACCTGTAATTAGGGTTTTTTTTTTACTTCTATCTCACCAATTAATCTTAATCCTTTGAGATTATAAATTAATATGGTTTCATCTTTTTATTCTTAGCACCTTAGAAGATTCCAATTCCATGCAGTGCTTACAAATGACAAAGGGGTTGGCATAAAAGTAAAACAGAAGTCAGGAAAATGAAAGAAAGGATATGGGGCTAAAGCTATTGCATGATGTCTATAATCCTGGTTAAAAGTCAGACCTCAATGTAAAGACAAATCCATGTCATAGTTTCAATCCATGTAAAAATAATTTTAGACAATATATATGTTTCTTTAAAAATAAAACAATCAAAAACCACCAGTAAGTACTGCTTACAAATTAATGCAACAATGTTTCATAAATGGAAATGAGCTTTACATTTTTTTAAGCTTCAAAAATAGGATCTTATGCTGGGTGGTGGTGACCTACACCTTTAATCCAAGGACTTGGGAAGCAGAGGAAGACAGAGCTCTTTCAGTTCAAGGTCAGCCTAGTCTACAAAGCAAGTTCGAGGGCAGCCAGGACTGTTACACAGAGTCTCAACGGTTTCAATACCGTGCCCCTCAAAATAGGGTCTTATTCCTGAAGATACCACACATCTTGCTCTCAAGATACAGAAAAATCAAGCCAGAAATGACCTGGAAGCTTCTATCTATCACTTATAGTCTCAGAAGTTACTCTGAAGGCTGCTGAGAGGGGAAGGGTATCAACGGTCTTAACCATCTGGGAATACTATGAACCGTCTGGGAATACTAAGAACCGTCTGGGAATACTATGAACCGTCTGGGAATACTAAGAACCGTCTGGGAATACTATGAACCGTCTGGGAATACTAAGAACCGTCTGGGAATACTAAGAACCGTCTGGGGATACTATGAACCGTCTGGGAATACTAAGAACCGTCTGGGGATACTATGAACCGTCTGGGAATACTAAGAACCGTCTGGGAATACTATGAACCGTCTGGGAATACTAAGAACCGTCTGGGAATACTAAGAACCGTCTGGGAATACTAAGAACCGTCTGGGGATACTAAGAACCGTCTGGGGATACTATGAACCGTCTGGGAATACTAAGAACCGTCTGGGAATACTAAGAACCGTCTGGGAATACTATGAACCGTCTGGGGATACTATGAACCGTCTGAGAATACTAAGAACCGTCTGGGGATACTATGAACCGTCTGGGAATACTAAGAACCGTCTGGGGATACTATGAACCGTCTGGGAATACTAAGAACCGTCTGGGGATACTATGAACCGTCTGGGAAAACTGCTAGTCATGATGTGCTAACTAATGGACTAGACAGATGGCTCAGGAGTTAAGAACAGGCACTGCTCTTGCAGAGGACTGGAGTTTTATTCACAGCATCTGCATCAAGTTGTTCATAACTTCCTGTAACCCCAACTCCAGAGATCCTCTATGGGCACCTGCACTATTTTTCTATAACCACACACAAACACACATATACATAAGTGAAAATAAAACCATACATTTGGAAAGAGACAGACGGTGTGCAACTTGTGCAATAGTAACATGACATGGGAAAAATCAAATGCTCTCCACGTGAATTCAAGGCTCCCTCCATATGGTATTCATGACTGTTACAGCAAACTCAGTCAAAAGTCCATGGCTGAATATGTCCTTGGGGAAGAACCTCCTACTGTTGTTTGGGTGACTTGCCATGCATCAAACTGCTGTCTAATATTTAGGTTTATACTCAGAGATAAACCACTGTCAGCCTTAACAGAGAATGATGATGAATACAGAGACTCACAGCTGTTCAAGGTGTTGAGAACACTGGGCCCTAAACAGGATATTCTCACCACCTTCCTCTAAGACTCAGCGACTATCAAGAACAGGGAGTGGGAAAAATTTTAAAGACCGGAAGGTATATGGAGAGATAAGTGAAATGCTATATTCTGACAATGACATGGCCATTGGAATCATTATCTCACAGCAGCTGGAGTTGCCTCCATTGGACCAGTAGAATACTAAGACTATCAGCAGTAAAACATGAACCAGGGAGGGGCTATTGGGCCCTACTCCTCCCTGCTTAACTATTGGCTACTGCTGTATTCTGGAGTAGAGACAGTCATTGTCTTACTCCTATTACCACAGATGAGTGCATCAGGCTCCTATGGACAGTTCCAAACCATAGTCACTCAGCCCTGGCCAAATCCAATGGAAAAAAAAACAAAACAAAACAAAATGTAAATGTGAGAAAGGAACTTATAGAAAGGGGATATAGGAGGAAAACTGAATAAGAGTAATTAGAATTCATCATGTGCATGTGAGAAAATGTCTAAGAACAAATTTAATTTAAAATATTTTAAATAGAATATGCATTTTTAAATTATTGAGATTTAAATACTTTTAGCCTTTGAGATCCTCGTGGAACCAATTTCCACTGTGTTGAAACAGGAAGATAATATACAGTGACCTGTAAAAAAAATGGAGCTTAAAAGGCATTGAGATTGTTCTTGATAACATAAAAAAAATACTAGCACACTTCACTTTGCAGGTGAGCAAGTTTGCAAAGTGTGAATGTATGTTTACAAGAAAGTAGAACAATTCAATTGCATAAATTAATCAATCTGAGAAACCACATTAAAAACATAGCTTATTGGTACATGATTTTCAGTAAGTTCATATACTTTCAATTTTACTAAAACCCCTGTCACCAGACCTTCATAACAACTTTAAATGATAATCATTGGTGATAAAGAAAGGAAATAACATTTTAAGTTCATCATATTGGTATGTAGCTATGCTTGTACAGATTTCATCTCCCAGCAATCAAAGGTGATAAATTGAATCAAGAAAAGGCATATATAGTAACTATAAGCTACATATGCTGAGCTCAGAGGAACAGGTTTCATGCTGCTTTGGGGAAATTGACTCCATTTACTATATATGCTTTCTTTTCTTGTACTTTACCCACAGTGACCTTTTCAACACAGCAGCCCAACCAATGCCAATGAGAGAATGGAGACTTAGCAGTCAGTTCAGAAATACAAGGAAGAAGCTCCCTAAATTGTTTTTCATCTAAGCGGAGTGTATGGCTGGAAGCTTATGATAGTGGCACAATGTCACTTTATAAGCATAAAAAAATGTACAATCAATTCTATCTGACCACTTTCACATAAATAGTTATTATTGTAAATATGGTAAAAAAAAATAGGTGAAAGAGTAAAGCAGATAAATGCATTTCATCTTTGCTGGTTTTTAATTTCCCCTCTCCTTATTTGATATTCAATATCTTTGTAACATCACTCAAACATTTTCAATGAATCCACTCATGAATTTAAGCCCTCTGACTTCAACTGCTAATACAAACACGTTCTCGAATACAGTATCTTATGTCTGTTCACATCCCAAAATGTCCTAGACGACTTAAGGAGGCTGAGACTCTGGAAGATAAAGCTGAAGCCAACTTATTTGTAGTGCCACCTCATCCTCATCCTCTTCAAAGTTAGGACTGACTAGAACTTTGATGAGTGCAGACAACACCGTGCCTTGTTTCAGGCAAGAAAACTCATTATGCATCACCCCCAATAAACATAAACTCACATATGCTCTGCAGAGTAGACAGATCTCACTCTTAAAAGAGCAGTACAATAAAAAAGCAACTTTCAGTTCTGTTCTTTCTGCCCAAAGGTATGACCAGAAGTGCTTCTGCTCTGAAGTGCCAGGTGTCATTTCTCTTTGCAATGCACCTTTTCTCACTAGAACTTATTGGTTTGTGGTTGAATAAACACTTGGGGTGTTATTCTTGCTTGTCATAGTAACTAGGATTTAGGGGCACCTTACTAAATGGTTACGAAGCAAAATAATCATTTGATTATCAACTCAGTGAACTAAAGGTGTACATATCCTATTTTATAGGTGGAGATACTGGAAGTTTATAAAATTTAAATAACCTGCTCAATATCATAACACTAGGCATGGTAAGCTGCATTTTGTGAATGCTTTCAATCCTTTTCTTTAAAAGTTCTTTAGGGTTGGTAATACGACTAAAGTCACCTTTTAACTTTTCCTTCCCTCTCCTTACTTCTACAAAAGTAATACAAGTTGGAACATAATGCTCCATGTGTATTTTATAGATATGCACTTGTATGTGACCAATATGCAATATTAGCACCATAATGAATAATAGCAGTTTCTATGTTAAAGCCTGTGGGTTATTTCATTTTTTTTCTTTTTTAAATTATTTTTTAATTTACAGAAAATCTATCTTAATCATACTGTTTCCCCTCCCCCAACACTTCCTCACCTCCCTTTCCACCCAACTTCATGTCCTCAGTCTCAAAACATAAAATAAATAAAGAAAACAATAAGACAAAAAAATACAAAACAAAAATCTGTTTTCCCCAATGGAACAACATTAGATATATGAACCATACTCCAAGGCAGGCCTCATACCCAGAAGTAGGTGGCCAATATGAGAGAGATTGCATATTCCATTCATTTTAACTAATTCTTAAGACCTTATTCTTTAAATATTCATTTAAACTATTAACAGATTTTTTGCCATTAACCAAGTTGCAATTAACATTATTTTACATTTCGTATGTTATGCATGTAATTAAAAATAGATTTCCACATCCATGCATTTATAGTTGTAAATTTGCAACTTATAAATTACTAAGTTGTTTCCACAATGGTCTTACAAGGATACATTTTACACCAGTACAATTTCTGTGCCCTAGAAAGGTACTGAAGATGGTCATATTCAAAATTCCAGCACATTTAAGACAACTTATGCTTAAGAAAGATAATACAAGGTGATGGTTCTTGCCAGATGAAATAATGCATACCTGTAATTGCAGTACTCATATAGAGGAGGAGGATGTGTTTGAGGTAAGGCTTTCTGAGAGAGAGAGAGAGAGAGAGAGAGAGAGAGAGAGAGAGAGAGAGAGAGAGAGAGAGAGAGAGAGAGAGAGAGAGAGAGAGAGAGAGAGAGAGAGAGAGAGAGAATACGATCACCACAGAATGCTTAATCTTCAATTGGTGGAATTGTTTGTGAAGCATTAGGAGGCATGGCCTTGTTGGAGATGTATCACTGGGAATAGTCTTTGAGGTTTCAAAAGCCCAGGCTATTATCAGTTAGCTCTCTCTGGCTCCTACTTGAGGATAAGAATGTAAGCCCTCAGTATTGTTCCAGTGTCATGTGTCATGATCACATACCTGTCTGCTGCCATGTTCCACACAATGATGGCTGGTGCCATGTTCCACACCATGATGGCTATGGACTCTAAGCCTCTAGAAACATGGTCTTCAAATTAAAATCTTTCTTCTATAAGCTGCTTTTTGTCATGGAATTTTGTCATAGCAATAGGAAAGGTCCTATGATAATAGTGATTCCTAAGCCTAAATGTTCATTAGAATCACTCAATGGCCCAATAGACCACAGATTTTTAACACCCAGTCTCAACTCTGCTCAGTAAGATGCTCTAATAATGGTACCACCTAAGTTTCACACAGTGGTATCAGTTCAATTGATCTGTGAACCAGCATTTATAGAACCAATCCGAACTATAGTCTGTCAATATGCTATGCTAGAGTTGTCTCAGTTCTACCCATTACACTAGTAGAATGCAACACATGTGGGAAACTTCCAGGCAGCTGTATCACCAAAAAGCCTCTCTCTTCCAGTAATTTTTAGTCACCCATATATTCTTGAGTAGAATAAAGCCATGTAAGCCTAGTGACAATAAAATGATGTTGTTTTGGATTACTAAATGAAGTGTGTGGTGATTTGTTACAGCAACAGTAAAAGACAAACAAACTGGGCCATTGCTGCAAAGAAAATGATCTCAATGCTTCTTGTCACCATTTCATGACCTGAAATTTCAGTTAACACCTAACTACTTCCTCAGGACTTACGCAATTCTAGATGAGCCAAGGTCAAAATATGTATTTTGTACACAACCTCAAAAAACTAAGGCCACAGTCTGGGGCTGCCTACAAGGGTGTAAACGTGTAGTCACACTCAGTTTTACATTCTACTGCTGCATCTCTGAGGTCCGAATAATTCATTAAAAGGGGCCGATTTTCACTAGATGCTACAAATTATATAGTCCATACCACCATTGTATTTCTTCCTCTTCATTGAGCATCAGTCTAGCTAACAAAAGAATTTTTTAGAGGTGGCAGAGCAGGATATGTTGAGACAAGCTTGAACAAGCCTCAAGTACTCTATGTAGCTGAAGCTAGGCTTGAAAGAGCGGTACGTGTGCCCCAATGTCCTAAATGCCAGAATTAAGGGAGTACATCACTACTCCTAGAATCTTTATAGTTGATAATTTCATATGCCTTATTACTGTGTTCTGACACTAACCTATTCTTGATCAATCCCCCTAACTCAAAATCTCAGGACCAAGAAGGTGGAAGTCTTTTCCATGGCCTACCACAATGAGTGGCTTATTCTTTCTCCAAACCTCTGCATATCTGATAGGTGACATCTATATAAATGAGATTGCTTCTCAAAGATGGCTCCATAATGCCCTTCTAGTTCTTGTCTTTACAAAGAATGACTGAAAGCTCATTTTACAGAAGAAGAAGAAGGAGGAGGAGGAGGAGGAGGAGGAGGAGGAGGAGGAGGAGGAGGAGGAGGAGGAGAAGGAGAAGGAGGAGAAGGAGGAGAAGGAGGAGAAGAAGGAGAAGAAGGAGAAGAAGGAGAAGAAGAAGGAGAAGAAGAAGAAGAAGAAGAAGAAGAAGAAGAAGAAGAAGAAGAAGAAGAAGAAGAAGAAGAAGAAGAAGAAGAAGAAGAAGAAGAAGCTAATAATTATCTCTGATAGGTCCACCTACTGAACACAGAACAATAGTGCCCGAGAACATTCAGAAGTTGAGAAAAGAAAAGGAGTCATGTAGTCAAGGAATTTTGTCACACATCCTGCCTTTTTAAAAAATAATCTGTGTGGGGGGTTTTGTGCATTTGTGTAAGTACAGGCTCACATGTGTGTATCAGAATCCTTGTCTCTAATCCTGTTTTTAGAAAGGGTCTCACTGTTGCATATGCCAAGATAGCTGCCCCACTGTTTCCAAGGACTCTCCTGTCTCTACCTCATATCTCACAATAGAAATACTAGAATTGCAGGTGCATGCTATCATATCCAGCTTTTTGTATGTATTCTGGGAATTCAATCTCATGTCCCTACCATGCTTACATGACAAAAACTTTGCTCACAAAGCCATCACTCCAGCTCACAAACTGAAATAATTTAAAAGTTAAATTACTTCATCTTTTTGAGTCCTACTCACCTTGGTTAATGTGTTTAACATTCATATGAATCTCTAAAATGTTGTAGAACTTCATAGACTTATTTAACAAAAATAAATGCCACCGTTTTATCCAGTGACCTCATAAAACCAATATTCCATCAAAAATTTTGAAGTCCTTTTCTAACTGTGATTTTAGTTAATCTCCTTTTACACTGAAATTTACAAGCATAAAAGAGATTTTCTTCATCTAATCCTTCCCTTGTTCTACATTCTATATAGAACAGCAACTTCAAGTAGAAATTCAGGTCTACCTTTACTGGGTAGGATAAGGTAATAATGATAGCTAACATTTATCATGTGCTGTGTGCCAAAAAGCATTTAGCAATTTGTTTGATACCACAACATACAGAGTAATCTACATTTGTAATGCAAGGAACTTCATTCAGTTCATGGCTGGTAATTTTCTTGGGCAAAGTTGACAGAAAACTCAGGTTTTTTTTTTTTTTTTTTGCCATGGGGTGATAGCGTTTCTAGCAGCATATTGCAGTCAAAGAATTATGGAGTTACTTTTCTGCACATAAAACAAACAAGCAAACCAATTTATTTTCCTAAATCAATACCAAACTACTGATAGTGTAATTGTAAACTTGTAGAAGATAAATTGCAACATCTGGCCTTTTTAATTCAAATAGGCATCTAAGAATGACCACTGATACTGCTGTAAAGAAACTAAGATTTGTTCTACAAGATGGACACTAATTATTCACGTAATCTCCAAAGTAAATGTGAAGTATTATGTCAGTCACTGAAATTATTCTCAGATCATAAAATATTTCTTTAAAGGCATATAGAGGATATTTAAGGGAACATTAACTATTTAAAGGAGAACTCAATTAGCTTTTTCCTCTTTTAAATATATATAAAAAGGTAATAGCTCAGCATTCAGGAGGCCAAAAGCTCTAGGATCACAAGTTTGAAGGTAGCATAGATTACATAGCAAGTTCAAATTCAGCCTGAGCTGCACAGAGACCTATCTTCCCTGATCCCACCAATAATAAAGCTATGTGATAGCTTTCATTCCCACAGTCAGTACCTTTTGTAACCCAAATCCCTTTAAGCTACTCCAGCATATTGATACTCTAAGACTTCTGTTAGTGATAATCATCAAGTTACCAGTCTTTGTATTCAGTAGACCAATGCCTAGTATTTCTAATTAGAAACCCTATTAAGTGTTTCTAGACATTCCTGGAGAATGCCTATGAGCACAAACTTAACGAATGAGTTATACCTTTAACTGCCCTGTGGTTTATGATGTTTCTTTCTTTTGCTTTCACTGCCCCCTTTCACTTTCTGTAATTGTTTGTTTTTAACATTTTTATTTATTAGCTTTAATTTTCCATAGAGTGTAATTTGATCATTTTAAATTACTGATTCTTGCCATCTCTTTACCCACTGTGCTGGCTAGTTTTATGTCAACTTGATATGAACTAAGGCCATTTGAAAGAAGAGAACTTCAATTATGAAAATGAAATGGTGGTTTCATTTCAGAAAATGAAATGGTGCTTTAATCTCAGCATTTGGGAGGCAGAGGCAGATGAATCTCAGTGAGTTTGAGGACAGCCTGGTCTACAAAGCAACTTCCAGGACAGCTAGGGCTGGAGAGAGAGACAGACAGAGACAGAGACAGAGACAGACAGAGAGATAGAGAGAGGCAGAGACAGAGACAGAGAGAGATAGAAGAAGGAGGAGGAGGAGAAGGAAGGAGGAAGGGGAAGGAAGGAAGGAAGGAAAGAAGGGAGGGAGGGAGAGAGGGAGGGAGGGAGGAAGGAAAAGAAAATGATATAAGGTTTTCGGCAAACCTGTAGGGCATTTTCTTAATTAGTAATTAATGGAAAAGAACCAAGTCCATGATGGGTGGTGCCAATCCTGGGCAGGGGGTCCTAGGTTCTATAAGAATGCAGACTAAGCAAGCCATGATGAACTAGTCAGTAAGCAGTACTCCTCCATTGCCTCTGCATCAGCTCCTGCATCCAGGTTCCAATCCTGTTTGAATCCTTGTCCTGACTTCCTTCAGTGATGAATTGTGATGCGCAAACCAAATAAACTCTTTCCTCCCCAACTTGATTTTGGTCATGTTATTTCTTCACCACAATAACCCCAATAGGATACCTATCCAATTTATGCCCTTTCCCTCTCTGTTAGAGAGAGTTAGGAAGGAAGGAAGGAAGGAAGGAAGGAAGGAAGGAAGGAAGGAAGGAGAAAGAAAACAACAAAACAAAAAGCACACATACATACACACACACACACACACACACACACACACACACACACACACACACACACACAAACCCACTGAGTTCACTGTGTGTTAGACTATTCCTGGACTAGAGTCTGTTCTGGAGTGTGGTTGATATAGCCAGTGACACTGCATTTCAGAAAACTGATTTTCCTTCTCCCAGCATGTATCAATTACAACACCTTCTTTGTCTGGAGTGGGACTTTTTATCCACTCCCCCTTATCCATCTTGGGTTTTTTGTTGGCCTTGAACCTGTGCAGGTCATGCTCACATTATCACAGTCTCTGTACATTCATATGCACTCCAGTCCTGTTATGTTTGGAAGATGCTGCTTTCTTGAAGTCATCAATTACCTTTGACTTTTACACTCTTTCCATCTCCTCTTCCACATAATCCTGGGTCTCAAGTAAATCCTCCAGTGCCAGGAATGGTTTACATCTTGTTGAGTTTCTGGCCAAAGGGGTCCCATAGATTTCCCCCAAACACTACAAGCTATTGCCAAGACTTACCTGACAATACTACCCTATTGCTGAAAATACCTTACATATATAATCAAACATGGATAAATGAAGCTGGTACACAACTAGAAGATTCACCTCTACTGATTAGCATTCATTGTGCTTGAAAACACTATGCATGCTACCAGAAGAAAAAAGTAATCAGCAATCGTACCCAGCTGTGAATCCTGTGACTACAACAGTCACTTTTCTTCAGGATGCACTGGTACAATAATAGTAGCATAAATGTTATGAGAGTAACCAACCACTTTTTATAATTGGATTTCATGCCCACTCCATGAAATCGAATCTATACCTGACGTTGCTATAGTGGTCAAGAACCTGAGACTAGACAGACCATGGACTCTAGGGGGAAATCTACTACTCTTATGATGCTAAGCTAAAGTAACATAGCAATAAAATAAGTCCAAATGATATATTGCTATGCCTATAGATAAGTGCCTCAATCAACCCTGATCAAAAGTCTACCTTTTCTAGTAAATGTTAATTAACCCACAACTGGACAAAGGGCAAAGAGTAAGAAACTTTGGAGCACTCAGACCTAAGTGGGATGTCCTTATCAAACCTTTCTACTGTCTTAACTAGACAACATGGTATCAGGCAGGCATACCACTGCCCCATTTGAGCATCTCCTGATGTCTCACCCAGCCTCCAGACTATCTCACTGGCTATTAAGCACTGACATCTAACAATGTCAAATCTGCCTTGTGCTGCACTGAAAGGTAAAAGAGAATAACCTTTATCCTCTATAATTTCTTTCCCTAACAGAAAGAAATTAAGGTGTAAAAGCAAATGAAACCCTCAAACTGAGAACATAACAGTATCACTTTTCTTCATAAGCTACTTGGTCTCACATATAAATGACCAAGGAGACAAATTTCAGTGATTTTATTTTCTTAAATAGGACGTTCTGCTCTCTTTGTGTGTCATGTATCCTTGTACCAGTCAGTACAACTTATACCCCATAGTTAAAATAATATTCTTGAACAAAATACATAAGATTGCAAAGGGGAGCCAGTTATATTCAATATGGCAAACGATCTATTTTAAACCAAATGTTGTAAGATAATGCAACTGTTCCTTATTAACACACTAAACAATCAACCATCATATTTAACTTGAAAATTAAATAGTGTATGAATAAACAATATTTGAGACATCTAAATATGTTATAATGGTATATGCAAATACCTGTGGTTCCTACCTATTCTAGAGCCACAAATATGCTAGCATTGTCGTGATTTGTTGCCTATTGTTCATAATTGGGGTAAATACTAAGCTTCAAACTATTCATGTTTCTCATGAATTTTATTCATGAACCTTGGGTTTAAAACACCCTATCTTCTGATACAGAGTCAGGTTAGAAGACTTCTATCTGAATGAACAGTTATAAGTCTAAGAAAATCCAATTCCAAGCCAGGACTCAGGCAAAGAATTCTTCTATATTTGGCTAAAACATTCTTTAAAGTGAATCAATTTGCTATTATAATAGAATTTCAAGGGGTAATCAAGAGCTCTCTTTGACTAGGTTTGTTGTAGAACATTATTTTAAGATGTGTTACATTTGCTTATGCTGTGTAACATTTGTTTAATAATGCAAAGATGTGTTCTTTTATATTGTATTTGTTTAAATAGGTGAAGCTGTGTTACTTTGCCTGTCTAAAACACCTGATTGGTAAAATAAAGAGCTAAATGGCCAATAGCCAGGCAGGACAAAGGATAGGGAGGGGGCTGGCAGGCAGAAAATAAATAGGAGGGGGACCAAAAAAAAAAGGAGATCAATGAGCTAGAAAGAGGAGGAGAGGAAGACACCGGAGAACAGCCACCCAACTACACAACAAGCCATGGAAAAAGAAGTAAAGAAAAGTATACAAAAAATGGAGAAAGGAGAAAGCCCAGAATCAAAAGATAGATGGGATTTTAAGTTAGGAAAAGCTAGCTAGAAACAAGCCAAACTAAGGCTTGGCATTCATAAGAAAGAATAAGCCTCCTTGCATTTATTTGCGAACTGAGTGGTAGGCCCCCAAAGAGTCAAGGAGCAAAGGGAAAAAACAAACAAACCAAAAAAAACAACAAACAACAAGGTCAGTCTTAACCTGGCATTACTTCCCAATCATCACAGATTTTACCACTCTCCGAAGCACAATGTGATGCAGTGCTTTTTGGTGGTTAAAGATTAAATGTTTACATTGTTCCTGTTGTTTGGTTGGTTGGTTTTGGATTTTTTTCCAGACACAGTTTCTCTGTGTGTAGCCCTGGCTGTCCTGGAATTCACTCTGTAGGCCAGGCTGGCTTTGAACTCAGATATCTGCCTACCTCTGCCTGATGAGTAATGGGATTAAAGGTGTGCACCACCACTGCCTGGAAATGTAGGGAATATTCTTGTTTGTCTCTTTAAAAAAAAAAAAAAAGATACAGTCTTTCTTCATAGGTTAGGCAAGCCTTGAATCTATGGAGTCTGAGACTCCAGAACACAGTGATTATTTTAAAAGTAAATATGACCCCGCATTAAACATTTGCCCCTTTTAAGTAAATTTCAAGAAAAAGGTCATTTTCTGAGTAGGGTTCTAAATACGTCTCTTTTCTCACCCCACCAAAAACAGGTTAATAATGATTGAGACATGCTGAGCCATCCACTATTCCCCATCTACATCACAGATCTTGTATGATATTCCTTCTCACTCTGCAGGCCTCACGCTGCATCTTCCCTGAGCAAAAGCCTAGCTCCCTAACAGGCAGCACTGCTTCTTCTGACTTCCCTGGGAAAGTTTATTGCTTTCTCCTCTGTGGTACCATTCACTGAACATTGACTGTACATATATATGTCTTTATATAAACTAGTTTATTGAACTAGACCTAGCAGGGTACAAGCAAAATCCAATATAATTCTTTCACACCAGCATTCCACACCATAAACTCAGTGGAATCATTTTCCCCCACCTATTCATGAAATTTCAGACAGCCTTCATACCTTGTTCAGTCATTCTCAGATATTACAAAACCAACTGGTCTTCATTCTTTTGGGGGGCTTAAATTTCCAATCCAGTCTAAATGCTTGAGCCTCATGCCTGTTTCTCAAACTTCATTCATCACCTTGTTCATGTATGACTCAGCTAGGAAATGTTGAGTCAAACAGGAGAGACGGGGGTGGGGGGGTGAGAGAATTGTCTCCAGCCATTCCTCTGAAGTTTGAACATGAAGGCAGCCTCTAAATTAAGAAATAATAACATGGGTTCAAGTATAATCTGACATTGATTAAATAGTGTAGAAGATTTCCAAGGCTGACATTTTTTTTCTACAGTGTTGCTTGGAGGTTCCCTGTCATCTGTCATTTGTAGTATCCTTGCACTGAGCAACACTGCCCACAGCCACCTTTTTTTGGTTACTTTGTCCTGGGTTTGTCTCAATTAATTCCTATGCTATGGTCACTTCACACCTCTGAACAATTGTCCTTGGAGAATTCTACTTATCTTGTTTCTGAAAAACAAATTATACATCAGCAATTATACATCCTCCTGCAATTATACAGCCCTCTCTCTCTTCTTCCTCAGTTGTCACAGGCTATTGTAATCATAGCCTCTCTCAGAACTGGAGAGATGGATGAGTGGTTAAGCACACATACTACTCTTGCTATTCTTAGCTCCCATAACAGGTGGATTACAACTATTTGTATCTCCAACTCCAGAGGGATCCATGGCTCCTGGCCTCTACAGACGCCTACAAACAAGGGTGCATGTCCCCCCACTCACTTTTAGACTTTCCTTTTAGCTATGGGTCAGTTGCTACTTCTGGAAGCTGTGGGTCTGAGGGGAACTCATGTGAAGCTCTTGGTAGTGGTAACCATGTATCAATCTTGCACTTACATGGGTTTAACTACCTTTGTTCTTCCAGGAAGAGAACTATATCAATCCCATACTTCTCTTCAAAGCCAACTACTTTTCCATTTCCCTCTCAAGTAATCACCATTTTCTTAAACATATCTTCAAGGTGAGAGATAGACAAAGAGGTACAGAATATGTTTTGAAAGCCATGCCTTTTATTGTAAATGATGCATCCCTGTAACAATTCCTAGCACTTCTTAATTTGAGATGGTGAAAACATAGATGCATCTCTCCCAATCTCTCCTGGATACCATTCAAATAAATGCATAATGGCAAATAAAAGTACAAAGGGATAAATCTCTAAGAGGCAAAAAAAAATAACTTGGAAACTGCCAACAAAAGAGATCCTAATAAATTTCTTGGGGGAGAGTAGATATGAACAAGCTGGCAGTTGAAACAGATGGATAAACCACAGACTAGAATATATTAAGAGGAAACTGGGAAAGTCATGGGGGCCAGTGTTCCTGGAAGAACCCTGGAGATATTCTGAGCTCTGAGTCAGTGAGCACAGAAGGGGAGAAGAAAGAAAAATGGGGATTTAATCTAGGGAACTAATTGAAGCTTTGTAAACAAAACGATTGTACTAATCCACCAGCATAGTCCTCACAAATCCCTTTGCCCAGAATAGCATTTGTTGGCCTTCTCCAACAAGCAAAAATCAAAATAATAACTAGAGGACTTTTATTTCAAAAATTCATGCTACAGAAAGAGTAAAGACGTCCACTTTTATGTATTAGCTTCTCAAAGGAATGCCCATCTTCAGTATTTCCAGGGCTTCGTGCCAAATAGTCATTTCCCAGTTTACCACAACACTTGTCTAGACCAAGAAAATAAACAATACAAATCACTAAAATCAGAAACGAAAGGAACATTATTACCAACCATAAAGAAAAGATGTTCAATATAATCAGTTGGTCAAGAAACACAAGTCAAAACTCACAATGAAATACCACTTCACACCTACCCACTGGGTGACTACAAAATAAAGCAATAAAGAGAAAGGAGGGCAGGGAAGAAACAGCTGGAAAAGGACATGGAAAACCTTAGGCACCTTGTACATTCCCACCTAGAAAGAAAATGCAGCTACTACAGAAAATAGTCGTTTTCTCAACAACATTAACATTAAATCACCACATGACCCAGTACTTCCCCTGACAGGTAGGTGTGCACTCAAGAGAACTGAAAATATATGTCCACACAAAAACTTGTAAACAATCTTCCCTGAAGAATTTTCCATAGTAACTTGAAAGTTTAAAGCATTCAAAGAGCCATCATCTGATGTAAGTAAGTGTAAAAACTAATAAAGCGCTGACATGTGCTACAGCATGAATAAATTTTAAAATGATACACTGGGAGATCAAAAGGAGAGGCATGAGGCCATGTATTCTATCGTTTCATTTATATGAATTCCAAACTGAGACAGAGAACAGGTTAATGATTGGTTGTGTGATGCTCAGGGAAGCTATGAATTGATTGTGACTACATAATGGATGCAAGGTTAGATTGTAGAGGTTACCCTAGGACTAGATATAAATAATAATTGCACAGCATTGTGAATTTATGATCACTAAGTTACATATTCAAGGAAAATTTGTATGTTTTATCTATTTTAACATAAGAAGAAACATGTGAGTGCCTTGATCAAATATAACATTACCAGTAATGGGCAACATTACCCTTGCGTCTGTTTGCATGTATGTGTGGAAAGGCAGTATCCAGGAAAATGAAGAGAACCATGAGAAAGAGGTAGGGATGAAAAGTAAAGATAATGTTAAGGTGAATATTGTCATGATATAATGGATGAAGGTGTCATAATGAAACTTACTATTTTGTATGCTGATTTTTAATTAAATTTAAGAAAGAAAAAAATGAGAAAACAAACTTCTTAGTGTTATTAAAGATGACTCCATTCCTGTGTTATTAAAGGTGACACCAATCCAGCACATGGAAGACAGAAGAAGGAGGACCAGTTCAACATTGTCCTTATCTACACAATGAGTTCAAGACCAACCTGGGCAACATTTCAATTTAAAGAAAGAAAAAGGTGACTCCAGCATATGTACACAACAATGACTACTACATGGGTTTCATTTATTTTAATTCATGTGACTTAAGGAACTTAAAAACTAACTTTTTTCTAAACTTCTAATTTCAATTTACTAATGCTATTTTAGTTATAAATCCAATTTATAAATGAAATTCCCTTAGACATTTTCAATCTGTAAATATATTTAATTTTCTTTTTAAATACCGTAAATGCCTTTAGCACACACTGAACAATTAAACAATCTAACTAAATAAGCACTTTAACAATTCTAGTAAATATAATAAATAAATGTATCTGTTTAAATATCCAATGCTGCTTATAATCTCATTTGGTTTTTACTTTCAAACCAATAGCATCAGTTTCGGTCACATAAAGTTAATCTGTACATTTGTGTGTCAAATTCCCCTGAACACTACAAAAGTTTTCCACAGTGTTCATATACAACAAATTACAAATCATTTGAAAACATATATTATTCTCTAATTTTGTAATTTTTAATTCATGTTTATTCATTCATATATATGAATTTACATACATGTATGCATGCACACATACCCTGGTTTAGACATGAAGGTCTGAAGATGACTTCCTAGAAGTTGGTCTTGTCCTTCCACCTTTTGAGTCCTGGGGATTACACTCAGGTCATCAAGTTGGCAGCAAATGCTTTTACCTACTGAGCCAACTTTGTGACCCTCTTTTGTCTTTTATAAGAGACTTTTATAAGAAGGCTCTATTAGACATGCAGGTTCCATCTCTAATTTTTTACCCATAATGCAATATTTGTGTAGAAATGATGATAATAATAAGGTTTGAGGGCTGGAGAGTTGGCTCCATGGGTAAGATCACTTGCCACACAAACATGAGGACCTAAGTTTGGATCCCAGTACCACGCTGAAACAAAAGTGGGGTATGGCCACACATGCAACTGTAACTCCCACTCTAAGGAGGGAGGCCTTTGTGACATTCTGCCTAGCAGCCTAGCTCCCAGTGACAAGGCAGAGAAAAAGAGAGGCTACTCCATATCCTCCTCTGACCTTCACTACTGCCTCCAAGCAGAGTTGCACACTTGTACATATACATATACATATACTCACAAAAAAAATAAGGAATGCTTAAGATTCATGTTTTGAAACAGGAAAGAAGAATTTATAATTTGAATGCCAGATATAATGGTCTACATTTTTAATTCCAGCACTCAGGAGGTAGAAGCATGAAGATCAGGAGTTCAAGGTCATCCTTGGCTACATAAAAAAGTCAAGGCTGTTATGAGTAGGTTTTTCTCCTGCCGATCTGGTTCCACTCTTTGTTCCTCCCTGCCGGCCACCCCGCTACCACACCAGCCCCCAATAACACTCAGAGACTCTGTATTTGATACAATCCTGTTGGCCAGTTACTATTATTGTTTATGGGCTAGCTCTGTCTTAATGATTAACCCATTTCTACTTATCTAAGTATTTCCACTTGGTCATCTTATCCGAGCACAGCAGGCCGGCATCTTGCTTCCTCTAGGCTCTACATGCTGACCCCTCCTAACTACTTCCTCTTTCCTCCTTGTCTCCTAGTCCCTCCTATCTTGCTTTCTCATTGGCCACAGTGCTTTATTTATTAACCAGTATGAGAAACATGTTTACAGAATAACATCTCCCATCACAAGGATATATATATATATATATATATATATATATATATATGAGACCCCTTTTCAAAATAAAACAATAATTTTCAATGTTCTTTGAAAAATCAAAGAAGAACAAGCTACTGGCATTCTTTAATTTTATATATATGCATGTTGTGTCACCCCAAAGCAGCTATTACATCAGCAGTCTCATGCCAGCACAAATATTAATTTTGCCATTGCTGTATAGATGGAGTCTTCCCCTTTCAGTTTTATAGCACTTCCTAAGACCATGAGGCCATGTGCACTCAGGGCAGAATTGCAAACAGCTGTACAGGGATACAGGAGGAAGTGACTGGCTGAGATCTCAGGTGTGTCCCCACCCACTCTTTCCAATGACAATAAAAGGGAAGGTCAAAGCAAAAACTGGAGGGAAGGTAATAAACAAAATTTTAAAAACTAGGAAAACTTTTGAGAATGCAAGAAAACCATGTTCCAAACATCAGCAATCTGAAATAGAATAGA
This sequence comes from Cricetiscus sungorus, assembly GCA_030556225.1. Lineage (NCBI taxonomy): Eukaryota > Metazoa > Chordata > Mammalia > Rodentia > Cricetidae > Cricetiscus > Cricetiscus sungorus. The sequence goes on from JANBXA010000726.1 coordinate 23,810,156, forward strand.
TTTTATTCAACTGATGGATTATAAGAAAATGCCATGAAATAGTCACAGAGAGAAAATCCATTTCACTTTAGTACTAGGCACTATTAGAGGAGGTGAAGTAATTTTAGCACATTTACTGGCTTGGCATTTCTTGGCAAATTACATGACTCAACAGTGAACAGTGATTATGCTATCATATATATGGTGTTTTATGTACTTTTTGTAATGTTGGAGTCAGCCTACAGACAAGGTATGAAAGCTTTGGTTGTATTTGTAGGGTTATATTAGTCAGGAATCAGTCAGGAAAACTGAATCATTATCAGTATTATAGAATAAGGTCATAGTTCTAGGACTGAAACTGCAAAATTGTAGAAGAGGTGGGCAAAGTATAAATCACCAAAAGTTTGAAGATTATCAGTAAGCCACTAACCAGTCCCATATAGCCAGCTGCTAGAATGGCGGAGGGGGACAGACAGCTTTCCTTTGCAACTGCTATTGTGCTTGAGATAGGATTGACAGACTTAACCTAGCTCATTCATGCAAAAACACACATACATAAGTAAATGCATACATGCATACCTATATGTATATGTACGCCACTATATGTATATGTACACTGATGCAAAAGTAAATGTATAATACATATGTAAGGCATATGCATATATACATGTGAAATATGTGAGAGTCAAATTTAACTGAGTATCCTTCATTCCATCTCAAGCATCTCACTACCTGGGATCACTGGTTCTCAGTCAGCAAGGCTGGTGATTCAGAGGAGTAAGTGTTTGAGTGCACAGGAGCTATGATGAACTGGGGCCCACAAGAAGCTGCATCTGGCTTTAAATGAATGTTGAAATAACATGCAGAGGCCAGATACTGCTTTATTTCTGCTTTCTCAATCTTGTACATGTACCTTTTGGGGTACACCAGATAGCCTCATGTCATAGGATGAAAAGGGACCTTGAAATTATAACTCAAGTCTAGCTCAACTAATTTTTAATTATGAAGCATTAAAGCCCATTTTAGTGTTTAAATCATATGAATTGTACCGCTGGATAATCCAAAAGCAATGAAACAATTGAAACAGCATGAGATTTGCCAAGCAGTGGTGGTGCACACCTTTTATAACTGCCTTGTGAAGCAGAGACGCACGCAGGTCTCTTGAGTTTTATGGCCAGCCTGGTCTACAAGGTGAGTTCCAGGACAACCAGGACTACACAGAGAAACCTTGTCTCGAAAAACAAAAAAAGAAGAAGAGCTTGGCATTTAGACAACACTGCTGTGCAACTTCTATTACTTAATACATGCAGACATGTTGCATGAACATCTGAGATGTGTAAAAACGGCTTGCTTCCCACTTCGTAATGCACAGCTAAAGTACACAAGCCTACCAAAGTCCAATTTTGTGAAGCAATTAGCATCAGGTTTCCTTACAGCAGTGTGAGTTGACCCCAGAGCAGCTATATCAGCAGCAGCCTCACCCCAGCACAAATGCTGACTTCAGCACAGCTGTGTAGAGGGAGTCCTCCCCCTTTCAGGTACACTCCCACAATCTACACCCTCTATCACTTCCCAAGATGAAGGGGCCCTGTGCACTTAGGGCAGCATTACACGCAACTGGTGGGGGTGGCAGAGTGACTGAGATCTTAGGCAAGAGTTTCTCATGCACTCTTTCTATCAGGGAACATCAATCGGCCCAAACTTAAGAGTCGATCATGAAAGGCCACAGCTGCCTCTAATAAAGATAATGATAGCTGTTGTGCTAGGACAGCAGGCATTACATATCAATAAAAAAGAGAGATGACTGAATAGTCTTGCCAGCTACCACCTATATTTTTTCTAAAAGAACCAAACCAGAATTTGATCCAATCTCTGGACCCACTGACAAATTTTCCAAAAGCACAGAGGACAGAGAAACATATTTGACGCCACCAAGTGTCAAATCTGTAATAAATCCCAGACTTTGAGAAACTATCGTATCTACTCTGATTTCATCAAGAGTTAAATTTTAAAGAAATGGATAAAATGTAAACCCACTAATAATGTGTACATTTTAATGATTAAAAAAAGTCTTTTAAAACACAAACACAATGAAGCAATTACACTAGAACTCAGCATGGTGGTAAGTAATGATAAGGGGCAATTGTGATAAGGTGGGAAATGTAAAAGGTCCTCTAAGTGTTTGGCAAAGTATTGTTTCTTGACCTGGGTGACAAAATGTTCTCTTCACAGTACATCAAGCTGTGTACAATTGTTCTTTTCATTTTTTACATCTGTTTCTTACAAAATGATGTGAAACAAAGAACATTCAAAAATATATTTTCCATATTATTAGTGGCTTTGGCTTGTTTTTCGTGTATTGGAGGTATCATTACTATCTTGATAGAGTTAGGAAAGGAGAGGTTTGTATAATTTTGGCAAATGGATTCAGTTAGTAGTATAGCATAAAGCAGGCATGGTAGCACAAACCTGTAGCCTGAAATTGGAGGCAAGGTGATCATGAGCTCTCATAAATTGAAAGATTAGTACCAAGAATAAAAATGCATACCTATATGCAGAAGAAAAATAAATCTGGAACATAATGTTGAAGAAATTAAAGCAGTAAGAGACAAACTAAGCTCTAGTAAGTGATAGATGAGTGAATTATATCCCCTAAGAAAGAATTTGGCTAGCCTCCACTCTCCATTCCTCTTTCCTGTGGCTGGAACTAGACAGCACCTGGGTGGTGGTGGTGCACACCTTTAATCCCAGCACTCTGGAGGCAGAGGCAGGTGACTTTTTGTGAGTTCAAGGCCAGCCTGGTCTACCAAACTAGTTCCAGGACAGCCTCCAAAGTCACAGAGAAATCCTGTCTCGAAAAACCATAGAAAAAGAAATAGACAGCACCAAAGCTTTTTTTTTTTTTTTTTTTTTTTGTGAAAGACCAGAGAAATATTTTGGCCTGTGTGAACAATAAAGTCTTTGCCCCAAGAGCTTAATGCTGTTTTTGTAGCTCAAAAGTAGCCTTAGATAATATGAAACAAATAAGTACGGCAATGTTCCAATCAACTTTTTTATGGACAGAGTTTATATTTCTTTTATGTCACAGGAAATACCCCCCTTTTGATTATTTAAAATATAACGATGACGAGTCTTAGCTTATGACCATAAAAATCAACTAATGGCCAATATTTGGCCTAGGAAATGTAGTTTTTAGAATGGTACCCCTAAGACAGTTGTTTCTCAACCTGTGGGTCATGACCTCCAAAGACCATCAGAAAAAGAGATGTTTACATTATAATGCATGACCAGTAGCAAAATTAGTTATAAAGTGGCAACAAAAATGATTTTATGGTTGGCGGGTCACCACAACATGAGTAACTATACTAAGGGGTCAGAGCAATCAGGAAGGTTGAGAAGCACAGCCCTAAGGTATGTCAGAGAAATAAAATGTAATCTGGTTTTCTGCAGCAGAGCCACGTACCTGGACTCCGAGCTGTTGGGAGGGAGAAGTACAATTGTAGATTGTTTAGTTCAGTGAATTTTGTCTATTATATTGACTTAATATAGAACCTATCTATTACACGGGAGCACCTAAAAATTCTCAGATGAACTAACATTGCAAATTTTTTAATGCATTTAGGTTCAGTGGAAGAAGAGAGAACACATATTCTGTCTACAACTTGTAAGAACCCCAGAGAGTCCCTTCTATATGTATGTACATAAGAAGACCATAAGAATTCTCACTGGTGAATTTATTGTATTAATAAAATCTGGGAGCACTAAATAATGACCAACAAGGGAACAGATAAATTAATGGTGACAGATCCATTCAAGCCAAGAAGTAAAATAAACTAGAGCTATGTTAATGTGAGAACTTCTACAAATAGACAGTTGTAAAAAAGAATACAAGACAAAAAAAATACATGTTGATGCCACTTTCATGAAGTTTTAAATCAAAAAAGCAACATGAAATATCATTTACTGGCATATATACATTAAAGGAATCCATAGGCCCATGGAAATACAAAATTCAGGATAGTGGTTTGGTTTTGGTTTTTGGTTCTGGTTTTTGTAGTTGTTTTATTTTTTATTTGGTGTTTGGCTTTTTCTTTTAGATTTATTTATTTGTATTTTCTGTACATTGACATTTTGACCATATGCATTTCTATGTGAAGGTGTCGGATTCCCCCTGGAACAGGAATTACAGACAGATGTGAGCTGCCATGTGGGTGCTGGGATTGAACCCGGGTCCTCTGGAAGAGCAACCAGTGCTCTTAACCGCTGAGCCAGTACCCTATTTGTTTGTTTTTGTTTTTTGGTTTCTTGAGCCAGGGTTTCTCTTTGTAGCCCTGCGTGCTCTGTAACTTGCTCTGTAGACCACGATGGCCTTGAACTCAGAGATACACCTACCTTTGTCTCCAGAATGATGGAATTAAAGCTATGTGGCTCCACCACCCAAAACAGTGCTTTTCATTGGGGAGAGAAAGAGAAAGGGTATTAGGATCCTGGAATGGCACAGAAATTGCTTTCAAAGTATTTGTTGAATATTCAAATTCATGTTTCAAACATCCTAATATTTATAGTTTTTCTGTTATATCTTAAGGTTTCCATTCATGAAGATTTCCCAGCTAATTTTTAGCTAACATAAGCACAACAATAAAATCACTGATGCGCCCCATGTTTGTATTTTAAATAAAGTTTCTAGTGTGAATAACTCGAAATGGGAAAACACCGTTTCTCTTATTAGTAAGGCTTCTTAATAGAATTAATGCATTAGCATATATGGTTGACATCACATAGCCCTCCACAGGTTATTAGCAGACAATAAGCACTCCCATCAGGAGGTGGTACCTCTAATGGGAGGTAGTGTTGCTTAGTCTGCTTTTGCTCTAGGTGCAGTGAACTCCAGGAATTTCATTACCGCAACAATAGATGACAAATGATAGTGATAATAATGATGCAAGGGAAACAAAAACATAACAAAATGAGAGAGAAGAGCAGAATGCCAACTTACCCTCTAACAAAAGCTAACTGTAAGCAAAAGCTGAATTTTCTCAATAATATGCAGGCTTTCTAATTGCACATTTTCCATTGTATTTTTAATTATCCTTTCACTAAATTCAAAAAAATTCATATAGGCAACAACCCCAAAAACACCAATTAACAAAAGTCTGGATAGAAAATTGCAATATATTTATAAAGTGAAATGTTATATGTCAATAAAAAAATGTACTGCAGAAATGTAAAAGAAAGTGAACAAATTTCAAAAAACATTATGCTAAATGAAATAAGCCAGACATAGAGGAGTGTACATTGTTCAATTTCACTCATATGAGGTCTATTAAAGGAAACTAAATCTATAGTCACAGAAATCAGAACACCAGTTTTTAATTCCATTTATATGAAGTCTATTAAAAAAAACTAAGCTATAATCACATGAATCAGAACAGTGACTGTAGGTAGTGAAAGATATATAAAAAAGGAACAAGAAAATACGATTCATCTAGATTGGGTTAGTGACTATATAGGTGTATGCATCTGTAAAACAAAAATTTTATTGACATTTACACTTAAGCTAAATGTATTTTTATATTTCACATGTCAATGGTGCTAATTGTTTTAATTCTTTTAAGACAATAGCATTGGAACTGAGAGTCAAAGCACTCTTTGACCCAGAGATTTCAGCCCCAAAATCAGTGCACATGAAGAGCATTTTGTTGGAGTCAGTTTTTTCAAACAGAATTTGTGGTAAAAATTGGAAAACTGACATTAAAGTTTTAAGTCCAGCTTCTGCTGAAATATATATATATATATTCTGAGATCTTACGGTACTGGACTGACATTTTTGAATGCCAGTATCTTAGTGTTATTCCTGTTCTCTGAAACAAAGCATGTACTTTCCATTCCTCATTTCCTATGATGGGACATTTTCTTCATATGAGATCATGGAGTTACAGCAGAATAAATGGCTATGACTCCTAGGAATAGGGAAAATGGAGACAAATAAATAGAAGCAAGTTTGTGAGTTCAGGTGTTCGCTTAGTAAATTTGCAGTTTCCGAAGGTTATCACAACAAAAATGTTCAATAGCCAGTTGGAAATTCAAAACTGAAGCCCAGCTGATCATCTGCCATATAATAATCATCATATTAGGAACTTTAACAGCTAGATTTTGTATATTTGAAGACAACTAAATAAATTTGTTTACTAAGAACATACGAAGAAAAAAAGGCAAAGGTTGAAGATAAGAGCCGATAGAAGTGAAATGTAAACAATGTTAGAACAGATGAGATTTGAAAAACAAGAGACAGGAGTAGTCAGCAACAGTATAGCAAGAAAGAATAATACACTGGCAGAAATCAAGAACAGAGAGGGTTAATGGTATATTTGGTAGCAGTGGTTCTCAACCTTCCTAATGCTGTGACCTTTAATGTTGTTCTTCATATTGTGGTGACCCCCAACCATAAAATTATTTCATTGCTACTTCATAACTGTAATTTTGCTACTGTGATGAATCATAATATAAATATATGTGTTTTCCCATTGTCTTAGGCAAGCCCTAAGAAAGGATCACTTGATTCTGCTGGGGGGAGGTCATGATCTACAGGTTGAGAGCCAGTAAAGTATAGCTAGGCAAAAGCATAAAAAGTAAGAAAAAGTTGATTTGGCCAATGAAAGGTAACTAGAAATCACAGACTTTAATAGCTTATGTCAAGCCCTGAGAACATAAGTGCTACATTAAGGGGCACTTAATAAATGAGAAGCAAGTGAGCAAAACTTGTTGGAACAATGGTGAGGACCCCATCAAAGTCCCAAATTATGGAAGAGATTATTAAGATGTTCATCTTCTTATATCTATTCCTCAAGAAGTCAAGGATAGGAAGGGAAGTAAATACATACCCCGTATCCACTCTTTTCAAGGGCACCGTCAAAGAAAATAGCAGATAAAACACAAACACAAAAACAGCAGATCAAGGAGGAGCTAATGGGCCCCCAGACTGATAGCTGGGAATTCAGCATGGGACTGACTCAGACCCCCTGAACATGGGTCTCAGCTAGAAGGACTGAGCAGTCTAAGGGATCTCAGACAGTGGAACCAGGATGTATCCCTGATGAACAAAAGGACCTTGCGGACACACTCCCCATGGAGGGATACCCCCTTAACCTAGAGACAGGAGAGAAGTCCTAGTCCCTACTTCAAATGACTTGACAGATTTACATGACCCCACTTGAATAGCATAGCCCTACAAGTGGAATGGGGGTGGGGGAATGGGAGGGGAGGGTGGTCAGGGTGCATGTGAGGGGGGAAAAAGGATAAGAGGGATGGAGGGGGGAAAGAAAACTGGGATCGACATGTAAAATTTTTAAATTATATTATTAATTAAAAAAATTTTTAAAAAGGCAGCAGATAATGAAAGGGGGGACAAAAAATCCAAATGATAGTTAAAACATTTAAAATCAAGGATAAAAATGGAAACCTTCTGATGTATTTTTCTGTAATCTTCATTCCAAGCTAACAAAAGGCGCATGCTTAAACATCAGAGCAGTTTTAGTTATGAGTGTGGGTGGAAACTGCCAGAAAATGTCCCGGCAAAATGCATCCAATGTGGCAGAAAAGGAACACATAAGTGCAGTTCAAAATAATGAAAATTATTCATGTTATTCATCAGAGCATTAGAGCAAAGAAGAAAATGTTGCATTTATAAACACAAATGGAAAATTCTTTTGAATAAATCCAATTTCTCTTAATGAACACAAATAGAAAAATGTATATTAACATAAGAATCTATTTTTTTATCCAAACACCAGTATCCTATTTAAGGGTAAAAGCCTGAAAGCCCATGCACTCTAATGTCAAATACAAAGCAACAGTGCTCCCTACAATCTACATTATGAACAATTTTTAATGCTACTAGTAAAACATGAAAAATGAATTCAAAGCATTGCTAGTTAAAAAGGATTCATAATTACAGTTCTTCTAGATTATATGTTTGCCATCCTCAAAATACCAGTAGAATCAATCAACTAAACGTCTAAGAGAATTAATAAGAGGCCGCGTATAAACTAAGTGTACAAAAGCAACAGTCTTCCTATATAATAGCAGCAAACTGTGAGAAAATGCAACAAGAGAAAATTACTCCATTAGCTTTCCAGTATACAACGTGAAACAACTAAAAAAAAAAAAATCTAAGAAATAAGCAGGGCCCATTTGAAGAGAACATGAATTAGCTCAAAGATAATTTTTAAAGTAACATCATAAAAGGAGAGACATACGAAGTTCTTGTATAATAAACAAGGCAAATAACAATTAAGCTGTCAATTCTTCCCTAAAATTATTCAAGTAAAGCAAATCAATCAGGTTCGTGAAGGGAATTTGTTTAACTACTAGAAAAACACCCTAAAGGGATAGTTCTCCAAAGCTCATGCCAAAATAAATCTCAAATGTATTTAATAGCTAATTTTAAAAATAAAATAAAACATGGTCATGGAGGCATGTACCTGCAGTACCAACAGCTTGGGATACTGAGGCAGGAAAACAATTTAAGCCTAAGAGTTAGATACCATCCATTGCAACATTAAAAGACCCATTTGAATAGAGTATAAAAAAAAGCAAACAAGTAGAAAATTTAAAAGTCTAGAGGATAATTTAATATATATTGTAAATATAAGGTTAAATATCAATATTATTTTAGGATAGACGCAGAGAAAGCAGAGGGGACAAAACAAAAACTGTTTTTACGGTCAGTGAAGTTACAGTCTGCAATGCCTTGAAACAAAATGAATGCAGGAAAAAATTGCAACAAATATGACATGGTGAAAATTCATATGAAAAGGGTTCTTAATGGGTAAGAATGAAAAGAAATAATAGGAATAAGCAGATAGTTCAATGGGTAAAGTATTTGCCAAGTGAGCTGAGTACTGAGGTTGGATGCACAGTATCCATGTAAAAGTCAAGCACTGATTCATTTGCCTGCAATCCTAGTGCTGCAAAGGAAGAAAAAGCATCCCAGGGACTTGGTGGCCACTCAGTGTAGCTGAAATGGCAAGCTCCAGATTCAGAGAGAACCCCTGATGTCAACTTCTTCCCTCAACATGCTCATGCATGCTTGCAAAAGAGAGGGCTCAACTTCACCAGCGCTACTGAGGATTTTGGTAGTACTGTTCAGACTTCATGAGTGCCAGTAAACTCAGTGAGAACTGCCATACCTGTGCTGAGGTCCCTAATAGTTTTTTGAACACACACACACACACACACACACACACACACACAACACACACACACACACACACACACACACACACACCACAAAAAAATCCACGATAATATTTACCAATGACATGTGTAGTGTATTAGTCAAGGTTCTCTAGAACTAATAGAATACATATATAAATGGTCCAGTTAGTTCAATGGAGGACTGCCAGTGGGGGATCCAAGAATCTAGTAGTTGTTCATTCTGTGAGGTTGGATGCCTCAGCTGATTTTCAATATATACTGGAATCCCTAAGAAGTAGGCCCTCATGCTAGTGAAGGAATGGATTGACAGCTAAAGAGAAGCCAAGAAGGTAAAGAGAGCAAGCTTCCTTCTTCCATCTCCTTTATACAGGCTGCCAGCAGAAGGTTTGGACAGAATAAGTTAGGTGGATCTTCCCACCTCAAAAGATTTGGATTAAAAGTTGGTCTTTCTGCCAGGTTGTGGTGGCACACACCTTTAATCCCAGCACTCAGGAGACAAAGAAAGATGGACCTCTGAGAGTTCGAGGCCAGCCTGCTCTACTGAGTAAATTCCAGAACAGCCAGGGCTACACAGAGAGACCTGTCTTGAAGAAACAACAACAACAACAAATAATGGGCCTTCCAACTTCAAATGATTTAATTAAGAAAAACATCCTTCACCAATGTATTCATTAACTTGGGTTTTAGTTAATTCCAGTTGTAGTCAAGTTGACAACCAAGAATAGTCATCAAAGTATGTAAATCACTAAAGACATAAAAAAATTCAGTTTCTCCAATAATTAAAGAGCTACTAATGAGACTATTGATATGCCTTCTTTTTCTCTTATCAGACTGGCAAGTACTAAAATGAAAACAAATGAGAAAATATAATGTTTACTAGTCACTGCTGACAGACTTTTACTCAATGAACCACTTTGCACACTACTAGCTGAAATATAAAATGGCATTAATTTCTGAACATACAACTTATTATTGTGTATCAAGATTCCTAGGGTATGTTTCTATTCTTTGAACAAGAACATCTTTTCCTAAAAACATATCTAACAGAAAGGACTTCCCACCTTCCTGGGAAAGCATTGTACCGTTGGTTACAACTCCAGGGATTGAGTGGAAATTTTAATCTCACAAGTTAGCTTTTTAATTTTTTTAATTTAAATTTAAAAACAATCTTATTTTACATATCGGTCCCAGTTCCCTCTCCCTCCTGCCACCCCATCCCCTCCACCATCCCCGCATCCCACCCCCATCAACTCCTCAGGGAGGGTGAGGCCTCCCATGAGGATCATCAAAGTCTGCCACATCATTTGGGGCAGGGCCTAGGCTTTCTCCTATGTATCTAGCCTGAGAGAATATCCCTCTATGTAAAATGAGTTCCCAAAGTCCATCTGTGCACTAAGGATAAATACTGGTTTCACTGCCAGAGGCCCCATAGACTGCCCAAGTCCCCCAACTGACACCCACATTCAAGGGGCTTGGTTCAGGCTTAATGTTGGTTGCCCAGCTATTAGGCTGGAGTCCCTGAGCTCCTACTTGTTCAGGTCAGCTGTTTCTGTGGGTTTCCCCAGCATGGTCTTGACTCCTTTGCTCATCACCACTCCTCCCTCTCTACAACTAGATTTCAGGAGTTCAAGCTCAGTGCTTAGCTGTGTGAATGTCTGCTTCTGCTTCCATCAGCTATTGGATGAAGGCTCTAGGATGGCATTTAAGGTAGTCATCAATCTCATTATAGGGGAAGGGAATTTAAGTTAGCCTCTCCACTATTGCTTAGATTCTTAGTTGTGTTCATCCTTGTGGATACCTGGGGATTTCCCTAGTGCCAGATTTCTCATTAAGCCTGTATCATCTCCCTCTATTAAGGTATCTCTTTCCTTACTCTCCTCTGTTCTTCCCCCAACTCGACCTTCCTGATCCCTCACATTCTCTTCCCTCTCTCTCCTTCTCCCCCTCTCTTTCTCCTACCTCCTTTACCCCCCCCCCATGCTCCCAATTTGCTTAGGAGATCGTGTCCCTTTCCCCTTCTCAGGGAGGCCATGTATGTCTCTCTTATGGTCCTCCTTGTTTCCTAGCTTCTCTGGGGTTGTGAACTACATGTAGGTTGGTAATCCTCTGCTCTCTATCCAATGTCCTCTTATGAGCGAGTACATACCATGTTTGTCTTTTTGTGACTGGGTTACCTCACTCATGACAGTTTCTTCTAGTTCCATCCATTTACCTGAGAATTTCAAGATGTCAGTGCTTTTTAACACTGAGTAATACTCCATTGTGTAAATGTACCACATTTTCTTTATCCATTATTATTTGGTTGAAGGGCATATTGAATTGATAATTAACTATTTCTGAAAGATGGTTCTTGTTCATAAAAATATATGACACTCAGATAGGAAGATACATGAACAGATAGTTGATCAAATTAGAAGGACTTTACAAATTTCCTCCAAAACAAGCATGATTTTGAGAGTTAAATGTGTATTGTTAATTATTTTTCTAGGTGTTGGCATGAACAACCTTAGGCAAGCTGGGTTATATGTTTGTCTCAGTTACTTTTCTATTACAGTGATAAAACACCAAAAATAAGTTTTGTATAAAATATATATATTATAAATCTATATTAATTTATCCTAATAGATTTCTACTTTTGTAAATATGGTTTATAAATTATTTTCTTAGAAAATACTGTTTATGAATATAAATTTAGTTTGCAATGTAGATATTATATAAAATATATAAAGTTGATTTCTGGATATAATTTTATTCCAACTCATTTTCTAAAGGGTTGAGGAAGAGGATTTCAAAAAAGGGGGATTTTGAAGCATTTGTCTCTGGATTTCCATTTTCCCATTATGATCTGCAGAACGATTTCTTCAATCTAGAAACAATACCATAATAATTCTATTTGCTTCAGTGGACACTAACTCCACAGAATTGAGTTCATTCTAGGAACTCACAAACAGACCATTTTGGAACTAAGAAAATTATTCCATTCAACTGTTCTGTTCCTTCCATTCTGATAGTTTTGTCTCTTTCATCTGTGGTAGCAGAATGCAGTTAACAGTCTATATTCAGTAGCATAATACATCATCACTTCTCTAAGACTTTGAAGCTCATTAAAAATATATTGTCAAAATGATTTAGCAGCTGTTTTCATAGACTGTCAAACAAGTGAAATTCATTCTAATAGCATGTCAACAAAGTGCAAGGCTCTCTGAAAGGTGTTTTGGGATCATTTAAAGCATTCTGTTCACTTGACTGAAGTTTTGGGTTTTGTTTATGTTTTACAGCAGTAGGAATGGACCTGGCACCTTCCTGAGAAAGCATTTACCATTGGCTACATCTCTGGGACTTGAGTGGGATTTGTACTCTCACAAGTTTCTTTGAATTGATAATTAACTAGCTACTTCTGAAAGGTGGTCCTGGTTAATAAAAACATATGGCCAGCAGATAAGAAAATACTTCACATATGTGCACTTATTCAATATTATTAAGAAATACGTTATTTAAGTATAAAATATAAGGAGATGTATCTCATACAAAGTCTGATTTATGCTATTATCAATTTGAATTTAGTATGTCAGGTATTTTAACCATTCTGGTTCTTATAGAATTGTTTCTTTTATGCAAAAAAGAAATGTCATAGGAAAACAAAGCTTCAAACTTTTCCCTTAGTATTTCTTTCAAAATATTGTACCTATTATATGTTATTATTATTATATTCAGCCTCTCCCGTAACTCCTTCCAGATCCATATCTCCTTCCCTATCTGCCCAACCTTCAGGCCTATTTTTAATCCATTAAGTCCAATTATGCTGACTCTACATAAAATATCATCTTTCTAGTATTAGAAAGGGAGATTATTAATATTTTCATTAATGTTTCAAGTTTTTATATGAAGTGAGTGGAAAGAGAGAAAGTCACAGGAAGATCTTGTTTATTCTTGATAGCCGTATGTTGATAATTTTAGGAATTTTGCCAGCTGGCTGCTAGTGCTATGGTAGCTTGAAATTGGCCACAGTGGTTGTATTACACCATTGAAATCCTTAGATTCTCTAAACTGGCATTTTCAATTTCTAGAGAACCAGTTGATAACTAGTTTATTTCTATGTGGCTCTTCATATGTAAAAGAAAGAAACTTTATCAATATATTCAGATCATCTTGGACCCATATTCTCAATGCTATTTCCTTTCCCTGTCCTCAGAGGCAATCTCATCATGAATTTGATATGACCTATCTGAAACATCTAGAACTTTAAATGCCCTAACTTGCATTCCATTAACAAAATTGGATTGTGTTTGAGTGTGTGTTTAATATGTACATATAAGCATATTTTTTTACTCAAACATTTTGTTACATGGATCCTTTTAGACCATTCCTTTTATGCAATATTGGAGATTATTGTGTAAAATACCTCATTCAATGTATTCATTTTTCAATTGATGGCCCCAAGACTGTTTCAGACGTTTACAACTAGAATACAATGATATGAGAAATACTGCCAACATAGAGGGTATCTGTCCATATGTACAAGAGTAGAGAGGTGTCCATGTGAAAGTGTAATTATTGTGTGGTTTGCACATTGCCAAATAGATATTGTCAAATTTCTCTCTAAGCTGTTTAAAGTCAATTTATACTCTTTTCCAACAGTGAATAACTCTCATTACTCCATGTTCCAGTGAACATTTGGTAGTCAGACATTTGTCAGTTTGCTAGGTATAAAATGACACTTTGTTGTACTTAATTTGAAATTCCCTGATTAATAGTGAAATTGTGTGTGTTTTCTCATTATTGCCCATTTCTGCTTCTGTCCTTTGTGCCCCTCCTTCCCCCACTCTTTTATTGATTTGTCTTTCTCTTCTTAATCTTTCCTTCTTTTTCTTCTCAGTATTGTTTGTAAACAAATTTTTGCCTTCCAACTTAGTTTATGGTAATTTATTTCCTTTGTGTGTGTTGCTGCTGGCAGTTACGGTGCTAAAAGAGGCTGGTGGTTTGAGTTTCTGTGAACTCTTTGAGGAATTTACAGCCTATGAACCTAATGGTCAGAAGGCTTGTTTCAGTTGTCAGAGCTGTCAGCCGTCCCAAAAGATATAGTTTCCAAGACCACAGGTTCTGACTGGCCTTAGATTTAGAAGATAGAAATGTATTCCCTGTGGCAGTAAAGTGATTTTTTTTTACTAGTTCACCATTGTCATGCCTGGAATAGTCCTGTACTCTAGAGGTGGATCTGTGTCTGCCTCACTGAACCTCTTCATACCCCTCCCCATATTAACACCTAAGTACTGCACATCACAGTAACCTAACCTACTCTTTCTGGGTCTATTCCACTATTCAGTTACTTCTGTAGTTCCAACAGAAGGCTCAGCACAGAGGAATTGCTCAAAACGTGTGTTCATTGCATGAGTGACTGAGAGAGGTAGCAGTTGAGAATGAGGGAACATTGCATTTCTTCATCAGAGCTTTCCAAAGGAATGGAACAGAACTCTCTCTCTCTCTCTCTCTCTCTCTCTCTCTCTCTCTCTCTCTCTCTCTCTCTCTCTCTCTCTCTGTCTGTCTGTCTCTCTCTCTCTTTCTCTCTCTCTCTGTCTCTCTCTCTCTCGTGTGTGTGTGTGTGTGTGTGTGTGTGTGTGTGTGTGTGTGTGTATTAAATGGAGAGTTATTAGACAGTTTTACAGGCTGTGGTCCCAGTAATCCAACAATGGCTGTCTCCATAAGAAAGGCCATGTTCTAGTAGTTGTTCAGCCTACAAGTCTGAATGTCTCAGCAGGTCCAATCTGGTACTAGAGTCTGGGAAGATTCCCAGAGAGCTGCTGGTCTTCAGTCTTCATTGTAATCCTGAAGAAATAGGTTTTAATAGCATTCAAGGAATGCCTCAGCAGCTGGAGAAATGAACTTGTCAGCAAGAGTGAGGGCAAGCGGGCAAAATCCAAAAGCTTCCATCTTCCATATCCTTTTATGTAGCCACCACCTTAAGATGATTTAGGCATGCCCAGCTTCTTGGGTTTTAATTGATTGCAGGTATAATCTAGTTGACAACCAGTATTAGGCATCTCAAAGGGTAGATAGAGATGGGTACGTCCGGGAGGAGCTGGGGTATGAATATGATCAAAATACATTGTACAAAAAACTTAATAAAATTTGAGATCAGAAAAAGTGAGATATAATAGCATGTATCTGTAATTTCAGTTCAAGGGCCAGCTAACCTGGAGTATGCCTCAAGTGCAAAACTTGTCCTCTGACCACTACACATTTGTGCATTTGTAGAGGTTTTTTGTGCATTTGTGCATATTGCACATATAATACACACACACACACACACACACACACACACACACACACACACACACACACATTGATAGTGTCCTGGCTAGTTTTATGTCAATTTGAAACAAGCTAGAGTCACCTGAAATGTGTAGTTGTATGACTTTTTTACACTTTTGGCTTTCTGAAGGACCCTGCCACCTACTTTCCAAGTATTATTATTTATGAATACCTGGCCTTCGTTTATCTTGTTTCTAGCCAGCTCCTCTTATCTTAAATTAACCCATCTACCTTTTGCCTCTGGGCTTTTATCTCTCTCTTCTGAAAATCTTAGTTTCACTCTTACTCCATGGCTGGCTGGGTAGCTGGGTGGCTGGGTGGCTGAGTGGCTGAGAGGCTGACCACTGAAGTCTTCCTCTCCTTGATCTCTCTTTGCTCCTTCCTTGGTTCTCCTTGTGTATATACTCTGCCTGCCAGCTCCAAATATCCTTGCCCCTGCCTTGCTGTTGTCTATTCAGATCTTTATTAGGACCACCGGTGTTTTAGACAGGCAAAGAACCACTGCCTCACAGAGTTAAGCAATTGCAACATAAACAAAAGTCACACCCCTGAAAATAATATTCCTCAACAGAAAGAAGGGAACTGCAATCAAGGAAATGTTTCCATAAGCCCCATCAGTAAGCCAGGCTGTGGTGGCACACACCTTTAATCCTAGCACTCCCGGAGGCATAGGCAGGCAGATCTCTGTGAGTTCGAGACCAGCCTGGTCTACATAGTGAGTTCCAGGACAGCCAGGGCTACACAGAGAAACCCTGTCTCAAAACAAACAGACTAACCACACACACAAAAGATCCAGCTATACGGCATTTTCTCAATTAGTGATTGATAGGGGAGGGCTCAGCCCATTGTGGGTGGTGCCACCCCTGGGCTGGTGGTGGTCCTGGATTCTATAATAAAGCAAACTGAGCAAGCCATGGGGAGCAAGTCAGTGAGCAGCACTCCTCCATGGCCTCTGCATCAGCTCCTGCCTCTGGGATCCTGCTCTGTCCGACTTCCTTCAATGATAAACAGTGCTGTGGAAGTATAGGCTGAATAGACCCTTTCCTCCCTAAAATTTTGGTCATAGTGCTTTATCAGAGCCATAGTAACACTAAGATAGATAGATAGATAGATAGATAGATAGATAGATAGATAGATAGATAGATAGATTCTCACAGCAACCTCAGAGGCTGTGCTTCCATTTTGCTTGTTTATAAGTGAGTTTGAGTAGTTACTTTCCTCATTGCTTTCAGGTAAGACCAACACCCATAAATCAATTCTCAAGGCTAGATTCCATTTATATCTCATGGCTCTGTCCCTTGGATATGAAACCCACAGATTATCCACCACCACTCCCCTACTCACTCTGTTCTACATCCACTCATTTTAGCTATAAAGTTCATTATCTGTGTCTTTGCCCTATCCTCAAACCTGATGTCTCCACTGATCTTCTATAAGCCAGATAAACATACTGACCCCACTTCAATCTGTTCTTGTTCAATGCTTCTTTGGGACAAGGCATGTACTAGGACCTGAAAACTGCAAAGTGAGTAGAAGCCATACTTAGAAATCTTTGGCAAGAGCTTTCCAAGCAGAGCAATGTGCTAGGGTTAGGAGTGTTCTTAAAACTGCTAGAAAGACAGACAAAGCATAACAATAGTGGTAGATGAAGATGAATGTGTGAGGCCACCAAATTTAAAGCAAGTTTAAATTTGTAGTTTTCTACAAGTTCGTTATCATTATTATTTCATGGCATCTGCCAGTACTCAGTAAAAAATCAGGGTTGAATAAATGTTAGCATATCCCTTGGAGCAGATCTATTCACAGCCAAATTTTTCAGGAGAAGCTGAGATAAAAAAAAAAAATCTGGGGACTTATCCAAGGAAGACTTCACACAGGGAGTGAAGTTTAAGTACAAGGCTTGAAGAACTGTAGCTGTACTGCCCAAGTTCTGTCACCACTCCTCTCTGACCCCAGGGAGTTGTCTCTTCCTGAATCTTATTTCAAGCCTTTTTTAGTGTCTATCCCTGGAGTAATCAGCGACCGGGAGTGAAAGCCCAGACTGGAGCAGAGAGACATACATGGATTGAAGCAAACACAAGTTTTTTTTTGACTTGCTGTCTGGGACTTAGGCACCTGCACCTGTGTGGGAACACGCTTCCCTCCCAGAGCACAAGACAGCCCACACAAATCTAGTTAGGAGTCATTTCAATGCAGCATTACATCATTGACAGAGTACAATAGCCTCCTGGTTCCCTTTGTTAGTCCTCAAACATCTGCTTCCTCCTCCCTCCCCTGCCTCCTTCTAGGGTCAAGCACTCTTTTGTACATGGCACCCTTCCTCAAAGAAATCAATCATTCTTTATTCTCCTTGAACTAGAAAAAACTGCAGGGTCTGGCCCTCTTCCTCTCTGGATCTGCATCTGAAACTGAAAAGTTACTGGAACCCTGAAGGCTTCTTCTCTTCTCCTGGGTTTCTACCTCACTCATGATGCACATTGTTTCTTTACACACCACAGTCCTTGCCCAAGGCCTAATTTCTTGTTTTTTGGTCTGTTTAATGCTATCAGAGGTCATGTTTCCAGAACCCATATTTTGTAGCAAACTGGAGTCCTGGAGTCTCTACTAAACTTGGCTATATCCTAGGCTGCTACTCTTCCAAGAACTCAGGTTGACTGGCCCCCAAAGCACATCCCTCTCTGCAAAGGGAACTGCTACTTTGAGATGGCAAGACCTAGGGGTTCCTTCTGAGAAAAACAGAGCTCACATTATTTACCTGTTATGGCTCAGGTGTAAAATGCTCCCCAACCGGGTCCTTATTAGAACTCATGATCCTCAGTGGCCAGTACTGTTTGGGGACATTGTAGAAACTTTGAGAGATGGATTGTACTTAGCTGAACATAGTAGATCTGTGATGTGGGAGTGGCCTTAGGCTTGTAGCCCAGCCCTAATTCCTGTCCTCTCTTTTCAGGTCCACTGAGGTGAGGATGAATGATTCCCAGCAGCAGCCTCCACTGCTCGGAGCCACCTATTGCCATGCCTTCTCCATTGTAGATTATATTCCCTCAACTCATGAGCCAAAATCAACCTTCATTGCTGTTTTCTGTCAGATATTTGCTCACAGAAACAAGAAAATTTACCGATATTTCTAATAAAATGTAATTGCCACATTAAAAAATAAAAGATCTTATCTACATTCAATTTTAGATCGCTAAAATAAATTATATTTTTATTAGGTGGTTTTCAGTTTTATCATATGTTCTTTTCATATGTGACTACCTTCCCACATCTTCCTCTCATTAGGTGACTTTTAAATTCCGTATACAGCTCTTTCCAACAATTTCTTAATATGATATAAAGCCAATATATTTTAATACTAGAGAAAAAACAACAAAAGGGAAGTCTGGGAGCCTAGCATGGATCAAATAAGCATTTGCTCATGCTTACATCGTCTCTCCCTCCAAGTCCTCATCAGTATGCTAAGGAGACTGATGACATCAAAAGGTAGAAACTATCATTCCATTTCTAAAACAAGTAGTACCCCATTTACCTCATTCCTGTGTTTATAACATAATTGGGTCTAATATTCACAAACAAATATTCCAATGCCCTTCTTCCTATAAAGAACTACTGAGCAACACTCTTGTGTCCCAGACACTGGGACAATTCTTTACATACTCACCTGGTTGTGCCATCTCCTCTCATATGATTCTGGTACTCAGTATCATGATCAAGTCTGATGTCACCCATCCTCAATGGGAAGCCTTCCCTGTGTACCTCAGTCAGAGGCATGGTTGATTGGTTTAGACATAAACTTAACAGCTAGAGGAGTAACTCCTAACTTATACAGTTCAAGGAAAAGGGACATCACTGGGAAAGACCTTGGATGTAGAAGGTTCAAGAGGCTAAGAAGCCTGTCTGTGGAGATCTGTAGTTTACAGACTGCCATTTATTGGACATTTCCATTGCACTAGCAACTGTAAATGCATTATCTCACTAAATTTTTAATTTCATTTTATTTGGTTTTTTTCAAGACAGATTTTCTCTGTATGGCCCCGGCTGTAATGGAACTCACTCTGTAAATCAGACTGACCTTGAACAAAAAGATCTGCCTGCCTCTGCCTCTGCCTCCCAAGTGTGCAACTATGCCCAGTTTATCTCACTAGATTTTTAGAGCAATCCTGCAAAAGAAGTCATGGTCCAAATGTCTCCAATGATCACCAAGTATAACTGGTGAAGAGAGTATAAGAAACTGGGCTCCTTCTACCTTATGACCTCCTGTAGCCCTAGGGAAGTCCCCTAGAACCCTCAGCATTCCAAGGCTATTTATGTATTTTTTGTAAAGTATGTTATTAAATCCACGCCATCCCCATTCCCCCCTTTAACCCTCTCTCCCCTACCACTATTACCTCCAAACTTCATGTGCTCTTTCATTTTATCCTACTGAGTCCACTCGGTGCGCAAATGCATTCTATGTGCCCTAATCCACTCTCCTAGCCTCACATCGAGCCTCTTTTGAGTCTTTCCAGCTTCTTTTAATTTAGTGATTTAAAATTCAAGTAACAAACTTGACCACTTTACACAGTAGTTTTATAATGGAATAGTATTTAGCCACCAAAAAAATGAAGTTGTCATTTGCAACAATATGGATGAGCATAAAGAACATTACATTAAGTGAAATAAGGAATGTATATAAATAAAAGTGCATGATCTTGTTCATATGTGGAACCTAAAATAGTCAAATTCACAGAAGCAAAGAGTACTATGATGGTTGTCAGGGATTAGGACTGAGTAGATATGAAAAGGGAAGAATTTGGCTTATTGAATGATATGAAGGTAATCACAATAGAGGAATAAGGATTGGTGTCCTCAGAAATATATAGTCAAGTGCCCAGTAAATATAAAATAAATGTGTTATGCATGTGTATACATATATATGTTCAAGTGTGTGGATGCAGGTGTACATGCACACATTGGGAGCCAGGAAGATTAATGTCAAATGTCTTCTTCATCTCTACCTTGCTTTTTGAGACATGGTTTCTCATTGAACCCAGAGTTCACCAAACCAACTAGACTGTCCAGCCAGCAAGCTTTGATGTTCTACCTGTCTCCACCACCCCATCCCACCCCAGTGCTGATTACAGATGTGTGTCAACACACCCAGCTTTTACATGAGTTCTTGAGATCCAAAGTCAGATGTTCCTGCTTACACAAGACTTCATGGATTGAGCCATCTCCCATGCCCCTAAAAATGTTGCACATTAACAATTGCAAAGTGAAAAACACTGCCATTTAGTTACAGTGTTGTGCAGTTACCCTATTTATGTAATTGCAAAATAGTTCCATTGAATCACTCCACGAAGAAACAGTACTCATTAAGCAAGCTTCCTTATCCCGTTCTGCAGTTTTTGTTTAATCTCCAAGCTGTTCTCTCTCCATGGGTTTCTGCTCAACAATTCATATAAATGGAATCATACTATGTGTGTCCTTTTATATCAGACTTCTTGTCTTGGCATGTTTCCAAAGTTCATCTGCATTGCAGTATATATCAATTTATTCCTTTCAGTGGAGAAATCTCATTCCAATACATGAATCCCATCATATGTTATCCCTTTATCAGACACTTGAGCTAGCCTCTCTTCTTGACACTTCTCCTCTTTCAGTTATTTTTAGGATTCATGGGACTGGGGTTGGTTATCAAGTACACAAGAAGAAGCTTTTGATGGTAAATTTTACTTATCAATTAACTAAACAATCAGTGAAACATAGCTATGAATGTGCCTGCCTGATTATCTCCAGAGAATTTTGTGTAAAGTAACTAAGAGAGAGGATCTGCCCTAAATGTAAGTGGTACCATTCTATGAGTTGGGATCCCAGACTAAATAAAAACTAGAAAAGGAGAAAGCTGTATACCAGGATTCTCCTTCCTGTGCTTCATGGACCAGTAATAGGTGAAGAAACTTCTGCTGGACCCTTCCACCACCACAGAACCATCTGCTACCATGCCTTTTCTCCATGATGGACTATATTACTTCAAAACATAAAGCTGCCTTCCCTTAACTTGCCTGTTTTAGGTATTTGTTCGTGCGAATACCTGGATCGGATCCCAATTGCTAATATATAAGTGTCACAGAACCAATTGATCCGGAAGACACTAGCGTGTAACTACGGGGATTCTGGCCAGAACCAAGTGTCCTCTTCTAACCCAGAGTTACTCACTCAGTTTAGGAATCCTGCTTCTCACTTCAAAGACATGGATGGAAATATCTGTAGATATTTTCAATTGTCACAACTGGGAACAGATACACAATAAGTTTCCAGTGTTTAGAAAAACTATTAAATATTTGACAATACACAGAACAAAACCCAAAGCAAAAACAAGTATCTGAGCCAAAATATCAGTAATATTAAGGTTAGGGAACAATTGTTGATCCAATCTGAGAGAGCCACTGAGTTGTAAAAGTTCTAGGAAAATTTGACCTGATGGGCAAGTGTTCATAGGTTGATTTACTTCATCTTGAAATTGTAGCTATATATAGCACATCTGTAGATTTGACACACATGTACTTAGTAATTATTTATAGACCAAACTCTGGTCTGCTTCAATGTGTTCACAACTCAAGTGTCACAAAAAAATTCACATATTTAAATAATATATAGATGCCTCAGATGTTAGAAAACTAACAAATTTGCTTCCTGGAGGTGGGGGTAAGGTTTTATTTCCTTTTGTTTTTACGTTAGCACTTTATACTGTGAAACAGTGAGAAAGTAGTTACTCAATTTATAGATTATTGTGTTAGCATCATTTCAACACCATAAGCCATCTTATTTAATTTGGCATCCCTAAATTTATCAGTTCCCATTCCTGTGGCTTAGTGCCCTAGACCTCAACTAATTATGTAAGAGATTTATCAGTGGATTCTATAAAGCTGGCATCTATCTGTTTACATAGAACATATTATTTCTTTTTAAACATTAGAAAGTCCACAGTTGCAGGAATTTGGGGGAGATTGCTTTTTGTTTGTTTGATTTTATAGTGTGTGTGTTGTGTGTGGGTATGTATCGTGAGTGTGTGTGTGTGTGTGTGTGTGTGTGTGTTGGGTTTTCTTGGTTTTTCTGTGTTCTATTTTGTTTTAAAAAGCAAAGAGGAAAGAAAAAAGTGTTAGACTCAAATACAAACTATTAGCACAGGCTCTGTCAAAACTACCTCTCCAATCGCTTCTGTGTTTGAAGGGCAATCACATAAATAAGTACCCCAGAAATACAAAATACCAACATTTACCTACCTGTCTTTGCCAGACCAGTGCCACCCCTGGGACTGAAAACAATGCTTCTGTGTTTAGGCCATACTATAAGTAGTATTACCAAGCAGGCAGCTTATCCCATTGAGATATATATCATTTATTTTACTGCTGCCATGGGAGATGAAAAATTAAATCATAATTTTAAGCATTTTCATAAAGGTTAGGTAGGCATGTTTGATTTCTTTATTGCTTCACTGAATGTCAGAGGCTGCAGTGTGCACAAAGACCTGACAGTGAGGAATGATGGCATTTAGGATACAAATGTCATTAAGTTTACCTGTGAAGAAGATGTATTCCGCACTTCACCTAGAAAATTATGCATGTATTAATTCCTGTGATAACACAAAGATTGCTGTGCTCTATTATAAAAACCATGACAACAAAATACATCCAAAACAATGAGCAAGTCCCATTACAGTGTTTCTTTTGAGCTGGGCACATGTTCAAGCAAGCTCCTGAATCTCAGAAGGTTCCAGAAGAATTTTGGCTGACAATATGCAGTGAAGCCCCAGCAACCTATGAGGGTATTTTTCCCCTCATGGCCCAATTATCAAGCTTCCATATTTTCCATCTGCAAAGGAGATGGAAATTCAGCTATAGTACAGAACCTGCCCCAAACGACAGAGTCAACGTATTCAGAAAGGCTGGTCACGTGAAACAAGGACAAGAATTCCAGAAGAGGATAATTCAGAAGCAAATTTGCAAGATAGTGTGGGAGCGGGGTGTCTTTAGCACACACTATATCCCAGCAACTTTAATTTCCTGTTGTGCAGTCTCGCTCCTATGGAGGCATATTCACATCAATGAAAAAGTTCAAAAGTTCTAATAATATCAGTGATGGCTGTTCTTGGTTGTCAACTTGACTATATTGAAAATGAACTACAATCAAGAAATGTGATCCAGATCTTGAGTCAAGAAGACAATATGCCTTTGATCTGGACCTTGAGGCAGGGAGACATGGGTTTTTGATCTTAAAGTAGGATGACACACTTTAATCTAGGTCTTGAGGCTGGAAGGCACACCTTTAATCTGGGCCACACCTTCTGCTGGAAATTCACATAAGGATGATGAAGAAGGAAGGGTTGGTTAGTTCTTCACCTGCTTAGCCTCCCCTGCTCAGCATATCCATTCCTTCACTGGCATTGCTTCTTTGGGATTCCAGCATACACAGAAGACCAGCTGGGACACCCAGCCTTGTGAGACTGAAAACCTACTAGACTCTTGAACTTTTCCTTCACAGCTAGTCATTGTTTGATTGCAGCCTGTAAGTGTGTGTGTGTGTGTGTGTGTGTGTGTGTATGTGTGTAAGAGAGAGAGATTCATTCATTTCATAAGTTCTGTGACTCAAGAGACCCCTGACTAATAACAATATTCTTGTGAATAATACAGATTCATATTAAATGGGTGAAAACACTATTAGAGTTTCAGGACAACATATGGGACATTAGGTCTGACAAGATGGTTCAATGGTACAGCACTTGCCACCAGGCCTAACACTCTCTAGTTGATAACCACTTGAAAATGAAAAATAATTTTTCTCAAAGGAGCCTCCTTGGGGCTACAAACCACTCTTAAGGGCAGGCCACATTCTCAGCAGCAGAAAGCAAACACAAATGAACTTTTAAAAAAATAATTATTTTATTTCATGTACATTGGAACTGGAGCTGTGAGCTGCCAAGGGGGTGCTGGGAATCGAACTTGGGTCTTTGGAAGAGCAGTCAGTGCTCTTAACCACTGAGCCAACTCTCCAGCCCCCCACAAATGAACTTAATGGCATCTTTGGTGGTTAATTGTCTCATGGGTCCTTTATATATTATGGCTTCTGGGTTTTTGTTTACATAGTATTCCTGTGTGTGCAAACGTGTATGTCTCCATGCCTATATGTGTTTCTTGTGCTTTTTCTTTGGCTCTTTTCCTTCTGTTTATTTATTTTGTTCTATTCTGGTTTGTTTTGATTTCTCTCATTTTATTTTACTATTATTCTTTAGATACCTGTTTGTATTCTAATGAGAGACAGAAAGGGAAAGGGATGGGAGGGAGACAGGGAAAAAAATCTTGGAGGAGTTGGAGAAGGGAAAACCGGAATCAGATTACATTGTGTGAAAAAAAATCTGCATTTAAAAACAAGAAAAAATAGAGTGGTGAAAATACAAACAATACTGGTAAAGGGGCATATAGAAATTCTTACAAGTGCTTAGCTAAAACAATAAATTTAAAAGTTCAAAAAAGAAAGTGATCAGCTGTTTATTCCTACTGTATTCTTAAACACTTCAAATTTCACACCCAAATGTAGATTCACTAAAAAAATGTTCCATCTTTTTTCATTATATTATTTCTTTTCACATGAATCAGGAGATAAGGGTCAGTGAGTTTGATAGACTCTGTTCTGAGACGGTGCACTCTAGAAAGAAGGCAATTTGTGGGTACATACAGCAGCTAAATAAACACAATCCCTGCCTGCACTAAGATTCCATTCTAAATAGGTAATTAGAGCAATCCTCTTTGAAGAAGTGGCCCTAGGCTTAAGCATGACAGTAAAGAAGTTATAACTGCTGATGTTCAAAAGAAGAGCATTACAGGCATAGCACAGGTCACACTGCATGTCCTTAGAGGTCATATCAGAACCAGGATGACGTGGTCAACTAAAGAGTCCATTTAACCACCCCCCACACTCCATGCTTCCTCTCATGGTCTTTTCACTGAAAGACTGAATTGGGGAAAATAGATTCCGAAATTAGCAGGCTAAGGGCTGCTCTTGCCGTGGGAGAACACACTGAAGCTGCAGCTGGAAAGCAGTGTCTTCACGGACATGGGTTTCTGAAATGCAGGCCTCGAGAAGTTCTCACTTAAAACCTCCTGTGACGTTTCAGATCCTCTTTCCCTGGCTTGTTGCTTGAATAAAATATTCATTAATATTCCTTTAGACTCGGCATACAAACCAGATGATTTGGCTCTGAGCAGGAAAACGGAAACAACTAATAAATCATTTGGGGAACTTGCCCTCCCTAGAAAAAAAGCAGCAACAAGACTGTCAGCAAGTATTCTTCAGGTTGTTCTAAGCCCATCTTGATGGGAGAGCATTTTAAAACAGACTCTAAACTGTTTTCCAAATCACCTCTGAGGTGACAGGACGATCGACGATCAACTGTTTTCTCGTAGTTTGGTGTGATTACTAAAAAGTTGCTAAAAGTACAGAAGGTGGCCAACCGAAAACTTGAGTGTCAAATACCACAAGAGATGCACACTGACTAACGGTGGTTGTTTCGGGGTGGTGTTTATGAAATATAATACAGCAAATGTGGGCCAGATATGTACCAGAAGATAACGTTCAGTATTTTAGTGCTGTATAAAAAAAATACATAAACTTACTTTAGTTTTCAGATAAGAGGAAACGATGTTGTTGTCAAAAAGGGATTTTCTACTAGAAAGTTTCAAATAGAAAATGATAGATCAAAGGCTATTCAGGGGGCCTAGCTGGATGTTTTCCAAAAACTCATTTGAAGTACTGGGAACTTCGTGAGGTTCGCATTGTCTGACCCTTGAGGCTTAAGGAACCTTACTTACTTTGTCAGCCCGTCAGAGTAAATCCAAATCCCCCAGAAGTCTCGCTCTTCATTCAGCCGTGTTGAAATCCTTCTATGTGCCACACTTCGCATTCTAGGCACCAAGATGTAACAGTAAACAAGCTTCAGATGGGCACATTCTATCTTCAGTTAGGTTACATACAGACAACCTAAATGTCTCTGATTTCACAGGTCTAACTATGAAATCACACAAATGACAAAATTGAATCATTCATACTATGACTAGAAAAAAAAATCTAGTATTTTCCCATTTCTCCTGTTTTTTCTTTTGTTTTGTTTTGATTTACTCTTTGTTCTTTGGGGGATACTTGCAGACTTATTCTTATTTAAGAATGCCCAGCCTTCACTTGACTTGCTTCTAGCCAGCTTTTCTGAAATTATCTTGTTTACCTTTTCCCTCTGGGGTTTTTCCTTTCTCTGTGCTACATGTTTCTTTACTTTTTACTCTGTAGCAGGCTGGGTGACTAGCCCCTGATCTCTTTTCTCCTTTCCCACCCCCTCTTCTCTCTTCCATTTATTCTTCTGCCTGGCAGCCACACCTGTCAGTCTCCTGCCTAGCTATGGGCCATTCAACTCTCTATTAGACCAATCAGGTGTTTTAGGCAGGCAAAGTAACACAGAGTTAAACAAATGCAACATAGAACAATACAACACATCTTTGCATCATTAAACCAAAATTTCACAGCATAAATGAATGTAACACATCTTCAACTAACATTCCACAATATTCTCATTATTTTTATGGTTGTTATTTGCCTATATTAATTATGCATAACAATGTTTCAGTATGACATTTTCATACATGCATATAATGTGTTTTGATCATATTCATCCCATCATCCATACTTGCCCTCCCCCAACTGTTGCAAATCTCTCCCTCACTAGTCCCCTTTCTGCTTTAATGTCTTTTTAAAAGCAGCCCAGCAAGTTTAATTAGGGTTGGTTACAGGAGCATGGGCATGGTAGTTAGAATGTAATTGTCTCCCCCCATAATCTCATAGGGAGTGGCACTATTAGAAAGCATGGCTTTGTTTGAGTGTGTATGACCTTGTTAGAGGAAACCTGTCATTGTGGTGGTAGGCTTTGAGGTTTCTGATACTCAGGATACCACTCAGTGTCACAATCAACTTCCTGTTGCCTACAACATGTAAGGCTCCTAGCTATTTCTCCAGCATCATGTCTCTTACATGCCATCATTCTCCCCATCATGGTGACAATGGACTGAGCCTCTGAAACTATGATCTAGATGCCCTCTCTTCACAGCAATAGAAACCCTAAATAAGAAAATGGATGAGGGATTATTAAGTGCTTGTAAATCCTATAAAGTCAATATTATAAATATATATATATATATATGCATGTATACATATATATATGAGTTTGAATAAGAAATACCCTGCTGTTTACAAGTTAAATAATTAAAGGTAATTAAAAGAAAATGTATTTTACCAAATTCCTCTCCCCAACAATTTTTGAGACTCCCTAAAAAATACTTACCTATCACTTAGGTCCACCCAAGTTATAAAATGAAGTATGTACTCAGGAAGTGATTAGTGTGTGTATGAACGCATTTAATTACAAAGAACTTCCAGGTCACTTATATTTTAATTAACCATTAACTGTGGATTTGGCAAGACATGATGCTACTGAGGAAAATAACTGAAGAAAAAGACACTCTCTATTTCCTTGTGTACATCCAATCTCATTTGTAGAAATATATAAATATATACATTTGACACTTAGCCAAGTATCCAAGATGGGTGAGCTATCCTGGAAGAACTCAATGAGTCTTCAGTACCTAGCTAGAGGCTCACATTTGGGAATAGGAGATCTTAATATAGCAAAGGAAAAGCTGATGGTCTGAGTTGAACTCAAGGCTTAGAGCCACCTAGCTGGAGCAGGAGCCTTGATGGAAAATATTTGAATTGCTGGAATGGGGCCAGGTTAGATATCATGCATTTAAGGTTAGATTCAAGGACTTCATTGGTACTTAGGAAGCCACCATTTATGAATGATATTTAGACAGAGAAGCATGATGGTATTGGCAATATTGAGCAATTATGATTAAAGGCAGGACATAGTCAAATAGTTCAATGCCATCAATGAAAACAAAAGAAATAAAATGATAGGATTTAGAAGATTTTTTTTCTTCTCCCTAAAAGGATGAAACTTGGTTAAATATATTAAAACAGTTGTTTTGGTAATAAATGGGACCAGAAACATCCAGTATTCCTTTCAAAAATTAAGGGATTTCAGAAGAAAGTAAGTTGATTGGAAGTCTCAAGTCTGGTTATTTTAGATACGGTTTCTATTGTTATGAAGAGACACCATGACCACAGCAACTCTTATAAAGTAAAACATTTAATTCGGGTGGTTTACACTTTCAGAGGTTTAGTCTATTATCTTCATAGCAGGACATGGTGGTGTGCAGGCAGACATGGTGCTGGGGAGGTAGCTGAGAGTTCTACATTTTGTGCAGGCAACAGGAAGTGGTCTGTCTCACTGGGTTTTGCTTGAGCATATATTAGATCTCAAAGCCTGCCTCCACTGTGACAAATTTCCTCTAATAAGACCACACCTACTCCAACAAGGCCACACCTCCTAATAGTGCCACTACCTTTGGGGCTCATTTTCTTTCAAATCACCACATTCTACTCCCTGGATCCCAAAAGCTTATAGCCATATACTATTGTAAAAATGCAGTCAGTCCAACTTCAAAATTCCCCATAGTCTATAACAGTCTCAAACTTATTTAAAAGTCTAAAGTTCAAACTCTCTTCTGAGATTCATGTAATCTCTTCACTGTAATCCCCTATAAAATCAAAATCAAAATGCAGATCACATACTTCCAATATATATAATGGCACAGGATACACATTACCATTGCAAAACGTAGAGAAGTGAGCATGGTGAGGAAATACTGAAACAAAACTAGCTAAGCAAACTCAGAACTCTTCATGTCTGATGTCAAAATGTTCTTCAGATCTTCAATTCCTTTCATCTTTGTTGACTGCAACACACTTCTTTCCCTTGGGCTGGTTCTACTCTCTGTTATCAGCTTTCCTAGGTAGGTATCCTATGACTCTGGCATCTCCAACATCTTGGGGTCTCCAAGGCAATACAGTCCTCACCTTCACAGCTTCACGCAATGGCCTCTCTAGGCATCCAATCAGGGGTAATCCTGACACATGCCTGACCTCAGCAACTTTCCTTAGTTGCAGAGGGAGATTCCATAGCCCCTTTCTAATGTCCTTAACTCTGGAACCACATGGCCAAAGCTACCAAGTTCTGCTGCTTTGAGGTCCTTCCCTGTTATCTCTCAGTGATGGACTATACTACCCTGGACGAGTAAGAGAAGACAAACCAGTTTCTATCTTAGTTGATTATGGCCATGGTATTTATTATAGCAACAAAAAGTAAACTAGAACTACTTGCTTTCCATGACATATTTCATCCTCTCAATCACCCTGAAAGGAAAGACTTTTAATTTTGTGGCAAGAACACATACATACAGAAAAAAAAACTAAGAACCAAAAAGATTAAAATAACTCAAAATGACTATAAAAAATGTTAAGCTACTTGCCCTAGGTCAGAATGTCAGGAAGCAACCAGAGTGACCAAGAGTAACATTAAGTCTGTCTGATGTTCCTGCTTTTAACTTCTACCTCATTATCTATAACTTACATGCAGAAAAAAAAATATTAAGGAACAGTACAAGCTAATATTAATCAGCACTTCTTGTTGTGATTTTGCATGCTTGTGTGACTGGAAGCAGGTCATATGGGAAACGAGATATGTCATAGAACATTACCTTGTGACATCTTTTTGAGGCCTGCAGTTGGAGTCAGACTGAAGACAAGAATGTCATACAAGTTATATAGGTATCTCCATTCCTGAACTCTTTTCTCCTCTCAATATATTGACCTGCACACACACACTATAGAACTTTCCCAGAACTACTCTTTCACCTTGACACAATTTAGAAAATCTCAGAGAGACTTTTATTGATCTAACTTGAGCCAAGATGAGAACACATAATACCAACAGAGGGGAAGAGGAGGAGAGGAATAACATGCCCCTCATCCAAACATCAGTTCCCTTACCCAGGCTGTTTGTATCAGCAGTAGAAAATAATTCAAATTTATATTCATTAGTAAGTGAGAACAGCTACTCTATTTCAGTGGCCTTTAAATTTTTATGAAGGGCAGCTATCTCCCCAAACTATCTTATTATATGTGATATGAGGGTGCATAAACATGTACATTTTTAAGGATAGAGAAAAATTAAATTTCCATATTTTAAAACAAGGCTGTTTTATAATGCTTTTAAAAACTATGTTTTTCTTTCTAAAGTTATTCTTCAGAACTTGTTAAGGAGAATGTGACTGAACAATGGCACATGATTTTTTTTTAAATCTCATGGTACAATAATTCAGTGAGTATGTTCCAAGTTTGGGGTCCATATAATAGTTTTACTTTATCTTGGCTTAAAGTCAGAGAGTTCAAGATTATCCTTACTCTTTCAATGTTAAGGTCATAAGACCTAAAGATCTAAGGCATGTCTACTATAGGATGTTTGGTCTTAGGTATGGATGTCTTATGTAAATAACAAGAGACTTGCTCTGAAGTGTGGTTACTCTTAACCCTCAAGGCCAGATAATAAGAGATTTAGTCTAAGGTATGTTTGGTGAATTGAGGAAGAAGGTCTATTTCTTCCTTGTATCTTGATAAAGAAGCCTTTTGCCATTTTCCCCTTTTTGGTTGGGGTATTTAAGAATGTTGAAGAATAAACTTGGGGTATTCGGGATCCACTGGATAGCCCTATATTTCCTTAGTGCCTTTACCTGCCCTTTCTCAATCAACCCTCCTCCTCTCAGGTATGAGTGGACAAGTCAGCTGGTTTCGGCTGAAGCCCCACAAAGACAGGTTACAACAAATAACACTAGGTTTCAATGAGTATTGTGTTTGATGTAAATAGAAAGAATGCATGCTTGATACCCAAAGACCTAGCTCCAGACATGTGACCTGTAAACTGCCTTTCTTCAGGAGCCCCTTCTGCCTGCAAAGTAGCTTCTTTCCTCTCCAATTCCTTCCACTGCTCATGGCCATTCCACACCTACAGGCCTAGTTACAGATCCATGGTTTTGGAGCCATCTTTGTATTGTACAATTAAAGAGCTCATGTGCTAGCTTTATTGACTTATGGCTTACCTCTAGTCATGCAGCTCCCGCACTGGCCCAATATAAAGCATGTCAGAATTTCAATCAAACACACAAGCTAAGAAAGAAGTACATGTGCATAGGTCACATCACAAACAGTATCACAAACACAAAGCAAAAACAGTATGAATGGTCAAGACATGATGTTTCCTATCAAACTCAATAGTCATAGTTAAAATACTAGGAATAAAGAACAAAGAATATTCAAAGCTGCAAGAGATAAAACACAAGTCACACATAAAAACAAAAACATCGTAATAGTATCAGATTTGTCAGTGGAAAATTTGAGTCTAGAACATTCTAAGTGCGAAAAGACCATGACTACCAACCTAGATTACAGTACCCAGCAAAACTATCTGCATAGTGGAAGGAAAAATAAAAAATTTCCATGATACAAACAGCCTTTAAAAATTTATTTTCACTGAAACAGCCCTAACAAGAATACTGGGAGCAATACCTCAAACCAGAAAAGAATAATAATAAACACGGCCAAGAGAACCTTGGAAGAATACAAATGAAGTTATAATTAATAAAATACTAAGCACAGCTAAGAATAAAACAGCAAAACAAAAATTACTGCAATCAACACACATTTCAATGATAACTTTAAATATTAATGACCTCAACTCTCTACACAAAAGACATAGTCTCTAGCTGAATGAACAAAGAAACAAAATCCTTCTTTCTGTGGTTTAGGTGAAACTTAGATTAGCTTTAAAAATAGACACCACCTTGAAGGGAAAGGATTTAAAAAGTGTTTTCCAACAAATGTGATCAGGTTGCAACAGGTCTTACCATCCCAATATCTGACAAAATAGAGTTCAAACTAAAAATAATTAGAAGAGACAACGAAGGGCAGACTGCATTCTAAAATATTACAATATTAAATATATATGCACCAAACTCTGGTGTACTAAATTTCACAGAAAGCATGCCAATAGAATTAAAAATATACACTAGCATAAACCCAATAATAAGCAACTTTGACACCCCGTTTTTTCTAATTGTCATCTGGACAATAAAACAGAGAAATTTCAGAATTAAATGACATCCTACACCAAATAGACCTAACACATAACAAACACCAAAAACATACATTCTACTCAGAAACCCACAGAAGCTTCTGTAAAATAGACTATAGCCTGGAAAACACACACACACACACACACACACACACACACACACACACACACACACACACACACACAATTCAAAAAAAACCTTAACAAGACTTTGAGAGCACATTCCCCATGGACGGGTACTCCCTTAGCCTAGAGACAGGAGAGACAGAATTTGATGATCCCTCCTGGAAGGCCTCACCCTCCTTGTGAAGTGGATGGGGAATGGGACAGGAGGGGAAGTTGGGGGCATGGGAGGGAGAGAGAGGGACCTGGGATCGATATGTAAAATAAGGGAAAAAATAATAATTTTAAAAAGAAAAAAAACCCTTAACAATTCAGAAAAATTGAAATAATTCCACGTAGCCTATCCTATTATTATACAATAAACCCTAAAACTGACAGCAAATAATTCTTTATTACATGCATAAACTTGGGAAGACTCAATAATTCATAACTGAGTGATGAATCAGCCAAAAGAGAAATTAAAAAGTCCTGTAATTAGGTGGAAATAAAAGCATAACACAACAGAACCTCTGGGGCATGTTAAAAGTAGTTTTAATAAGGAAATTCATAGCCCTAAGTTCCTACATTTAAAAAATATCAGAAATGGCACAAATAAATGATTTAATAATCTAATTCAAGGATTTAGAAGAAGAAGAAGAAGAAGAAGAAGAAGAAGAAGAAGAAGAAGAAGAAGAAGAAGAAGAAGAAGAAGAAGAAGAAGAAGAAGAAAACAAACCAAACAAAAATTTAGTAGATGGCAAGAAATTAATGAAATAGAAAGAAAACAATGCAAAGAATTATTGGATCTAAGAGCTAGTTCTTTGAGAGGATAAACAAGATGAACAGACCCTTGGCCCAACAAAACAAGAGAAAGAAAGGAAGGACCCACATTAACAGAATCAGGAATGAATTGTCGGGGTCCATTGTTATTGATTCTGCTCCATTTTGACTTAAGGTCAGAACGTTCCAACCTATTCTTGCTTCTTAAGATTAAACAGCAGAATGTTTGGCCTAAGGTGTGGCTACAGGATGCCTTGAGCCTTGAGACCAAATTACAGAATATTTGACTTAGAGTGTGGTGACCAGATATATTGGGTACCGGGAAGGTAATTACATTTGTTTGATCCTTGTATCATGGAAAGGAAGTCTTTTGCCCTCCCCGTTTTGCTTGGGGTATATAAGGGCAATGAGTAATAAACGTGGGTGTCTGCCGTATTCCCTGAGTGCCCTCCCAACTCTATCTTGTGTCTCTTGTCTGTTTCTTTCCTCAATCCTTACTCCCCTTCTCAGGAACGGAGAGACAAGTCAGCCAGACATTACAATGAATGAACAGGGAAACATTGCAAAAAACACAAAAGAAACGCAGACTATTACAAGGGATTACTTTAAGAACCTGTGTTCCATTAAATTGGAAAATATAAAGAAATGGACAAACTTCTTGATTCATCCAAACTATCAAAGTCAAACCAAGAAAATATCAACAGCATAAACAGACCTATAACAAATGAGAATGAAACAGTAAGAAGGCTTCTGTCTGAACAAGCCAGTCTCAGATGGAGTCGCAACAGAATTCAACCAGACCTTCAAAAATCTACTGCTAACTCTTCTTAACCACTACTAATCTAATACAAAAACAAGATCTGGAGGACCAGAAGTCTTCTGTGATACTGTGTCTCCAAGAAATGGCTGTCTTAACAAGCCCTTAAGTGACGACTATATTGATAAACATGCTAACTCAGCAAGTGGAAAGGCTCACGGAGTCCAACTTGGAGACAAAGAACCACAGACAACTAGTGATTGCTGGCTGAGAGAAGGAAAATTATCCTCTCCCAAGGATGAACCTCCTAGTTGATTATCAAATACAAAATAATCAGTCCTGAATGCATATACATATAAACAGCAAAGATGGATTCTGCATGTCATATTTATGTGCATGTATCTATCTATATATCTATGCCTGTGCATGTAAAAATAATAAAGCAAAAGAAGTGATCAATTGACAGTAAGTGGGGGCAACATGAGAAGAGCTGGAGGGAAGAAAAGGAAAGGGGAAGTGATGTGATTATATTTTAATTTAAAATACATTTTTACCCTCTTCTGGTGCACAGACATGCATGCATCCAAATCGTGTATACACAAAAAATAAAAAAGCAAAAATGACAAAAAATACATTTAAGAAACAATAATTCTTATCCATACTCAATTCATTATAATGAATGCACTTTTCAGTTTCATTTCCAATTATTCAAGTCTTGAGTGCCCTTTGTCACCAAGAAGAAAATTCACCAATCAGCTATGCTTATAAACTAAACCAAGTAGCCTCAGATTTTTAGCAAATGAGCTCAAAATTTACTACATTTTTTCTCCTTAAAAATATTTAATGAAGTTGGAACTGTTTCTTTCCAGTTTTTAACACTATACAAGCCCCAGAAGTTTTAGGTGACAGAGCAATAAGCCACATAAGAGCTTAAAAAACACATATTAAAACCATTTTAAATTTTGTATGTTGATTTATCGAGATATGGCCCATTTCTGTATCCCAAGCTACAGAAATGATCCTCCAGTCTCAACCTCCTATGTGCTGGGATTAACAGCCACACACTACTTGCATCCTCCTTTTCATTTTTAAGATATACTTAATTTAGTCAGTTACTTTTCACTCATTGCTAAAACAACCTTGAAGGGCTAGATTAGGTTTTTCTCTTTCAAATATTGTCCAGGTATCTTATTTTTGTGAACTAATTTGCAAGAGAAAATCAGAAATTGTGGATTGTTTGTCTTTGTTTAAAAGAAAAAAGTATTACTCATTCCTAAATTCAACAAATTTTAAAATATTTCCCCCATGATAACTAGTAAGGGCCATAGGATGTCACAAACAAGTTCCACAGTCGAATGAGTTACACAGTCCATTTCCTTGCAAACTAGTCAAAAGAGTCTATTACTAAGATTATAGAAGCTATCTAAGCCATAACCTTCTCCCATATACAGATAAATCACAGTATGTTACAAGTGAGGCCTTCAACAAACAGCACTTCCCATTATGAAACGCCCACTCTTTCATCAAGGTGTGGGCAGACAAATGTGCTGTGTCCAACACAGAGATATGAGTGGGCAGTGCAAGCCCAAAACTAGGTTAAAAAAAAAAACAAGTATACATTTTAACATTTAAAAACAAGTATACATTTTAACATTTCCTCACACCCAAATAGTTAATTTTGCATATTCCTGGGATCCTGTCCATCCTTCACTTTGGAGAGACCACAGAACTAAGCTAGATAGCTGCAGATTAACAGCAAGCCATGAGTTGTGAAACCAAGTGCGTTAGTGGTAGGCAGCAGAACTCCCTGTTTGTCTGCCGTCAACCCAGGGAAGTTCATTACTGGGCTGCCTAGAAGTAGAATAAAGAAGGCTACTATCAGTGGCTAATCTTAATACTAGAGAGTGTTTAAAAACACTGTTTCAAATTCCATACTTTGAGGCATATTTGAGAGAAAGTAATAGACTTACTTCTGAGAAAAAAATGATAAAAGAATTTTATATATAGAAAATGACACACTTGAAGTACAATTATTAATAATTACTGACATTTCTAATGTACTATCTGGACAGAAAGAAATTTCCTGTTTATTAAAATGTTTAATGATCACAAGAAGTCTATGAAGCAGATAAAACATTATCATTATTATACAAATGAAGAAACTGAGGTCAAGAGGGAAGACTTAGCTCATTGAATATTATACATCTACAAAGTGGTCGTTACTGGATATGAATATATGATATACTGCCTTTGCTTTCAAATCCTATACCAAATAATATACTCTAGTGCCTTGATTTGTGTGACAGTATTAAACTTTACTGTCTGCATTCTTCCATTCTCCAAGTACCAGATGCACATGTATTTAGTACGAAGTGCCAACTGCATTATTATGATGGTTAATAGTGTTAATTTGTCAGGTTCTATTATCACACAGGAAATGAGAGGCTCTGGGTATGTCTGTGAAGAAGTTTCTACACTAAGTAGACTGAAATAGGAAGACCCATCCTAAATGTGAGTAACACTATCCCATGGGCTAGGGCCACAGATTAAAAAAAAAAAAAAAAATTCAATGAATCAAGCACCAGCATTCACCTCTGCTTCCCGACTGTGGACACGTGACCAGCTGCCTCACACTACTACACTATGCCTTCTCTGTCATGATAAACTGTAGCCTTTCTTAAACCGTAAGACAACATGTCAGGAATCTGGTCACAGCAATGTTTAAAAAAACTAACATGAGCCAGGCGGGACAGCAACCCATACACACCTTTATTCCCAGAACTTAGAAGGTAGGAGTGGATAGTTTTCCAAGATGGAGGCCAGCCTGGTCTACAGAGTGAGTTCTAGAACAGTCAGGACAGAGAAACCCTTTCTTATGTGAAAAAAAACCTAACACAAGAATGGATTATTTTCATCTTTAAGATATGTTAGTTTTTACATATTGTCAAAAACAGGGTAATAATGTAATCAAAAGTTCATTCAGAGAGGTCATGCAATGGTTGTCCTTAGCTGCCACTTGATAGCTACTAGGTTTAAAGGGCAATATTCAAAGTAATAACTGATATAAAGTTTTATTATCTATGAAATACATGGATAGCATAAAGCAGGAAATATTAAATTCCTTTGGTTTTAGTACTTTGAAACTTAATGTAGCATCCTTCATAGAACTAATTTGCTCTTCAAAGCAGCTTATTAATAGAAAAGAAAAATGAAATATTCCTGAGGGGATAGTTTTAGTATAAATGAAGGTCAGGTAGGCTTTTCTTTAAAAACTATTAAAACCACGGGACTGAACACATTTAGAAAGTTTTTCTGTAATTCTTTTTTGATATGTGAGTATACATATCTGCACATATGTGTGCACATATATAAGATAAACATATAAAAACACAATAATATTATGATTAGAGGAGGTATAGAGCTTTAATTAGTATGGTGAACCTGGAAAAATTCTGAGTTTCAGCCTTCTAATCTTTAAAATGGCAAAATAATCATTTTCCTCCCTATTGAATTATCAAGAGGCTAAAATGAATGAATACATAAACAAATCCTTAGCATATTGCAAGGCAATTAGTAAACAGTAAATAAGTGTTAGCTTTATGAAACAATGACTATTAGCAGTAAATATTATTTATCATTGGTGTGCAAGCAAGATATCTAAAAACTCAGTTCATCTGATGTGAATTAAGAGAAGCCCATATTATCACTATAGAAAGTTCTTTAGGAAGACTGGGAGAAAATTAAATAAATTATATATTTTTAAGATTTTGTTTTTGAGCCAGGCATTGATGGCACATGCCTTTAGTTCCAGCACTCGGGAGGCAGAGGCAGGCGGATCTCTGTGAGTTTGAGGCCAGCCTGATCTACAGAGCTAGTTCCAGGACAGGCTCCAAATCAATACAAAGAAACCCTGTCTCAAAAAACTAAAAACTAAAAAAAAAATTGTTTTTGTTTTGTTTGTTTGTTTTTGAGATGGGGTTTATCTGTGTAACATTCCTGGCTGTTGGGAAACTCACTCTGTAGAACAGGCTAGCCTTGAACTCTCAGAAATCTGCCTGCCTCTGCCTCCCTAGTGCTGGGATTAAAGGCGTATGTCACCACTGCCCAATTTATTTTTAGTTTTTAATTATGTGTGTATTTGTGTGTCTGTGTGTGCATGTGTGCAGAGACATACAGGTCCCCCATGGAGGCCAGAGGCAAAAGATCTCCCCAGAGCTGGAGTAATGGGTGGTTGTAAGTCATACAATGTGAATGCAAAGAATCAAAGTCAGGGTTCTGCAAGAGTAGTCCATGATCTTAACGTCTGTGTCATCTCTCCAGTCCTGGAATTACATTTTTAAAACATTTCAAAGTTCTTAGCCTAGAGAAGGTTTGAGAACTGCCAGTAATTCATGAAGGAATCTTATAAGAATAATTTTGACTTTATTTTCAGTGTAAATGAAATGTTGACCAAGAAGAAATGACTGTTTTCAAGTGACAGAGACATAGAAATGAAATTTCTCAAATTCCATGGAAGGGATGGGCTACTCACAAAATGCTAGGGGTCCACATTTGTTCAGCAGAAAGTAGGTCTCATGGCCCAATAATTCTATTTATGAATCTCTAATACAAAATGTTCCCACAAGTTATAATGGGAAATTTCCATTGTCAAACTATAGGAAAATCATACCAGAATCTTGTTTTCTGTTCTTTGGCCAAAGCCAATTGATGCAACCACAAAGGCAACTCTTTGCCCAGTACCATAAAGACCATATTCCCCAGGTATACCCTCTAAGCATCATTATCATTTTCACCTCTAAATGTCATCGTCTGAATAAGTTAACAGGTACAATTAAGTTTTCCATTTGCAAATGAGCAAATCAAGTTTCTTCAGGTGACTCAGGCTGAGAAATAGCCTGAATTTTCCATCTAACGATCAACTCAGAAAAGCCAGCACCACACCCACATGAGGTTTTATTGGTTTTCTCTACTCCTAACTAATCTGAAAAGTAATTTTCTTTCTTAATACAAAAGGCTCAATTACAGTATTACCAAATTGAAACAGGCTGTGAGCACATTGACATTTTTACATCAAAGAGCTACGGCCTTAGATTTGAAGCTCTATCAAGTCCCTTCTTTGGTGGGCCAATATTCTTTCACTTTCTGAGAGTAAGCCAAACCTCTGAACTGATTGTAGTTACACATTTCACATAGCCATCTGTTAAATTCTGCCTATTTTCACAGCCTCTGACAGGACATTAGCTTTCTTTTTTTAAAAGTAAAGTGAACTTTGTGTATTTTCCCAGCTATTACATGACCCTTCGTGGATTGATTGCTAAAAATAATTTGCAAAGAAGACACAAAGGGCATTTTTATTATGTTTTTTTTTCTTATTTTACATACCTATCCCAGTTCCCTCTACCTCCCATCCTCCCATGCCACCCCATGACCCCCCACCAAATCCCATTCCCCACAGACTCCCCATGGAGAGTGAGGCCTCCCTTGAGGGATCATCAAAATCTGTCAAGTCATTTGGAGTAGGGACTAGGCCCTCCTGCCTCTAGACTAAGAGAATATCCCTCCATGGGGAATGTGCTCCCAAAGTTCTTTCGTGCACCAGGGATACATCCTGGTTCCACGGTCAGAGGTCCCTTAGACTGCCCAGGCGTTCTAACAGAGACCCATATTCAGGGGGTCTGAGTCAGTCCCATGCTGGATTCCCAGCTATGAGTCTGGGGGCATATTAGCTCCTCCTTGTTCAGGTCAGCTGTCTCTATGTGTTTTTGTAGCCTGGTCTTGTCCTGCCTCTCTGCATCTGGATTCCAGTTCAGCTTAGTGTTTAGTTGTGGGTGTCTACTTCTGTTTCCATCAACTACTGGATGAAGGCTCTAGGATGGCATATAAGTTAGTCATCAATCTCATTATCAGGTAAGGGCATTTAAGGTAGCCTCTCCACTATTGCTCAGATTGTGAGTTGAGGTCATCCTTGTAGGTTACTGGACATTTCCCTAGTGCCGGTTTTCTCTTCAAACCTATAATGGCTCCATCTATTATGGTATCTCTTTTCTTGCTCTCCTCCATTACTCCCTGAACTCAATCATCCTGGTCCCTCATGTTCTCCTCTCCCCTCCTCTTCTCCACTTCTCTTTCTCCTAACTCCCTCTCTACTCACTGTCCCTCCCATGATGGAAGATGTCATTCTGTAAATATGTTTCTTGTATTGGTTAATGAATAAAGTACTGTTGGCCAATAGGAAAGGAAGATAGGAGGGACTAGGAGACAAGGAGGAAAGAGGAAGGAGTAAGGAGGGGTCACCATGGAGAGCCGAAAGAGAGCAGCATGCCGGCCCACCGCCCTCGGATAAGATGACCACGTGAAATACTTAGATAAGTATAAATGGGTTAATCATTAAGACAGAGCTAATCAGTAAGAAACCTGGCCAACAAATTTATATCTAATACAGAGTATCTGCATGTTGTTTGGGGCTGGCGTGGCGGTGGGACCAGGCAACCGACTGGTGGGAAAAACCAACTCGTAACACTCCCCCACCACTCCAAATAGATCTTGTCACTTTGCCTTTCTGTGGGGAACCTTGTACGCCTCTCTTAGAGTTCTCCTTGTATCCTAGCTTCTCTTTTGGTGTGAATTGTAGGCTGGTTATCCTTTGCTCCTCCATGTCTAAAATCCATAAATGAGTGAGTACATACCATGTTCTTCTTTTTGTGAATGGGTTACCTCACTCGGGATGGTTTCTTCTAGTTTCATCCATTTGCCCGTGAATTTCAAGATTCCATTGTTTTATTTTTTCCACTGAGTAGTACTCTATTGTGTAAATGTACCACATCTTCTTTATCCATTCTTCAGTTGAGGGGCATCTAGGTTGTTTCCAGGTTCTGACTATTACAAATAATGCTGCTATGAACATAGTTGAACAGATGACTTTGTTGCATGGATGTGCATCTCAAAGGGCATTTTTTAAGGTCAATTTTCAGGATGTGAGGCAAGACCATACGTAGGGTGCAGTGCTTAAATGCCATCATCAGGGAGCCCCAATCATCTCTTTTTTTTAATAAAATTTATTTAAATTAGAAACAATCTTATTTTATGTATCAATCCCAGTCCCCTCTTCCTCCCATCCTCCCATCTTCCTACGCTCCCAACCAACTCCCCCCATCCGATCCACTCCCCAGGGAGGGTGAGGCCTTCCATGATGGATCATCAAAATCTATCAAGTCATTTGAGAACGGGCCTACCACCGTGTCTCTAGGCTAAGAGAGTATCCCTCCATAGGGAATGAGCTCCCGAAGTCTGCTCATGTACTGGGAGTACATGCTAGTTCCACTGCCAGAGGGCCTAGCTGTCAGTCTGGAGTCCATGAGTTCCCACTTGCTCAGGTCAGCTGTTTCTGTGGTTTTTTCCAGCGTGGTCTTGATGCCATTGTCCATCACTCCTCCCTCTCTACAACTGGGTTTCAGGAGTTTGGCTCAGTGTTTAGCTGTGGATCTCTGCTTCTGCGTCCATCAGCTACTAGATGAAGGCTCTAGGATGGCCTACAGAGGAGAGCATTTAAGGTAGCCTCTCCACTATTGCTTAGATTGTTAGTTGGGCTCATTCTTGTGAATCTTTGTATAATTCCCTAGTGCCGGAGTTCTCTTTTAACCTAAAATGGCTCCCTCTGTTATGATATCTCTTTTCTTGTTTTCCTCTAGTCTTCCCCCGATTCAATCTTCCTGCTCCCTCATGTTCTCCTACCCCTTCCTCTTTTCCCCTCCTCTTTCTCCTAACCCTCCCCCTCTCGCATATTCCCAATTTGTTCAGGGTCTCTTGTCCCTTTCCCCTTTGCCAGGGGACTGTGTATGTCTGTCTTGGGGTCCTCCTTGTTTCCTAGCTTCTCTGGAGGTGTGGATCGTAGTCTGGCAAACACTTGCTCTAGGTCTAATATCTGTAAATGAGTGAGTACATACCATGTTTGTCTTTCTGTGACCGGGTTACCTCACTTAGGATGGTTTCTTCTAATTCCATCCATTTGCCTGCAAATTTCAAGCCACTGAGATC
This sequence comes from Cricetiscus sungorus, assembly GCA_030556225.1. Taxonomy (NCBI): domain Eukaryota; kingdom Metazoa; phylum Chordata; class Mammalia; order Rodentia; family Cricetidae; genus Cricetiscus; species Cricetiscus sungorus. Next base: position 23,852,440 of record JANBXA010000726.1, read on the forward strand.
AATTAATAAATGGGACCTCCTGAAATTGAGAAGCAAAAGATACAGAAAACAATACAAAATGGCAGCCCACAGAATGGGAAATGATCTTCACCAACCCCACATCTGACAGAGGGCTGATTTCAAAATATACAAAGAACATAAGAAGCTAGTCACCAAAACATCAAATACTTCAATTAAAAATGTGGTACAGAACTGAACATAGAATTCTCAATAGAGGAATCCAAAATGACTGAAAGACTCTTAAGGAATTGCTCAACATCCTTAGCCAAGGGAAATGCAAATCAAAACAACTATGAGATACCATCTTACACTCACCAGAATGGCTAAAATGAATAACACCAATGACAATTTATGCTGGAGAGGATGTGGAGAAAGGGGAATATTCCTTCATTATTGGTGGGAGTGCAAACTTGTACAGCCACTTTGGAAATCAGTATGGTGGTTTCTCTGGAAAATGGGAACCAATCTACCTCAATCACCAGAAATTCCACTCGTAGGCATATATCCAAAGGATGCACACTCATACAACAAGAACATCTGTTCAACTACATTCATAGCAGCATTATTTGCAATAGCCAGAACTTGGAAGCAACGTAGATGTCCCTCAACCAAAGAATGAATGGAAAAAATGTGGTACATTTACACGATGGAGTACTACTCAGGGGGAAAAAACAATGGCACCTTTAAATTTGCTACCCCAATCATCTTATCACCTAGTTTGCTAATAAAGAACACAGCTTTTGCATTTTATTTCATATAGCAGTCAGACCTGCTATGAGCCATTTCCAAAGAAGTGAAAACTCTAACAGCTTATCTCTCCATCTATATCTTGGGCTCTTTCCACTTTCTTCTCTTTCCCACTCCCCTCTCTTGACAGGATTTTCCTGTTTTCCTCTTCTGTCCTCTCTCAGTCTTTTTGCCTCTTTACCTCTTTTCTCTTTCCTCCTCCCTTTCCTTTTCTAATAAAACTTCTCACAAAAAAATAGCCCTTAGGAAGCTGGGTGTGACAGCACATGGCTATAAACCCCACTGCTCAGCAGATTGAAGCAAGAGAATCAAGAGTTTGGGGCCACAAGAATTAAGGGCAATGACTGACATATGGGATCTCATTAAAAATAAAAAGTGTCTGCACAGCAAAGGAAATAATCAATTGAGTGAAAAGGAAACCCCAGTATGGGAGACTCTTCTCCAGCTATACATCTGACAGAGGATTAATAACCAGAATATAAAAAGAACTCAAAAAACTAAGAGTTGAGAAAACAAACAATGCAATTCAAAAATGGGTTATGGATATATACAGGGAGTTCTCAAAAGGAGAACTATAAATAGCTAAGAAATATCACCAAAACATCTGCAACAGCCTTAGCAATTACTTTGGCATTTCTTTTCAGCCCAGTCAGAATAGCTAAGATCAACAAAACAACTGATAACAAGTGCTGACAAGAATGTAGAAAAGGGGGACCCTCATCCATTATTGGTGGGAAGGCAAGTTGGTCCAATCACTCTGGAAAACAATGTGGAGAATTCTCAAAAAATATAAAACAAAGTCTACCATATTATTCAGTTATACCACTCTTGACATATGCCCAAAGTCCTTGACATCCTACTCCACAGATACTTGCTCAGCTATGTTATTGCTGCTCTGTTCACAATGGATAAGAGATGAGAAAAAACAAAGATCCAACAACTGAAGAATAGATAACAAAAATTGTGATACATGGACGCTATGGAAACTATTCAACTGTAAAGAAAAATGAAATCATGAGCTAGGCAGGAAAATGGTATAGAACAAGAAAAAAAAACATACTGAATGAAGTAACCCTGACACAGAAAAAGATACCTTTTGTTTTTTCTTAAGTGAGGCTCCTAGCTCCAGATCTGCAGATATGAGTACAGAACCTTGAGTACACACAGAAACTAAAAAGATAAAAAGTGACCATGGATAATAAGAGGAGCTCTAGAAAACACAATAGCGGAACTCAGGAGCTATTACGGGGAAAGGAGGAAATGGGGAAGGGGATATTAACTGAAAGACAGAGAGAGCAATACAAAGGGAGGAGAGGGGGCCATAAATAATAGTAAAGGTGTTTGAAAAAGTCATAGGGAATCATACCAAAATTATATATAACATATACAAGTGTATACATGATAATGTACACCCAAGAGCCATAGACTGTATGTATGTATGTATGTATGTATGTATGTATGTATGTATGTATTGGTACCAAGCATAAGGAACCTCCTTTAGAGTATTGGCCATGGCTTCAAGAAACTCCAAAACCAAGATAGGATATTACTGTTCCCCTTGGTTGTTACCGTGAATTTGAAGGTATGTCCCTATTGCTGGAGATAGCACACACGTCAGACACAGAACTTAGAAGGATAGAGCTGGATCTGACCCAGAAGCCTCTTCCCTGGGGACTGTCTTTCATGGTGCCAGAAGGTGCAATGAAAGATGCCAAGGAAGAAAAGCTATCAATGGTCCAAGTCAGCTGTGACAGCCATGAACCAAAACATAACCAGCTTGGCAAAATATCACTAAAGGTACAATAGTGGCACTCACATGTTGGTGATAACCAACAGCGGTCTAATGTAACTTATGTCCCATTCGTCAGTAGAGAAATCATGCCTGGTACTGGAAACCTATCTACCCAGGGCTAGTGAGGTCATGAATCTTAGAGAGAAATCTAACACTGCGATGTTCCCAACCCAGTATAACCTCTAACTGCATTCCAAATACTTACTGTTATGACAGGTAAGAGGGCAACTGGTCATAAAATATCCATGCCCAACAGATATATCTGTCACACAACCCTTACACCTAAGTCTCAGGGAAGCTTGTGGAAGGGAATGTAATAAGATTGTTAAGTCAGAGGACTTATTATAGAAGATTGTTAAGTCTTCTATGATAAGACAGGGAAGCTGTATCCATGAAATCTCAACAATATGGTTACCTAAACAAGACCAGTGCAAAGACAACTGACATGCTCACATGGATGATGGGAAATCTCACAAGGCCCTACCTCTGGATGAAGAACAATAGGCAATTAATGATTCTCGAGTGGAAAATCAGTCTTACCTGAGGATAAGGCCCCTAAAATGTTATCCAATACCAAGTGATTAGCTCTGAAAACATACCCATCCAGCAGTGCTAAACAGAATCAGAAAATTGTGTGTATACATACATACATACATACATACATACATACATACATACATAAAACAGCTGTGACTTTTAAGGAGAGCAGGGAGGCCATAAGTGGGATAAAAGGGAAGGAAGGGGTATAAATCATGTAAATGTAGTACATATATATGAAATTTTAAAAATACATTTTTAAAGGGTAAAAAGAGTTTTAATCCAGCTTAGGCTACACAGCAAGATCCTGTGTCCAACAAGTGAAAGAAAAAACTGAAAGGAAGGAAGAGCAGAGGGCTGGAGAGACAAAAGGAGGGCAAGAAGGAGAGAAGGAATGAAAAGAGGGAGGGAGGGAGGGAGGGAAGAAAAGAGGGAGGGAGGGAGGGAGAGGAAAAAAAGAGGGCTATCTTCTTACTCTAATCTTAGAAGATCTCTAAAGTCAACCTGCACTGTAGTTAGTACTATGGAGGACTGCCCCCTTGGGGAGTAAACTATGATGGGCACCCATTGTACAGCCCATGAACTAGAAGATGTATATGTGCCATCAATATTCTCATTCTTATCAGGCCAGCTTTCTGAATATACACTGACTGTCAATATGTGTGCACATGCACATACATGTGCTTGCCTGTGGAAACTCAGACCTGTGGTAGAATATTATTTTAAGGTGTGTGGCTTTCGTTTATGCTGCATTAGTTAAACTCATTGAAGCTGTGATTCTTTGCTCGTCTAGATCACCTGATGGTCCTAATAAAGAGCAGAATGGCCAATAGAGAGGCAGGAGCAAAGATAGATGGGCTGGTAGGCAGAGAGTACATATACAAGGAGAACCAAGGGAGGAGGAGCAACGAGAGAACAAGGAGAAGAGAATATCAGGGGTCAGCCATCCAGCCACCCAGCCAGCCATGGAGGAAAAAGGAAAGTAAAATATGCAAAAGTAAAAAAGATAAAAATCTAGAGAGAAAATGTAGATGGGTTAATTTAAGATAAGACAATCTAGCTAGCAACAAGCCAAGCTAAGGCCAGTCATTCATAACTATGAATAAGCCTCCATGTTTTGGAGCTGGGTGGTAGGCCCCCCAAAGAACCAAAAAAGTAAAACTTTAAACAATACAGACCTATCCTGTGAATCCTATTCTACTTCTGCTGGACTAATCAGACAAACTATTCTACATCAAGGCTCTATTAACTGCTCCCATCTGTATGGATTGGTATTCCATCATTTCACCTAGGTGCTTATATTGTGAAGAAGGACTGCAGGAGGGAAAAAAAAGAAACAGCATTTTGTTTTGGTTTGTTTGTCTTTCTCTAATGGAAAATTCAGGCTTTTGGACCTGACTATACGGGAAATTTTGGCAAAGGAAGATCCTTTCGCCACACCCTACAAATCACATGTCTTGGGTGACTGCCTACTCCCTCGACATAAAGCTGGCTCCAAGTCTAAGGAGACTCATATGGTGTCCAGCTGCTTTCCACTTAAGAGTACAAGCTTTGGCCTTCGTCCTGTCTTCTGTAACCTACATTCCATCACCTCCACACAGATCTCTGATGGGAGCCATATGTTCAGCATTTACATGCACTGAATTGATAATGGAAAAATCTAGTCAGACTTCTGCAATAGATATCTGGATGTCAGTCTTGTTAAATTTCTCTGGACATGAAGCAAAACCATTTGGCAGTCATCTGTCTCCCCACATCTTATAAAAAGTAAAATTAATGTTTTTGTACTTAGGAAACTTCCTTGGCTGTAGATCCTGAAGGCTTTTGTAAATATTCTTGCAAGCACATGATTTCCTCTTTTCTGTTCAGACTAATATATCATTTTCAGAGATGAAACTTAACTCTACCTTCCTAAATATAGTCGGGTCTTTCCACAAACCAAAGGACATAAACTCCAAATGCATGTAGTATATCATTCAGTCACAAAAGCCATTATTCTAGCATAGGCAGATTATCCCTCATTTTGTGATCTGTGCCAATTTATAACTTGCTTACGTAAGGTCTTATTTGTTTCTCTGTTTCCTGTGCATTAAGCCAACCATACCAACTATATTGCAACAACCTTTATAACCTAGTCCATAAATTATACTCTTTATGAAGTCTGAAGAACTTACCTGCAACAGTGAACATACAGTGGGAACTCTGTAAAGAGAATGCTGGAATCAAATTAATCTTCTTAATCTATTTCCATAAAATGTTGGGGACAGCATTTTAACATAAAAATCAAGGTGTATTGACTGGGGGCAGTTCATCAGTATTGAAGGATTACCAGGGAAATTTTCTGGGGATATGGAACTTCTGTTTCCTCGTTAGTGAGATGAGTATGCAGCTCAATATGTATATTAAAATGCTCACCAAAGGGCCAGCAAGATAGCTCAGTAAGGGCACTTGCTGGAAACCCTGATGGTCTGAGTTCAGTCCCTGCAGCACATGTAGTAAAATGAGAGACCTAACTCTCACAGATTATCTTTTTACACCAGATATGCACACATAGTAAGTTCACACACAAATAAAATAAATTGAAAACACCAAAAGCAATTTTCCTCTGTTAACACTTTTAGGATGAAATAGGTTTCCTGATAAAAATAAAAGCAAACAAGTGAATAAATTGTAGCTAAAATTAGTTATGTCATTATTCTCCAGATTTAAACTAACCTTGGTTTCTTGTCCTATACTAATAACAATACTCCTCTCAAATTACCCAAATTCTCTCAAGTTAGAGTTATGTTACTAAAATCACCTATATATCAGGGTCAGTGTTCACATACAGTTTCACTGAACACTATACTCCTTAGTAGACTTTTTGTCTTCTGAATTTGTGAAAACTTATCATATCTAAGTTGATCAAATGAAACAGAACTTCCAAAAAGCCTACTAGAATGTCAGGGCCTGAGAATAAGCATACCAATCAGTGGATCTTAGCATATATAGGGCCATGAGTTCAATCCCCGGCACCACACGGAAAACAATGGCAGAACCTATTCAATGCATGGTGAGTTTTCACCGTATCACAAAAGCCAAATAATATAGGGGTTTTTTATTTATGTCTTTGAAACTTTCCACAAATAACACAGTATTCAAAATTACGCATATATGATAGTTTTTATTTTGTAAAATTACACAAACTAAAAAATTAAGATGATGATAGGAAAATAAAGCAGGACCATGGGGGAGGATTAAGGCATAATATTGAAGCCATGGATCCCTGCATAGTTAATAAAGTGGAACTGAAAATTTGGCTCTCAACATCCTGGCAGCCAATGCAACATGATCATGTTTCCACATAGTCAGTTGTTACATTTATATTGTCCATGAGGAATAAGCATACCATTCACTCAGAATGAACAAAGATTTTCCTGGCACTTCATTCTGAAATGTGTCATGTAGAAATGTCACATAGAGGACACAGAATAACAAACTGGATAAAGTCATTAACGACACTATTGCAATGCACTAAACTAGCTCTTTCAGGATTCTACAAAACTTCTGTTAAAACCAATATTCCTGAACCAAATACATTATGATTTAGAAAATGTATTACCTTATCTGACTCTGTTCTACCATCTACCAATATTCTTTGGTTCTGTGCCTTCATAAATTTACTTTTTCTACCGTCTTCACTGATTTCGTCAAAAGTTTTAATTGTAGATATGTAACTACCTATGTATGTGTGCATGCTAGCTCTTTCTTCAATGACAGAACTTTCTCTTTCTACATCATCAAATGTAGCCAACCTCAAGCACAATCTTAATAACAGACACATTGTAACCTGCTAAAATCGTTCAACTCATTTTAAAGGTTTCCTCACAGACCTCTCATATCACCCTCTAAATAAAGAAACAAAAAATACATAAATAATGCCTGCAAACAAGCAATGAAACCTTTTTGACAGATAGTAGTACTTGATATTGTTCCATTCCTAGTCCAAAGGGTAGGAGGGAACACAAACAAAATGTATTGACTACCTCCAATGAGCTAGGTAGGTGCTTTTATATGGCTTAGCTCCTTTATTCTTCAGAACGTTTGAGTCAGGCATCACAGTCCCGACTAAGAAGCGGTTTATCCAGTCAGCCTAGCTAAGGTGCAACTGTAATCACAGTTCCTTTTGCTTTTCTGCGTGGTTCAAGTTAGACTAAAGATAGATATGAAGCGGCAGGCACCATCTTATTTATATATAAAAAATGGGTGGGGAGCGCCGCTGTTATTGCATCTCATGCATGCCGTTCTCTTCTTTTCTGGCTCAATCGCAGTACATCACACATGTCAGCCCAGACTTGCTGAGCCTCTTCCTTCAGCTTCTTTGATTCGGAGAAAACATGAGCAGGCTAAAAGTTTTCTAACACCTCTGAGATGTACTCTTCCAGCTTCTGTGGTTCTGGGTCCTGGTATGTGCTTAGCTCTATAATGGAATGCAACTGCTTGCTCTGCAGGACACTCCTACCTTTGAAGGTAGAAGCTTGGAGACTGAGGTGCTGATAGGAATGCCAGTCCTCACATGTTCTAGCAGGTACTCATAAGGTCTAGTTTGACCTTGTTGTCAGCATCCAGCTTGCATCTGGCTTTCCTGTTTACCATGCTGACTGAAGCCTAGACCCAGATACAGAGCACATTTTTGGGTTAACTGTTTAACCAACTCCCACCTCTGTGTAAAGTCATGTCCCTATAACAAGTCTATTTCACCATAACATTTGTAATGGATCTGCTTCTGTGACTGAACACTAGATGATACAACATTTGATGAAGTTAGATTAGTTACTGAAAGTCACAAGGCTAAGAGGCAGAATTACAAATCAAAATAGATATGTCTGACTCAAAGTCCATACGTATGTATGTATGTATGTATGTATATATATATATATATATATGTATGCATTCACGTATGCATGTATCCACATAAATTCTGATGAGAAGTACTAGTGGTTTTCCCAGGAAGATGTTATATGTATGTATGTTGTATATACGTATGTATATCCACATGAGTTATGATGAGAAGCAATAGCAATTTTCCCAGCATTTGTACCAATGCTACCAAGCCTATACCTTGCTTTATTTTCTGCCACAGAATTTATCACCATTTAATACACAAAATCCAATATACCAAACTATTATATTGTGCTCAGTACCTGAATACCTGACTAAAACATAAGCCCCATGAAGCACAAATATATGCTTGTTCTGTACACTGATCCCCACTGCCTAGGAAAACCTTTTACTCCTAACAGATGTTCAATATTTGTTAGTGAATGAACAGAGGAAATCACATAGTTAATCACAGAACTTAGAAACACTAAAAAAATCAAAACTTAATCAAAGACAATTACAAGGAATGTTTTTGCCACATTAAATAGCTAATAGAAAGCATGGGGCTTCAAAATTGTCAGTAACTTAAATCATGGAAATGAAAATTCAATAACAACACAAAAAATGTGTTTTTCTCAAATCTATTATCTGTGACACTTGTGGTTTGTGAACTATCTTAACTTGCAAGGTAGACACTGATGACTTCTGGTCTTTATCTCCTTAGGACACAACACCAAAAAGCCAGGGAGCAGCTGAGGCCCATAGCATCCTGAACTATCTGAGCCAGGAGTAGGATAAAGATAATGTTTCACACAATAGGTGAAAACACTGAAGTTTGGAGAAAAGTGAGCGGTCTAAGGTCACACAGCTAGATATGGGGTTCCTGCTACCTCGAAACCAATCTCCAGTCTACTGTGACCCTGGGCAAATTACTTAACCTCTCTATGCAGTAAGAGGAGCAAAACAGTATTTGCTGCAGAGCTGACATGAGAGTTAACTGGAAACAGTGCATGAGAAACACTCATCCCTACTAGAGAACATCAAGAAACATATTCACAGGTAGGCAAACCACAACCCATCAATACAATTCCTTCTCCCTTGTTCACACAGACATCTAATTCACACCATCTAAATCAGCAGTGACATTTATTTTAAATACTATTTATGATGACAGTTTCTGAAACCTCTCCAAGAATCAAAGAAACCTCAATAAAAAGGCAAACTTCAAAAACAGGGACACTGTTTGCTGAATACACAGATTCACTGCTGGATTTCTTTCGCTAGCATATTCCTCTGGCACATTTTAAATTGGAATTGTTTACCAGGGGTGCATTTACTCTCTATCATTTCAGGATGAGGAGCAGTGGTGGCAGAGTTCCAGGCACACCTGCATTCATTTCAAGCCATCTGGAAAGTTTCTGACATCCTAATTTTCCCCAGTGGAAGTGTTCTGGTTCCCGTGCTGTTGTCTGCCCTCCAGAAGATGATAGAAAGGAAACAAAGTCGCCATAAAGGAGATTCTTCTCTAAAAAGACATGAGTAGAGAACTCCTACCAAACATGACATTTTGCTAGAACTTTCTGGAGTGGACAAAGAAATGGAGACACAACTGGCCATGGGCTTTGCATTTGTCGATTGCTTTTTCAAATAATCATTCTTCAGATGACTGCATGCCCCAGCACCTCTTCAATCTAACCCTATCATAGATAACTAGAAGATGCTACTAACCACGCCAAATGGTTTCTACCTACTATCTGTGAATGATGTTCCCAGAGAGTCACAGTAGGTGCATATATACCTATTATACACTGCAAAGGAAAGACTGAACTCATGTTTCTAACTGTAGAAATGACAGATTTACACACTGAGCTGCTGGGGAGATGGCTCAATGGGTAAGAGCACTAGTCTGCAAGCTTGAGAACTGACGGCAGAATGTTCAGCATGCATTCGACATGCCTGTAACCCCAGTGTTCAGAAGCACAGACAAGTGGGTCATGAAGCTCACTGGCCAGCCAGCCAGCCTCGCCAAAACAGCGAGTTTCTGATTTAATGAGAGACCCTGTCTCAAGGGAATGAGATGGAAATTTATAGAGGAAGATACTTGGCATCCTTCTCTGACCTCTGAATGTATATGTGTGGGTACACATACCCACATACACACACAATCATACACACACACACACACACACACACACACACACACACACACACCAATAAACAGTATACCCACACAATAAAAAAATAGATTCAGCCTGAGAAATACATCACTGGACCTACTTACATAAATAAGATAGCTACAATGTTCCTGGACCATATAATCTTGTGGTACCACCATCATGTACAATCTGTCATTGACTGAAAAATCATTATGAGATGGATTGCAAGTTTCCAGTTACCACATCTGTCTTTCACTTTTTCTGTTCTATCAAACACAGTGCATCTCATCATATGTATTCATTCCTAGAGCCTTGTATTAAGCAAAACCTAAAATTCTGAGCAGGTACTGCTGTACTCTAGAGATTGGGGAAAAGAAAAAAGGACAGACTCAAGCTAAATTTCTGTCCCATACTCAGATCACATAAATACTAAAATGACCACTAGATCCCCCTAAATACTCCCAGGAAAGAACTCCATGGGATCACTATGACATTTCCCATAATGTCTCTTTGAATTTGATATTTGTTATATGGAAAACTTCTTTGAGGGCCAAGGGCATGTAATAAAATCATCCAACTATTTACTACCTGTGGCAATTTCATAAGCAGAGTTTCAATAATTCCTCTCTTGTGTGATACAATTGGGAGCATATATTTGTGTGTGTTCAGGTGTGTGCACAGGTGTATGTACATGCCTCTGTGTGTCATGCATGAGGCCAGATGTTGACACAGTCTTCTACAATCATTCTCTACCTTATGTTTTGAGATAGAGTCTCCCACTGAGCCCAGAGCTCACTGATTACGCTACACTACCGGACTAATGAGCTCTGAAGATCCACCTTAGCTACTTCCATCCCCTCAATCCAACCTTCCACCCCCTGGCTGCAGTGCTAGAGTTACAGATGTGCACCAGCACACCTATCTTTTACATGGTGCTGGGAATCCAAACCCAAGTCCTCCTGCTTCCACTATAAGCATTTTATTATATGAATCCTCTCTCCAGACCCCAGATGCTTCTATTCACATGCGCGCCCAAAAAACTATAAGGTAGATACTTTTGATCATAAAGTAAGACTTAGAGATTTGGAATGTTGAAAGATTGGGTTGGAGCTCAAGTTTTACCACTAACAACCTAGATACCTACCACTAAGAAAATAACTAAATCTCCTTGAGTTTCTATTTTATCATCTGTAGCATTGAGATCATCATAGTACTATTTCAATGGATTATTGTATTAAATGGCACAAAATATGCATTGCAATGTCTGGCACCTTCATGATAGTTCAGCATAGCTAGTGATATTATGTCTGTTTTTCTTGTCTTTTTAGAGGCATTCAGATGCTCTCATTGGGAATCACAGGTAATAATGTGGAGCCAAAGAGACTATATGCCAGATGTGGTGAATCAGCTGAATCAGATGAGGTGTGTCAGGACACTATTTCCTCTTTGCTAAATCATGTCGTGTACATCAAAACATGCTTTCATTTCCTTTTCTGTTAACTCACGTGATAAATATTTTTAAATAGGACTTTACTGATTAAAAAATACCAAAAGTATTACACATACCCTCTCACTCTTGTATAAGCAGGATATAGTTACATAGATAGATAGATAGATAGATAGATAGATAGATAGATAGATAGATAGATACTTGTAGCCTGCCTATACTCTTAGGGAAAGATGAAACTAAACATCTAAAGAGCTTTATTCTATTCACTGCTTTTCTTTAAATGACTTTTATTATTAAATATCTACTATACAGACTAACAGCGCTGCTACCAGGAATGCCATCCTTGAGAACAGGTGAGCAGAAAATAACAGAGCTCTGTTCTCTCTTAAAAAGCCAAGGATTGAATTTGTGTTTAAAAATCTGCCAGAATCAACTCTTGAAAACCTGTTCCGGAGAAGGGAATGCTGTTATTGCCGAGTGTTTTTGTGGGTTTTGTTTTGTTAGAGATGGTAACATTATGTAGTCTAGACTGCTAGCAAACTTGAAGCAGTCCTCCTACCTGGACCCCCTGAGTGTTAACAAGCATGGGCCACTCTATCCAGCCTGAAGAACTCTGAAATTAAAAACCCAGAACACCCAGCAAGAGCACAGGAAGACTTGAGGAACAAATTGGTTCATGATAGGAGAGCACAATGTTGTTTTGCATTGCTCACCTGCTACATCCTGCCTCTTAGCTTTTTTAAAGTCCTCTTTCATATGTATGAGCTTCTTTTCCAACTTCTTTTTCCAAGGATTCTTAGTTTGTTTATAATTTTAGGTATTTCCCTTGTCACACATTATTACAGCTAGTACATGTGTTCTTCTATATTTTTATATGAGAAACTGTAATAAAACTAGCAACGCAGAGTTGGAAAAACTAAAAGGTATTTATTTTTTTTCCATACATACAGAATATTTTTGATCATGTTCTTTGCCCTTCTCAGCTCCTGTCAGATTTCTCCATCTCCCTACCCACCCAACTTTATGACCTATCTTCCATCTATCTCTGAAAAAATAAATAAATACAGCAAAAGACAAAACAAGCAAGAGGTAAGAGAGATAATGCCAAAACAAAAAAAGAAGCAAACAAAAATATGGAGTCCTTTTTGTTCTGGCCAGCTACTCTTGGGCATGGGGCCTTCCCTGGAATATGATTGATACATTCGGTAACATTCTATTGGAGAAAAAAAATGTTTTTCCTCTTCTATAAGGTGTCAATTGCAAATAGCCTCTTGGTTAGGAATCATACTTTGTGTCTACTTCTCTGGGCTGACATTTTTGTCTGCTTTAAACGTGTATATGCTGTCCTCTGAGTTCATATGTGTATCAGCCCTGTTATATAAGGAAGACACTGTTTCCTTTGATTCAGCTACAACCTCTGGTTCTTATAATATTCCCACCTTCTTGTCCACATAGATCCCCGGGCTTTGAGGGTATGGTTTGATAAAGATATCCCATCTAGGGCTGAGTACTCCAAAGTCTCTCAGTCTTTGTACATTGTCCAGTTGTGGATCTCTTCATTAATTACCACCTACTGGACGAAGATACTTCTTTGATGAGGGCTGAGTGATGCACCTATCTCTGGGTATGTCAGTCTGTCATTGGGGGCCATTTTATTGCTGTGTTCCTTGAATAGTAGTAGCAAAAGGAGGAGGAGGAGGAAGCCATATTCAGGTTATTGGCGACTTTAGCAGTGTAAGGTATCTCATGGAGTAGGCCTTAAATTCAATCAAAAAGTGACTGGTTACTTCCACCAAATGTGTGCCACTGTTGTATCAATATATCTTGTAGGCAGTTCTCTTTTGTAGGTCCCAGGATTTGTAGCTGAGTGATAATGATAATTACTTTTCTCCTCTGGTAGCATGCAAAGTACTCTCAAGTACCATGAATATTGCTCAATGGGGATGATGCTTCTGGTAGCACAACAGTTCAATTTCCACATGTTCGATGACATAGGTAAGTGGTGTCATTAATAATAGAACCTTAGTATCAAGTTGTGGAAGCTATGGAAGCAGCATATTATGCTTAGGAGTTCTATGGTGCCCTTTTATCCAATGACTCAATAAGATATAATCTATTCCTGGCACTGGAGGTTTTACTTGGTGTCATAAGATGGTCTTTGGCTTGTTTGAGAGAAAATGATAAGGCAAGTCAAGATCTATCCTCCACCCACAGACTGGCAGTAGCCATATAAACTACAGCTTGTGCTTTGGCACAGATAGCCAGAGAGGGCAATATGCACCTTATCCTTAAAGAACTGGGTATCAGCCTGTTCTGTTATATTCTTCAGGAACAGAGCATGTAGTCCCAGTTACAACAGAGGAGATTTTCTTGAACCCTGAGTTCAAGGTCAACATGGACAATATAGGCAAGTCCTATCTTTAAAAGTTGCTGTGTATATCAGGGAATCAGGAAGATACACACATAAACTATGAGAGATGCACATCCCCTTCCCCTCCAAAAAAAAAGCTCAAGAAAGGCTATGAGTGGAGCTGAGTGATATAGAGCTCTTACCCACCATGTACATGACTCTGGATTCCATATCCAACACTGCAAATAAGGAAATTGAAAAATAAAGGGCCTGAGTGTACGAGAAGAGGCCAGTGAATAGTTAGACATAGATGGAAAAGGAGATCATGGGCCCTCACTCTGACTGCTGAAATATTTGCTGCTGATAGATTTGGGGAGAGGGGAAGTCATTGGCATTGGCATAGGCACATACCAATAGATAGTGACAATCCAGTGGTATCACAGATGTCCCTGGTTAAATGAAATAGAGTACAAAACAAAACCAAAAGTCCTAAACCTGATAGGGAGATGGAAATGTTGATTGGTATGGGAAGGAGACAGTAGAGGTTGGGGGAAGATAATATTCAGGATGTGTTATATACATGGATGAAATGTCAAACAATAAATCAGCAGTTCTCAACCCCCCTTGGGGATCAAACAACCCTTTCACAGGGGTCACCTAAGATCATTGAAAGGTACAGATATTGGCATTATGATTCATAACAGTATCAAAATTACAATTATGAAGTAGCAATGAAAATAATTTTATGGTTGGGAGGTCACCACAGCATGAGAATTGTATTAAAGGGTTTCAGCATGAGGAAGGTCCAGAGCAAGTACAGTGAATGAAGGAGAGAATGAAAGAAAAGAAGAAAAGAAAGGGCTCAAAAAGAGTCTACAGTCGAGCAGGGCAGTGGTGGTGCATTCCTTTAATCCAGCAAACATGTTAGCTCTAGTCGGTCTGCCTTTGTATAAAATCACAAATGCCTCACCTTCAGGAATTCCATCTAAACCTAGGTACCTCCCCAAGTTTCTCCTCCAAATACAATTAATGTATGATTTGGGGTGTTATGTTGATAGGAGAAATCAGAAGGCATACAAGAAAAGTGGCTTTCAAAACTCTGCCCTGAGCTGAAGAGATGACGCAGTGGTTAAGCGTACTGGCTGTTCTTACAGTCTTGAGTTCAATTCCCAGAATCTACATGGTGGCTCAAAACCATCTATAACTAGGCCCATAGAATCCAATGCCTTCTTCTGATATGCAGACAAATAAATACACACACATACATACATACATACACACACACACGTATATATATATATATATATATATGTGTGTGTGTGTATATATGTATATATACACACACACATACACACACACACATACACACACACACACACATTTTTTTTATATCTCTGCCCTTAAAAAACTCAAATGGTCAGCTGGGCACTAGTGGCACATGCCTTTAGTCCCAGCACTCAGGAGGCAGAGGCAGGCCAATCTCTGTGAGTTTGAGGCCAGCTTGGTCTACAGAGCTAATTCCAGAACAGTTTCCAAAGCAACACAGAGAAACCCTGTCTTGAAAACCATGAAGAACAAACAAACAAACAAAGGAAAAACTTGAGTGGTCAAGATAGAGAAAAATTGTATTTGCACTCTTAAAACAATGGAAGTTATCATAAAAGATCTGGATAGTGGTAGGGCACCCCTTTACTGCCAGTACTCAAGATACAGAGGTAGGCAGATCTCTGTGAGTGCAAAGCTAGGCTGGTTTACAGAGTGAGTTCCAGAACATTCGGGGCTACACACAAAAACCCTGTCAAAGAAAAAAAGAATTAACCCACTGAGATAACTTTGTGAGCAAACACACTTGTTGCCAAGTATGAGAAGACCTGAGTTTAATCCCCAGAAACCAAATGGTAGAAGCAAAAGACCAATTCAGGCAACTTGTTCTCTGACCTCTATAAACGAGTACCCACACACATACACATATAAATTAGAATGCAATAAAAAAAATTAAAGGAGCCAGGATAAAGGAAACTGATTTAATCAAGACATTACCCTAGGAAATAGAAACTAGTGTCATTTCCACTTGACAAGTGGGTAAACAAATTCAGAAAACATATGCATCTCATCAAGGAAAAAAGTAGTTGGTGAGCTCCAGAAGTTGAAACAAGATCTGTCTGCATTTAGACAGAGAATTAACAAAAGAATGCTTTACACAGGAACTAGGACTTGAACGAGGCCTTAAAATATAGAAAGGCCCTGACATTTGAAAAATCTTGATTGGAATTTTATATGGTAAACATAAAAAAGGAATATAAAGATGTGTCACTGCACTCTGTTATTTGTTCTGGTTTTGAGACAGGGTCTCATTCTGTGTCCTTGGTTGGCC
Organism: Cricetiscus sungorus; assembly: GCA_030556225.1. Taxonomy (NCBI): domain Eukaryota; kingdom Metazoa; phylum Chordata; class Mammalia; order Rodentia; family Cricetidae; genus Cricetiscus; species Cricetiscus sungorus. The sequence continues at coordinate 23,868,706 of JANBXA010000726.1, forward strand.
TAGAACTCGCTATGTAGACCAGGCTAGTATCTAACTCACAGAGATCTACCTTTCTCTGCCTCCCATATGCAAGAATTAATGTTGTACATCAACATGCCCAGCATGATTAATTTATTTTTATTTGTGAGTGTTTTGTCTGTATGTATGTCAGTGCAACGTGTGCAAACAGTGCCCACAAAGACCAGAAGAAGGCATTGGATTCCTTGTAACTAGTTACAGACAGTGTGAGCTGTCATTTGTGCCCTGGGAACTGAACTCGAATCTTCTGGAAAAGTAACAAGTGCTCTTTTAACCACTGAGCAACCTCTCTAGCTCCAATGTTGCACTCTTAAGTTCACTACAGCTGTGTTCACCTGCACAAGACTTGGCTCACCAACATTTCAACATGGATGGGGAGAGACTCAGGAAGCCCCACCCTTCCCAAGGGACTATTGGCAGCTAATGGTTGCTGGGGGAAGAGGAGTCTTTTTCTCCAATGGTGTAGCCACTGGTAAGTTGCCCACACTCCAATACATAACCCCACACCCATGTTCATGCAATCAACTCTAATTAAATTCATTGAGTCACCAAAAAAGAAAAAAAAAAAGCTGGAACGGGAAGGAGAAAGCTTTTAGTAGGAAAAGGAGGGGGGAGAGAGGGGATAATTGGCAGAGAAAATGGCTAAAAAGTTTGTATACAAGTATGGAATTGTCAAAAAAAAGTTTTAAATAAAACAATGTGCAAAATGGCATAATGAAGGAAATATCTTAAAATTTTGAAATTTGTCTACAACAGCTTGTGTGGGACTGTGCTCAGCCCACATGTGTCCCAAGCAAGGTCTCTGAAAGTAAACAGCTGCTGCCTGCTAAGTTGCTTTCCCAGGCTGGCATCCAAGTCCCCACCACAGCTGGCTGCTTAGATTTGGAATTTCTGAATGTAGCAACAAATGCTTCAAGTGCACATGTTCTGGCCACTGTACCAGACAATGTCCGATTGTTGACAAAGGCCAGGGTCATCGCATGAGAAGCTATGGCAGAGCTTTCTAGTACATTCCCTTACCATTTCCAGACATACATTACCACTGTTTTGAATCTGGGTATATTGCCAAGGATTGTGATCGTCAGGAGACTGCCACTTATTCTAGTTTGACTTTCTGTAACTGAGATAGAACATTGTGAGTGGGACAGAAAGGGTTTGTTTCTGCTTATACATTCAGCTCATGGTCCATCACTGAAGAAAGTCAGGGCAGAACTTCAGCAGAAACCACGGAGGAATGCTGCTTGCTGGTTCACCCAGTCACACTCGGCTAACTTGCCTTTCTTCTTTTCTTTTCCTTTTTCTTCTTTTTTTTTCCTCTTTTCTATTTTCAAGAGAAGGTTTCTCTGAATAGCCCTGGCTGTCCTGGAACTCACTATGTAGTTCAGGCTGTTCTTGTACTCACAGAGATCTGCCTCTGCCTCCCAAGTGCTGGGGTTATGCCCAGTTCTGCTAGTTTTCTTATACAGCCACCAAACAGCTGCCTGGGGATGAAGATGCCAAGTGTGGGCTGGGCTTTCTCACATCAATCACCAATCAAGACAATCTCCTGTAGACAGGACTACAGGATAATCTGATCTAGACAATTCTCCAATTGAGGCTTCCTCTTCCCAGGTGACTAGGCTGTGTCAAGCTGACAGTAAACACTACCCAGCAGTAGAGATGGTCACATTGTCAATGACTAGGAGAAGACCAAGAAAGTGTTTCCACTGTGGCAAATTGAGCTAACTGGCTTATGCCTACAATCGTGCTAATGTTGTGGAGCATTTGAACACATTCAAGAAGGCTGCTCCAAAGGAAGTTCTATAGGTCTTGTAAAACTGCTCATGTAACCAATGATCACAGCAAGGCAAATGAAGTCAACTGTAGCGAGTATGTTTTCCCCACCACCGGTCTGGTCCCACCGCCGCGCCAGCCCCAAATAACACACTGAGACTCTGTATTTGACATAATGCTGTTGGCCAGTTACTAGTTTCTTACCAGCTAGCTCTGTCTTAATGATTAACCCATTTCTACTTATCTAAGTATTTCCACGTGGTCATCTTATCGGAAAGCAGGCCAGCGTACTGCTCTCTCCAGGCTCTCCATGTTGACTCCTCCTTACTCCTCCCTCTCTCCTCCTAGTCTCCTAGCCCTGCCTATCTTGCTTTCCTACTGGCCAATAGTGCTTTATTCATTAACCAGTATGAGAAACATATTTACAGAATAACATCACCCATCAGTCAACTGTTTTCATTGTGGTAGACCAAGACATCTTGCATAGGAATGTATAAATGAGCCTACTGTCTCATTCTGTCCTTTTGTTGTTCCTCTTTTTTTCTAAATCCTCTTCCCTGTGCAAAGGTTAACAGGTAAAGACTACATGCAGAACAACTTTATTTGCCATACAAGGAAGAAAGGGGGAAAAAAGGGAAGAAAGGGATGGAAAAATAACATTCTACATTTAACTTTAAAAAAATGTATGCTTGATTTGGAAAAACAACACTGTAAAGCTACAGCAATAAGAAGCAAATAATTAAGGCAAGAGGTGAGGGAGATACTTCAGCAGGTATTGGTATTTACACACATATTTGATGATCTGAGTTTCATCTACAGATCCTGCAAGGTAGCAAGAGAGAAGTGATTCCCAAGAGTAATCCTCTGACTTCCACATGTACTGTAGCACACGAGCACTTGCAGATGCACACATAAACACACACAAAAACAGTAAACAAACATACATAACTGTTTTAAGTTTAAGGCAGGGATTCAGGAAGACAGCTAGGAAACTCTAGCAGGATGCAAACATGCAGTGTTCCGTAGCACCCTGAACCATAATTGAAGGAGGTACAATGGAGGAGAATAAAAATTCCTCAGCTGGGAAATCCTAAGAATAGACTGAGGTGATTTCTAAATTGGGGGTACAAATTGCAGAAGGACTCAGCAAATATAGAGGAACAGAAGCATCCGGGACTCACCCATCCCTGCACAAAGCAGCTGGTCAGTAACAGTGTGCTGAGGTGAGTGGATACAGAAGAGCACTGGAACTCAACAGCAGAGAGATGGAGGGCTGGTGAAACTCAGACTTAAGGCAGCCACAAGAAAACAGGAACAGAGCATCGCTGCACCAGGCCAACAGCACCATGGCCAGGGGAAGGAGAGCTATCCTCATGCAAGTGTAAAAATGAGAGAAGGTGTCAGAAAGATGTACCCATAAGGAAGTCGATACTTTCTGGATTCTGCAGAGTGGGCTGGATTTAGAAGGAGTCTATATCATTTTCTAATGAACTTTCAGCGTGCTACATCAGGGAGCCACCTTGACAGCTGTACTGTTGTCTGAATGTACTGCTCAGAGTGTCAGAAAGCCCTGCATATTTGCATCTCCAGGACTCTGGGGACATCCCACTGTACTGTCTCTGCAGGCAACAAAAGACAACGTTAGCTCATAGAAGAGATTGACTCAAAACTACCTAAGGCAGAGGTTCTCAAGCTGTGGGTCGTGACCTCTTCGGGGAAGAAACAACCTTTTCACATGGGTCGCGCGTATCAGTTATTACAAATCATAAAAGTAGCAAAATTACAGTTATGAAGCGGCAAATGAATAATTTTATGTTTGGGGGGTCACCACAATATGAGGAACTGTATCAAGGGTGGCACCATCCGGAAGACTGAGAAGCACTTGCCTAAGGGATCTATCCTGTGAAGAACACAGACTGGGATCCAGGGCTGAGTGGTAAGTGCTACCCTTTAGTAACGGTAGAACATGAAACACCCTCTAAGACCTGGTTATGAGCTGTTGTCTGTGGTTTGATATAGGTACAGAAATGGAGGCACCAGGATTAAAGACAGTAGAACACGAGGTTCCCACAGTTCTCTCTCCAACATCACCCCTAAAGGGGGATCTGGGAGTAGTTCCAGCTTTTGTCTGTCCTGGGGTACACAGCCTGAGAAACTCCAGAGGCAGTCTGCTTGGTGCCTGTGTATTCCCTGCTAGCTCTTTTCTGACAGGCAACTCAATTTTCAATAGGTTAAGTCTAGACATCTTCACTTGATGTAACACTGAATGGAAGGATTAAAAAAGCCCTTAGTCAATACCATGCCCTGCGGTGTACTGACTAGAGAGGCCAAGAAAGCAGCTCTGTCCAGCAGAGACCCAAATCTGCTTACTGCTCCGAGCATTGCCTTGGCTGACAGGAAATTTAAAATAATGTTTTTAATTATTCTTTGGGAATGTTATACAATATATTTTGATAATAGCTGTCCCTCTTCCCCAACTCCTGCGAGAGCCTCCATGGACCCCCCACCCAAACTTGATCCCCCCCCTCTCTCAAAAAGCTGAGCATACTAGCTCCCTACTTTAATTCCAGCACTTAGGAGGTAGAGGCAGTGGATCTCTATGAGTCTGAGGTTAGCTTGTTTCTACATGATGAGTTCCAGGTCCACCAGAACTACTTTGTGAAATCCTGTCTTAAAAAACAAAGGAACAACCACAAAACAAAAAATTTTGTCCAATCTGTGTTGGCCAACAACCCCTGGGTATAGAACCTGCCCTGAAGTGTGGCTGATATATCAGGTGCCACTCCATTGAAGAAAATTGACTTTCCCTGTCCTGGAAGTAATCAAGTATCCATAGATCTTCAACCAGGGGTGGGAATTTGAGCCTACCTCCCCTCTTTCATGCTAGGATTTTGTCTGGTTTGAACTTGGGTGTTTCTGTGTTAATTGCCTTCTACTGCAAAAAGAAACATTTTATTGTTTGGGGGTTTGTTTATTCCCTTAGTTTTTCACCATTTTATTTTGGGGTTTGTTCGGGGTAACAATACTTGGCCTTTACAAATGCCTGTGAGCTACACCCGTAGTCTAGCTGAGAGGAACTGTGCCCAACTCCAGCCAAAAATCCAGTCTTACTCAAACCTTGACAGGTATTTCAACTTAGATATTGGGGGCAGGCTTTATGGTACATTCCTGTAATCCCAGCAGTTAGGAGACTATCACAAGAAGATGCTAAATTCAGATCCAACCAGATCCTTTTGCCTCTGCATCCCAAGGCCTGGGATTAAAGGCGTGTGTCACCATGTCAGGTATCTGTACATGATATTGTCTTATCTCATGTCCTCTACTCCCATTAACCCTCTTCCTCTTCCCAACTATCTCCTCTTCTATTTCATGTGTATATGTGAGAGAGACAGAGACAGAGAGACTCGATGAGATTCATTAGGATTATTTACAGAAACGTGAGCATCTTAACAGTAGCTACATCACTGAAGAAAATATCTTTCCCTCCCCAATCACCCATTATCTTTGTATAAGTCCTCCCAGAGGGCAGCATCCCACAAATACAACTGTCTTCCATGAAAGTATATTGTTGGACCCAATCTAGTTTAAATCGCATATGGGGAATCACAGCTACTATTGAGTTCAAAAATGCAGTGGTCATTCATGTGAAGAAGTCAGAATTTCACAGCATTCTTGAAGCACTTTCATTCATTCTGCTTTTTCTTCTGTAATGTTCCCTAAGCCTTGGAGAGGGCAATATAGATCTCCTGTTTCTGGATGGGTATTCAACAGTGTGATGGCTCATCTTAGTTGTCAACTTGATTACATTTAGTTGATTACGAAATCAACTAAAACCCAAACAGCTGGGCACACCTCTGATGAATTTTCTTGAGTGGGTCATTTGAGATGGAAAGACCCACCTTAAATGGGAGCCACACCTTCTGATGGCAGCACACAGAGAAGAGCATGAGAGAAAGAGATGTTTTGCTTTTTTCCTGATTGCTCTCACTCTCGATGGCAAGTTCATCTATCATGTTGCTGAGACATGTATTTGCTAGTACTAGAATTTACTTCATTGGGAGTTCAATATAGATTGAAGACCAGCCCCTGGGACTCCAGCACCAGATTAGAATGGCCACCAGACTGAACAACTACAAGATTCTTGGCTTTTCTGTCAGGAGGCAGCTATTGTGGGACTACCCAGACCACAGACTAAAAACCACTCTAACAAATCTACTTTTAACACACACATACACACAAACACACACACACACACACACACACACACACACACACACACACACATACATGCGCGCGCGCACACACATCACTCCTCACTCACTCATTGTATCAGTTTTCTTCTTTTAAAGAAACCTAACTAATATAAAGAGTTATTTTCATTATTTTAGCTAGTTATGAGTCAGCAGACACTACTACTACTCCAAAAAGAAGTTTCTCTGACTAAAGCTGATAGCAGCATTAATCTATGGGTATAAATATAATTTTTAAAGGCAATGTGATATCATGTCCATGCAAAACAATAGCCTCTCCAGCTATGTTATTTTGACCAGTTTTACTATATCAGATATAAATTCAATACTATAGAATAAGTATCAAATCCAGTCATAAAGTAGTTATATAAATTATGCTACCAACAGAGCCACAAACTCAGCCCTAAATAAAACATTTTCAGTCATTGAAAATGACTGAGCTGGGCAGTTGTGATACACAATTTTAATCCCAGCACTTGGGAAGCAGAGGCTGGTGGATCTTTGTGAGTTCAAGACTAACCTGGTCTGCAGAGCGAGTTCCAGGACAGGCAGAGCTACACACACACAAAAAAAAATCCTGTCTCGATTAAAAGGAAGAAAGAAAGAACCAAAGGGGAAAAAAAGACAAAAGAAAATGACTGAAATACAAGAGTTTTGCAATTTCTGAAATCAAGTAAACCTGAAAACATACCTAGCAAAATCTGTGAGATACAGCCAAAGCAGTATGAAGAAGGACGTTCATAGCAAAGAGTAGTTATGTCAAAAAAAAAAAAGCAAATAAACAACAGAGCATAAAGAAATTGAATAGGGTAGTGTCGTAGTTACTTTTCTATTTCCGGGGGGGGGGGGGGTAATACCATGACCAAGGCAACTTATAGAAGGAAACATTTAATTTAAACAAATGCAACATAAACAAATGCAACACACCTTTACATAGTTAAAGCAGTATTTCACAACAATAAACCGTTAGTCAGAATGAGAGAGAGAGAAATTGAAGGTGAGAAAAGATAACTGATAACAGAGAAATTAAAAGTCTCATTAGTCTTTTTTACAAACTGTATGCTAACAAATGGGAAGATCTAGAAGTAACTGATATGTTTCTGACTTACCAAAACTGTATTGAGAGGAAAGTTTCAAAAATTTTTATCAGTGAAAATAGTCTCTGTAACAAATGGTTCTGGAAAAACTTGATCACCACCTGAGAAGACTGACATGAGATACCTCTCTCTCATTCTGTACAAAAAAATTAACTCAAATTGGACCAAAGACCCTAATTTCTGACCTAAAACTACTGAACAAGAAAACACTTCAAGATGTTGGCCCGGGCAACAATAAAATTCAAAGTGTAGAAAATGGAGGCAAAATACGACAGATAGTATTATGCCTAGTTAATAATCTTCTGTACAACAAAGAAAGCAATCAGGACTAGTAAGACAGATGAATGCATAAAGGCACTTGCCACCAAGATAGGCGACCTGATTCTATACCCTGAATCCATGTGATGACTGAGAACTGACTCCTGCAAATTGTCCTCTGACCTCCACATGCATGCCATAGCTGAAACACTGGCACATGCATGCACACACATGCTTGTAAGCACACAAACACACACATAATAAATAAATGTTTAAAACAGAAACAGCATGAAGACACAGTTCACACAGTGGAAGAATATTTTTGCCAGCTATTTATCTGACAAAGAATTAATATAGAGACTAGATATAAAAACATAAAAAAATTTAAAAAAATAAACTACAAAAACAATCCAACTTAAAAATGGGCAGATTTAAGGTCTGGAGAGATAGCTAAGTGGCAACGTGGCAATGTTCTCAGCATCCATGCCAGGCTGGTCACAATTTCCTTGTGCTCCAATAACAGAGGGTCCAACATATCTAGCCTCTGATGCTTTAACATGTACATACTCATATACCTACACATAATTTTTAAACTTTTAAAATATTTTAATGGGTAAACTCAAAGATAAATAACTTGTTTTGTCTCATATGTGAAATCTAGGTACATGCCCGCACATATTAAAACATGAAAATAGGAAGGAGAAAGGAACCCCACAGAGGTGTAATAGAAAGTAAATATGCTTAAACTTCATTATTATTATTATGAAAATGTCAAGATGAAACCCATCATTTTGTACAATTTCCATTAATTTTTGAGGATTTTTCAAAAGATCAAATTGAAATTATTTGCAAGAAAATGGGCAGAATTGGAGATCATCATTTTAAGTGAACTAAGGCATTTTCAGCACAAGTATCATGTTTTCTGTCATAACTGGAACTTAGGGAGAAATAAAAAGGGACACTGAACTAAAAGGAAGATTGTTAGAAAAACAGAAGAAGAAAAAAGGCAGAGAATGGGGAATGAAAGGAGGTAAACAGGGTAAATAAGACCAAAATACATTATATTTGTGTATGGAAATGTCACAAATAAAACCCATTACTTCATACATCTGATAATTTTTTTAAAAGTATGGATAATTAGCATGGAAGGAAAGAAGGTACTACTGAGAATTCAATTTTCATTTTTAACCCACATGAGAAATTACCACACCAAAATCTAATTCAAGTGATTAAACTGAAATTGCCACCAGTTAACAGAATTTTAGTGGTTTATCAGGATTCCACATATTACAAGAACTAGATCAAAGTCAAAAGTCATCATCATCATGAACTATAGTTAAATAGCTTTACAGGAAGAAAGAAGGAATACCATTTTCTCTTCTGAAAAAGTCAGAATCTTTGGTTGTCAGTTTCAAGTATAGGATTAGCGCTTGCCACAAATATACTGAACATGGAAAGGTCAGCGGCTTGCAACTTTACTTTCTTGCTCATAATAAACAGGGGCTTTCCCAGGAAGAGAACACTCTCATTTAAGACATTCTGGAGCCTTTGTTTCCATTTCAAATGCTAGGTAATCTCTGCCTTTGATTAAACAAGTAACTGTAAGCCACTGCCGTGCCTTTGACACCTGTGAAAAATGGTATGTTTCTGAGAAGGAGCCTTGGGGGAAATCCACCAGTACAAAGCTCTTACTACTCCATCCTTTGCCACTGTGCCACCAGGAAAAAGCATTAGATGTTGTGCTTAGGGCTGTTTAGGAATCCTATGGGATCTAGAGGCTGTCAGCTCCTAACAATTAACTTAGGAGCTGCTGGAACTCCCCAAAGTAGATCAGATTTGACCCTGACAAAATCAAAGGAAAGTTTTACTGTGTTCCCATGTTTAATACTATATGGTTCCTGTTACTTTGTGGTGGATAAGGTAATGATTTCTCCTCCTATTAATCCCTGAAACCTACACACTTGTGACTTTATGTGGCAAGAAAGATTTGGTGGCTGTGACTGAATTAGAGATCATACAATGGTAACATTACCTTAATTATGCAGATAGGTTCAGTGTTATCACAAGATTCCCTATAAGATGGAATCACAGCCAGAATTTGTGACAAAAGCTTGAAAAATTTAATGTTACCAGCTTTGGAGATTTAAAAAAAGGGCTCTGACCCCAAAATGTGGGGGATTTCTTGCAGCTGGAAAGAGAAAAGAATGGTTGTCCCATGAAACCTACAGAAAGAATATATCTCTGCTAATAACTTGATTTTAGAACTTCTAAATATAGAACCATAAAACAAATGTGTGCTGTGTCCCACCACTAAATTATCACTATGGTGTTGATGGGGAAGAAAAATAGTTTATTTTCGAGCCAAACATGAGTGACCAAGGCTCAGGAATACAGATTTGTCACCCCAAATACTATGTTCTAAGGTGGTAACAATTTCGTGAAGTCTTTATTATAGTCACAGAACAAAGAAAGTCCTAAGTCAAGACACCTTCCAAATATATTGGTGGAAATATCAGGTAGGTAGGTTACAGCAATTTGGAGAAATCTCTGCTCCTGGCCTCAGATGACTACATCTTGTAGGTGCTTGCAGCCAGCATGACTTTCTCTCTTCCTCATCATCTCCCTCCTCCAGGCAGCTGCCAAGATTTTTACAGCTTGCTCGCCCTGCCGTTTTGTCTTATTTTGTTTGCTTTGCTTTTTAGAAACTCTAATTTTATAAAAAACTGTCTTCAAGCTTTCTTCTGAGTCTGTTGCTAAATTCTTTTACTAAAGAAACTAAAAACCCTATGAGAGACCCCTATTTCCCTGGGAATGCGCTGAACAATAACCGTGTCTGCCATGCATACAAAATGAAGAGAAAACACCACACTTGCATCACATGGATTGAATTTATCCCACTTCAACACAATGTTGAAGCTATAACATTTCAATTAATGTCCAAATTATTGTGACTGAGATTATATATAATGGCACTGACAGGAAATCCACCCCTTCTGTTGCAGCCCCATAGAAAGGAATATCAGCCACATTTCCTAATACCATTACACAGACTTTGATTCCCACCCACCCACTTCTATCTCCCCACCCTCAACCTACATTATCAGCCACGGGAACTCTGGGGTTCAGCTACCCCACATAAATGTTTCAAAATAAAGTAAACCTAGACTCATCCAAGTCTTTCACACAAATGACTCTGTTTTGACTTCACCCCACTTCCTCCTCCCCCACCTCATCACACCCCACCCTGATTTGCTGTGTTGAAACAGACTTAGCAGCTTCAAAGATGTCATAGAAAACTGTCCATACTTCTTGTACCTCAGAGCCTGCATATAGAGTCAACCACCTTCTCTTGTCTCCTTCTAGCTCTATAATTGTGTCACCCTATTCTGGCTCCAGAAATTAACCTGAACAACCTAGTCCATCCAACCTTGTGACATTGTATTTAGACCTCAAATAGAACTTCAGTCTGAAATTTAGTATCTTCATTTCAGTTTCCAGTTGAATCTCCACTACTCCTTATGCAAACACACTCCATTCCTGTTCCTGACAATGGTGGGGTCTCTGTTGTGATGAAGATATAGTGCTTTAGACTTAACTAATTAAGGGAGCATTCTGATAACTTGTTCAGGACAAAGAATGAAAGCTCCAAAAAGAATCAATGGTTTCACCAAAATTCCAGCGACTTCAAAATGTTTCCTTCCCTGTTTAGAAAATGATTACAGTCTTTCTCCCCTGGAACCCTACCCCATTAATTTGATATCCCTGGTCAGATAATGAAAAGACAATGGCACCTAAAGAAAAAAGGAAGCAAAGTTAAAGTTGATAGAGGTAAAAAAAATTTCTGGAAGCAATCCATGTGAACAACTTGGCAGTAAATGCAGGCAAATGGGATTATACCTTGAGGTAGCTGAGATGGGCAGAACCCAGTAGATAAAATTATTGAAGGAACTTTATCAAGGAACCCAAACACCCTGCCTCAGGAAGTCCTCAGTGCTTTCTGTTGGCTTAGTATCAGTTTATCAACAGACAACTACTTTCCATTGAACCTGGTTATTGAGCTTGCACTGCTGATGTAGGCATGAGTGGGAATCTGCAGGACATTTGCTGGGATTTCTAGGCTCTTCTGTTCCAGAACAATTTAGATGAGGGCCACACAGAGAGTGGTAGAAATAGAGTTAATTTATTAAGAGAGCACTTCAGATATGGAAGTAGACCAGAGAGCTGGGAAAAATCAGAAGCTTAATGGCGCCCCGCCAGTCATGACACTTTGTTGATATTTTACACAGCACCTGGCATCTTCCATATTAGTATACTGGGTGGGGGGGCTTTTCATTCACATGCTCTGTCCCTCACATGCAGCCCTGGCAGGGTAGGTGCAGCCTTCTCATCATTTGTGTATGTGCTGATAATTGTACCTCTTACTCCATGCTCTGCCACTCTGCCATCCTATAACCAGGGTTCCCAAATTGTAGTCCCTAGACCAGTCATGCCCTGGAAACTTGTTAGATATGCAGATTTTTCAGACACCATCCTGAGGGCTAAGGAGAGGGGTTAGCCATATGCATCTTAATCACCTCAGGTGATTCTGATTGCATGTTCAAGGTCGAAGTGTGAGGACCAGTGACAGACTTAGATCTATTTTAATTATCAAGCACCTGCCGGGTGTTAGAGTAGAGATTAGTGTGCCACATGAGACATAAGGCTCAAAGCCAGACATGACAGTGTATGCCTGTAACCCCAATACTCAAGAAGCCAAGACATGATGACTGTTCACAAGTCTGCGGACACAGAGACCGACCCTATTAAAATATATAAGTTTAAAACTATGAAACATTAAAAAAATAGTATAAGACACAGAATACTTAGCAAGTTGAATGACACAGGGTGTACTTATATGAAGAAGTAAGCTGGCAGCCTGCTTTGGTGGTCCATAATCCCAGCACCTGGGAGGTTGAGGCAGAAGGATCAGGGCAAAGTTAGACACTGCTACAAAGAGAATTCCAGGCCAGCCCTGTCTACTGTGGGGGGGGGGGGGGAAGGAGGGCTAAGGAAGAAGAACCACACTTCAAAGTCCCTCTAAAATACAGAGTAAGTTCAAGGCCAGCCTGAGTAATTTAGTGAGATCCTGTCTCAAAAGAGACCTAAGATAGAGTACATGCCTGGATGCAAAGGCTCTGGGTTCAATCCCCAGTATACTCACCATAAAAAGCAGCTGTTATATACATATATCCTGAAATACAAGTTTTATTTACTTATTTCTCATTATGTGGCCCTAGCAAGTGGGATCTTTATTCAGCGTTGTAACTCAAGGGGTCCCAACTACTGTTGTTTCTACTTGTTTTACTTTTTCTCTGTGATTAAACTGCTGTCCCATCCATATAAGTCAAGTCATGTGAATTAGACAAAGGCACCTTCCCTTGGGTTGATGTAGCATCACACTCGAATGCACAGCCTGAAAAGAGGGATCCTAAGCTGCACTTTAGCCCCTGCTCAAGGTTCTTTGTGACAGGCAGATCAGAGCAGAGCCCACTGCCTTCTTACTACAGGGCTGCTTGGACTCATTCTAATTGCTTACACTTGGCTTTGTCTCAGAGTCCATGGGGAGAGCCTGCTCCCCACCACCCAAGACTCGGCTTTTCTAAAGCCATGTTTGTCAAAAGCATCCGTGTGCAGATCCTTTTGTTCGTAATGGTGGCATTCAAGTTGAATTGCGCATGAAATCATCTTGCTAAAGAAGCTTCGTTCTCTATGTAAAGGGGGCAAGAGAAATGGAAGGATCTGATTAGTTACTAAGAATTCTGAGTAGTGAAGTCCCAGATTAGCATAAGACGCTTTCTTGTTCAGAGCACGTGCAGTGCCAGAGCAAAAGAATTCTTTTCTTTCCCCCTTTCTGTTGAAGCATTTAGTTCCAAAATAGTATAATCACAATAAGACTTTCCAGTGTGTGAATTATAGTATATTAAGTCATGACTAATTGCATTGATTTGCATTCGGGGTTTTTTAACATCTGTGTGGTAATTATCCTAATCCAATTTGTTATGCAGAATACAATCAACGTTATATATGTTGGTGTTTAGGGCCCGACACCATTTCTTGCACACACACAAAAAAAGAGGAGATACAAAGGTAGCTCAGGTGGAAAGACAAGCACATCTTTTATAGATAGCAGTTCCCTTTCTTGATCTTCCAAATTAGCTGGGGGAAGGGTGGAAGCAGAGATCAAGCAAATTTCATTAGCATTTTAAAAGGAGGCCCAAGAAAAGAGAGAAAGGGAGCACATCCAACAGGAGCGCTGGCTCGTGAGAACAAGAGAGAGCAAGCTGTATGAAATCCTGGGGCAGATTTTTTTTTCCTAACAGGCTATGGCTTTCAGAAGCTTCCAGAAATAATATCCTGACCTTGCCTGATAATGAGCCAATAAAACCATGTTCTGCTGACACTGTGCTATTTCAGTAAGGGTTGCATCTTACCTGGGAGTCAGGGTTTAGCTTTGAACCTTTCATGTTTCTGTCCTTTCAGAGAAAGGGTAGAAGAACACTGACAGATTCCGCTTAGAAAAGTCCTGTAAACCTGGGGCAGAGCCACAATATGTGGCAAAGGCAAGAGAAAGAGCAAGCCATGGCTCCTGCCTCTCCACAGCACCCATCCCAACACCCACACTTTCTGCCCTCTTGAAAGTGTCTGCATTATCTACTCTGGAACATCTGATCATCTAAATTGCAGCCCTCCTTTATCAACAATGTAAACTTTAGTGAGCAATACTAACCCAGGTTCTTATTTAGTTATTTACTTATTTTTTCACTGGAATTTAACCCAGGTCCTCCTGCGTGCTAGGCAAATGACCTACCACTGCAGTGTTTTTGCAGCCCTTAACAACCTCTTTTTAATTTTTAAACTGTATTTAAATTTCTTCCATACAATATATTTCGATCATATACTTTCCCCACTTCTGTCTCCTCTGAGATGTCTTCCTTACCTCCCTACACTCCCTAACCTCCCAACCTCCTTCTTTCCCTCCCTCTCTCCCACTTTCTCTCAAAAACAAAAAGAACCAACAAAATCAGTAAGACAAAAAAAATACCTAAACAAAACAAAACAAAACTGAACACACACGCACACAATAAAAGATGGAATCCATTTTGTGTTGGCTAACTAGTCCAGAGCATGAAGCCTGCCCTACAGTGTGGGTGATATACCCAGTGACATCCATTGGGGGAAAAAACTGATTTTCCCTTTGCCAACAGGCATCACTTTTGAATAGCTTCCTGGTTGAGGATGAGACCTCGTGTCCATTTTACCATCACAGTGCTGGGATCTTTGTTAACCAGGCTCTTTTAAGAAAGCAAGCTTTATTGACTTCAGAAGAGAAGATACACAAAGAAGGCTCAGATGTCTGAGGGACAACAGAAACCTCAAAAGAGAGACTTAAAAAGCCAGTGTGGAAGATTTTGCTACCTTCACTTAATTTGTCATTTTCATAAGCACACAAACCTTGAGCCTTCCAAATATGGCAGGCGTCCCATGATGGAGAAAGGGGTCAGGGAATCCCCTCCAACCTTCTCTCAACCTCTTCCCTCTCCAACAAGCCAGTGCTGCCTTTAGTCAGCCCACAATGCAAGCCTATGGCCCCATGCCAAGCTGCTAATGAGAATCAGCAGGAAATCCTTGTTAAACATATAGTTATCTCATTCCCCCTTCAACGACAAGGGCTTAGTAAGGATCAAGCCTAGCTAGAGCTTTAAAGGTTCAGAAGACTCTAAATGGCAGTTCCATCAGACAAACACTGACACCAGTTCTGATTCCCAAGCATACATGCATCCCTCTGAGGAAAACAGACCGGTGGGACAATCTGTGCAGAAAGAATCCACTCTACAGCTAAGCAGAAAGCTAGCAGCTTTCATCAGCCTTCCTTGCTATATTAGAAAGGATTCAGTAAATAAAGCACTAATGAAACTATCCATAAGAACAAACACTGGCACTTTCCATTTTGGAGCAGTCTACTTCTGGTTAGGTGGGGGTCACTATGTAAGCAATTCCCTTCCATACAACTAATGACAGTTCTGACCAACTTCTTCAGTTTCCCATCATTAACGCCTAAGTCTTACAAAACCCTGAAGCTCTGCACTCAATTTTCAATTGAGTGAGCACACACACACACACACACACACACACACACGCACACACACACACGGTGGGGGGGAGAGGAAGGAAGGAAGAAAGAAAGAAAAAGAGAAAAAAGAAAAAAGGAAGGGAGGGAGGGAGGGAGGAAGAGAGGAAGGAAGAAAGGAAGGAAGGAAAGGGAGACCACGTTTACTAAAATTTGGCATAAATCTCCCAGCTCTCAATGTCTAATCAAATTCATGTTGGAAATTATCTGCTAGCTGTACACCTCCACTTGTTCTCAGAGTTCAGTCTCCTAGCCCAGCAATCTTGAATAAAAATCTTCCTTACTAACTTGCTTACAAGTGTCAGAATATTTTCTGTTCAATAGACCCCTGGGAGAAATTACCACCCTAACCCTAACCCTAACCCTAACCCTAGTTCCATTTAACCAACTATTTCAGAGCTAGTCCAGGCCTGTCCCAGCAGCATGCTAACCAGGTTCCTAGCAGCACCATTCAAGGGCATAAATGAGCAGGGGTTTTCCTGAGAACTAGCCCTCTTTGGGACTTTGTTGTCAGGAAATTTCTGAAAGTAAGGTTCTAAAAGTCTCATCACTGAGCAATGCCTGAACTCAGTTTGCTCTAGGTCTTTGTAGGAGGAACTGGGGGGTGATCCACTGTCTCAGCAAGCACAAACAGACAGACAGTTCTACAAACCACGTGGGGCTTTGGCCTGCTTATTTTAACTGGTTTGCTGAAAAGGAAAGAGCCATGTATCAAGTAATTGGCAAAATAAATATTTCATTGGGGAAGATGGCCCCAGAGTTAAGAGGAAGAAAAAACAGGAAACAGCTACACATGCTGGTGAGCATCCTTTGTGTTTGACAATTCCATTGTCTGTCCTGCAAGCTGCTCCATGTTCCTCCACGTTCCAGCCATGCCTAGGGTCACTGCCCAGAAGTTTAAAGCACCCAATTAGAATGTAAGTCACCATGTACCAAAGACAAAGAGGCCAAAATTGTATTAAAAGGTCTGCTTCATTATATTCAGGACTCTGCCTTTAAGAAAAGCCCTGCACAGACTGTTCTGGTACATAATAAATTGTTTTCTGCAAAAGAGCCTTGGTATCTCGTTTCTGTGTTCAGAAAGCCTACAGCATCCTTGAATCACATCTCTAAGGCGATTCACTCACCTTGGTTACTCTGCACGCTCTTTCAACTCCCTGCTTACCCTTAAGCAACAGCACATCTTCTTCCCAGGGTTCCCTCCTAACCTGAGACACACCAACACTTCCACGGTTAAATTCTGCCTACAAGATAAAGCCCAGATTTAACCTGCTGCTTCAGGTATTTCATGGTGCTAAAAAGACGATGCTGTCATAAGCATCACCAATCAGGAAGGTTAGCTCAGTATCTAGCTCAGGAAGTTAGAATACAGGGCAGTGTAGAACATACCCTTGATTTCTTTGTTAATACTGTCAACATATATGTACATTGGTCAATACCAAAAAGAAATGCCAGAAGACACTTTCTGCTTCCAGAAAGGTAAGAAACACTAAACTCAGAAGTGAGTCTTTAAAGAAAAAGCAAGACACATGAGATCCCACAGAAGCCAAGTAGTGTCAACCTTCCATCTGACTCACCTCTGAGAAAGAGCTCATTGTAGCAGCTACAGTGTCTCCCACCTGAACAATTGAACATTGGTACTTTCTCCCAAAGGCCAAACAACAGGCACAGAAGATGAATTACTAGAAGCTTCCAAAAGCACAAGGATAGCCAGATATCTAGGATTCCAGTCAGGCGTCACATGCAACCATGTGCTCACAAAGGAATGTGTCTTTCCACCATTTCAATAGAGATGACTCTGCTGTCCTTCCAACCTCATAGAAATTGGTGGAGACTGAAGTGGTATTCAGGTTTTGCAGATGCTCCCTAAACTAGTTGCAGCTGGACTTGTGGGCAGAGAAGCTGTATGTTACCTTTCTGATGGTCCCAGCAAGGCATATTGAAAAAAAAAATGATAGCACACTTGAAGGTAGCAGGAACAAAAACAAAGACACAGCATTGACTCTTAGATGCACTATCCAAGTTGCCTCCCACCCAGAGCCCGGATGCTTGGTTGGATAAATGTCTTTTGCCACCACCCTCCATCTCTTGGGCAACATAGCAGCCAAACATCACAGATGACAAGACTTAACTATGGTCAATCACTCAGTGTCTCCCATTATCTTCCTGAAGGCTTGCTTATTATCGTTCTTGAACCCTTGAGAAACATTTATCTAAGAGGGGCATTATACACATGAAGGATGTCTTAAACCTTCCTTTCTGATTCTGAACATGAACATGAGGGTACAAACTAAGGCAAAAGCTAAGTGTTTGGCAGTCTGCATCTTTTCAGTGAACTTTGTACTCTCTCCTCATCCAAATATTCTCACTTTGCTTTTGTCTTGGGCTCTGTGAGGAAGATGGGCAAACCACACATCCCTGGTATAATTTGTAAACTGAGAAATGAATATCATGCGCTCCCTTTGCAGGGGAGGAGGCACTGGCGACTACCAGGAAAGCCCAGAGAGAAATTTATTTTAGGCTAGGAACACAAAGTTTTGTCAGCTTCTTACAAAAGCCCATTGCATAGCCACCTGCTAAGAAGGGTGCCCATGGATTTCTGGTGCACATTAAAGAACTGTATGACTGGACAAAGGGCTGCATGCCTCCGACGTCAGCAATCAGGAGGCTGGAGGAGGAAAATCATAGATATGAGAACAGCCTGGGTTACAATATACATTCACAGTCAACATGGACCACAGGAACACCAAACCTATTTTCAAAAAATGAAAAATTGTTGAACAGTGGTAGCACATACCTTTAAGCAGAGGCAGGTGAGTTTGAGGCCAGCCTCGTCTACATAATAAGTTCCTGGACAGCCAGGGCTGTTACACAGAGAAACCCTGTCCCTGTCTGAAAAAATAAAATGAAAAGAAAGAAAGAAAGACAGAAAAAGAAAAATTACAAATGCATTTATTTTTATGAAAATGGTCACAGATGATTTTACCTAATAAAACATTCTATATTTGTTATAATATCTCCACAATTGAGTATACTTACAAATGATGCCTGAGCATAAATGTTCAAAATAAAGATGATGTATTTTGATTTTTTACACTTTTTTATTTTTGTGTATTCACACATGTAAACCCACATAGGGCATGGCTTGTATGAGGAGGTCAGAGGACACTTTGCCAGAATAGGTTGTTTCCTTCTGTCAGGTGGGTCTGAGGAACTGAACTCAGGTTGTCAGCCATACTAGCAAGCTTCCTTGCCTGCCGAGTACTCCCTAGCTTAGAGCATACTTTATTGTTGTTTTTAAGATTTCTTTTTATTATTTCCTTAATTATGTGTATAAATGTCTGGGTATATGCATATGAATACAGGTGGCCTCAGAGTTCAAAAAGGGTATCAGATCCAATGTGGTTATAAATTTCCTGATGTGTACATGGGGAACAGCCTAGACCCTGCCCCAAATGATGTGATAGACTTTGATGATCCCCCATAGGAGGTCTCACTCTCCCTGAGGAGTGAATGGGGGGATAGGATGGGGAGTGGGTGGGGGCATGGGAGGATAGGAGGGAGAGGGAACTGGGATTGGTATGTAAGATAAGAGTGTTTTTTAATTAAATAAAAAATTTTAATTAAATAAAAAATTATCAATAAATAAACTGCCTGATGTGGATGATGGGAATCGAACTTAGGACCTTGGCAAGAGCAGTTGGAACTCTTTAACAGCTTATCTATCTCTCCATCACACCTACAACCTAGCTACTAATAGACCAAATACAGTATCTTGCATATCAATCAGCCTCAAAAGGAAAGGAATATAACTCTGGGGAGAACGAAAACTAGAAATGAACAAAAGCACATAGGAGAGGGTACTCGCTGGTTTTCTGTGTCAACTTGACACCAGCTTGAATCATCAGAGAGGAAGGAGCCTTGGTTGAGGAAGTACCTCCTTGAAATCCAGCTGTAAGCCAGTTTCTCAATGTGTTCAATGAAGAGGCAGCCCACTGTGGCTGGTGCCATCCCTGGGCTAGTGGTCCTGGGTTCTATAAGAAAGCAGGCTTAGCAAGCCATGGGGAGGGAGCAAGGCAATAAGCAGCTCTGTCCCATGGCTTTCGCATCAGCTCCTGCCTCCAGGTTCCTACCCTGCGTGAGTTTCTGCCCTGACTTCCTTCAGTGATGAACAGTGATATGGAAGTGCAAGCCAAATAAACTTTTTCCTCCCCGGCTTGCTTTTTGGTCATGGTGTTTTGTCTCTAGAAACTCTAACTAAGACAGAGTTATATATACTCAGATTTCCTTCTGTGCATGCAGGGGCTACTTAAGCTTTTTAAAGCACATAAACTAGCCTAGAACTGTATAATAGAGCTCTCTGTGATGATAGTCATATGCTACATAGCCATCATTCCACACAGCAGTGACTTCCCATGTGTGGCATTTAAGCACTTTAAATGTGGCTAGTATAAACAAAACAGTGCATTTTAATAATGAATTTCATTTCCTTTCTAGTCACACATGGCTAGTGAGAAAAAGCACAGGTCTAAAGAGTACCATTTTTTTAGCGGGGGGGGGTTGGGGGGGAGCACCACCTAGCTCCCAAATAAAGATACAGAGACTTCTTCTTCTTCTTCTTCTTCTTCTTCTTCTTCTTCTTCTTCTTCTTCTTCTTCTTCTTCTTCTTCTTCTTTTGTTACAAATGCCTGGCCCCAGCGTAGGCCTGTTTCTAGCCAGCTTTTCTAACTTAAATAATTCTGTTTCAATGGTGCTGGCACAACTGATTGATCGTGTAGATTGCAGATAGACCCATGTCTATCACTATGTACAAAACTCAAGTCCAAATGAATTAAAGACCTCAACATAAATCCAGCCACACTGAACCTCTCAGAAAAGAAAGTGGGAGGTACCCTTGAACAAATTGGTACAGGAGACCGCTTCTTTAACATAACTCCAGTAGCACAGGCACTAAGATCAACAATTAATAAATAGGACCTACTCAAACTTAGAAGCTTCTCTAAGGCAAAGGACACAGTTGACAAGACCAAACATCAGCCCACAGACGGAAAAAAATTTTTTACCAATCCTACATCTGACAGAGGGCTGATCTCCAAAATATACAAAGAACTCAAGAAACTAGTCAACAAACACCAAATAACCCTATTAAAAATGAGGTAAAGAATTGAAGAAAGAATTCTCAATAAAGGAAATCAAAGAGGCTGAAAGACACTTAAGAAAGTGCTCAACATCCTTAGCTATCAGGGAAATGCAAATCAAAACAACTCTGAGATACCATCTTACTCCTGCCAGAATGCCTAAAATTAGAAACACCAATGACAACTTATGCTGGAGAGGATGTGGAGAAAGGGGAACACTCCTCCACTGCTGGTGGGAGTGTAAACTTGTACAGCCACTTTGGAGATCAGGATGGCGGTTCCTCAGGAAAATAAATGGGAATCAGTCTACCATGGGACCTGGAAGTTCCTCTCTTAGGTATATACCCAAATGATCCACATCCATGCAAAAAAAGACATGTGTTCAAGCATGTTCGTAGCAGCATTATTTGTAATAGCAAGAACCTGGAAGCAACCTAGATGCCCCTCAAATGAAGAATGGATAAAGAAGATGTGGCACATTTACACAATGGAATACTACTCTGCTGGGGGATGGGGGGAACAATGGAATCTTGCAATTCACAGGCAAATGGATGGAACTTGAAGAAACCATCCTGAATGAGGTAACCCAGTCACAAAAAGAGGAACATGGTATGTACTCACTGATATATGGATTTTAGACATATAGCAAAGGATCACCAGCCTATAATTCACACCGCCAGAGAAACGAGGATACAAGGAGGATTCTAAGAGATCCAAATAAGGACTCTCATAGAAGGGGAAAGGGACAAGATCTCCTGAGCATATTGGGAGTGGGGTGGGGACAGTGAGTGGAGAGAGAGCTAGGAGAAAGAGAAGGAGAGGAGAGGAAAGCACGTGGGATTGGAAGATTGAGTCAGGGGAAGAATAGATGAGAGAAAAAAGAGAGAGAGAAAATAAAAGAGTGAGCCATTATAGGTTTGAAAAGAACTGAGTCTAGAGAAATGTCTAGATACCTATAACTAACAATTTGAGAAACATCAGAAAGGCTACCATAAATGCCCTTCCCTGACAATGAGATTAATGACTAACTTAACCACCATCATAGAGCCCTCATCTGTTAGCTGATGGAAACAGAAGCAGACACCCACAACTAAACACTGAGCTGAACTGGAATCCAGATGCAGAGAGGGAGGACAAGACCAGGCTACAAAAACACATAGGGACAGCTGACCTGAACAAGGAGGAGCTAACAGGTCCCCAGACTGATAGCTGGGAATCCAGCATGGGACTGACTCAGACCCCCTGAACATGGGTCTCACAAGGCCTGGGCAGTCTAAGGTACCTCAGACAGTGGAACCAAGATATATCCCTGGTGCATAAAAAGACCTTGGGAACACATTCCCCATGGAGGGATACTCCCTTAATGTGGAAGCAGGAGGGAGAGCCTAGTCCCTACTCCAAATGACTTGACAGATTTAGATGACTCCTCCTGGAAGGCATCACCCTACATGTGGAGTGGGGGGGATGGGAGGGGAAGGTGGTGGGGGGCATGGGAGGTGGGAGAAAGGGAGGGAGGGAGGAAGAGGGAACTGGGATCAATATGTAAAATAAGAAAAATAAATAAATAAATAATAAAAATTAATTATGTTTTTATTTATCTGTTTTGCCTTTCTTCCCTTCTTTCTGTATGTCTTACTTTCTTGCTTCCTCTGTGGCTGGCTGGGTTGCTAGGTGGCTAGCGTCTCCCTCTCTCTTTCTTATTTTGTTTTCTCCTCAGCCTAGATTTCTATTTATTCCCTCTTCCTGCCATTCCTACCTATCTTTTCTCTGCCTAGCTATTGGACGTTCAGCTCTTTATTAGACCAATGAAGTACCTTAGGCAGATAAGTTGAAACAGATGCAACACATCTTTTCATAATTAAACAAATGCAACATAAACACGAGTAACACACTTTTACAGTTAAATATTCTAAAGCATAAAAAACACATCATTGTTCGGTTAAAATAATATTTTACAGCACTAGAGTTACTACACTGTTCATTTGAACCTCAGTTCTATCTCTTGTTAGGAGTATTAACAAGGTTTAGCTGACCTCTCTGTGCCTCAGTTTATTTATATGTGAAATGGAAATAATAGGACTCTCTCAAGAAAACCGTGAAGTGTGTGTGTGTGAATATGTATGATAATTCAAGATGTGCCTGTTGTGGGTACCACTTTTTTTCCAATGAGACATATCCAGTAGAACAACATTCATTAACCACTGTGAGGTCCTTGCCAAGTAATGGAAGACCCTCAGGCCCAAAGACAGCAGGTAAAAATCCAAATCCTCTTCTAAAGCCAGACTTCAGAAGACATGCCATTTAAATAAATCATTGTCCCTCATGGAAATATCTCTCTCTCTCTCTCTCTCTCTCTCTCTCTCTCTCTCTCTCTCTCTCTCTCTCTCTCCCTCCCTCCCTCCCTCCCTCTCTCTCTCTCTCTCTCTCTCTCTCTCTCTCTCTCTCTCTCTCTCTCTCTCTCTGTCCCCCCCATGCATGTATATCTAGAAAGAGGTGATCAACTCGTCTGTGCCTGTACTTATACTTAGATACATACATACATACATATCAGTATTCATCTTCCTGAACTTACATAGTTACAAATGATGGAGAGAATCCTTGTAAATAGAAATCATCATCCTTAACAGTGAGGTGTCATGATAATAGCTTAAAGTAAATAGCTGCCACAGAGATCTGAATATGAGTCTAACCCATAAGTGAAAGGCCAAGATTGGGCACAGGACTTTGCACCTGTGGTCATCTATTTCTCCCTCTGTAAAACAATATGTAAACTCTTCTCTTTCAAGGCTGCTGTGATAAATAAAGGAAATAATATAAGCCAAGAATTCCACACAGAAGCTGGGGACTGTTATTTTTCTTTTTTAGCCTCCATATCCATGTGTTGGAAGGGGAAGCAATTGTAGGTATGTTGATGAGTGGAATTACTTCAAAAGCCTTCACCAACCATGATTTAAACTTAGATGTGGATAAGGAAATCTACTTCCACCCAGGGAAAGAGAAACCAGCTATGGAGCCTGAGCTGAATAAAACCAAGTCCTATTGCCTTGTAGCCTCAGGCCAGACAGGACCATAGGCTCTTTGAAATGTCCTGCAGGCTGCTTCTGATGGAATTGTAAAGTATTTTTCATCAGTCACTCTCAATGTAGGAAACAGAAGTGCAAGTTACTTCATTAAAAGAGCTCACACATAACTGGATACATTTACATATTAAGCAGGCAACTGAGACTCTACTCTTTCTATTTTCTGTACAGCTGTAATCATTACTCAGCATCAGAGTGCCTGTTAAATACTCAGGATACTATAGAGAACTCTCAGATCTTTACGGCAAAGGTGACGATTGAGACCTGCTCCCATTCACTCACCCTCAACAAGCCTTCAACATCGGTGACAGTATGCACAAGCACTCCGGAGCTCATTCAAGTAAACCTTAATTATAGAAAAACTGTGACCATAGCATACGTTCTCTGGCATGTCTAATTAGCTGACTACCATACGCAAAAAAGTGAGCCTCTTTTATACATTATGTTGTTGACTTGGAAGTAGGGTAGAGAAGGGGGAAAAAACCCAGAATTCTTAGCATTTGGAATAAGCACCATCTTCAGTTGTAGGAAGAAAGGTCAAAAAATGTGGTTTTGCAGGATAAAGACAAGTAGATTCCAGTCAAAGAGAGACTTTCCATTTTTATATCATTAATTTAACTTCACTACTTGAAAAACATTTCTAACTCAAAAAGTCAACATCCCAGTGAAGACATTATAAGACAGCTGCAAATGGATAGCCTTCATTAACATACAACAGACAACCCCCCCATAAATATTGACAATGTCACATCCAACAATACATATAAAAGGACATTATCTTATGGTCAAATTCATCCTAAGAACACAAGCCTGGCTAAAATTGAAAAATCACTCAGTATAATTTATCATCTCAACAAACTTTGAAATTAAAAACCATATCACCATCTGAATAGGTGCAGAAAATACATTTGACAAATAAAGATTATCTGGTGATATTTTTCTAAGACTCTCAGAAAATTATGAATTGAAGAAATGTCCTCAACCAGACAGAGAACATCTTTGAACAACCCACAGTTAAAGTCACACTTAATGGTAAAAGACTTAAACCTATCTCCTTTAAGATCAGAGAAAGGACAAGGTGACAGGTCTTGCTGTCTCAATTTAACATTGTACTGGTAGTTCTAGCCAGGGCAATTAAGCAAAAAAGGAAGGAATAAAAGATATGAATTGATACGGAAGAAATAAGGTTGTCCTTATTCATAGACATCAAGATCACCTACATAAAGCATCTCCAAAGGTATGGGTAGGTAGCCCTGGGGTATATTTAAAAAAGCAGGCTGAGCAAGGCAGGAGAAGCCAGTCAGTAAATAGCATTTGTCCATTGCCTCTGCTTCAGTTCCTGCCTCCAGCTTCCTGCTTGAGTGCCTGCCCAGGCTTCCCTCAATACTGGACTGTCAAGTGGATAGTAAGTAGAGATAAACCCTTTCCACCCCAGGTGGCTTTTTAGTCACAGTCTTTATCACATAGAAAACAAAGACAACACTCAGTTTTTTTGTTGGAGGAATGGGCCTTCATGGCAGGCCTAGGGCCCCCATTGCATGGCTTGTTCATTGGTACGGCCTCCAGAGTTCTATGACTTCTTCACTTCTAGAAGTTCCAGGGGACTGGAAAGGGTTCAGTGTGCAAGGTCTTCAGATGCACTCTCTGCTCAGAAGAGCAGGCCCATTGTTACTGGGGCCCATTGTGACTGCTGGCCCAGTCACAGTGACTTAGAGCATTTCCATCCTCAAGGATCAATTGGTCATGGTTTTACAGCAGCTGCTCAATGGGCAACTGTTTGAGGATGCCCTTCTTGGCATCTGGGATGATGGTAGTCTTGTGGCATGAGATCATGAGGAACACATCCATCCCAACACCTCCAGAAAGGTATTTCCAACACCTATTCCTTCAGATATTTTCCCCAGCAGTTTCAATGTTTCAAGTGTTACATTAAGGTCTTTGCTCCAACTTGAGGTGATTATTTTGTACAAAGTGATGTAAAGATCTAGTTTTACTCTTCCAATATTCCCAGCACAAGTTTTCATTTCTTAAAAGCTGTTTTATTTTTCTGTCACATATGGGAGCTAAGTCACTTTTCTAGTGCTGTGATGAGGCACCATAACCAAGGCAACTTATAGAATAAAAAGATTATTGGGAGCTTACATTTTAAGAGAGTTAGAGTTCATAATCACCCACACACAGCAGCCGGCAGACAGGCATGGTACTGGAACAGTAGCTTATACCCTGATCCACAAGCAGGGACAGACAGAGCTAAGTGGGACCTCAAAGCCAGCCCCAGTTACATACCTCCTCCAAGAAGGTCACACCTCCCAATCCTTATTAAACCCTTAAAATGAACTGGAGACCAAGCATGTTTGAGCCTGTAGGGGACATTCTCATTCAAACCACCACTTGTGGTTTTGGCACTAATTTCAAGAACTAGAGTTTGTAGCTGCATAGATTTGTCTGGGTCTTCTAGTCTGACCCATTGGTCTTCATGTGTAATGCCTTGTCGTTTTTGTTACTATGGCTCTGCAAACAATCTGCATTTGTGGATGCTCACATAGATGCCTCCCCTCTTCTGCCTGTAGCACCACTGTGAGGCATCTTCTCATTCCCTTGCTGTGCTATTGGGGTTCACGCTTTCTCTTATACTTTTAAAGAATAATATTTCTGGGTTCCTCGTGATTGCTGACTTCTGTCGAAATCCAATGCATTCCATAACGCCCCTCTTCTTTCTGTAGACACATACCTGTTATTTGCTTCAGATTTGCAAGCAGTGTTGTCTAATCACCCATCTTCTTCCTCCTCCTTTGTTTAAGATTAGTTTCCTCTTCTGCTGCTATTCTAAAATAGTGTTTCTCAAACTGGCCAGATCCCTCATTTCTAAAACAGAAGCAAAATTGCTCAGCCATCTCTTAGATGCTCAGATATGTGGATATTAGTGAAAGTGCCTGGTACATGTACAGCATGATAGCCATGCTGATTTCACAATCAAAAGATGAAAGGTTCTAGAAGGAAAGCAGCCTCACTAGTAGGAAGGATGTGTGGGTGGTATTGGTGCCTCCCACATGCAACCACATTGAACTCTATGCCCCACTTATGGCTTTGCCCATTTAATGGGTTGACCTACATTCTGGAATTTCCAGGATGGCCCTAATTCTAGTCCTCCCAGGGGAATAAATGTCAAAGTTGGGGAAATAGAGGAACCTCAGTCAAAGGACAGATTCCTAACACCACCACCACCACCACCCCCTCCACATTTCTCTTCTCTCTTTCTCATCAGCGAGGGATTTGTTCAGAGTTCTTTCATACAAAATCAAACAGAACTGGAAGGTAAATCTCCTGGGTGGAAAAAAAAAAAGCAACAAAACTCCATGACCTCCATACAATACATTTCAACACCAAATAGAAATGGCTGAGAGATCAAGTCTGTTCTATTTATCTGTGACTTCTAGTGTCTCCCTATGCAGCCCTCCCCTCCCCTTCTTTCTCCGGAGGTGGCAAGAGTGGAAGAGCATTTGTCTCTCAGCTGGTCAACTGGGACTGAGGCGGAAAGGCAAAAGAATTATTTCAGTTCTGCAGCAAGTGTGAACGTGGGCTTCTCAGTGCCTGCCTCCCCCCTTTTTAATTAATGAACAATCTGGCCCATTACTGCTCCCGTAGGTATGCAAAATAGCTTCTTGTTTGAAATCCCTGTTGTTGAATGTACTCTGTGGGGCACATTGCCACCCCCTGTTTTGCATAAGAAACCGCTGTTTCCAAGATAAAAATCTTTTCATTTAGCTGTCATGAGCTCATCCTTTTTCCTCTGCATTGTGGCTCCGACTCCTTTGAGTCAATACCCAAACAATGACTGCCAGCGTTCAACCACCCTCCTGCCCCCAATCCCCGGAAGACAGAAGGCTGCGGCCTCCGGAAGCCTGACTAGGACGGCACCCCGAGTTCTTTTCAGTCCTTAGATGTCAAGAGGGCAAAAACTAAGATCTGAGCCCTCTAGAAAATCTTCCATGGGCTTTAAAGCCGACCCTGGGAGGTGGGGGTGGGGGGCCTGAATGAGGTGGTGTGTGATAGGGGGTGGACATGCAGTATCCTGGGATCATGAACTTAAACAGCCTGGGAAAATCTTAAGGGCAGGGAGTTAGGAACTCATAAATGTGCACAGCTGCTAGACCACTCCTCCTCTGTCCCTGACCACCAGACTGCATCCTGCCGGTGGAACAATCACGCCCACAGCACAAACCACACAATAACACTCCGTCCCAAGTAGAAAGTAGAGGAGAGACTGAGATTCTATGGAATCAAAACCCTTGCCTCCTGTCTGTGGGTAAATTGAGGCCCAGGGAAGGGGAGCACTCACATAGTTAGCTGAAGACGTGGGTGTTGAAGCTTCAGTTTCATGCTGTTTATCCTGCCACACACGGCTGCCTCAGGAGGGAATCAATAACATTTGTGTACAAAGAACCGAGGAAAAAGACAAGATAGGAGATTAAACAAGATCATGGTAAAACTACAAAGTCTATACAAACAGTAGGGGTTCTATTGTTAGCCTTCTCGTTTGTAGGAGATATTTTCCAAAGTGCAAAATTTAACCTTTGCCATCATAAAAGAATCTTATAGAAGGTAGTGAGTTTCCACACAAATGCACATAGTCATTTTACCTGGAGAGGGGAATAACAAGTTTGCATCGACTCAGAACTTACTCCTTATTTCCTCTTCGGGGAAAGAAATAATACATGAGGGAGCTTTAATTGAACCGTGGACAGCTAATGTGTAGGCAGTAGGAGACCAGGTGCACTGAAGTGCACAGAATTGGAATAAACAAAGGCCCTGCCGTTATGGTGGGAGCAAGCTGGGTTGATCCGATATTTGGGTCTGCAGTTTGATCATAAGCCGGACTGCATCAAGGCCAAGCCTGTGTATCCCTGGTAACTTCCAGCATAGCAAAGTGCTCACAGTAGGTGCCTAGTCCATCTTTGGGTTGAGTGGCTAAGCAAGATCCAGTGCTGCCTCTGAAACACACCCAGCGCTGCTTTTTCTCCATGCTTGGCATCAAAGAAGATTCCTTACAGTTTCAAAGAAACAGTTTCCCTATCAGTGCCCCTGAGAAATTCCCTGTGAGTCACAGAACATTTGAGGGAAGTGCTGACCTCCCAGGCACCAGAAGTCATGTGTCAACGACACTAGTGAAGGTGATGAGACAAACCACAGAAAAATTAGAAGGAAATGTCTCCCTCATTTGCCCAGCAGTTTGGGGAAGTCAGAAATCTCATGTCCTACTCCTCCCCTAAGGACTATTGGCAGTTAATGGGTGCTGAGGAACAGGTTTTTTTCTTCAGTTGCAAAGCTTCTGACAATTGGCTGATGCTGCAATAAATAACTCCTCGGCCATGCTCATGCAAGCAATGCTAATTAAATTTGGTGTGCCGAAGAAAGAGAAATGCGGGGGGCGGGGGGGTTGTTGGGGAGAAGAAGGATCCCAAGAGGGATGGAGATGTATGAAAATAACCAACATGCCTTATGTACATGTGTGAAATTGTCAAAGAAATGAAGAAGAATTTAGGAGGAAAATAAGCAGAAACCTCTTCCATCTAAAAGCAGGATAAGAAGCAGGAAACCTGGATGTCCACACTTGTAGTTAGATATACACTTTTGTCTGCACCTGTGGCACAGACCACACCCAGAGACAGACGTTACCTGGGGAAACTAAGTCTGAGGAGGGGGCTCGGGGAGCTCTCTTGCTTGCAGCACGAGGACAAGAGAGCATCTGGAGGCATCCTTGGGACCAGGAACCTGCTGGTGTTCATCTGTCTGTGTTGTAAGTTATTTCTCCCTGAATAAACGTCTATTTGGCCTATTTGTTTCTCCTGATCCTTATTAAACTTCAATATCTGGTGTCAAAAGTGGGATACGATCTCATGCCTCCATGTGAGACCTGGCTTTTTCACTGATTATGAGATGTTAGCAAATAACTCATTTCTCCTATCTTCAATCTCTTTGTCTAGAAGATGACTTGACTGTCAATGGCCATACCACCCTGATCGCACCCGATCTCATCTAGAAAATTACTTGACCAAAGATGACCAAACTGTGGTTTGAAGTCAAAATGTTTTCAAGTACAGAATTAGGGTAACGGGGAGGGGGTAATGGATATACAATAAAAATAGTAACTTGTAGTAAAAAGACTGAATGAACATTTCTAGTTATATTTCATGCTTCTATGAAATCCAATTTCTGTTCATAGAATAGGCTTTAAAATGAACCCAGTTTGGTTATTTAAAACAATTCCACTTCCAAGTTTAGTCTGCTAGACTTAACGCCTTCCTTCCTAAAAGTCTCAAAAATGGTAAAGGAATTAAAAGGCCAAATTTTGTGATTACAAAGAGAACATGAGAGGCTACCATGGGCAAGGCAAGGTACTTGTATACACACACATTTGTACAAAATATGGAAGCTAGACAACAAATAAACAAATTATAACTGATGATATATCCAAGAGACCTAAAAACCAAAGATGCTATCCAAACTTCATATCCCAAATAACTCAAAATTTGGAGGTACCACACATCTCTGAAAGTAAGAGTTTGGGCATAGTGTTGAAATCCAAAAGATGTGTTGACAATTTTTAGAAGAAGCAGTTAGTTCCCTGACTGCTTCCTCTACCCAATGGGAGAGAGGACACAAGCCAAGCACAGTTCATAAATCACTGAGGTGCCATGTTGAAAATGGGGATTAAACTGAAGTCAGCATTCTGAACAGTAAGACCTCCAATCCTCTTTCTTGGCTCAGCTTCCCAAACTCTAAGAGCCAGGCTTACCCAAGCCCATGCCGAGCAGGAAGCTGGAAAGGCTCAGCTTTGGGAAACTGATGGAACTCAGGGAAATAAACCAAAGATGATACTGGAGAAGCAAGCAGGAGTCAAATTACATTCAAGTTTTTAGGTCATATGAGGAGCTTTTGGATTTCAGCCCCAAGATCAGAAATCATCCAAGGGTTTTAAACAGCAGGACATGATCAAACTTGCGCTCTTGAAAAGATTACTAAGCAGAGCTGAGGTGGTGCGTGCTTTTAATCCCAGTCTGTGGGAGGCAGAATCAGGTGGATCTCTGAGCTTGAGACCAGCAAATGAGTTCCAGGGCAGCCAGGGTTACACAGAGAACCCCTGTCTCAAAAAAAATTATTAAAAGGAGCTAGTATATCCATTTATATAATTAAAGCAGCTAGTATATCCTTTATTCAAACAGAAATGACTCTAAATGACATTTGGGGCACTTTTAATCGTATCAAAACATAATAACTCCTGATCTCTTTCTACTTTTCTCTCCAAACATGGAGGAGTCACGCAGGGAAGAGGCCATACGATGGCCTATCATTGTTATCCTGGCTAGTGTCAGGGGTTATAGAGTACTGGGGAATAAGATAGGCAACCCATGGCCATCAGCTAGGAATACAGAGCAAAGGGGAGCTGCACATAGATCAAGTAGAAATGTGCATATTTTGGTGGCCAGAGACATGAAGTCTTGAAGCAGTATACAATATCCTATGGAAGCATATTGGCAAAGGTGTCACTCACTGATAGAGAAGAATATAGATCATTGAGGCTTGGGGGTGCAGTTTAGTCAATGAATCTTCCAGTTTTCTGTTGCTGTGATAAAAAAGTGACCAAAAACAACTTGAAGAGGAAAGACTTTATTTCATTTTATACATCCAGATAACAGTTCTTAATTGAGGGAAGTCAGGGCAGTAACTCAAGCAGGAACCTAGAAGCAGAAACTGAAGTAAAAATACATTGAGGAATGCTGTTTAGTGGTTTGATCCCAGGCTCTCAGTTAGCCACTTTTCTCAAAAAGCACACCTGCCTAGGGATGCCACCACCCACAGTGACTGGGTCCTCATCCACCGATTAGCAGCCAAGAAAATACCCTACAGACCAACGTAATGGAGGAAATTCTTCAACTGAGGCTCCCTTTATCAGGTGTGTCAAGTTGACAACCAAGCTTAGCCATCACATCAGAGTATTTACCTAACAGCATGATGTCTTGGGTTCTATCTCAAGCATCTCATAAAGCAGGAGTGGTGGCACATGCCTACAATCCCAGCATGAGGTAAATGAATCAGTTGATCAAGACCATCCTTAGCCATGTAGCTAGTTTGAGGCCAGCCTAGGGTACACGAGACAGTGTCTAAACAAAGAAAAAGGAATATAGGTCAGTGGTAATAGTGTACAGAAGTGGCAGATGATAAAGACTCATGTTCAAGGGGAGACTGGTTACTTTAATTGAACAAATAAGTGAGGACTACATCAAACCTGATAAATGCCAGGATTCTCAACTCTGAAGAAGATACTGAAAAATAAGGAACAGATGGTATGCGTAGACTGAGTTTCCGTACCACTTGGTCCCGCAGCCATTTAGTCCCAAATAAATACACAGAGGCTTATATTAATTAAAAACTGTTTTACCGATGGCTCAAGGTGTCTTATTGGCTAGCTCTCCGTTAATTATTAACTCATTTCTGTTAAACTATGTATTGCCATGAGCTCTTGGCTTACCAGGTAATGCCCGGAACTCCTGCTTCTTTAGCAACTACATGGAGTCTCCCTGGAAGCTCCTCTCTGCTTTTCTCTTCCCAGCATTCTCCTTGTCTGGTAGCCCCACCTATACTTCTTGCCTAGCTACTGGCCAATCAGCATTTTACTAAACCAATAAGAGAAACATATATTCACAGCATATAGACAGGACATCACCTACTAGGTAGGAAATAATCTTGTAGTGGAAGCAGTACTTTACATTACTTTTCCACCATCATAAAGTAGAAAACTGTAAACTAAGCCACTGTAAGTCAGAACTGTCTATACAAAGACTTCCTAACTCTGTTTGCTAAGATAGACATGAAACAATATTCCACAAAGAAAGAGCACACCAATTTATTAGGTCTTAGCTTCTGTTAACTATTCTCCAATAAAGTAATAGAAAATGTCAAAAGGACACACACAAGAAAAACACACTTGAACAAAAGGCCTCCACTAGTCAAATCAGCAACAATTTGGGCTTCAAATAAATGATAGTGATAGATTATGATCGATTGTGTAACATAGGAATTCATGTACATATAGTGAGGTAAATGATTAAGTCTACAAAGATGTCTACCACAACATATTGTATTGTAAAAGCTATTTTAACAGTGTGTTGTTAATGATTGTCCATAATAATAGCCATGAAGTGGTATGGGCTCTTTTCCTTCCCTTAAACCTATATAGATATTTGTGACTCCTTCAGCCAGTAGTTACAGTGGAAATAAAAGCTTTACTTCTAAGTTATGTCACAGAAGAGTTACTGAACTTCCACTTTTTTCTCTTGTAATGCTGTTGACTCTCAGCCATACCCTGGAATGAAATCAAGCAGTCATATGGAGAGGAGGCTTCATATAAAGGCTCTGGTTGACAGCCCAAGGTGAGGTCCTAGTCATGAACCAGCATCAGTTAGTTTTGTGAGTGAGCCACATTGGAAGTTTACCTGTCATTCCAATTGTCCCAGCTGACATATCACAATGCTGAAATCACAGATTTATAAGCTGATTAACCAATAATTGTTATATGGCACTAAATTGGGGCTGGTTGCATATACAGCAATAAAGGGCTGGAACCAAAGATAGTCTCTTCTCTTCTCTACAGTAAGATATCCAATCACATAGAAAGATTGATGGAAAAAATTACTATTTGGCTATCATGACAGTAGCAGTTGATTTAGGAAGCTGAGGTTAGTAGGTGGCAGATTGCCAAGGAACAGAATGTTGGCATGATTTGCAAATATCTCCCCCAAATTTTAATCTATTACAAAAAGCAAAATTGGTGTGTTTGTGGTGAAGAAACCTGCAGATACCAATATAGTAGGCAATGAAAGTTTGCATCACCAGTAACGGGACTGGTGGGAGTGATGTGCCCTCTGACATTTAACACAGCGTCATTTCTAGCATATTCCTTCCAATAAAACATGGCCTGGCTCTAGTCAGGAAATATGTATATTGGTCCTTGTACAAAATTTAAACACATTACCATTTTATTTATTTATTTTTAGTGTATGTACACATGAGTGTGAGGGTGTATGTGTATGGAAGCCAGAGGTTAATGTCAAGTATCACTCTTCATCTTTCTTTTGAAGCAGGGTGTCTAACTAAAACCATAGCTCAGCAGTTAGCTTAAACTAACTGGCCAGCAAGCTTTGGAGATCCTCCTGTCTGCATCTCCCCAGAACTAGGGTTACAGGTATACAAAAACACTTGGCTTTTACATGGGTGCTTAGAATCCAAACCCATAGTTCTGCAGCCTCATGTTTGCATAGTAAGCTTTTTACTGAGTAAATCATCCCTACAGCACTTAAACATAGTAATTTCTAAAGCTGCTGATAAAATGAAAGATAATGAAAGACCACAAAACTATCTTTTAGTGAAGGAGCCTATAGAGTTACTATAGCAGCTAATTGCAAGATGGACAGAGCTAAAAGTTGACTGCTGACAGCTAAATAAACCTGGATGGAACTCTGGACCAAAGGGGAGATATTGTCAAAATGGTAAAGTTGTTAAAGAGTTCACAGATTAAATGGTACTATTTTGTTAATGCCAATTTCCTGGGCCGGAGAGCTGTATGCTGGTAAGTTTGGAGAATGGACATAGCTAGAAGAGACATACACAGGAATATTTAGTGATGAAGGAACAGCATATCTTCAGCTACTCTCAATTGGTTAACTGAAAAAGTAGATAACTGATAATGGGATTATAGGTAAAAGGAATCTGGAAGTTTTCTGTACTAAAGTGGTGATTTTTCTGTTGGTTTGAAAGTATCTCAAAACATTCTTTTTAAAAACCATGCAATCTCTCATTTTATCAAATCATTTCAGATCAAGAATTCATTGCTTAATTTTAACCACTCAACCATTTTTTTTTCCTTCAGAGCAAAGGGGTGAATACGGGTAGGCATAACCCCAAACCACAGATATGCAAATCACATCACAAACCAAGCTCCAATTAATACTAATTCATCAAAATTTCCATGCCTACTTCTGCATCAGCACTCTCAACTCCAACCCAGCCACTCCAGGTTTTACTGTGTTCACTTCCAATGAACCGCAGGTGCTGGGTGCACAAAACAGCCCTACAGCCTCATATGATACAACAAAGAGGTACTCCATTGTGGTAATAGTCTTTATGTGTCATCTATTATACTGGCAAAAACTATAACAGATGAGGACTGCAGAAAACTATAACAGATGAAGACTGCAGAGATGGCTCCGCCTATTAAGAGTACTGGCTGCTGTTACAGAAGACTAGTGTTTCAATTCCCAGCACCCACATGGAGGTTCGCAACCATCTCTAATTCCAGGACTTGCATCATATTCCTTTGGCCTCCAAGGGCAACAGGAATATACATGGTGCACAGACACAGAAGCAGACCAAACAGCCAAGCACATAAAACAAAATAATAAATTTTTAAAAACTGTAATGTGTGTAATTCAGTGGTTTTCTATCTTGCTGTCAGCGCTATTCTTTCTTCAGTTGCCCCATGCCCTGCCCCACATGTCCTGATGGCGCAGGCTTTGAGGCTTGCTTTCTCAGTTAATAGTGCACACAGAGACTTTCCCATGTTCCTTCCATATTGTTCTAGTCCACAAACAAGTTTGACAGCAATGAGATCCAAAAGGGAAGTAACTAAATGGAGGCAATTCAACATTATTAATAAGTAAAGAACACAAATAAAACCACAGCAGAGTGGACATTAATTTTAAACCTGCACTAGCAATGTAGCATGAGAGTCCAGGACATAT
Organism: Cricetiscus sungorus; assembly: GCA_030556225.1. Classification (NCBI taxonomy): domain Eukaryota; kingdom Metazoa; phylum Chordata; class Mammalia; order Rodentia; family Cricetidae; genus Cricetiscus; species Cricetiscus sungorus. Next base: position 23,904,285 of record JANBXA010000726.1, read on the forward strand.
TTATGATGTATTTATCATGTATTTTGATGTAATTATTCTGCTTTTAGAACTTTTACCAGAAACATTCACAAGACAGTGCTGATGTAATATTAAAAATACAAAGAAAACGTGCAATATTCATGCGCCGTTTCAGCTGGTCCTTGCTGAGAACATAGTACAAGCCATGTATGTGCTAGAAAAAGAGTTATATTTAAGTCTTATGATGAGTTGACACCACAGAATGTTGCACAACCATGGAAACTCTGAGTAGAAGCATTCAAAGGAAACTGTTTATAAAATGATACCGAGTAAACTGTGAACCGTCATAGGCGCAATGTAAGACAATGTACAGACTATAAATTATAGCAAAAATACAATAAATAAAAACATGTATGGGCGATAAAATACTCTAAAATTGAAATTTTATAGACACCGTGTGAAAGTAATGTTCATGCTACAAATCAAATCATGATAAACTCTGTTTGGTGCTTAAGTATCCAATTTAAATGCTCACAGAAATTCTAGTGTTCTTGCTTCCACAGTGTAGATAAGGAAACTGAGGCTCAAGGGGATTATAAACCAACATTAGAGCATCAGTTCCACATGGCAATGTTTTTGTGTCTTGTTTACTGCTGGATCTTCACTGTCTAGAACAGTGCCTCACAAAGAGCAAACACTCAATAAATAGTTCTTGAGTACAAGAAATGGCTGGGTTGTGACTTAAATTCAGTGTTCCCCTGCCATTGTTTGCAGAAGCTAGACCTACCAGAACTTCAGGGAATAATTGGGTTTAGAGATGGATCGCTGTACCAACAAGTTCCTTGTTGAGATGCTGGTGCCTCGCTTCCTTTCCTATTGTTTCTTTTCTCTTTGACTGTCCGCCCTCTGGTAGAAGCTGTAGTTAGCAGCAAGGGTCAGGAAAGAATGGGCCAGGGTCATCATGAGCTGCACAGATCACCTACGTGATAGTAATATGTATGGAATCATCACTGATTTTTGTATGTTTCCCTATACAAAATTGGCTACATGGATTTCCATCAAATTTGGATGTTACGTTTAAGATGGTCTGACTTAAAACATATTAGCCAAATGCCCTTAGAGGACACTTTAAGTCAACTTAATTTTCTTTTCATTCTGAGTTTGGAGTCCCAATCTCATTATAGGTCTGTGTGAGTTTAGAAATTTATTTTTCTTTTTGTGTTGGAAATCATACTTAGGGCTTTGTGAGTGCTAGACAAGCATATTACCACTTAACTAGTCTAAGCCCCCCACCACTGCCACCAAACATGCCCTTTGAATTTTGCTAAAATGGCATAGACTGAAAAGGATATGCGATTTTTTTAAAATTATATGTATGAGTGTACGTAGTCTTTTTAATTACATGTATTTAATGAACATGTGCTTGCAGTTGCCTGAAGAGTCCTGGAGAGGGCACCAGATCCCCTAAAACTGGAGTTACAGGCAGTCATGAAGCCTCCCAATGCAGGTGCTAAGAACTAAACTTGAGTCCTCTCCTCTGCAAGAGGAATATGTACTCTTTACTGCTGAGCCATCTCTCCAGCCCAACGTTCAGATTTTTCAAAATGATTGATTTTTATTCTTCCCACACAATGAACTTACTAAGTGTCACAAAATTCACCACTGATGAATAAATCTTGGTTTTAAATCACAACATCATTTTTTTTTTCAATGAGAAGTTTCATAGAAAAGGAAATTCAGTTTGAAAAGAAGAGCCATGCAAGGGGTGGTGGGAAAGTCAGTCTCTTTCAAGGGTGAATGGTCATGCTATGAAAAGAATGCCTGGTGAAAGACCATGAGGATCACGTTCTTTCATGGGCAATTGAAACCAAAGTCCACTTCAAAGAGACATTTGGCTGCTGATCAGAAGATAGGTCATATATAGCCCTAGAATTCTAGATGTTCCTATTAGACAAAGCTGCACGTTTAAATTTGAGCTCTAACTCAACCATACCACAGAATTTCCACCACTTCTATGTCTGGAATCTTCAAAGGGTGCCGAAGAGTTCCGAGGGCAAGTCTAAGCTGCCAAAAATGCTCAAATCACTATTCATGGCATAGCACCCACTATCTCAGCAAGTCTGAACTGGCATCGAGCTTAAACTGTATATTTCAGTGAAGTGATGTAAAAGGGAAGCCAATGGACTTCTCAAGCTACTCCTTCATCTTTTACATGCCCAGAATACCAAAGGAACATCTTTCTGACCCCACCGCAGCTATTAATACATCTCAAGTACAGATGCCTCAAATAATTGGCACTGGTTTGACATACAGCCGCTTCTCACATAAGAAACACCATGTAATGTGTTCCCAAGGAAGGGAGCAACAGGGATTTACGCAAATGTGCTCCAAAGTATAGCAATGAATATGACACATGTAACAAAGTAAAAACTATGACAGTTCATAATATTTCAACTGCAGAGGGTTAGCACAATAGCAGTATCAATGTCTTTATTGTCTCTCTGGAACATCATCCAATAGAGATACATATTCTATGAAACACGGGGAGTTCCCTGCAGTCGTAGGGAACTTAGAAAGCAATCCTGATTGACTAGCATACTCCTGGGAAATTTGTAAGAACCTTATTAATACATATTTTCTCAGTGACTTAATGAAAACTTCATATAACTGAGATTCTTTGATTGTGACAAATTCCATCTCTGATTCGCCAGTGAAAGAAAGGCTACTTTAGTTAAAAGATTTTAGAAAGGATGAGCAAGCCCAGTTCTTCGGGAACCAGAGCAGACACTAGGCCATTCCAGAAGACCTCTAACTAGAGCCACTTCATGCTTCATCTGTATCTACTCCATTCATGAATCAATTCGAGAGGAAGTTCTGAAATTACCTCACCCTACGCTGAGAGAAGACAGGATATTGTGATAGCTATTGCTGCCAGAACAACATCATTTCTAAAATGATGTTGAGGAGCTATTGCCAAAGAAGAATCTAGAATAAATGTAGAAGAGGGAAGGAAGAAAAGAAGGGAAACGGAACCCCTTTTTCTACGGTCTAAACAGCAAAGTGCCTAATAGTGGAACTCAGTGGGATTGTGTATCCTCAATATGTGTGAGGCTCTACACCAGCACAGCAGCAAGAAAGCGGGCATGGCGGAAAGAGGTCCTTAGGATGAAATGAGGTTATAGTAGCGGGCCTTGACCCAGCAGAATTAGTGCTCTTGTAGGAGGACATCAGTGGTATGAATCAATCTCAATCACTCTCTTCCCTCTCTCTCCCTCTCCCTTTTTTTCCCATACAAACACAGGTGATCACAGTCTGAATGCAGCTGTGTGCATCTCAATAGAACACTTTGTTCTCAGATTTCAAGTCGCCATTCCTGTGAGAAAGTAAATTTCTATAATTTAAGGCACCCAGTTTGTGGGACTTTGTAAGGAATGACATAAGATGAATGTAAGTCAACACACAAAATTGTTGACACAAATACTCTAAGAAACACACACGCACAAAAATCGCATACAGAATAGTAACTATTACGTATAACAATCCTTATTTAGTATGTGTCCTAGTTTGCTTTCTACTGCCAGGATGAAACCCATGACCAAAAGCAAATCTGGGGGGGGGAGCAGGGGAAGGCCTAATTTTGCATACGCTTGCATGTATGTTACAGTCCATTATCTTGAGAAGTCAGGGCAGAAATGCAAGCAGGAACATGGGAGCAGGAAATGAAGCAAAGATCATGGAGAGACATTATTTATTGGATTGCTCCTCAAGGCTTGCTCATCCTGCTTTTTTGTACAACCCACTGTTCAGGGGTAGAGCTAGTTATAGTGGGCTGGCCCCTCCCACATCAGTCATTAATTAAGAAGATGCTCTCCAGACATCTTCTTGCCCACAGGTCAATCTGTTGGGAGCAGTTCCTCAACTGAGGTTCCCTTTTTACCAGGTGACTATAGTTTGTACCAAGTTGACAAAAACTAACCAGAACATTTTGCTAGGGATAGAATTGAATCTGTAGAAAATTTCTCTACTATATCCTTGACAAACTAAGTCTTTTAATTCATGACTATAGAAACTTTTCTTTTGACTTTTTATGTAGGCAGCATCTTTAGTCTTCACTATAACTTATTATTTCTTGATTAATTTTATGCCTAAATATTTCACTCTTTTTCTGCTATATAATTAATTTCATTTGTAGAGTGGTCTTTGCTAATGTATAAAATTACAACTGAATGTTGTATCTTGTAATTTTTCTGAAACTTTTAATTACCTCTAATACCTGTATGAGTATGTGCTTGTGTGTGTACGTTCCTTACGACTACCATATATAAGATCACATGATCTTTGAGATAGCTTTGCTCATTTTTCTTTCTGATATGATTTTGATTTTTACCTAATCATCTTGTCTACATTGTTCTATAAGATGTTAAATACTATTGATAAAAACAGGCATCATATCTCTCTTAATATTGCTCTCGGTCTTTCATCATTGAAAATAATGTTAGCTATCGGCTTTCCATTTATACTTTTTGTCTCATTAAGACATTCTCTTTTAGTCCAGGCGTTGTTGGCGCATGCATTTAATCCCAGACAGAGGCAGGCGGATCTCTGTGAACTCGAGGCCAGTCTGGTCTACATAGCTAGTTCCAGGACAGGCTTCAAAGCAATGCAGAAAAACCCTGAATCAAAAAACCAAAAATAAAAGAAAATCTCTTTCTGGACAGGTGGCTTGGCAATTAAGAGCACTGGCTACTCTTCCAGAGGGCCTAGGTTCAATTCCCAGCATCCACATGGTAGCTCCGATTTATTATCTCTCCCGGCAGCCCCGCCTATTCCTCTCCTGTCTATTTTGTTGTCTATAAGCTACCCAGTCTATAGTATTTTTTTTTATTGTGGCCCAAACATACTATAACAACTGTTGTTAATTCTTTAAACATTTAATGATACCATCAGCTACCAGGAGCTGGGAATGTTTTGGGGGAATGTTTTGAATATGAATTCATTTTCTGTACTGTTATCATTTTTTTAGAATCTGTTTTTCAGTGAATTAGTTTTGGTAGGCTATGTGTTTCTAGGATTTTCTTCTCACCCAGGTTATCTGCTCTTTTGTAGATTAGTCATAACATTTTTTGCTGTTTTTTTATAGAATTTTTAATTTAAATTTGAAACAAGCTTGTTTTACATATCAATCCCAGTTCCAGCACCCTCCTGCCCTCCCCTGTTTCCAACACCAGTCCCCATCCCCTTTCTGCTCCCCAAGGAGGGTGAAGCCTTCCATGGGGAGTCTTGAAAGTCTGTCATATCATTTGGAGCAGAGCCCAGGTCCCTCCCCATGTGTCTAGGCTGAGGGAGTATCCCTCTATGTGGAATGGGCTCCAAAAGTCCATTAGTATACTAGGGATAAATACTGATGCACTACCAGAAGACCCAGTACTCCCAACTAACACCACATTCAGGAAATCTGGGTGGGTCCCATGCAGCTATAACATTAGAGTCCATGAGTTCACACTTGCTCAGATCAGTAATTTCTATGGGTTTCTTCAGCCTGGTCTTGATCCCTTTGCTCATTACTCCTCCCTGTCTACAACTGTACTCCAAAAGTTCAGCTCAGTGTTCAGCTGTGGGTGTCTGCTTCTACTTCCATCACCTACTAGATGAAGGCTCTAGAATGGCATATAAGGTAGTTAATAACTCTCATTATCAGGCAAGGGCATTTAAGGTAGCCTCTCCACTATTGCTTAGATTGTTAGTTGGTGTCATCCTTGTAGATCTCTGGACATTTCCCTAGTGCCAGATTTCTCATTAAACCTATAATGGCTCCCTCTATTATGGTTTCTCTGTTCTTGCTCTCCTCTATTCTTTCCCTGACTCAATCTTCCTGCTCCCTAATGCTTACCTCTTCCCCTCTTCTTTCTCTAATCCCTCTCCCCTCCCCCATGCCCCCAATTTGCTTAGAAGATCTTGTCCCTTTCCCATCTCCAGGGGACCATGTATGTCTCTCTTAAAGTCCTCCTTGTTTCCTAGCTTTTCTGGCAGTCATAACATCTTATACATCTTATTTCTGTAATACCTTTATTAATGACTCCACTTTTATTCTGATTCAAGAAGTTTCTAATTTTTAAAATTACATGTATTAGTGTGTATCTGGGGAGTGAGTTGGGGTAGGAATTATGTTTATGAATGCAGGGGTCCACATAGTCCAGAAGAAAGCACTGGATTACCTAGAGCTGGAGTTACAGGTGGTTGTCAGCAGCCTGTGTGATAGAATATTATTTCAAGGTGTGTGCCTTTTGTTTATGCTGCATTTGTTTAAGTCTGTGAAGCTGTGGTTCTTTGCCTGTCTAAAATACTTGATGGTCTAAAAATGAGCTGAATGGCCAATAATGAGGCAGGAGCAAGCATAGATGGGGCTGGCAGGCAGAGAGTATAAATAGAGGGAGAGAACAAGGAGAGGAAGACCCCAGGGGCAAGCCACACAGCCACACAGCCACACAGAAACCCACAGAGTAAGTGAGATTTACAGAAGTAAGAGAACAGGAATATCCCAGAAGCGAAAGGTAGATGGGGATAATAAATTATAAGAAAAGCTGGCTAGAAAAAAGCCAAGGTAAGGCTAGGCATTCATAACTAAGAATAAGCCTTCGTGTGTGGCTCATTTGGGAGTTTTGTGGCAGGCCCCCCCAAAAGGGAAAAAGCATCTTACTACAGGCCTGATGTGGGTGCTGAGAACCCAGCTTAGGTCCTCTGGCACATTTGGAAAATTAAAGTAGCAGTGAAAAGCTGTCAGTCTCTACAAGGAATATCATTGTTTTACTTGAAGAAGCTAGGATAGATCCAGCTATGTCTAATGTGAGTTAAAAGGGGGGATTTAAAGGTGTGGCATAGTAAGTGGTGAACTGTAAATGTTAAATAACTACCTCTTCATAACTAAAATCATATGATGTGTAGTATTTGTTGATTTTTTTTTGAGACAGGGTTTCTCCATGCAGCCCTGGCTGTCCTAGAACTCAGTCTGTAGACCAGGCTATCCTAGAACTCACAGAGATCCTCCTGCCTCTACCTCCAGAGTGCAGGAGTGAAAGGTGTGCACCACCACGGCCCAGGGTATTTGTTGATTTTCATCATTTAGATACTCTATGGTGGCTGATCACTAGTTCTCAGTGTGATTGTGTTAGAACACATTCTGTTATTATGACAAAATAGCTCACATAAGCAACTATGAATAATCAAAGTTTGCTTTTGACTCAAGGCTTACGTAAATGATCTCACCAGATCTTCAGAACATCCCTGCTGGATTGGCATTGTGCCCTCAAACAGAGAGACTGGCACCCTCAAAAGTTAGTTCTGTCCACTGTCCAAAATCCTTGGCAGCGCCAGAATTCAAATCCGAAAGGATATAAACTGTTAACACTAAAGCATTTACAGTGGTTGCCCCTGTCTTCATTTTGCTTAGTTTTTTTTTTTACTCTATAATTTAAAATACTTTAAAATCTGGAACAACGTATCCATGCAGATATTCTGACAGGATCTATGATGTAATGCTTTTTCTTCACAGGCTCAAGGGGTTTGATCCTATGGAATCTTCTGAAATAGTTTCCAGAAAAACCTATTTCAGAGGCCACAGAGACATGGCTCTGTGACAAAGCAATTCTCATACAACTATGAGAACCCGAGATCTGATCTCCAGAATCCACATAAATCTGAATGTGTTTGCACATGCCTATGATGCCAGCACTCCCATGGGATGCAGCAACAGAAATCCCTACACACTGCAGTATGGAGTAGGCAACAGCAAAGAAACGCTGTCCCCCTAACAGCAGCGGAGACTGGAGAGATGGATCAGTGCTTAAGAGTGCGCACTACAGTGATCTTGCTGATGACCTAAGTTCAGTTCATAGCACCCACATTGGTGGCCCACAACTGCCTGCATCTCCAGTTCCAAGAGATCTGATGCCATCCACAGGCACCAGCATTCACATCCACCAACTCACACACAGACACATGTGCAAACATGTAATTAAAAATATGTATTCTTTTTAAATAAAATACTAGATGAACTCAAAAGAAGAAGGCGATGACTGACACGTGAGGTTGTCCTCTGACCTCCACACATGTACAAAGGCACATATGTGTCTACACTCACACATACAAAGTACTAATACACACTGAGGTTTTGGGGGCTTTTTTGTTTTTGTTTTTAAGAAAGCCATTTAAACAAGCTTCTGCTGGCTAGAGACACGCTCATTGGTTAAGAACCCTTGCTACACTTTCAGAGAACCTGACATGTATTCTCAGCATTCACATGATGACTCAGTCATCCTTAACTTCAGTTCCAGAGGATCTGATCCCTTCATCCCTTCATTGGGATTCTGTGGATATGGGGGGGGGGGAACAACACACTTGGAACACATACACGCACACAGGGAAAACACTCACATATAAAAGAAAATAAATCTAAACAAAGCCAAGCCTCTGAATTCAGGAATAGGGTGAGTTTCTAGGTAGAAATGAATTCCATGGTCCTCATTCAACTCATTCAAATTCAAATTACTAGCACAATTCCTAAATATGATCTGAGCTCTCTAGACAACATCTAGTTAAGCAGAACATCCCAGGCAGCGTAAACAGCCCTCCCTTTGCGTCACCTGGTCTTATGTACAGCTGCACACAGCGGCTGTTTGAATGCATCCAGAACTCTGGCAGGAAGAAAGTGATAGAACCCATGTGTTTGCATCATTTGCTAAGCATCTAGTGTGTGCCATGTTTTAACATACAATGCCTAACCTAAAAGATTGATTCAAGTAGGTCATGGAGCACAAAGGACAGCTGAGGGAACTCTAAAATATCGTCGAAGCTTAGGGAATAGATGGCTGTAAAGTGGAGGAGGAGAAGGAAGTCAAGCAGACTCTGAAACTATCTCAATTTTTAAAATCTGAATAATTTAGTCAACTTGATTTATTCTGTCTGTTCAAAATGGCAGAATAATTCATAACCCAAGAATGCAGAAAAACATAGTTTACAAACAGCAGTGAGAAGACCACCCTATGGAATTTGGCTCTCCTGTGAAGACTAAGTGAACTATGGGTTGTGTTGCTGTCAGACATAGAGTGAATAACCCACTTTTGCCAACTCAATACAACCATCTGTCTCTATGGTCAGATTTCCTCCTCTTCCACAACAAATCTCCTTCAGCTCGTCTGTTTTAAGGACACGTGATTAGATCAAGCCCACTCATAGAAGTCCAGACTAGTATTCTGTCTCAAGATAAGTCACAGCTGGAACCATCCTTTTTCCATATAAGGTAATATTCATGTGATTTTGCTTGATTGCCTTTTTTTGTTTTTGTTTTATGAGACAGGGTTTCTCTGTGTAGCTTTGGAGCCTGTCCTGGAAATCACTCTGTAGACCAGACTCACCTCGAACTCAGAGATCCACCTGCCTCTGCTTCCCAAGTGCTGGGATTAAAGGCACGTGCCACTACCACCTGACAATATTCACAGGTTTTAGAGTTGCGTGTAGATTTCTTCAGAGGAGGCACTTTATCAGAGACAGTCGAAATATTAGTATTTGAAGCCTTGGAAAGCACCCAGACTGAAGGCTGTGATTTAAGAGCATCTGCAGAGATAGGGAAGAGGAAGAGTATAAACTCTTCTAAGTAGGGAGTAGATTTGTTTCTAGTCTGTCCTTCATGTCTCTTATACTGTCTGGTACATCATAAGCACTCAACAAATGTTTGTAGAAGGAATGAAAGTTAGATGCCAGTAGAGTGTGATGTGAGAATGGATGGAAGGGACAGCTTTTCAAGGAAGGAGAAATCTTTCTTCTTTGAATAAAAGATGGTAATATAAGGAAGAATAAGTGATTATGCAAAATAATTTAGAAATGGAAAGAATATCACATTTTGGGTAATTTGGTATTATCAGTGTGAAAGGTGAAGTCATACTCATTCTTAATTTCCATTTTATTTTTTAAAAAAAAATAATATATATATATTATATATATATAATATATATATATCCACCTTCATGTAGTACCTGAGAAGACCAGAAGAGGGCATCAGTTCTCCTAGAACTGGAGTTATGGATAATTGTGAACCACCATGCTCAGGTCCTCTGGGAAAGCAATTCTTAACCACTAAGCCATCTCTCCAGCCCCCAAACCTATCTTCCTTCCTTTGTTTCCTTCCTTCTTTCCTCCCTCCCTCCCTTCCTTCCTTCCTTTTGTTCATTCATTTGTTCTTTTTTTTTCTTTCATAAGAAACGGAGGCTTAATGAAATGAATAAAAATGCTCAGGTCACCAAGCCAAATAGTTCCCTCATGGAACAAATATTTATAGCCTGCTGACTATTCTAGTCAAACTTCAAGTGGAATGCTGGGAACACAATGAACAACGAAGATGGACATGAGCCCTACCCTTCTTGACACTATAGCACAATGGGAAAGGCACAGGACAAGTTGGAGTGGTTTAAGTGACAAGGGTGTAGGGGGGGACTTAAATTGCATTGGGAAGCACAGAAGAAGGCTCGTGAGAGTTAAGAGGAAATGAACAGCCAGACTATTAGCTGAAATGCCAGCACAGCTGAGGAGAAAGTGACTTGGCCGTTAACCCAAGCAGCAGTTTCATGACCTAAATGATATTTATAATTCCAAGGAGAAGAAAGGAAGGCAGCTCCCAGGGCTGTGACCCCGGTTCCAACATTCCTTTCTTCTTGGCTCTTTTCTTCATGTTCCCAGGCAGAGCAGAAGCACCCGAGAAAATACTTCAGTACTCTCACTGACAACTGGTGGATTAAATCCTATAAATTTGGACACAGAAGCATAAGGAAAACTGAAGAGTTTTCTTCTGTTTTGCCAAGGGCACAAAGGTTGAAAGAAACTGCCAGAACGTGTAGGCAGCATACTTCCTGAGTGAAATTTGCAACGACTTAAGGTACACAACAGGCCAGATTATTAGTATGCACAGGCCATGTTGATTCACTAATGTATCATCACATCTAAGTTAAACCCAGTTGTTTAAAAAATAATAATAAGTTGAGCCTATTACATTCCATAAAAGAACAAATTTGAAATGTATAAATATATGTAATAAAGATGTATACACTCTGGCTTGGGGTAGAACAATGACATTTTGATGACGTTTCTAATTAAAATTTCTCTAGCCCCTCATTTTCGTTTTCATTAGGATATGCTTCCTCCCAGAGTTTTATGAACACAGAAGTGTATACTTACATAAAAGGGCCAGTACTGCACTCTGTTGCTTTAAGAAGAAAGAGAACTGGAAACTGCATTTCCCTCAGCTGTTGTTGCTGTTGCTACAACAACATTGCCAGGACTCTGGAATCCAGCCCCATCCCTGATGCTGATGGGTGAGGCTTGCATGAGCATAACACAAGCATGTCGGCGTGTCAAGGGCGACCATGTAAGGAAAGGCAGGCCACACCATCTGTAACCTCAGCTCAAGAAGCCTGCCAAGGCAGTGGCAGCAGATTTCCGTTGGCATGCAGCTAGAGAAACCAGATTCACCTCTCTCCTCCTTTCATCTCACTCTCAATTTTCCCAAGAAGGTAAACATGGACGCAGTTTGACAGCATGTATAAATGCAAAAAAGACCAACTCCCTGTGAAAGCCAAAAATGACTTGCATAGTTGTAGTGAGGGACTGAACAGAAAAAGCTTCCCAAAGTGTCAGCTTTGACTCAGGGGAGAGCTTCCATGGATTACAGAAAGAACAATAACCACCGGGCAGTGGTGGCTCACGCCTTTAATCCCAGCACTTGGGAGGCAGAGGCAGGCGGAACTCTGAGTTTGAGGCCAGCCTGGTCTACAAAGTGAGTTCCAGGACAGCCAGGGCTGTTACACGGATGGAGAAACCCCATTTTGAAAAAGAGGGAGAAAAGCAATAATCATTCATCTTCTCAGGGTTTGGTACAGTCAGAGACTAAGGGAAACAGCGCTTGCATGCCAGTCACGACTGACTGTTTACAACCTATTAGCATTCTGTTCAAAGGAGTGATCATGGAGAACACTTCCCTTCTCCACAGTCATCCATATCTGAATGCACTACTGGTCCTTAGTACCCAACATGCCATTTATATACAAGGACATGACCAAGCAGCCGAATACCTACTCTAAGTGAGGGAAGAGGGAGGAGAAGAATCGCTAATGTTGCATATGTGGGTACCAACTATCTCCCAAGCCATGTCTTCATACATGTTGTATATTTCCATCTATTTGCTGCTGATAGCAATATCCAAGATAACCACTTGGTGGTCTGCATGTATGCTTTACAGACCAATTGCAGCAGCAGCAAGAGCAGCATCTAGAAACACTGTGCCCAACATGAAAATTCAGATACATTTGAATCCATCTGTGTTCTCAAAAAACATTTCATCACAGTACTCACCCATGAAAGATAATGAAGTATTATTAGATACTCTTAAATGGTTTTGTGTGTGGTGCTGGGAATTAAAGCAAGGGCTTTGTGCATGTTAGGCAAGTTCTCTAACATGGAGCTTCAACTTCATTCTTTTTTATTACTTTCTTTTTATTTATTCTTTGTGTCTTCCACATCATATATCTCCATCCTATTCGTGTCCTTGTCCTTTTGTATCTACCCCCAGCAACCCCAGCCCACCCCCAGCCCACCCCACAAATAAAATAAAATTTAAGGGAAAAATCTCATCATGGAAGCTACAGTGTGTCACAGTGAGTCACGCATTAAACCCTTTGTCCATATGTCTTTACTTGCAAGTGTTCATTGCAAAGAGTCATTGGTCTGGTTCAAGGCCTCTGGTTCTTGCTATACCATCGATACTGGGTGCTCACTGGGACTCCTCTTGGATATCCTGCTGTTGCCTTGTGTTCTGGAGATCCTGCAGCTGTGGGTCTGCAGGACCGGTCCCTTCATTTGCTTCCAAAAATCATAGTTGGGGTGGATGTTGGGGTGGCCCAACTCATAACCCTGGTTCTGGGCCAGGGTAGTTGCGGGGTTGGTCTGCCTGCCAGCTGTCCCTTGTCTTTACCACGAGGGGGCGCTCTCCAGCATTGCCCCAACCAGTTCACCCCTTGCAACATGAGCAAGGGGCAGGCAGGGCCAGTTGTGCTTTCCCACACTCAGGGCTGGTTCCCCTACACCTACACAATCAAGGCCAGCTCTGTTATGTGGTCCAGGCTAGGTGCAGCTGTCCTACATTATACTGGGTCTGTATCACAGTGATAGAGCATTTGCCTAAGATGAAGAGATCGTTGGATTCAATTCTCAGTATTGCATACATATACAAATAAAGTTTAAATTGGTATGCATTTTGAAGTAATTCCAAAACATGGTTTAAATTTTTATCAACTACCTATGATAATTGTTTTAAATCAATAGTGACAACAAAGCGTTCAAAAGCCCATCATTGCAGTCTTGATAGGGCATAGCATCTAAATCATTTCAAGCTCAACAAATGACACAAAAACCACACTGAAGAAAGCAAGCTCAAGTTGCTCAATAGACACTTGGAAGTATTTTACTTATAAATTCAACACAAAATGTTAACAGCTTTTAAAATATTTTATTTTAATTATTATATGATTAAAATGTAATCTCATCATTAAGTTCAATATATACACCCATACCCATAAATTCCTTCCTTTCTTATTCAATGTTTTTGCATTCAATGTATTTTAACCATATTCTTTTCCCTCCATGAACTCCTCCCAGCTATTCCCCACCCCCCTACCACTGAACACTGAACTTAATGTTTTCTCTCTGTGTGTGTGCGCGTGTGTGCGTAAAAAAAAAAAACAAAAATAAAGAAAAAAATCAACATAACAACAAACCCAAAGTACAAGAAAATACCAAAACAAAACAAATCTCTCTCTCTCCCTCCCTCCCTCCCTCCCTCCCTCCCTCTCTCTCTCTCTCTCTCCCTCTCTCTCTCTCTCTCTCTCTCTCTCTCTCTCTCTCTCTCACACACACACACACACACACACACACACACACACACACCTACCCCTGGGTTTGCCCTAGAGTGTGTTTGACTCCCATCGTTGGAGAAAGACATTTTTCCCTTTCTCAGAAATAATAGCTTCTTGGTTGAAGGTGGGACTTCGTGTGTGCACATTCCCTTTTTAGTGCTGGAACTTCGTTCAGTTTGAACCTGTGTAAGCCTTGTGTGTGCTGTCACAGTCTCTGTGAGTTCATACATACATCAGTTCTGTTGTGTCTGGAAGACAATATTTCCTTGGAGTCATCCACCAGGAATGGCTCTTAAATCTTTCTGCCTTCTCTTCCTCTTAGCCCCCTGAGCCTTGTGGGAAGGAGCTTGATGAAGACATCCCATTTAGGGCTAAATACTCTGAAGTCTCTGACTCTCTGCACTTCGTGCAGTTTTGAGTCTCCTTATCAATTCCCGTCTACTGAAATAAGTTTCTCTGATGAGGGTTGAGTTAGGGTAGGAACTCAAACAGGGCAGGATCCTGGAGGTGGCAACTGAAGCAGAGGCCATGGAGGAGTGCTGCTTACTGGCTTGCTCTCCTGGGCTTGTTCAGCCTGCTTTCTTACAGCACCCAGGATCATCAGCCCAAGGGTGGCACCACCCACAGTAATCTGGGCTCTTGCACATCAGTTATAATCCAAGAAAATGCACCACAGGCTTCCTCACTGGCCATTTTGGTTCAGGCATTTTCTCAATTGACGTCCACTCTTCTCAAATGACTCTGGCCTCTGTAAAGTTACCAGAAAACTAGCCAGCTCATTCGTATTGATTCTGTTGCTGAACTGCATATGGCAGGTGAGCTGGCCCACAAGCTTCTTGGGCAATCCTCCTATCTCCACCTCGAATCTCACTGTAGGTGCTGAGGTTACAGAAGTGCGCCACCACATCTGACTTTCTGCTCGAGTTCCAGAGAGTGAATTCAGGTCACCAGGTTTCTGTGGCAAGCACTTTTACCCATTGAGCCAGCTATCTGGCCCCACAGGCACATCTTAATCCAATCAAGTTTTCATTCAACAATAACCATTATACCAAGTATGAGGCAATTATTCACAATGCATGAATAATTTAATTTATGAAAAAATTCTATGTAGGATTTCTTTAGAACTTTAAATTTCCCTTCAACAGTTATTGTTTACTTGAAGGTGATTTACCAAAGAATTCTGGAACCTTGAGTAGAGCCTTATCTCAAGTTCTTTGAACTTTCTCTGTACTATGCCTATCTCAGTGTTTTAAGGTACAACATACAAATTAACCGATATGATCAGAAGGCTGAGTTCTAAAAAGTTTCTTGCTAGACACACCCCTCAAATAGAAGATGCCAATTATATAGTAAAGCTGAAAGTGGTGAGGCATACCTGTAACATCAGGACTCCAAAGGTTGAAGCAGAAAGGGATATGACAAGTTCAAAGCCAGCCTGGGCTATAAAATGAAGCCTTATGAGAGGGCAAAGAAACAGACAATAAATTAGAATAAATCTCAAAATGGTCACATTAAATATACAGAATTATAAATCCATGATCAAGGACAGAGTGAGAACAGTCTATTATCTCAGAGGTAAATTTCCATATTTTCCCTTAGATTTTAAAGTTTAGTAATTGATGGTGGGATTTTTTTAATCACAAAACTTAATACTTGGCATGTTTATACCTCAAAAAATAATAACTGTGACCTGGGAAATTTTTAAAGAAATATTGTTGCAAAACCAAGTCCAGTATTAGACTATGGCAATGCCTTTACCCGTTGGTAAACCCACATCTATAACTGAAGACGATACTACATTTCTGTCATTTTCCAGTAAGTCTCAAAACCTTCAATAATCAATGCATGGCCAGACTTTGTTACCTCTGCCCTCCATCTCCCTGACAACAATCCTCAATCAGTTCCTAGGGCAGCTGCTGACCAAATGTTAAGCACTAAACCAAAAAAGTTAGGGGTCTTCAAAAGTGGTTGCAAACATGGCACCAGTCCTCGTGGAAATAATCCTTCATTTACAAACGAAAAACTTGATATAAAGAAAAACTGCAGGACTAGAGGAATGTAGCTTCGGGTGATTGCCTAGCATGCACAAAAGTTATGGATTTTGTCCCCAGCACTGAATATAACCAGGCACAGTAATCCATGCCTGTAATCCCTGCACTTGAAAGGTAGAGACAGGAGGATGACAAGATCAAAGTTATCATCAGCTATTTACTGGAATCAGGACCAGCCTGGGCTACATGGGATCCTGTCTCAGATAGATAGATAGATGATAGATAAATAGATAGATAGATAGACTGTCACACAGATAATAGAAAAATTACAAATATGAAAAACTTAACCCTTCAATCAGGGTACAGCAGTACATATAGATAGTCCCAATTAAGCTGGAGGCATTCTTATCACAATTATTTATTTATGTGGGGGAGCACATGTGACACAGCATTGTGGAGGTCAAAAGACAACTTGCAGAAGTCAGTTATCTCCCATAACCATTTGGGTCTCTGGGGTTGAACTCTGGTCATCAGGCTCAGTAGTAAGTGCCTGTACCCACTGAGACGTCTCACTGGACCAGCAGGAGATCTTTTGAAATGGGAGACTCACTTGATCCCAGGAATTTTCAGGTCAGCCTGTGCAACACATGGAAAATCTATTTAAGAATGAAACAGCCTTGTGGCTGGAGAGATGCCTCAGGAGTTAAGAGCACTGGCTGCTCTTCCACAGGACCCAGGTTTGATTTCAAGAATCTACATGGTGGCTCACAACCATCTGAAACTACAGTTCCAGGAGATATGATACCAGGCCTGCAAGTGGCCACAGACACACAGACACACAGACACACAGACACACAGACACACAGACACACAGACACACAAACACACACACACACACAGAGAGAGAGAGAGAGAGAGAGAGAGAGAGAGAGAGAGAGAGAGAGAGAGAGAGAGAGAGAGAGAGAGCAAAACACCCATCCACATAAAATAATTTTAAAAACAAAACAGTCTACAACCAGGGATGGTTGTGAATGCCTATAATCTCAGCACCTAAGAGGAGAAGGATTTCACATTCCTGTCCAACCAGGCCTACATGGTAAATTAAAGGTCAGTCTGTACTATAAAGCAAGACCCTGTTGCCAACGGTAAGTTAAAATAAACAGATTTCAACTACACAGGCAATATCACTAATCCATCAGGTTCAACTGGTCCAACCCCTTCAGTTGTCTGCTGTGCCTTAAGTGTTTATATACAAATAAGCTACTTGCCTAAGTTAATTCAAGTAAGAAGATAGCAAGCTGATGCATGTTACTCCCCAGAAAAACAGAAAAATTCATTAGCATCAAGACAATCCTGACTGCAGGAAATAGTTACACCCTAGAAGAAAGAAGCCATTGCTTACTTTCAAGTCTCTGGCTTGAGCAATGAATAGCACACTGTAGATACTTTTAGTCAGGTCGATTAATTTTAAACATGTAAGCTCTTTTGCTTTGATTTGATTTTTGTGTGTACCATTGAAGCCAGAGCCTCAAAGATGGTAGGTTTGACCATGTGAGCATATAGCTCTACCACTGAGGTCTCTGCTCAGACTCAAACCATCTGTTTAGACAGAACATTAAAATGGTGTCTATGAGGAGTTGTAAGGCCTAAAATATTTGAAATTTTTGTTAATAAAAGTTAAGAAAGATGTGATTTACACCAGGGTTAGAAAGTGTAAATGTAACTTTGACTTTACCGCCAGCTACTTACTCCACTATGGGAAAAGGGTTTGAAAGGGCCCTGAATGGGCCCTTCAATTTCATATATGCAAAGCAAATATCTCTCCTTTTTTCTTGATGGAAACTGAATGAAATGCCTTTAGATTGATGAACTAAGCTCTCTTTGGTAATATAAATTGTTGCAAAAATTCATTTTGCATAGTTCAAATAGAATTGCCTTATGTTTTTGCAGAACTTTTTGCCCTAGGGAACTCTGTCATGTTTTATAACTACTGCTTATTCTTTAGAGAAATGTCTTGCCCAATTTGACTGATCACACAGAAAAAATGATGGATTGAACTAGGAACAGAAAGCAGGAATGGCGTTCCTGTTAAGCAGTAGAGACTGAATTTCTCAATTCTAGTAACTGAGGGCTAGCCTATTCAGACACTCCTACTAAACTAAAAAGGAAAGTTGAATAAAAATATAAAAATTACCATCTATTTAAAAGATTTATTTTTAATTTGTGTGTGTTCACACACATTATACATATGTGTGTGTGTGTGTGTGTGTGTGTGTGTGTGTTTACCATACACATTTGGAAATTAGAGTAATGAAATTGAACCCTGGGACTATAGTTACAGGCAGTTCTAAGCTAACATGTGGCTGCTGGGAACAGAACTCAGGTATCATACCAGAGTAGGAAGTGTTCCTAACCGCTGAACCTTCTCTTCTGCCTCCAAAGTCACCATCTTAAAAACATCAAAGTCCTGACAAGACTTAGAAAATAATTTTATGCCAATATTACAAGGTGTGTGTGTAGGCAGGCGCATGCCACAGTGTGTGTGAAGAGGTCAGAGAACAATTTTCTGGAGTCTCTTTTTCTTTCCACCATGGGATCTAGGGATCCAACTCAGGTTGACAGGTATGTGTGGCCAAGTGGTTTTATCTGCTGAGCCCACAAGGTAACTACCGGAAAGCCAAAGAGGTCTAAATTAACTTTTTGGGGAAGATTTAAAAATAGTTTTCTTTTTTACTTTGCATTTAGAATAATTCACAATTGACAAGAGGTCAGAAGTCAGAGCTAGAAATTCCCACATATAGGAGAGCATCGTCTTCTGAATAAAATCTCTGAATCAGAAAAAGGATGAACTAGAACAGGAAGAGTCATCACATAGGAGTGGAGTCTGGCTGTGAGTCTTAGGGTTCTTTGGAAATCTGTAAGCCTTGAACTGGGAGCAAAGCAATGCCCCACTGCCTGTGCTGTTGAATGCCTAGCAGAAACAAGTGTGCAACCTCCTTAGATGAAGATATATTTATTCTTGACCCAAAAGTGTCCTTCAAAAATGCTTGTTTAATATAGTGAGAAACACACAGTCAAAGTTGGCCATGTACTCAAAGAAACTTGATTCTGAAAGGAAGATGCAGTAACAATAACCAATAACAGAAAAAAAGACCTTCAGATATTTCAGATGTCAGAATTCCTAAGTAGATACAGACTAGGGACTAGTTATGAACTGTGTTTACTATAACAGAATTTAAAATAAGCTTGATGAAATCTGAAGACAATAGGAAACCATGAGAAGTGACATTGAAAATTATAGAAGGACTCAAACCAAACATAGAAATAATAAAATAAGCCGGGTGGTGGTAGCGAATGCCTTTAGTTTCAGCACTAGGGAAGCAGAGGCAGGCGGATCTCTGTGAGTTAGAGGCCAGCCTCTTTTGCAAGAAGACAGCCTCCAAATCCACAGAGAACCCCTTTCTTGAAAAAACAAAAAACAAAACAAAAACAAACAAACAAGCAAACAAAACAAAGGACTTTCTATTAGTAAGAGGTATTCTAAATACATAACTGGAGATTGCTTGTCTTGTAAAAGAATGCTACAGGGGTCCAAAGAGATCCTTATTATATGAACCACAGTTATAAAAATAATATTTTTTTAGCAAACATGGAATTTAAAAAACTGTGCTAAAAGCATGGCAGTCAGAAAAATTCTTATATAAGCAAATTTTTTTGGCCCTCCCTCAGAGCTTGTCATTTTGTTTTGGATTGAGGTTTACAACAAATGACACAACTTGAATTCAATCAAAATTTTCTCCGTGTAAGCAATGCATTTATTTCTCCATAATTTTAATATATTTCTTATAAATTTTCTCCTTTTTATCTTTTGAGATAGGGTCTTACTATGTAGTCCTATCTGGCCTAGAACTCAGTATGTAACTTGAACTGATGGTGATTCTCCTGCCTCTGCTTTTCCTTCCTGAGTGCTAGAATTACAGGGTGTGCCACCACACCAAGCCCATATCTGTAAGTACCACCTAATTTTATCAACACAAACACAGATGGTAAAGATGTGGTTGGTTTATGCTCAAACAAGCAGTACAACTCGACAATTTCTTGTGTGTTCACCTGGATGTATTTCTCAGAAGTGAAAGCTTACCTGGATAAGTTTCTTTTAACAATCATTCCCAGAAAAGTTCGCCTCTGGCTTATTTCCATCCTCTGACACTGTTTTGAGCAGCTGAGAAGAGATGAGCAGTAGCTTTGTTCTTCAAGATGTGCTGGCAGCTGGAAATGTCATGGATGGGAGTGGAAGCTGTGTTGCAGTAATAGCAGGCCTCTCCTGGTGCACTGCTCATAGTTTCTTCTTGTTTTGTAGCTCGCTTTTGTAACCCACTAATTTCCATTGCCACAGAGTAGAACAATGACCCATATATTTTACCTGTCTTCACCAGCCTCCTTCATATAGTAAACCAGATCTCATCACTACGAAATATATGAATGAAAATCATGATGGTCCCACTTGTATTGTCTAACGAACACCAAGGAACGCCATCTATGTGCCAGGCATTGTTCCATCCAGAGTGCTATTTTCAGGGTGGGAGGGTGAGGCTACACAGATGACTAGTTTTTCTGACTGAGCTAGAGCGTTGTGAAGCTCCTATTTTCTTCAGTATATTCCCAATTTCAGAAAGCATATGGAGCATGCACAACGGAATCTGTGGAATAAATTACACAAAAATGGCCAGGGACAATGAGATAGTATATCTCAGTCTACCTACAGGTGCAAGAGGCCCTGCAGACACTGGCCTTAATTGGATAACTGTTGTACAATGTGGTAATAATTTTCTAGGAAGTGCCTCTTGTACCCCTCCTTCACAAATTCAACTTTTACCTAACCTTGTAACCAAGTTAATCGTAATGCCCCGTGTACTCAGCTTGTCTAAATTAAACTCACCTTTAAGAAAAACAATGTAATCTATCTTATACCTTGGACTCACCTTGTATTCAACTTGTACACACTAAGCTGTATGTATGCACTGCTTTAATCTTAAATTATATTCCCTATATCTTCAATGTGACCCATCTATGCTCCTGATCCAGGATACTATCTATTTTTGTGTGTGTGTGTGTGTGTGTGTGTGTGTGTGTGTGTGTGTGTGTGTGTGTGTGTGTGTGTTTTATGGTAATTAAATTTAATATCATTGCCAAAAGTAACCATGTTGAAAATCATGTATAACTAACAGTAAATGTTGAAAGAAACACAACTTCTTACTTGTAAAACTCTGGTAAAAGATTAATTAAGACAAAGTCTGGCATTCATTTCCCTAACCATGTTGATGTGCTGTTCAATCAACAGTGCCCTTCATTTAAGGGATTCAGGCTCACTCATGGTTAAACGGCTCCAGGAGTCAGTACCTTTTATATGGCATCACCACAGTATTAGTGTCTTCAAGAAACTTCTTGGTCAATACCCTTCCGTTGGTATTTTAAGCATTCACCCAAGAAAATGTCCTTAGCATGTGTGAGGCCCTAGGTTCCATACCCAGGTATCATAACCCAAAGGAAACAGAAACAGGGCAAAATCCTCCTTGTGGATGTGAATTATCATATTTGAAACAGTCTTTAAACTACTTTCCTGGCGTAGGAAAACAAAAAGCCTGTATATATTTAGTACATATATTATGATCATTTTGAGACCAGCATATGTCCATGAAAATATAACTATTATCTGCCTTCATACTACATGAGGCAAAACAAACATCAATATATAGCTGTCATTAATAAAATGAACCTTGGAAGAAAAGATAAGTAGTAAGTTTTAAGTACAGAAATGGATTGAGACTGTAATGCCTATACTAGATGATATTCTGTACTCATTGGCCTATCATCTCCTTAGCTTAAGTGAGATCTGAGCCCATATTTCTTTTTTTGTCTAATCTATGATGCTTAGCTGAACTTATGCATAGAGTAAACAGTATTCATTAGGAATTAGCAATTTCTGAAGGGTAGAATTTACGAACATATTTAGCATCACATAATTTGAATATGTAAGTTTTATAACCCAATCAAATATGCTCTCTTTTCCCCTAGTTACCACCATATTTTGTAATAGATAACTGTGATGATTATTGTGGTGGTTTAAATTCCAATGCCCCCTCATAGGCTTTGACATTTGAATATTTGGTTCTCAGCGGGTGGTGGTGTTTAGGGAGGCTTAGGAGGTCTTGTTGAAGAAGGTATGTCACTAGTGGGATGGGCTTTGAGGTTTGAAAGATGTAAGCTTTTAACTACTACCTCCAGCCCCCATGCTTCCCTGCTGCCACATTTCCCTGCTATGATGGTTATGAACTCTTACTCCTCTGGAAACCCAAATAAGCCCTTTCGTCTATAAGTTGTTTTTGGTCATGTTGCTTTAGTGCGGCTATGGAAACCAAACTAAGACTATTAATTTTAAATGTCAACTTGCCTAGAATTACCTGGGAAGATTCCTAGTTGAAGAATTAACTAGATCAGGTTGGTCTGTATGTATGTCTAGGGTGATTGTCTTGATTATTAATTGACTCAGCCCACTGTGGGTGGCACCATTCCCTAGGCAGGAGACCCAAGACAGTATAAAGATGGAGAAACTAGCTGAGAATTAACACTACTAAGGAAGCAAAGATTGATTTATTCGCTCTTTGCTCTTGTCTGGGGATGTAGTGTGACTAGCTATTTAAGTCCCTGTCTCTAAAGCTGTTGATTTAATGTAATGTCCTCCCACATATATCTGTGTTACTACTAGTGGCAGGATTTTTTCCCTCCGTTGTATATATGTATCATAAATTCCTTTTTCTAGTCATTATTTAGTGTACATTGTATTCTTCCCATGTCTTTGTTATTATGAGTAATGCTACAATGAATATAAGATACATATCTATTAAAGATCCTAGTTCAAGTTTGTCGGGATATATGTTGAGACATAACTGGGCTGGATTATGGTGTTTCTATTTTAAATTTTGAGACACCTCTACAATGATTCTATAATGGCCATACTAATGTACATTTGTTTTCAACGACTTACAACTATACTGTTTCCTCTATATCGTCTCCAATGCTTGCTATCTTTTGCCTTATATATAAGAGCCACCTTAGTGAATGTGAGGAAATACGTTGTTTTTTTTTATTTGTATTTACTTTATCTAGTAATAATGTGCATTTTTCTATAGACTTCTTAGTCATTTGTCTTCTTCTTCGTAGTATCTATTTAGTCCCTTTGCCTATATTTAAGTAATATTTCTATTACTTGATTGTACATGTTCCTTGTAATACCAGAAAAAAATAAGGTATAAAAAAGAGTTGATTGTCAGATACAATGAAACCAAAAGATGATTCACATAGATCCAGGATTGCAGAGAATTCAGTTTATTGGAGACTTAACAGAATCACAGTCCAGTGTAGCAGCAAGACCACTGGAATCTTAAAACTTAGGTCAGAGGAAGGGAGGCTGTATAATGACTGGAACAAAAGCAGTTTCAATTCAATTTGAAAACTTGGTTTTATGCCAAGCTAACATCAAAGATATAAGACATATCCTTGGTTCTAAGATCCAATTGTAAAACTCCGCGTGCTAGTCTAATAGTTTTATTTACCCACAGACTGGCCAGAATTAAACCAGGGAAAGCATGGCAGTCAAAACTTATGGCTATACTTCATTCGGTTTTTTTTTTTTGTTGTTGTTGTTGTTGTTTTTAGATGGGGTGTATATATATATATATATATATATATATATGTAGCACTGGCTGTCCTGGGACTCACTCTGTAGACTCGGCTGGCTTCAATCTGCCTGCCTCACAGAGATCTGCCTGCCTCTGCCTCCCCAGTGCTGGGATTAAAGGTATGTACCACCACATCTGGTCACACTTGTGTATTTTGGAATATTATTTTAGTCAGTTCTGGACATCAAAATAAAATACATTACACTGCATTATTTCTGAACAACAGAAATGTATTTCTCAAACTATGGGTTGTAGTTGGGAGGGGATGGTAGATGGGAACATGAGGACTCTGGATGGTCAAACTGGAGGAGAGATGGAGATGTAGAGCAAGGAAAGAGATATCTTGATAGAGGGGGTCATTATAGGGTTAGGGAGAAACCTGGTACCAAGAAAACTACCAGGAATACACAGGGTAACCCCAGCTTAGACTCCCAGCAATAGTAGAGAGGGTACCTGAACTGGCCTTCTCCTGTTATCAGATTGGTGACAACCACAGTTGTTATCATAGAATCTTCATCCAGTAACTAATGGAAGCAGATGCAGTGATCCACAGCCAAGCACCGGACTGAGCTCTGGCAGTCCAGTTGAAGAGATGGAGGAGGGATTATGTGATTGGAGGGGTCAAGATCATGATGGGGAAACCCACAGAGACAGCTGACCTGAACTCATGGTAGCTCACAGACTCTAGATCTACCTAGGCCCTCTGCACGTGGGTGACAGTTGTGTGTGGGGCCCCTAACAGTGGGACCAAGATCTGTCCCACACACATGAGGTGACTTTTTGGAGCCCATTCCCTATGATGGGATGCCTTGGTCAACATTGATGCAGGAGGCAGGGGCTTGGTCCTGCCTCAACTTGATATGCCAGGATTTGTTGACTCCCATGGGAGGCCTTCCTGTTCCTGAGGAGTGGATTGGGGGAGGTAGTAAGAAGGTGGGGGAAGGAATGGGAGGAGAGCAGGGAGGGGAAACCGTGGTTGGTATGTTAATTAAATTTAAAAATTAATAAAAACATATTTTTCATAGTTCTAGAGTCACTGGTCCAAGATCAAGGCACTGACAGATGTGTGTAGTGAGTCTGTTCCGAATGGGTGACATATTCTGCATTCTCACATGGGCAATCAAATTTCCACTGGTACCTTTCATGTGGACATTTAATATTTTTCATTATGTTCTTCCTTCATAACATAATTACTTCCTCCAAAACATCTGACCTCATCCTATCACCCTGGGGGGGTATGTTTTAAAATGAAACTGGAAGGGGAGGGGAATTTAGGCCTTCAGATCATAGCATCCTTTATAAGATATATTGTTTACAAGTGTTCTCTCTCCTGTTTTGCTGACTTTTTAAAGTTTTGTTGGTTGCTTCCTTTGCTGTGCATAAGCTATATAATTTGACACTAGAGAACTTGTTTGTTTTCAAAGCTATTTAATTTTTAAATGCTGATTTTTAAAACTATGAAATATGTCAATGAAGAAAATGTTTGCATCATCTCATCCTCAAAATACAACTTGGCCACAGTTCATGTCTGCATAAAGACACATAAGGTTCATTGTAACTCCTATCAGAGATGACACGCATGAACACCATGTGAACGAAATAAACAATGGCTAAAGACTAAAGGAACCCGGTGCTAGAGAATGAGTTTGTATTAGACCAGTGCTAGCTATTTCATTATAATATGTGTGTTAGTACTAAGATTGTTTCTCAAATTTTTCTTCGGTTTGAGTGCTTTGTTTTGTTTTTTTATTTGAAGTGACTTTAGATTTACAAAAAAGAAAATTGTAAGATACCTTGGATAATTCTCATATACCTTTGCACAGTTTTGTCCAAATTTAAGAACTTCTGGTTATATGGCATATTTGTTAAAACTCAGAATCCAATGTTGCTAATATGGCTATTAAGGAAAATGCAGACTTAGATTTCATCAGTTTTGCCACAAATGTCTTTTCTTTGTTCTAGGATCTAACTCAGAACACTATATTACATTTAGCTTGTCTGGTGGTTTCAGTGACAAATGTTCCCATAGGCATTCATCTTTGAACACTTAGTCCCCAGGTGGTAGCACTGTTAGGGAAGGTTATGGAAACTTTAGAAGGTGAAGTATGTCAATGACAGTGGGCTTTGAGGGGTCACTCTCGGCTTCCTAAATGTGGATAAAAATGCCATCTCCCAACTTCATCTTCCAGCCAACTGCGGCCATGAAGTCCCCATCATTATGTACTTCCCCTATGGAACTACGAGCCAAAATAATCTCTTTCTTCCGTAAGTCACTTTGGCTCAAGGTGGTTTACCACAGCAACTAAAAATAACTAATACAGTTCGCTTTCCTTTTAATCTACAACAGACAACTAGAAGCATATTTTGTGGAATAAGTATAGCATAATTTTCAAAGATAATGACAGCTTTGAATTTTATGTATATAGTTATTCAGAATTTTAAAGAGTTAATTAAGAAATAAATGATATATATGTATATATATGTATATATACACACACAGCCAATGTTTAATGACCAGATAAATTAATAATCATAATTAATTGAATTCTTGATTTTGGAAGCAGGATCATTTAATATAGCATAGACTGTTCTACAAATCATGATCCTCAACCTCCTGAGTGAGATTATAGGAATGCCCACCATGTTTGGCTGAGGAAATGATTTTTTTCTTCAGTTAAATGAAAAACAAAATTAAAAGTTGATATCCTTTTATTAACTTCCCTACAATTGTTTTTGTGTTAGCATTTGTAAAAATGAATACCCTTTAGAAAGTATGTTTAATTTTTAATTATTTAATTATAACACCAGGAGTGTTTTAAGGGGAAAATGTCTCACTTGGATATCTTTTGTAGCTTAGGAAAATGAAATAATATATAAATGTCAACTTCTCCACTACAGAATTGCATGAGGAGTAAAAACTCCTAAAGCAGCACCAAGAACCATAATAAATCATGTTCCATCTGAATTTAGTTAACAACAAAGGTAACTGACTATACAAAATGCATACATACAAGCGAGGGAGTCCAAGTCTGTGTGCCTATTATTTAAGCAAACATCACAACAACAGATTTTACAGTACTTTCTTATTGCTCTGTGTCTAAAGAGCTAAACAAAACTTGAAGTGATTCTTATAGACCACAAGCCATTTTAAGTAATTGAAATTGATGGAGTATTTTAGATTTACTTAAACTAAGGATCCCAGGTAGAGCTCCTTTTAACAATTAAATTGCTGGATACTATCAGATGTGCTACCTTTTAAAAAATGGAGAATTGGACAGTTTGACACACAGAAACCGCCAGAAAACTTTAACAATATATACAGCACCAGGGACAGATACTGCAGGAGGGAGAGGCTTGGTCCTGCCTTAATTTAATGGGCCAGACTTTGTTGACCGCCCATGGGATCCCTTACCCAGTGGGAGGAGTGAATGGGGGGTGGTCTGGGGAGAGTGGGGGGTGGCGGTGGGAGAGAGAACTGTGGTTAGAATGCAAAATGACATTTTGAAAATTAACTTGAAAAAAGATATACGGCACAGTGGACTAATGTTGTGGTTTTAGTTGCTTACAGTCAGTATGTTGAAAAGTACTGGGACACAGCAGCATAAAGGATTAATCATTCATTTAGCACATAATTCTGCAAGTTGAAAGATTCTTCCGGGTTCATCTGTGATCTCTCATGTGTCTATACTGAAGCATGGGCCATCTAGGCAAGTGCCGTTTTGATGACTGATTAAATACATGCATGCAATGAATGTTAAATAAAATGCAGTTGGAAATTCACAGATAGCTTTGTATTTAGGAATCTATCGCATTTTAAGCTGAGTATGGTGCCAAATGTCTGAAACCCCAGAACTTTGAAGATAAAGACAAGAAGATCGGGAGTTTGAGGCCAGAGGCAACTACATAGCCAGTCCAAGGCCAGTGTGGGCTACTTGAGGTAATGTCACAGGAAGCAACACGGAGTCTATTACGTTTTGAAAAAGTGTTTACTAAATTACTACATTATCACAGCTTCTTTGTCTATAGGTCATTTTCTCCCAAACTTAATATGATTCGATAATTATGCAGAAACATACTCTATCCTCCCTCTCCTACTGAAAGAAACTTTAAGACCTAGATACAATGAATGAAATGGATATTTGAGAACTCTATAATTTAGTGATAACAAACATCTTGAAAAGACAAAAATTCACGTAATAGAAAAATAAATGAAATAGAGACAATAGAATTGTTTCAGCCCAAAAGAAAACAGTTACGCTGTTTACAAGAAAGTAGATGTAACTGAAGTTAACCGCATTAGTCAAATTAAGCGAATCACAGAGGACAAATGTCAGATATTTTGTCCCATCACTGGTTCTCAAATTTTATGTAAGGGCGAAATAGCATATAATTATACACATGTATACACATACACATCGTGTCCTAAAAATAGGAATAAAAGAGTCTAGGGAGACAAACCAGACAAATAAGAGGGGAGAAGGGAGGATTGGGAGGATGGGGGGGGGATATGCTCATAATATAATGTGTGTTTCACACAACACATAGACAAAAGATCAAAGAAAACAGATAAGACAAAAGTATCTTCAAGTATCACAAAACAAGCTTCTATAGACAATCCTGTACTGGCAGACACTATCTTAAAAGTTCCTGTAAAAGTATTCAAAATCAGTGCACAATTGAGAGTGCTAATCAGTGTATGTTCCTGCAAGGAAGTGTTGATCAACGAGATTTGATAATTCTATATTACACACACAGCAAAATGAGGCTGCATCTTAAAATGTATACATTATGATTTATCGATTAAAATAATAGTCACAAGGTTTTGAAAATGAAGCCTCATTTTTTTAGAATACATTTTTCCAATAAAAATTATATTTATTTTCCTTTCTCAGAAAATGTGCTTGCATCATTTATTTAGTCTTGCCCTTAGTTTCTAGTACATACTGAATTTAGTAGTTGGGCATTTAATGTCTGGCCTATATGTGTTTGCTGTGATTTCTAGTCATTAAAGAAGAACAGAATCGACTGTAATTTCTGCAATTTTCTTCTTCCAATAGCCATGCATCTTGAGTCTTACTAAATTACACAAATGTTTTCATGATAATACCACTTTGAAGTACAAAGAAATAACACACACACACACACACACACACACACACACACACACACACACCACACTGTTTCTGCCAATCTGAGTGACATCTAAAAGAGGGGTTTCAAAACAATTTTGAAAATTACAAGTCACCAGGCCATGACATGGCTCAGTGGGCCAAAGCACTTGCTGGTACTTAGATAACCAGGTTTTATCCCCAGAACTCAAATGATGAAAAACTAACCTCAGTAAGTGTCCTCTGACCTCTACATACACATCATTACACATATGCACCCACACACACAAAATAAATGCTTTAAAACATCAAAGTTACCAATCTGTATTCACCTTCTCAAACATCTGTTAAGTTCAGTAGTAACAATCCTATTCAGCAAGTCAATTCATGTGTTTAAACAGTCTTAACCTTTACACCTGGTTTCTGACTCATGGCTAGCTCATCAGGAGATAATCATTGTTCAGAGCCACCCTTTTCTTTTTTTAATAATATTTTTTAAATTTAAATTTGCAACAAGTTTATTTTACGTGTCAATCCCAGTTCCCTCATCCTCCCCTCCTCCCCTGTACACCTCTCAACCCCTATCTGCTCCCCAGGGAGGATGAGGCCTTCCATGGGGAGTCTTCAGTCTATCATATCATTTGGAGCAGGGCCTAGGCCCTCCTCCATGTGTCTAGGCTGAGGGAGTATCCCTCTATGTGGAATGGGCTCCCAAAGTCCATTCGTATACTAGCGATAAATACTGATCCCTTACTAGAGGCCCCATAGACTGCCCAGTCCTCCCACCTAACACCACATTCAGGGGGTCTGTGTCAGTAATATGCTGGTTTCCTAGCTGTCAGACTGGGGATCCATAAGCTCCCCCTTGTTCAGGTCAGCTGATTCTGTGGGTTTCTCCACCCTAGTCTTGACACCTTTGTTTAACACTCCTCTCTCTCTCTCTCTGCATTAGTTCTGCAGAGCCACACTTTTCTTGACACTGCCTGTGACTCAGATTTGGTCACTGCTTCAAAAAAAATTGCAGTGAAATTTGTGCACTGGTCTTGACTAAGAGTAGCTTCTTTGTGCAACAGAGACCATCGTGGAAATCCCCGATTGGTGAAAATACAAAGAACAGGTGACCATGAGGTGTCCAGCCATAGATGAGCTATCTACAACACAACCTTACACCTAAGGCTCACAGAACATTGAGGAAGATAGGGTAGAAAGATTCCAAAAGCCAGAAGACCAAGAAGCCTGCTATATGATTGTGTCTTCTATATATGTATGACAGGAAAGATGCACCCATGAAATCCAAACATATGGGTGTCTAAACAAAGCCTGTTTAATGTCAACACCAATTGATACGTCAACATCAACAGCAAATCTCACAAGACCCAAATTCTAGATGAAGAGCTACAGGCAGTTAATGGCTTATGAGAGAAGTAGAATCAGCCTCCGCTAGGTATCAGCCCCCATAAGTTATTCAATCCTAAGCGCCGTAAACATTAACTGGACTCAGCATCTATGTGCATGTGCCTGAAACAATAGTAAAGAAGAGGAAATTGTGAATTTAAGGAGTGGGGGAGAACACAAGAGGAATTGGACAGAGAGCAAAGGGTGAAATATTATGTAAATAGACTTTGCATGTGCAAAATTCTAAAAAGAAAACTGGCTTTCATGGTGATGGAAGACCCCCAGGAAAGAAACATCACCAATGAACTTAGCAAGCTATGGGGTATACATTCTACAGTATCAATCGTCAGGTAAGGTGTATCCTGATGCAATAGTGGCATGACTGTTATGGGGTAATCAATCACTTTCTGACTGCCTTTGAGACCTGCTCCACAGAATATTCATGCTTAATACCATAACCCTCCTCAAAAGTCAATGACTGGGGAGGTCATAGGCCCTAGGGTAAAACTTAATATTGAGGTCTTGCTACATGGATATGTTGTCAAATCTCTATCAAAATATTTGTTTGTACCCATAGATTAGTGCTGGTTCCAGTTCTGATCAGAGAAACTTGTTTTTGGCGTGGCCACAGTCAATGCAGAGACTCCCAACTGGTCAAAATTCTGAGAATATGTGACTATTGAGTGACCAACATCTGTATCACACACTGTATCCAAGACTTGGGGAACATTTTAAAGATGAGTGAAATGAATTGAAGACTCTGAGGAAGAGTGTTAGGAACTGCTGTCTTCTGGACATGATGTGGCCATGGCACTCACAAGCTTCACAAGACCTATCAGTACTTCTCACCAGATGGTGAATCTGTTGCAATTATGAACCTAGTGCTATGCAACCTTCTCACCCAAAGCATGCATTTATAGAGTACATTTTGGGGATTGTGTATTCTAGGTCAGTTTTCTGGAGGAAGCCCATTGCAAAAGGGGCTACCACATGATTTCCAACAAATGAAAAATATAAACTCGTCTTGCTGCCTTCAGGGTCTCCAGTGCTCTATGTCACCACTCTTTCTTCTCCCTATCCTTTGATATCAAGTGCCTCTTCTTACTGTCTTTATAGTTTTGCATTTCCCCAAAATGTCACATAGTTGAAAATTATGAAGCAGTCCTTTTGCCATTGATATAGTTTGGAAGATTGACTTTTTTCTCTCATTTATGTGCAATTAAAATTCCTTCATATTTAGCTCATTTCATTTTTGTATCTATTATTTGTACAATATAATGGAGTTCTTTTCAACATTTTCATACAAACATACATGTAATATATTTTGATCATCTTCATGTCCCATTTTACTTTTTGTTTTGGTATGTGTATATGTGGTATGCCATTTTTAGGATGCAGGTACGAGCATCTATACAAGTAGAGACAAGAGGAAGTTGTTACTATCTTTCTGCACCACTCTCTGCCTCATGCCTCAAAGACAAGATCTCTCACTGAACAGAAACTAACCATTCTGGCTGGGATGGCAGGCCAGCTAACTTCTGAACTACATATAGGGTTATAGGCAAGTACAGATTTTTATGTGTTGCTAGGATCAAAACTCAGGCAGGTTCTAATCCTTGCACAGCAAGTGCTGTCACTCACTAACTATCTCCCCAGCCACTCATTACTTTCATAGAAGAGCCAGACTAATACAGCAAATGTCCTAATTCATGGACCTTGTCTTCCAAACTTCTGCTTGATGTCATTTATTGGCAAAACTTTCCAAGGAGTTTCTTATTTGACTGAGTTGTGCATTTTCAAGACTTATAACTGGTTACATTGAAAATACCTGTATCCTTACCTTCCCAGTCACATCTTTTACTGTCTTCCTTAACTCACCCACTTGTTTTTCTGTATTGTTTGGAATTAACTATCTTTGAAAGAAATCATTACTTTGGAATTGGAGGATGGATTTTTGAGAGTCTCAAGTAAACTAAACTGGCCCTAAACTCAGTATGTAACTGAAATTGACCTTGAACTACCAATCCTCCTGACTCCACCTACATAATGCTGAGATTATAAGTGTGTGCCACCATACCTGATTCTTCTTTTAAATAGTTTTAAAAATTTATGTGTACATGTGTCTGTTTGTGGAAGCAATTGTGTTGGGGTGTCCCTGGAGATCAAAAGAGTGCTAGATCCCACTGGAGTTGCAGGCAGTTGTCACTACTAGGAACCAAACTCTGATCCTCTGTAAGAGCAGCAAATGATCTTAAATCACCTAACCAACCCTTCAGTCCCATCTTTTGAATTCTTCAACCAAATTTTATACACACACACACACATACACACACACATACACACACACACACACACACACACACACACACACACACACACACACACCACATGGCAACTTATAGTAACAAGTGTTTACATGGGTTTATGGTTCCAGAGGGATAAGAGTGTACCATGGTATTAGCTGTAAAGGATAATCGTGCTACAAAGCAGATACAGAGATGCTAAGTAATGAGGGGTTAAGGGAAGGTCTCCCTGGGAAGGGAATATAGATTTTCCAGGTGGATTAGAGGCAGGTGGGGGGATGAGGGAGAGAGTACTGGGAGAGACAACTGGAACTAAAGAGCATTTCAGGAACAAGGTAGGAACCTAGTACAATGAAAACTCCCTTAAATCTATGAGGGTGAACCTAGCAAAGGTTCCTAGTAATGGAGGATATGGACCCTGAACTGAACATCTTCTATAACCAAGCAGGACATCTAGTGAAGGGTTTGATACACCAACCCTATGATGGGAGATGTCTTTTTGTATTCAATGAATATATGTTTCTCTTATTGGTTGAGGAATGCTGGTTGGCCAGTAGCCAGGTGGGAAGTATAGGCAGAGCTACCAGACTAGGAGAATTCTGGGAAGTGGGAAGGCATGGCACAGTCACCAGAGATGCCATGCAGCTACTGGGAAGAATAAGATGCCTGGGCACTCTCTGGTAAGATAAGGCCATGTGGAAATAAATTAATTGTTATGGGTTAATAATTGAGAGAGAGCTAGCCAGGATGAAGCCTAATCCATTGGCCAAATAGTCTATAATTAATATAAACCTCTGTGTGTTTATTTGGGACTAAATGGCTGTGGGACCACATAGAATGGAAACTCAGTCTTCAAATCCAGCCACAAAACCTTCGACCTACAATTTGTCCTGCCTACAAGATAAACTTGCCTAACCAATGGCTAGTCTAATTTGAGACCCACACTACAAGAGGGATCCCATGCCAGCCACTGCCTGGATGATCAGGAACCAGATTTGATAGCCCAGAGACCTAGGTCAGAACCAAACACGACCTAACAAAAACGTCAATGAAATGATTCCTAATGATATTCTGTTACACTCATTGACAGGAGCACATGCAGAGACCCACATGTAGTGCTTTGGGAATCCTGCAGAAGGTGGGGGGGGGAGAGACTGTAGGAGCCAGAGGGGTCAAGGACACAAGAAAACAGCCCACACAATCAACTAATCAGGGCTTATAGGGGCTCAGAGACTGAAGTGACAATCAGGGAGCCTGCATGGACCTCACCTAGGTCCTCTGCATGTTACAGTTGTGTAGCTTAGTGTTTTGTGGGACTCCTAACAGTGGAAGCAGGGGCTGTCTGACTCTTGCCTGCTTTTGGAACCCTTTTAATCCTACTGGGTTGCCTCATCCAGCCTTGATATGAGGGAATGTGGCTAGTCTTATAACTTGTTATCCCATGTTTGGTTTGATATCCCTGGGAGACCTGCTCTTTTCTTAAGGGAAATGGAAGAATGGATCTGGGGGAGAGTGAGGGGGTGGTTGGGATGTAATATATGAATTACAAAAAATAGTCCATCATGTTGGCTAGAGAAGCAAGCTAAAAGCTCACATTTTAAACTCCAAGCAGGAAGCAGAGAGAACTAGGAATGGTGTGTATTTAAATTCTCAAAACCTCCCATCAGTGACATAATTCCTCCAACACAGCCATATCCCCTAAGACTCCCCAGATAGTGCCACCCACTGGCGATCAAGAATTCAAATACTCAAGACTATGGGGGCATCTCATTCAAACTATTATAATCCACTTCATTACTTTTGAAATTGATTGTTCCATCTATCATAGCCTTTGAAGGGACTAGCTTTGTTTTGATGAATCCAAAAACACCAGGTTGTCATGACATATTTCCAATTAGATTTTGTAGTAGCCTTTGTGTTACTTTGTTTCAACATAGCACAACTTAAGCCAAAAGAGCTCTGCTTTCTTTGGATGTCTCACAAGAGTGGGATTCTTCTAGTAAACCAGGCAAAAAAAATTGTAGACAGTAGACAATATTGTATATACCCTTTGTGATTAGTCTTGTCAGTAACATACAGTCTAAAAGGATATAAGATGATCCTATGATGTGGCCCCTTATAGATTTGACATCTAGTCTTTTTTGAGTTTCTCTACTGTCTATATAGGTTAATATCCAGGAACAGGTCTTTAGGCTCCTAATAGATGTGCCTACTTTGATCTTTGTTGTCAGTTAAAGGCTTTTCTCTTATTTCTCTTTTAATTATCTGAAAATTTCATCAACATATATAATGTATCAAGATCAAATCCACCCCAATTCCTTTGTCTCTAATCCCCCCTTCTTACTTTCAACTTCAAGCAATTTTAACTCATCAAATCCACTTAGTACTGCTAGTATAAGTGTAGGTGAAAGACTATCCAAAGACCATATCCCTGAAGAAAACCGACTCTCCATTTATTTCCCTACTCTTTCAGTTAAAGTGTCTGAAATTTATAGTGTGGTACTGCATAAACAAAGACGACTTGTGAAACAGAAAAGAAAGTCTGCAAACACAGCAAGTACATAGGGAACACCCGTGAGTAATAAATATGACATTTATGATCAATGGGTAAAGATGGCTTTTTAATAGTACTGGGCAGTCATTTGGAAAGAGATGAAATTATACTTGTAGGTCACACCATACACAAGCAAAATTTCAAGTGGAACAGAGACCTGAATCAAGTTAAACCACTTAAACCCCCAAAGACAATTCAGAAATTCCTGTGTAACCTGAGAGTAAGAAAAACTTTTAAATCATTACTCAAAATCCAAATGTAATTAAAACAATCGTATCTTCGCCTATATAGAACTTCTCTTTTCTTTACTTCTTTTTTTTTTGGTTTTATTTCTTTTTCAAGGCAGGGTTTCTCTGTATTGCGCTGGAGCCTGTCCAGGAACTTGCTCTGTAGACCAGGCTGGCCTTGAACTCAGAGA
Source organism: Cricetiscus sungorus (assembly GCA_030556225.1). Lineage (NCBI taxonomy): Eukaryota > Metazoa > Chordata > Mammalia > Rodentia > Cricetidae > Cricetiscus > Cricetiscus sungorus. The sequence goes on from JANBXA010000726.1 coordinate 23,939,706, forward strand.
GCCACCTGCTTCTGCCTCCCGAGCACTCGGTCCTAGCACTTCATGTATGTAAGAAAATATTGGATATCTGTCTGAGTCTGACTTCTTTTGATTAACACAATGAGCACTATTTCCTATTTTCCTATAAATACCAATCTCATATTTTGCTTTATGGCTTACTTCACTGTGTATGTGTGTGGGCAGTCTCAAAAAATATTTACAAAGTGGAATGAAATAGAATAAAAACAAGTGATAAACTGAAGAAAATATTTTCAACCTGTATCTCAGACAAAGGACAATACCTAAAAAGAAAGACCCTAAGAAGCTGGGGAGAGACTGGTGTAGGGACTCATGCATATACTCTTAATACTACTTGGGGTCGAGAGGCAGGAAGAGCAAGGCTATTACTAGGCATATATAGAGTTTGAAGCCAGCCTAGAAGAAATGAGACCCCAAATTAAGTTGAGGTAGACATTCTAAAGCCTAACTTTTTAAAAAGGCAAAATATGGGGCAGGAGGGATGGTTTAGAGATTAAGAACACTGGCTGTCCTTCCAGATGACTTGAGTTCAATCCCCAGCAACCACATGGTGGTTCACAACCATCTATAAAGAGATCTGGTGCTCTCTTTTGGCCCATGGGGATGGATGCAGGCAGAGCACTGTATATATAATAAATAAATCTTTTTTTAAAGGTAAAATATGTAGAATTTATGAAAAATAAATTAGGCCTTGAACAATGTAAAAATGGTCAGCTTCACTTACTGCAGCCAAAAAACAGATTGATTTAACAGAGATAGTTCTTTTCAATTATCAGATTGCAAAGCCTTCAAAGGGTGAAATATTCTGTCTGAGCTGTGGAGAAATAGGCACTCCTATATTTAGGACTATGTGCAAGCAGGCAATACAATTGTTTCAACGTCTACAGAGAGGAATTTGACAATATACAACAGAAATACACAGGTATTTTGTCATTTGAAATAGCAATTGTTTCTAGAAATTTGCATTGACAAAGCACCCTCAATATTAAACACATAGTTAACACACATTCAATTTGCCTGCTGTGTAGAAAGAAACACAAAACATTAAGAAGAAATTACATCTGCTTATTTAAAGGGCTACACAGGAAAAGAGTGCAGTCTAACAGTAGGATAGAAGGAATAAGATGTGAGAATACTCTAAAAATGTCCATCTGTATAGTTTTACCTTTTAGAATCATCAGTGATTATTTCAAATATGAAAAAATAAAATGCCAGGCAGTGGTGGTGCATGCCTTTAATCCCAGCACTCAGGAAGTAGAGACAGGCAATCTCTATGAGTTCAAAGTCAGCCTTGTGTACAAAGTGAGTTCCAGGATGGCCAGAGCTACACAGAGAAACCCTGTCCTGAAAAACCAAAATTAATTAATTAAGATGAAATCAACAATAATGAAGAAAAATCCCAAAAGTCAATAGAAACAGAAACAAATGAGCTTACAATTATTTCAAATGGCTAACAAAGTCCTATTCCACACAGTGTTGATAGTGGCAGGGGAGGCAACACCATGGTAGGTGGATAGGTAAGTACATGGATAGATGCATTCATATGTGTATATATTTCAAGGTCTGTCCTCTAGAAACAGTAATAACAGAGCATCAATGAGCATGTGAAGGTTTCAAATCCAGTTTTTAAGTAACACTCTTTAAGAACTCGGTTCTATGGAGAAATGGCTCATTTAAGGGGTGGGACAACAGAAAACACATGATGAATCTGGTATATCATGCAATGCCATTAAGTAACAAAATGTGCCTGATGCCCATGAAGGCCAGAAGAGTATTGCATCCCGTAGAACAGGTGTTGCAGATGCTTCCTTTGGAAGATCATCCATTACTCTTAACCACTGAGCCATCTCTTCAGCCCCACTTAATTATAAAGAAACCCCCCCCCAAAATCCAGTAATTTCATGGTGAAGAAACCTATCATCAGCTCTATCAAGTAACCGAAATCATTAATAATGAAATAAAACCCTATGTGCCCACTGATAATGGTGTGCACTGACAGAAAAACAATTGTATTCTTCCTTTGGGTGCATCTAACTAACCTAATGAAGAAATACTAGAGGCCCTGGTTTGCTTTCTATCCGAGTGACACAGACCATAACCAAAAACACCTTGGGGAGGAAGTGATATATTTCACCTTCCACCTTAGTCCATCACTGAGGGAAATTGGGGCAGGAACTCAGGGCAGAACTCAAGGCAGGAACCTGGAGGAAAGAACTGAAGCAGAAGGCACGAAGGGAAGCTGCTTCTTGGCTTTTCCCCTGCTTTCTTATAACCATGGACACCTGCTCAGGAGAGACACTACATAAAAAATAGGCTGAACCAAACCAACCACTGATCAAGAAAATGTGCCACAGGGCTGCTTACAGGCCAGTCTGATGGAGGCAACTCAACTGACATTCCCTCTTCCAAAATGACTCTACCTTGTATCAAGTTCATAAAACAAAAAATCCAGCACAATTGGCTCCCTTGTCAACTTGACACACAAATACATCATTAGTAAACCAATAACATTTTCTTTCTAATTTAGCCTCGAGATCTCGTTAATATCCCAGTCTAAAATATGGTATAGCTTTAAAAGCCCAACAGTCCTGGTACTTCAACTGCACAGAAGTTGCATCTTCACCAGTAGCCTCTCCTGGGCTCTCTTCAGGAATTCTAGCCTAGCTACATGGTGCCAAGGATTCTTCTATTCATGAACATTTAAATTTTGCAGCTCTCATGTCAACAAAAGCAGTGGACTTTGAAACATTACCCAACCCTCTGCTAGCTTGAGATTCAGCCTTAACATCCTGTGGGTTACAGCTCTATGTGCTGATCCTGAGGAGATATTTTCCAGGTTTCAACCTAGTTATGCTGCGCCCTTGTTAATCACTGATGATTTTTAGGCCCAGCTAATCAGCACTGATTGTCCTAGTAAAGGTGCTGGCCTTTTCTTAAATCACAGCTGATTCTTCAGCCCCAGCTTACTGAAACTACAGTCTTAATACAGTATATTATACGGACATCCTGAAACTATTTCTGAAACTTCACAAGCCAGATCTACATCACCTGCACTGTTTTAAGCATCCTTAACCTTCCAAACTCCTGCAGAACAGACCACTAAGCTTTGAGCACTGATAGCTTTTCCAGCCCAAAGCTCCAATCATTTCCCAGAACATATTCAAGACTGTGATAGCAACATCCAACAATTCTGAAAGCAATTTCTGAACTAGTTTGCTTTCTATTGTGATGATAGAACACCATGGCTAAAAGCTTATTATATAGCCCCTCAAGAAGGAAGTCAAGGCAGGAACCCACAGGGACAAAAAGCACTGGGCATGAAGGAATGCTGTTTACTGCCACTCATGAGAATAAAACATGGAGATTTCCCAAATACAGTTCTGTGTGTTTCCCCACTTCTTATGGGCTAAAAATGCAGATTATCAACTTTGGAAACTATGTATAAAAGAACTGCCTGTACTCTGGCCATGTCAAAACCCATATAGTGTAAGACAGTATATTATAATCAAACTGTTAAAAATTAAAGACAGTGAGTGCCTTGAAAGCAGAAAAAGAGAGGCAGCATGTCACATACAGTTTTATTCTAGTAGTAGGCTTCCCAGAAGAAACTTTAAAATCCAACTGTGGGATGACACACTCAGAGTGCTGGAGTCACCTTTACCCTCAGCCTCCCCATCACCTGTTGTCATTAGTTGATTTTACTTATTCTGACTGGTTAAAAATACAAAAAAAAAAAAAAACCATAGAAGTTGCTTTCATTTGCCTTTCCACGACTGCTAGACATGTGTTAAAAAAAAACAAAAACAAAAAAACCCTATTTGTTCCATTTTCTTCCTTTCCTGTTCAGACATACCCACCCCTACTTTTTTTTAATTCTTCATATATTTTAGATATTCTGTCGGGTATACAGGTGACAAAGACTCTCTCCTAATCCATGGACTTCACCTTCACTCAATTGATTATTTACTTAGCTATGCAAATGCTTTTTGGTTTTTAAAAGATCTGAATTATCACATGTTGTTCTTAAGTCCTAGGCAAATGAAGTCCTTATTCAGAAAATCCTTACCTACATCTACATATTATGGTAGTCTCCCTCCCCAGCAGTTACTAAAACAGATACTTCACCTTATAGCCACAAGTACAGCTGTACTCTTCATCAAGGATATCTCTTAAAAAAAAAAGTCACAACTGGTCAAAATGTAGAGAACAACTAACCATGGGATGCCCAAACCCAAAATATAAATGCACAACACAACTCCTGAATTAAGGCTCAGAGAACATCAAGGGATAAAAGGCACACAAATTTTAAGAGCCAGAGAACCAGGATGTTTGCTATGAGATTATGTCTCCTAGAAATGTCAGAGAACCTATACCCATGAAATCTTATCAATACCGATGGCCTTAAAAAGACCTGAACAAAGAAAGACAACGTGAATAGAGGGAACTCTCATGGGGCCCCAGCCATAAACAGACTTCAGGCAACTAAGGAATGCTGAGGATAGGACAATTAGTCACTCCAAAGGACGACACCCTTAATTGATTACCCAATATCAAATAATCAGCCCTAAATTGGTATACATATAAGCATTACTAATCAGGATCAGCATGTTTTAATATATATGCACATGTATTCATACATGTGTAATTATAACAAGGAAATAGCATGAATTTGAGAGAGAGCAAGGAGGTATATGATATAGAAGGAGTTGAAAGGAGGAAGGGAAACACTGTGATTACATTGAAGAAAAAAAAAGAATACAGGAACATAGAAATTAGTTAAAGGGGAAAAACCTGTCTACCAAAATTAAGCCAAAACCTGTATAGCAAAAACCTGTACCCACAAAGCTGTCCTTCAGAAACGGAGGCGTAAGACTTTCCAAACAAAGAATCAAAGAAAGAGGACATCATCACTATGAGAACTATAGGAAACGTTCCAGATGAAGAAAAGTATGCTATTTATTAACATGTATGCTTTCTCTTTAACTAAGTACACCGTTAAGTACAGAATGCTCTAAAACTAAACTGACGGTGTATAACACATTTTTAATATTAAAATTAAAAGACAATTGGGCTATATACAGATGTAGCTCTTTGTATAGCATAGATAGCATGTGTGAGCCCGTGAGTTTGATCCCCAGTATACAAAATAAATCTTTTACTGCATTTATGTATTCATTGTGTGTTAGTGTTGTATGAACATCACTGCCACATTGTACACATGAGTGTCACACTGTGCATGTGGAAGTCACAGGACAATTTGCAGAAATCAGTTCTCTCTACCATGTTGGTCCCAGAGCTAAAAATCTCATCACCAAGCTTGGAAAAAAAGTGTCTTTACTCACTGAGCCATCTCACCAGCCCAACAAAAATTTCAAGAAAAATAATTTAAAATAGTAGTATCTAAAATAATCTTCAGAGTCAAAATATGAAACATGTAAATTACAACAACAAACACAGTACAGGAGGTAGAATAGAACTATGGTCCTTTATGTAATCCAAAGTAAATGGTACCAGTGTGTTACCACATCTACTTAATGTAGGCCTCATTGTAGCCAGAAGACAAAGAGACATACAAGCACTCCTATCGCATTTCATAACTATTATTTATAAAAAAAATTGAAGGTCTGTGGCAACCATGTTTCAAGTAAGTCAACCTCACTGTTCTTTTAATGGCTATAATTATTAGCATTTTATCAATATTTTCAATAATGGTTTATTTTTAAATGTATAATAGTGGGCTGTTGAAATGGTTCAGTAAGTAAAGTTTCACTGACAAGCTTAAAATCCTGACTGCATTTGGTCAACAGGGAGACATTTTGGAGATAATAAACTTCTGTTAATTGTCTTCTGACCTCCTCACATATGCATACAAACAACAGTTTTTTCTTTAAAGGTAAAATGCACAGCTTAAGACTACCGTAATAGTGCAGAGGTAACTTCTATGCAGAGGGAAATTGAATAATGACCTTATTACTGTGATATTCACTTTATTGCCATGACCAAGAACCAAAACTAAAGTATCTTCAAGATAAAACTGCAGTAGATAGCCAAAACATAAAAAGTAATGAGTCAAAGCACACTAGATTAAAAAAAATCCTTAACAAACAGATGGTAAGAATGAAGCCATCAGAAAACAAATAAGAAAATGGCAGTACTAAGTCTTTAGTTATCAATAATTACATTGTCAGCAAATGGGTTACATTTTTTAATTAAGACACAGAGAGGCTTCATAGATTAAAAACAAACAAAAAAAGGCACAAATCACATGCTGCCTGTGGTGGTTTGAATGAGAATGTCTCTCACAGGCTCATTTATTTGAATATTTGGTCTCCAATTAGTGCAAGTAAAATTTATTTGGTAAGGGTTAGGAGGTGTGGCCTTGTCAGAGAAGATTTCTCACTGGGAGTGGGCTTTGAGGTTTGAAAAGCCCACGCCATTTCCAATATATCTCTCTGCCTCATACTACTTGTTGATCAACATGTAAACTCTCAGCTACTGCTTCAATGCCATGCCTGTCTGCTTGCTGCCATGATCCCAACCATGATGCTCATGGACTCACCCTCTGAAACTGTAAGTTGCCTACAGACTCCTTCTTCTCGGTTGCCTTTATCATGGTGTCTTATCACAATAAAAAAGCCACTTCCTATAAATGACTCTCTTCACCTTTGAGGACATATACCGATTGAAAGTGAAGGTATGAACAAGACATTTCATGAAAGGGAAAATCTGAAAACTGTACTTATCATTAGGTAGAATAGGCACTTATAAAATAAAGAGACGAAGGAGGCTGTTATATAGGGGCTCAGTAATCAAATGAACATGACAATTTAAAATGTTTCTTAGCTCAGTAATAGAATACTTACCTGGCACACACAGGACCTAGGTTCAATACCAAATTCTGAAAAGCCTTAATTAGCTATGTAATTAAAATAAACACAATAAATGAAAACTGATAATACCAAAGATTCTGGTATGCATTAAAAAACAGTTCAAAGGAATAGAAAGAAATAAGGACCCATGTAGAAAAACAGTATTTCTAGAACCATACAACATACCAGTAAAATAAAAAAGCTGAACAAACTAAAAATGATTAGTCAGGAAAAAAAAAATCTCTCCATCAAGGAGAATCCAGAACTTATAACCTTACCAAACATTTAAAGATTTAATATCATCCTTTTCAAAGTCTTCTAAAAAAAACTAAGAAATATTTTTCTTTAAAACAGACTTTGTTTGCTTTTCAAACAGTCTCAGGTAGCCCAGGCTGCCCTCAAACTTTACTATGTAGCCAAAAGATGACCTTGAACTCCTGGTCTTCCTACCTTACCTCTACATCCTAAGTGGGATTACAAGAGTGTTACGTCATGTCCAACTTCAACTTCATAGCTATACAAGTACCCTAACAGAATATTGGATGGAATACCTAAGATGAGCACAATATAGAAAAATACTGGACTATTCCAGCAACCCAAATGAAACCACATCCTGAAAGAATTATTCAACAAGACCAGGGATACAATGTATTCCAGGGATACAATGATGGCTTAACACACACAAATCAATCACTGCAATACACCACAACAACTGAATAAAGGACAAAGCCATATGAACATCTCAATAGAAGGATGTGACAAAATAACATACCGTTTCAAGAAAAACTCTCAACAAAACAAGAACAGAAGAATGTTCCTCAGCATTCAATAATGTGAAGCTGGAAATACTTGCTCAGATCAGGACATGAAAGGGATGCCTACTCTTACCACTTCTACTGAACACAGTTTCTACAAGTTCTACCCAGAGCAACAGAGTGGAAAGAGGAACAAACAAAAAGAAATCTCATTCCTTCCCTCTCTGTCTCTCCCTATCCCTCTCTTTCTCTCTCTAAAATACAAAACCTATACAACACCCACAATAACTAACTTTAAATGAAAAATACTAAGGAACACATTTAACAAGCAGATAAAATATCTGTATACTGAAAGTAATATATGACTGATGAAAGAAACTTAAGACACAAGTATAAAGATATCTTGTGCCCATGGATTTAAAGTAGTGTTATAAATTAAATGCCCACACTGCCTCAAAGCAACAACCTAATCCATATCAAAATGCTCATGACATTTTTCACATAAATGAATGAAGCAGATCTGACATTTGTATGGAATAACAAGACACTCCAAATAGTCAATGCAATCTTAAGGGGAGGAAGAGTACACTGGCTAATTAAAGAACAACAAATTATAATATTCAAAATAACATAATACGGGCATAAAAACAAACACAATGGCCAATAGAACACAATAGAGAGCCCAGAAATTAATGCACACATTTGTGGTTGGCTGCCAAGAATACACAATGGAGAAAGGGCAGTCATTTTAGTAAACAATGTTTGGAAAGCTGGGTATTTTTTCCCTTGAAAATGAAACTAAATCCTTACTTCACACACTATATAAAAATAAAGTCACAAACTGTGCCGGAGAAATGTCTCAGTGGGTCAAGATTTCTGGCTACCCTTTTAGAAGAGGCCAGTTCAATTCCCAGGACCCACAGGACAGCTCAAACTGTCTGTAATCCCTGTCCCAGGGGATTCATTGCATCCACTAAGCATGTGGTATAAATACATGCAGGCAAAACACCCATGCACACATAAAGTTAACAAATACATTTTAAATAAATAAGAAAATTTACAATTAATTAAAATTTAAAGATCAAAAAGTATAGGAGAAATTATCTAGGTAGGATACCAGTCTTTTCAATTGCATCTGACTTGAATACAACAAAAGTGAGACAGGCAGTGATAGCACGTATCTTTAATCCCAGCACTCAGGAGGCAGAGGAAAGGCAGATTTCAAGTTTGAGGCCACCCTGCTCTACAGAGTGAGTTCCAGGGCAGCCAGGGCTACACGGAGAAACCCTGTCTTGAAAAACAAAAGCCAAAATATTGAAAATAGACAAACAGGTAAAATCCCCACAGGAGGAAGCGGTGTTGGTGATGCATGCCTTTAATCCCAGCACTTGGGAGGCAGAGGCTGGTGTATCTTTGTAAGACCAGGCTGGTCTACAGAGTGAATTCCAGGACAGGCTCTAAAGCAATATGGAGAAACCCTGTCTCATCTCGAGAAAAACAAAAACAACAGCAAGAAAAATCCCCACAGAAGGAAGTAGATATAAACTACACATTTGCCCTTAGTATTCAAAATAGACAAGTAATTCATACAAGTGGACAGCAGAAAATCAAATGATCGGATTAAAAAATAGGCAAAAGTCTTCATAGATGTCTCTCAAATGACACACAGTGGCCAAGAAGTATATTATATTAGATCATGTTCAATATCACTAAACATTACTAAATTCATGGAACATGGTGTCGATGGCCCTAAAAAGTAGACCTACCACTCCTGTGATTTGTAGTACCATACACAAGAACGTTATCTCAAGTGACATGAGCCAGACAAAAAACAGACAGTATCTCACTTGTACATGGAGCCTAAGAAGATCAAACTCAGAGAAGTCAAGCTGATTTTCAGAGGCTAGGGAGGAACAGATAAAGGGAGATGGCTAAAAAGCACAAATTTTCAATTACAAATAGTTTGGAATATCTGATATATATGTATTAATATGTATATCAATATATATATATATATATATATATATATCATGTTGTCCGTTTAAAATACAATGCATTACTGAAAAAGAATTCTCTCTGCAAAATAATAATAAGCCTGTTAGTGTGGTTTACAAATTCCACAATGTGTAACACTTCAAGATGTTATGATAAGTGACTAACATCCAGATTATTAGATATGGGCTATTTTCACAGAGACCAACCTTTTGCCTCCCATGTTCTGTGACTTCAGAGCATATGCCACCGTGTGTTTAAGGATTTAAATAGCAAAAACCTGGAAGAGTCAAGTAGCCAGCTCCTTTGTTTTTAAATCTTAGACGTTATTAGACAGGCAACCATTTCCCTTGTCTTGTACCACCCACCTCAGTTACTACATGCAAGAAGGCCATTTATGCTGTCCTCTTGACCTGAAATCCCCAGTCTTAGTTACTATACTGCCATCTGTCGATTGGCCCACCTGTCGATTTTCAAAACACAACTTAAATAGAAGCTTTTCATGTTCATAATTGGCCAAATAAAAGTCACAAACAAATGATGTGACAAGTGAACAGATACACTGCTCTGTAATGGAATATTACTCAGGAATAGAATGAACTATTCATACAAAAAAAGTACATAAATATCAGCAATATTCTAAGCTAATCATTTTATGCATAATATTGGATGGCTTCAATTATATGACAGTCAAGTTTAATCTATGATGGACAGAAACCTAACACATGCTACCTGTATAAAAGGATGGAAATACAGACTGGCTAAAGACCACAGTGATATTTTCCAAGTGGATAGTGATGCTCAATATCTTTAGTAGGAATTCGGAACAAAAACTTCAAGCATTTGCCAAAACAGCAAATATGAACCTAGTTTGCATATTCAAGACACATAATTTTGTGCCAAATAAAAATCAAGAATTAAGTGCTTAGTGATAATGTAGGCTGCAGTTATCTAGCAGGTAGTATGCCCATGTTTGTCATTTGCTTTGAAATACATGGAGACAGCTTTCATAGGTGGATCTGCACTAACACCAAGTACACAATGTGCTAACCATTAACTTCGTGGTGTGTGCTGAATTTTTTCATGAAAAAAAATGTTAGAGGAAAGCCAACTGTCTTATAAAAATGCTTCCTGAGCAGGTGTGCAATGAGTGTCTCTAATAACAACATGCATTTGGTCAAGTTTGTAAAAAAGCATTACATCTGCATCTTAACTGCTAGGAACTGTATAAAATGACAAAAACAAAGTCAATTTTGCTGTCTTCATGTGTCTATCCAGGCAACAGTGGGTAGGTAGTTAAAAAAAACTTGCTGATCTCAAGAGATATTTAATGAAACTTACCAGGTAGTTTCCTCTTAACCATATGCCTTATGCTTTATTGACTCTACTTTGCTACCATAATAATCTATCTGACAAGGTATCCAACTATATGAATTCTTTAAAATACTTAAATGTATTTAGTATGTGTATAAATGATTGCATTCATTTGCATATGTGTCAATCAGAAAACACTTGCAGAGTTTGTTCTCTCCATCTACCATGTGGGTTCAGATCAAACCTAGGGTATCAGGCTCTGCAACAAGGGTCTTTATTCACTAAGCCATCATGCTGGCTCAACCTACAAATATTTTCCAATTTCCCTTTGTGGCAGAACACTGAAGAAATCTCTCTTAAATTATCCTAACCCTCTTCATTCCAGTATCCCAACACTTAAAACTACTTAAGTAAATATGGAAGGACTCAAAACTCATGTTTAACCTTTATCGGTTACAGAAGCCAGCTGAATAACACACTCTTTAAAGGCCATGTCTATTCACATTACTCAATTTTACACCCACGTAGATTTTGTAAAGAATGACCATGCGTGGCACAATGAATTGTATGTCATTTTATCTTTATGTAATGTTTTGTGTTTTCCAGTTTACACCTGGAACCTGAAATGTAGGCCACAGCATTCTTGAACTTGCAATGATCCTCCTGCTTCAGCATCTACAATGCTGGGATTAGAGGTGGGTGTTTGCCAGCACACCTGATTGCACACATTTAATATCACTCAGTTTCAATAGTTGGAGAGATATAGATAGCACAACTTGATAGTATGGGTCTGAATACAAGCCCCGTTACTTATGGCCTTGTATAGGATTTGCTAACTTGGCTGTGATGCATTTTCTTCACCTCTCCATATGTAAAAATAAGAAGATGGGGGATAATAAAATGTCTCATGTCATTAGTCATTACACGCAAACTCCTTAAAACAATGGGTAGCAATATTACCTACCATTTTGCAAGTTTAGTTCAGAACCACTGATGACAAAAAAGATTCCTTGTATGATTTACAAATCATTGAAAATAAATAATGTACACTGATACTAATAACTTTTAGAAGGATGCAATGCAAATTATCACACAGAAGACACAATATTCGATAATAAATTCTTTTTCAAATGCTGGCTTTTACTGCCACATCATAAACCCATTATCCCAAATATATTTATTTAAAACAGGACTCCTTACTGGATTTTTGTCCTACTACTTATTTCAAACTTAATGCTTTTATTATTTACATTTAACTGTGAGGGAAATTTTTTTTCACACATCTGGCACAATAGGTATTCAAATATATCCTTAATGAACAATGCAGGCATTTCAAAATCTGTTTAACCAATACCAGATAAAAATGTAAGCAATAATAGTTACAGGTTTCTATTTTAAGCAACCCACCTAGGGATTTAGTCACATTTAAAAATATATGTGATTTATTAAAAATATAATCTGGTGATGTGTTAAATAGTCTCACTCAAACACATTAAAGTGTGATAATAGCTATAATTTATAAAGCATTTAGAATTACCCTCCCCTTTCAATTACAAGAGATAAAGCATACAACATACTGTAGGTTTATTTTTATTCAAAAAGTTACTGTCTCAAGACATAAATACAAATCAGAAAACAGTACAATTAGGACAATAGAATGTGGAGGACAACAGGTTAGAGTAATATATAAAACATTTTTAGCTGGTTGAAAACAAAGCTGTAAGAACTGCTTTCACAAAGAAGTACTCCTTTCAAGAGTGAGAAAAAAAATCAACTTAGGTTTAAAATCATATATACAGTCCTCTCCGCAGTTCTAGGAAATGCAGTGGTGTGTAAAAGAACATATGCAATACGTTTGCACATAACAATGTTTGTTGATGGAAAGAATGTTAGACAAGTCTGGTTTTATTCATTAACCATGAATTAATAAAATAAGTGTGTTTTGTGGTCTTTCAGCTAACCTATGGTTTTTTGGCTACCACAGCCCAATGCTTGTTGATTTCCTGACTCAAAAAAACCAGAAGCCTTTTGGTATTCTCACATCTGAAGATATTCTTGTATTGCAAGCATATTAAGGCATGGAATGATTAAAATAATATACCTCAAGAACTGAGAGACGACTGACAAAGGATAGATATACATGTAATATAAGTTAATATTTTGTTTTAAACGATGTCTAGCTGCCTAAGCCTCGCAAAATGAGTTGATGTCAAAATGGCAAGTGGCCACTTTCTGTTTTAAACTAATTCATTTGTGAAAGGACATAAAATGAAGTTTAAAGCTTAGCTTTCAAAGAATATTATGGGTTATGAATTCTATTATCCCATCTAATTTACATACAGAGGAAATGTACTGTAACCTGTTAGAAGTATCTTTAACCTGAAGACTGCTTGCAAAGACAGATAGATAAAACAATATAAAATACAAATTTAAAAATCATTTTAAAGCATGAACAGTCATGCTTTTCTATTTTTAAACATTGTTAAACTTTCAATATATTTCTGAAACCTCATAATTTTAAGTTGGAATTTAAAAGTAAGAAAAAACTAAACAAACTGCGCAATTATAAAATCAGCACCAATTTATATATATATATAATTTTATTTAAAATTTAGATCCCTATTCCCACACTCTAATAAGCTGTATAATTTTTTTGTTTAGAATTTTTCTGCAAACATACTACAATAAGCTTCTTTTATTTGGAGACAAAATACAGTGGCACTACTGGAAGGAATATCACAACATTACATTTTTATCTTAAAGGACAAGCAAACTTTCAGGGCTGATATGGGATAAGCATGTTTGAGACTGGTTACCTTCTGGCAGTTCACTGCATCTGGTATTTCTGAAAAGTATACAGAAGCTCTTGAATTTTAAAAATATCTTAAAATACATTTTAGATGAAAAAATTGTAAAAGTTCTGCTTATAAGTTTAACTTTTTCCACAATTACAACATTTAAAACAAAGTTTTGTTGATTGACGTTTTAAGCATTTAAATTTTGAATGCTAAAAACAATTCTATCCTCTACAATTTCGGGGTCAGGGAATAAATTCATCCTTAACTTTTGTTTCTCGGATGTAAACAGAAATCCAGCAGAGGTCATCATTATTTAGTACAACCAGTAAATAAATGTGAGAAGATTCTTATCTGTACCAAATACTTCTTCAGATTGTTATATTTTTTTAAAAAAGCATGAAATAATTCATTTAAAAGCCAACTAACAGCGCATAAATAAAATATTTACTTTCTAAGAAAAACTGTAGCTTATCATCAAAGTGTTTACTTGTCCTTTACTTTTTTCAGGCAAACAAAACTGCCCCTCAATGCACTTCATCTTGGTAAGCATAAGCATGTTATATTCTCCTTAGAGAAAAATCTGTACAGAATTTCACTGTATCTACCACACTTTATTTTAAAATTTCCTCTTCCACTTAGAAAATGACTTCACCACAGACTTAAATGTGTACTGGCATTAAAACATTGACACCCCAAGAACCTAAGGAGAGAGGGAAAAAAAAAACCTCGTTAAAATAGTCATTCATCTCTTAGTAAAAATCTCTAAATATTATAATACTTTAGCATTGTTATATTAAATAAAATATTAATATAATCACTCTGAAAACATCGAGACATAATTACAAAATAAAGTGATCATTAATAATAAAATAACACTAGTACCCATAAAGATGTCAATTAACTCACAAATATAATTAACAGTAGGTGCTCCAACATGATTATTAATAGCTTAAAGCCTGAACACAACATTTGTTGAAGGAACAAATGAATGTACTTCCTTCTATTCTAGAATGCTAGAATAGCCTTCTAGCCGGAGTTGATTGGAAAGAATAAAAATCTTATGAACCCTTAAGTGGGTAGTTTTTTTTTTTTTTTTCTTTCAACTAGCATCTATCTGAACGTGAAAAGCAAAAGAAAAATCCAAGAATACAGCTATGTAAAAACTAAAAAGCTTTCTTCAAAATAATCTGTTCTGAATTAATTAATTTAAGGAATCAACTAAGGTGAAATCTGAACAAAATGAATTATACTGGTGCTTTTTCTTTCTTGGGCATTCCAATTAGAAAAAAGATTGGTAGGCAAAATGTGACAATAGCTTGTCACTCAAGTGGAATAACTCCACCCTTTTCACTAAAGCAGCACATAACTTTAACTGCACATTATGTTAAATGCTTTCATTAAAATTCTAGCACTTATTTGACCAATTAAGCAAAATATTAGACTACTGTAAATGAGCAAGCAAGACCAGCTAGCAAACCCAGAAGGAACTGAGACAAAATCACAAAGGGTTCAGATCTCTCACTTTAGCAGGAGTCAGAACCTCATGGTTGCTTTCACATTTCACATGTTGATTTTTAAACAAAAGGAAATAAGTGTCTTGTGGCAAACTGTCAAGTAAAGTGAGTGGAATTTCCATTAATGAACATGAAAAGGAGTCACATTCTTCACTAATCAAAACTACCAGACTTCTCCTTTTTCCTTCCTGCTTCTCTAAGAACTCTTAGGGTTCTCTTGTTGGTTAGTCAAGAATCGGGTGGTTAGAATGTTTTAATTAAAAAGGCCCAGATGAGGTTTACAAGTTTCTTCTGACCAAAATACCCTAGGACTTTAAGTAGAGCTCCAAAAACTGAAGTAAAGGCAAATATTTGTCTCAGTGTGTTGCCTGCATGTATGAATGGCATGCCTGTGAAGGCCCGTAGAAGGCATCGGATTCCCTGGAACCAGAGTTTCAGGCCATTGTGGACCATCATATGTATGCTGGGAATGAAACACAGGTCCTCTGAAAGATCAGCAAGTGCTCTTAATCACTGGGCCATCTCTCCAACCCTAGTAGTAGTCATTTTTAATGTAGAGTATAATACTAAGATGATCTCAGCTATTTTTCAAACTTAGTGGCTAATCAGAAAGCAACCAAACAGCTAACATTCATCTCGTTTTGTACACATAGGTTGACAACCAGATTTGCCTATTAGAATATTAAACTAGCTTCATTATACTAAGCTCTACTAATTTTATGCTACAGATAATTCTAGTAAGAAAAACATAACACATCATACCTACTTCTGAGGTCAGCATTAAAAAATATTCAAGCATGTATTTCAAAGGGCAAATTTTAAACTTTGAAGTGTTATGTAAATACTGGCAGGAAAATGACCATAAACATAGGAGATAAAACAGTTTTGTTTCCAGGTATGAAACCAGTTATATTAATAAACTAGAATCCTATGTGTATGTAATTGCAAAATGATATTCTAATAATTTGTATACTATCATTCCTAGACAATGTGAAAATCATGTCCCAAAAAATAATTAGGATTTGTTTAGTTGTAGCCTAATGTATCTATATATCAAGTGTTTTGAGTTACTTCACTTAGAATTAGAGAATCTTAGAAATGAACATTAGGAGATTCACATTCCAGTTTTTCTCTTTTGATGACATTTATCATAAGGTAGATTGTTCTATATTTACTGTAAGAAGACGTTTTTGCATTTAGTATCTTCTGAGTCCTGTTTTTTATATTACAATTATAACTATAAACTACAAAAATATTTTTTAAAGCCATGGAAATTTAAAATAAAGAATCAAAGACTTCTAAAGGTACCCAAACCTTTAAAGATAACTTAGCACTCAGTTATGTGACTGCTGCCATCATGTGGTAATGGTATAAAATTACATATATATGGGCACATGTGCTCATTTCCTTATTTCATTATCACAGACATCGAAAACATTATCAAATTAACAAAGTCTACTATTTACTTCCAATAGTCAATATATATTAGAATGTATAAAGTATTAATACACACATTGGTTCCTTTTTTCTGCATGGTAAACGTCTAAAAGGGTACAGTTTCTATGGCTGTTTCATTATTTTAGTACTCTGACAAATGTATTTTTGTACCCATAGTATGTTACAAAGGAAACATATGCCACTAGATAAATTCATGACAAAAAATGGAAAGCTCTACCTACCACATCAATTTTGACTATAGTTTATCATTTCAACTTCTAATCATACGTTTTGGTATTTGACACAAATAAGAACTAATTTAGTTTTAAGTAAGTACATATGGCAGTGACTACTATCAAACTAATATGCTGATGCTTTTAAATGAAAATTTACATACCACATAATTCAATATACATTTAAATTATAGAATTATGGGTAGCTCAGGTTGCCTCTTGCTATACAGCCACGTATAATCAAAGAATGTGTGCAGTCCTGAAGCATCAACAGCACATCTAAGAGATGCATAACCTCAGGCCACATTCCCGACCTTCACAAATATAAATCTACCTGTATTTTTAAAAATCTCTGGGTGACTCAACTGAACATTAGAAATTGAGAAAGAATGATTTTATAAAGATCTCTCCCAAAGGGCTAAGAATATAGTATGTGTGAGGCCCAACTTCAACTACCAGTACCACATAATAAATAAATAAGAAGCTCTGTCCAAAGGTACCTATATGCACTTCTCTATAATGCTTTCATGTCAAACAACCAATTATGACTATATGACTTGGTTTGTCAAAAAATTTCCAACGCCTGTCTGAAAGCAGTTTATATGGTCAACCAGGGCAAGGAAATGGGTAAATAGAAGATAATACTACTTCAGAGGATGGAACAGTAGTTACCCAAACACGGATTAGGGAAGAAGCATCATGAATGGGTGAGATGAAAAGGCATGTAAATTATTTGTTAGGCAGATCTCAAAATAAAGAGAATTGCCACTGTTTCAAAGACTGCCGTCTCTTCAGGTTAGGACATGTGCTAACCTATGTTACTATACCAGTAATTATCCCAATGAGAGAATGCATGAAGTATTAAAGGGACTGGGAATAAAATACCTATGTGGAGAGATCAGCAAAATATTATAATCTAGATACCTCAATCTCAGTCTTCATTATCAAAACCCTTGTTTAGGTTTTTAATTTTTTGTTCTGAGAGAGTGTGATCAACACTGATCTTGACCTCATGATCCAAAGTGTAGCAATAACAGATGTGTGCTACTACTTTCAGTTATATGTTAACAATTTCTATCAGCCCTTTATTCTATAATTATTCCCCTATTTATTCTGCCTACCCATAAATACCAAAGAATCCTTGCTGAGATACAATTCTTATTAGTATCATTCCCTCATTTCAAAACCTTCAATAGGCAACCAAAACCTACAAGACAGGTCTAAGTGCTTAATGTGAAAACCCAGTTGGTCAAGAATTCAAAGTACTTTTGATGTTTATCATTACTGCATCAGGTCTTGCCTAAAGTTTTGATTTAAAATTTCCTTGAGCATATTTAAATTAAACCTACTGATTCATCCATAATTGAAGCTGGATCAAAGAAATCAGGCTTCAGTTCTGTTCTCTCCCGTCTATTCTTTGATGGTGGCTAGGGAAAGAAAAGGTAAAATTGATGTTTGTTTATACCTAATAAACCAGATAGTAAATATAAATGCCCATATATATTAATGTCATTAGTTCTCTAGTCTATGTGATTTTCAAGTGTACCTCAAAATACTTTAATCATTGCTTGGCAACCTCCCATGCCCAAAAAAACTCAGGATAGTTTTAAGTACAAAGAACTTCAATAGGAAAATAGTCTTAAAGTAAAAACAGGAACATATTTTTTCACTTCACCAAAAAAAAAAAAAAAAAAAAAAAAAACAAACAAACAGCCAGGCATTATGATGCCTTTAACCTTAGCCTTGGGAGACAGTCAGGCAGATCTGAGTTCAAGACCAACTTGGTCTAAAAAGCAAATTCTAAGACAGTGAGGGCTGCTGTTACACAGAGAAACCCTGTCTCAAAACTCTCTCTCTCTCTCTCTCTCTCTCTCTCTCTCTCTCTCTCTCTCTCTCTCTCTCTCTCTCTCTCTCTCTCTCACACACACACACACACACACACACACACTTACTCTTAGACCCTCTATTACTCTAATGGGAAATAGCACTTAAATACCACAGGGACTTGTCTTGCTATAAGTTCAGCTTTACAAATTAAAGGATAACGTCTCCTTAGGTAAGTTAACTTTTTAAGATTTAATATCTTAATTTCTATGTATATATCAATTATATATTTAATATTAATTTAAATCACAAAGTTGAATGAGACTGTTGCCAAAATGAAATAAGCATATTGCCGCTCTCTTTCTACCATCTCTGTAAGGAGACAGACACCTTCTCTTTCTCCCTCTCCCGCCCCACAAAACTTCCTTCCCATGAAAAAAAAGAAATATAAGCAGATTAAGCATATTGCCTATACCCGAACCACATGTAACTTATTTTTTTAAAAATCTTGTAGGTATTTACCTTCTCAAGTGTCAAGTTATTTTACTTTAATTGCAATAGGAAGGTCTGCCTCAACAAAAGATTTCTACCAAGAATATATTTGAAAATGAAATATTAGAAAGTGATGGTACTCAATATACTCATAGTACTTTTTAAAACTTAGTATGTAAACACTAAGTATTATTTGATTTTCATAGTCAAATTAAAATAAGCAAAATAAAGCCCTTTATAATTCTATATACTATTAAATTAACTTCAAATATAAATGCACAATTTTTATTTTAAAATGTTAGAATTTTTAAAAAAAAATACATTTAGGCTTCAGAAACTGAATTTGAGTTGAACCTTGCAACCAAGTTAATAATATGCCTTAAGACAATGCAAAACAAATATATTTTTGCTTGTTTTCTTTGCGTAGCTCTGGCTGTCCTGGAATTTTTTCAACAGAACAGGCTGGCCTTGAACTCCAAGATCTTCCTCCCTCTGTCTCATGAATGCTGGGACTAAAGAAAGGTATGTGCCACCACTGTCCAGATGAGACCATTTACATGTATTTACTCAATCTGTTCACCTACTGTATATTTAGCCTATTTAAGTTTAACTTATTAACTAATATTACTGTGCCTTGGACTACCCATGGAATGAGCGTTTTACACCTAAAAACATAAGTTTAATCTTAAATTATGTACCCTTCCATGTGCCTAACCCAGGACAAACTCCTGTGTGTGCACACGCACGTGCATGTACGTTTACTGTGCTAATCGTTTTCTGACAAGAGCCAATGGATTGAAAGCAACCTTAAAGAAAGCAAGTATCTACTATAAATGTTGGACATAGGGAGACTCTTTTTTTTAATGTGGTAGAGATGCATCAAACTAAGACCTAACACACTCACCACCAAGCATATACATGCCTCAATCCTTTCTCATATACTTAAATCCCTGAAAAGGACTTTAACATTTTTGTAGAACTCATTCTTTTTCTTATATCAACTTTATTTTCAAAGGATTTAAAGAGGAAAATATTTTTTTACATCTGGATGTTTCTTACCAAGTCTATATCCATGGTGTCGAAGTCCATTCCCTCATTAAGATCCTCAATCCTCCCTTCTGAGGACATCATAACATCTTCAACAATTGGCTCTTCATCATCTTCCATTAGGCTTGTACCACGCCGACTAGAGAAACATAAAACAAGGTAAAGATCTGAACCAATGTCATGACTAATGATATATAGGCAGCAAGTATGTATCTTTCTATGTTCAAGTATAATGGAAAATGATGGAATTCAAGGTCAGGGAGAATGATTAGGCATTGATCATGTCATCAATGGGGTCAAAATCCCAATGTTCACTTGTTCAAAAATACTAAAGATTTGTTTATTCTACATTACTTCAATACATTTAGTTTGTTACTTCTGATAAGCCATATACAATGTTCAATGAGAATTTTCCACATGTGAACAGAGCAGATACCTCAAATCCTTTTTGAAAGTAGGCAGGGTACAAATTAATAAATAAACATAAAAAAGACCAAAGAAACGACATTTTCAGAAGGCATATATTCTGATTATACATAACACTGATGTTAATCATTAGTTACTCATTCATTCAGTGCCAAATGTGTACAACAACCAACCAAACAATCATTCACACATTCCCATGATGCCTACTCCATGACAGGCTTCTATTGTGTCTTATAGACAAAAAACTGAGTAAAACAGGATTCCTGCCCTCAAGGAGCTTACAATATACCATAGGAAAACAGACAAACTTGACAACATGATATACATTACAATATATGCATCAAATGCTATAAGGGTACACTAAGAGAATTAATTCTGCCTCATATAAAAATGAACACTTAATGCCCAAAGCTGAATTGTTCCATACTATGAAACTCAAAGTCAAGAATTTATATAAAAATGAAAAGTAACATCAACAACAAAAGCTGTTTTTCACATAACCACAGGGAAAATCACAGGGAAAATAAACTAAGTTCACAAATTAGCCCAGATCAGCATAAAGTAGGCAGCCCAGTGGTGAAATTGCATGTGACTTCTTGCATTCCAGTTTGGCTGACATTACTGTCTTTTCTTTTCCAAAGATCCCTCAGATCCCCCCAAAACACTCACCAAAACCTAAATTATTTAAGTAGTTTCAATGTATATAATACTATATTGGATCACAATATCTGATTCAGGCTTTCTGAACAAATATGATAATGTCATGCATAATAATTCTGGATAACAAAAGACAATTTTATTATACTTTTGTGAAAATAAAAGCAAAGGCAATCTGTGGGTTTTGCAGATCATATAATCAAAAACCAGAAATCCATTCTGTATTTCCTTTACAGTACACTGAAGGTATATGCGATATGGAGGAAAATGTAACTCAGAAATTATTTTAGTTACAGGGTAGGTATCATTAATGAAAGAAAAAATCATTGTAAAGCAAAAGTACTTTAATGTTTCGGGCAATCAACCATTTATGGTACAACCACCGAAAGAATCCTCCAGTGATATCTATTTAACTCAGATAATCCCTTTCAGTTGTCTAGAGATTGCCTACAACCAAGAACCAAACTAAATTGCAGACAAAATGAATAATCAAAATGGCACTCAATAATGAGATGTTCTAGATCTCTAAGATCTTGGGGACTGGTATCAAGTTTTGAAGAGGACAAATATAAACGAAATAATTATACGTCAGAATTCTGAACTGCTTGGAGGGCGTTAAATTGGAAGCTAAGGAGTCAGTTGTAGGATCAATCAAACATGAAGTAAAATACAAAATAAGGACAAAGATAGCAAGAGGAAGAGGACAAAAGCAAGTGCTAATGCAGATAATGACCATAGGAGACAAGTCATAACGGCACATATTTAGTGCATCCACAGAGGGTCATAAAACCACTACAAGGGGAACTAGAGTGAATATTTACATTCCACCATTCATGTGGTGATTCTTAAAGTCAACAAAATAAAACAAAATATAAATTTTAAAAGCGATAACAATCACTATCTCCCAAGTTTAAAAAAATACATTATGTTACAATGCTTTCAAACTTAAAATAATTCAAATAACATTTTTGCCATGTATATAAAGCATGATCTCGTCTACTTGTCAGCAATTTCATGAAAATTTCTGAAGTAGTTATCAAGTTCCCATACAGAATACAGTAAAAACAAAGCAAGAACAAATTTTAAGCAATGAACATTTACTCATTCCAGAAGCATTTGCTGAGCGTGTCTATGTATCAAGCTCTACCAAGCAATGAATGACGTCCCTGCTCTTGAGGAGCTCACAGTCTAGAGAAATGCACACAACTGCAATACACAAATAATTACAATACAATATGGCAAATGCTGTAAGAAATACAATAAACAGTGTTATGGGACCATAGATGATTACAGTTTCACTTAAGGTGACACTTAAGCCTGTATTCACCATGATTATATCAGTATCCAGGTAATGAGATGTGATATACTAAAATGGAAGCAGGAGGCATATTTTGAAAGATTTTGCATGCCATGAACTAAGTAAAGAAACTGAACTTTATCCAGCAGGCAATGGGAAGCCATGGAAAAAGTTGTAAGTCGGAAAGCTACATGGTAGGGTTTGTATTCTAAAATTTTAATTCTTGATGGCAGTGTGAATGATGGAGCGGTGGAAAGTGTGAAGGGGAAAGGTTTGGTGAGCGGATAAATGGGGTGGGGGGTTTAAAGGAAGAAAATCAGTTAGAAAGCTAATTATAATAGTTCAGGTGAAAGATGAGGACCTGAACTAAGATGAGAATATAATTAAGATGTAACACAAATGTATTTTTAATTCTGTGTACCAAAATAAACAAGGATTCATGTTTATATTTTTCCAACAGATCAATCTAAGTATGATCAGTCCTTTGGCTAACTAGTTAATATTTGACTTGAAACATTTTATATTTCTGTTGGAAAAGACCAAAATCTAGTTCCTTGATTATTTCAGCTTAGTTACTCTAGAGAGTTTGCTGAAATTGTAGATACGGCACACATTAAAGTATGTTAAAATGAATTAGTGAACTTCCTAGACTCAGACAATAAGGCACTCTCACTTACATGGCATGCTGAAGATTAGTTCGCAGTTTAACATAGCTCATTGCTGCTCTCTCCTGCTGTTGCCTTGCTTCCTCTTGTTGTCTTTGAGCTAACATCCATGTTACCTGCGTGCTTCAAGGAGAATTTTATTCTTCTTTTAACTTAACTTTTTTCTATGTAATTAATAAAGTTCTAGTAAAGAAAATGATCAAATGTACTTACTTATAATCAAGAGGAGTTTGATGGTGTTCTGTCTGCATTGGATAGACGCTCATGAAGTTATCCTCAGGCCGCAATCTTTTAGGTTCTCTCATAATAGTGGAGGTGAGCTGTGGTGTCTGCATCATAACAGGGGTATGCAGTGTTTGCTCTCTGCTTAACCACATACTGTCACTGCTACTGCTTTCTTCAGCTGAAAGAGAACATTGACAGCAATCAAGTTGTGCTCCTAACTCCTCTGAAGGAATATATAACTCATTGAAAACAACAAACATCTGGTTGCTTCCATCTAGTTTCCAACTAGAGCTGGAAACAGGGTCATATAAAGCTGCATGTTCAGCCCTACAGTCTGTTTGTGAAGAAAGAACAGGTAAGCAAATTACAACATAGTAGAGTAAGTGCTAAGAGAAAAGGAATAAGAGAAAAGAGAGGGTACTACAGAGTAGTGACAGATTAGAGACATACCCAGAAAATGGTTAGTAAGAGCAGGTAGTATCTGCACTAGGAAACAGCAATGACCAAATCATATTCATCTTTTGCTTTCTGACCTACAAAAACGCCAATTTCTTATGGTTCAAACTAATACCTTGCTGCTATATGGATGTGAAGATTAAAAAGAATAAGGATAAAGAAGCAGGTTTCAAGATGTAGTCCCGTGCATGTTAGGGAGGCTGCAATTACCAGCATTCGGGACAAGGTGGAAAGAGTAGACGTTCAAAGTGAGATTCTGTTTCAAAATACAAAATACAAAATTAATGTATGTGTGACCTGAGTTGAGGTGACTGAAGAAAATGAATCAATTTGGTGTGTTATATGTTTTCACTAAAACATGTATGGTAGTAGTATGGATGGTAAACTTAATAGGAAGGTTAGTTAAAGAGAACAGGCCAGATAGGAGAGTAAGCATGTTGCTCAGAGAAATCCAATTTGGTACTAAGGATGGAGATTAGTAGGAAGGGTGGTTTTTTTGTCTATAGGACTTAAGAACTTAATGTTAAAACACAAGTCTATATGTAAATCAAGTAGTGAACTATTAAAAAGTCACACCTGTAAAATCTACCCTTCCTCCCAAATAAAAAAAAAAATAGGTGTTCCCGTGATTACAAATACAAATTCACATGTCAGTGTCACTGACTTAATAGTAAGGTAAAACTAGTTGCTATGAATTTGGAGGAGAGCTGCATGAACTTCATTATCTGGATACAGTTTCAAAGAAGAGTTGTGAGGATAAATGTGCTCATACCCAAGTAATCAAAGTATTAAACATAAACTGCATGTAATATAATATAGTAAGACTAATTTGAGTTCTCCTAAGTTCAGGGTCATTTTCAATTGACCTGATCTTTCACTTATTCATCTCTCCCTCTCTCCTCCTCCCTCCCTCTCTCTCATTTCGTATTTATGTTTTATTTCAAGGCAGGGTTTCTCTGGGCAGCCCTGGCTGTCCTGGAACTTGCTTTGTAGACCTGGCTGGTCTCAAAATCATAGTGATCCCCTGCCTATGCCTCCCAAGCACCAGCATTAAATGTATCGCCTACCACCAACCACATCTTCCACTCATTTATTAATGGCAATTTATATATAGATATCAAAATACCTATCAAAATACCTAAAAAGATCATTTATATTGTCTGTAACAATTTCATTTCATTAATAATCTATTTGTAAGATGTTATATAAGCACTAATATATAAAAAAGTTCCACAGAATATAAGGGAGTGATGTCGTGACTCAACACAAACTGTTAAATATTCAAAGAAAAGCTTTGTGAGATTTATAATCATATTCAAGATATATCCTTTTAATTTGCTAACTTATCTACTGAAAATGATACTTCTTATAGTTTCTTAACAAGCATCATATACCAATTTTAGGGCTCTTTCCTCAATTGCAGATATGCTGGGACTTTATATCCAGGCCTAAAATTCTAAAATGACATGTTAATACGTTATGATTAGACGACAAAGGACTCTGAAATCAATTAGCAACCAAATTTTAGTACTACACACTTTATACTGGTATGCTTCTCTAGTCCCATCCCTTGGAAAAATGGACAAGAACTTCATGAGTTCAATACCAGCTCGGGATATACAACAAGGCTGCCTCATGAAAACAAAACAAAACAATGAGGTGAAGGCATATCTTCTTTCCCTCAAATCTCTACTGATTTCCTATCCAACAAAACATTAAAGGAATTATACAACACTGGAAGCTTCCACAGCCTCTTTTACAATTATAGCACTTGGAGCTTAGTGGGATGCTGATATGAAGACAATATAAAAAGGTTCTGAGACAATCCAGGTGAAGACGGATACATAAGTGAAGATGCTTCCATACAAATGAAGTCACCAGCCTTTAGGCTTTTCTAGTTAAGGCACCATATCCTTACCATGTCAAATCTTAAGACTGCTTCTCAGCAACCATAACTACAACAGATTCTGACAATTATCCTAAGTTGTTTAAGAGCTACCGAGAAAGAAAAATGTCCCTAGACCCATACTGAGCCACGATTGGTGTACTATATAGAGGAGTACTTAGCCAAACACAAAGACTTTCCTAAAATCTACTTTAGCTTTAGAGCAGTGTAGTTCTTATAGCCTGCCACCACAAAGCATAAGCATTCCTACGTAAGTGACAATATCACTTTTAATTTCTATCATATTCTATACATTTATTTCTGAACCAAAATTCAGAGATTATATTACAGCTTCTTTTCAATGTTCTGTTACAACAAAATAATCTGTTCTCATACTGGAACCATTTTCAAATACATACAGTACAGATCAAAAGGTTAACAACCTGTCTGTATTACTTCTCATCTGAAAATGGAGAATGTGCCTGATTGGTATGGATGTAATCTGGTTAAAACAGCACATTTAGGCATAACTGATACACTATACAAGCTACTATTGAGTATCATATATCACATGAAAAGCAAGGTATCTCAATGACAATTCAGTTGGTTAACAGTAACAATAAATTTCAACAGTATTAACTATGTCCTTACGGAGAGCAAGTTGCATGCCTTCAACAACTTTCCGTTTTCCTGTAGATGGTTTTGATTTTTTGCTCCGTACAGTTGACCCCCGACTGCTCATTCCACTAATTACTGACATGGTATCATCATCACCACCAGCCAGCAACGAATTTCGGTAAGACATCAGAGGAAGCCATACATCTTCTCTTCGGAGTGACATCTGGAAGGTCATGAACTTTTCCAAATAAACATACCTAACAAGAGAAGTAGAAACCATTAACTTTGATTCAAAGAGTTGCTAGTTCAAACAACCCAACCTCATAAGAACCTGAGTCTAGTACTTTATTACTTAATCTCAACCACAGCAGCACAATAAAGAGAAAAATGTCCAGCAGACACTTCAAATTAAATGAAATACATGCTTAACATTTGTTGAATATCTGCTATGTCCTTGGTACTAAATAAGCATATGTATTCCCTACCTATTAAACTTCAGCTTGGTGGAAAACATATCTACACTTGAATCCAAATTACCTTAAGGTATTTTAATATAAAATTCTAACACTAAAATTTAACTAATATTCTTATGATTACTGTGTGCCAAGCATTTTTCTCAAGTTTCTTTAACAAATCTCACAATTTTGTGAGGAAAACATTCTCTCCATAAGATATACGACAAATTAACGTGACCATAATCATAAAAATGGCAGTGTCATCATGATTTGGATCCCAGGGTCTGTATGACAATAGAACTTAAGAAAGGCCACATTATGCTTAGATAAACTTACAAACTAACTATACTATAAAATTCAAATATTTTTAGTAATTAGAATAAATAATTCTAAGAAATTCAAATTTATTTCCCTTTGTGCTAACCATCCAATATATCTTTTTTTCTTATAATATACTTCAGCTATACTTAATACTACAGCACTCTTTACTGAAGCCTAACTGGAAACCAATACCAGTATAAAATAAAAATCATATTTTGAGCCAAATTAACTATCTCCACTATATCTCTCAACAGGATATTAACAATAAGGAGGCTATGGACATGCTCAGTGGGCTAAAGAGTACTTGGTCTACTATTATATGAACCTGGGTTCAATTCAAATGCCATATATCTAGCACTGGGGAGCAGAGACAGGTAAATTATTAGAGGTTGGTGGACAACAGGACTGAGAAACCTTGTCAAAGTGAAGACACCCAACAAATTGCTCTAGCTTCCACACACACATGTATGCATGTACCTATACATTCATGTATAAGAACCACAAACATGAAAACACCTCCACAAACAAAAATAATAAAAGTAAGTAACCTCTGTGGAAGCCATCCTGTTTCTCTGCTTCTTTTTACCTGGGTTTCCACTAAGCTGATTTTTTTTACAGATAACATATAATTATCTGTAAGCTTTCTTGTTTGTACTCAAAACTATACTTTAAGTCAATCACTTTTGACATAACCTGAGCCATCATGGTCATATTCTAGGAGAGGTTATTTTTGACATTTTCATATTCAAATATTGTAGCATTCACTGTCCTTTAATAGTTGTTATTATATGTGTTGTTCAAAGATTTTATACAGTATGCACATATGAAATAAGTGACTCAGACTGGAAACAGATAGAAAAAACCTAAAATTTATTAAGTAATGTCAGATCATTCCAAAACTGATCATATATCAATTTATGTCACCAATAATGTATACTCAGTTCTATTGCTCTATATCATTAAAAATATTTAACCCTATTAGAGTTATTCAGTTTTGAGCATCTGATACATAAGAAATTATTTGATGAGAATTTGATGAGAAGATTTTTGTTTGAAAGGCAATGCCTTCGGTTGGTGACATCAGGCAAAGGCTAAGATGATCTGAGTTTAATGCAGGGACCCAGAGAGTAGAAAGAAGGTACAATCATTCACAGGTTGTATTCTGACCTCCATATGTGTATTCTGGCCCACATGTATGTGCATACACATGTAATAAATAAATATGTTTTTTTTTTTAAATGGCGAGAAACTCTCACTATGTTGCTAAGGCTGCCGTGGAATTCTTCTCAGTCCCCCAAATCCCCAAATAGGTACATAAAAAGGCCACACAGGACACTGCATCCAGGCACATTTCAAAATACATACTGAAACAGGATAAGCCTGATGAACTTTCAATATTACTGTCCTGTAAATGCTAGCTGGGCTAGATCAAGAATTTAGCTTAAGAATACACAAAGCACCACAGTTATACCTCAAAAAGCCACAAAAAACAGTGGGAGTCAAATTCATAACCCTAAAGAGAGGTAGTATGTACAGAATACAGTAAAAGTTAAAAAAAAACTGATGAGATGAAGTACAAAGTTTTTATAAGCTAGACATTTCTAGCTAATACATACACTGTTCTTTTATCTTGTCGGAGCAGTTTAGAAGAAAATTCACTGAGAATATCAAGAAATGCCAAGTTTAAAGGTGGATGGCTCTCCCCTTGTGGATTAGGCTCCTTAAAAGCAAACTCTATGCCATCTCTGTAAAGGAAATAAAAGAATGAAATAAATATGATGTTTACTTTAGTTGAAAATACTTTAAAATTTCATCTAAATAAAGTTCATCTAAAAATCATAGAGAATATCACTATGTCATTATACACACATACACACCAGTTAGCCATGAGATAAATGTGGTTTGGCTTAATCTACATTGTTTGCTGGTTTTGTTCACATGGTCTCTTTTTATAACATAGGCTGGCCCTGAACTTGGGATTCTACTGCTCAGGCCTCCCAAATCCTGTGATTATAAAAGTATGCCAAAAAGCTTAGTATATATTCTGTACTCCAATATTCTTTCCCACAAAAATAGCCCAAATTCTTGCAGCACATACTAATCAACATATTACCCATGATATTTTTTCCATAGGACTACCTTAAAAGTGAATAATGCCTACCTATGACTTACTGAAAGCTTTAAAACAAAACAAAAATTAAACTCTAATCAAGGCCCATTTTATCCAAACGAATGTCACTATAAATACCACAATTGATCAAGATGACAATCACCTTTGTGCTTTACCAAAATATAACAAGGTAGAAAAACAACGAAGATGAAACTGAAAAAGAAAGGTCCTCTGTGTAGATATTATGGTTGTTGTTTTTGTGGGATTACTAACAATGGGGAGTTGGGGTTGCCCTGTCCAGCCTCAATGAGGGTTTGTGCCTGGTCTTATTGTAACTTGTTAGGCCACAATCAGTGGGTATTCCTGGGAGGCCTGTTCTTTTAAGAAGAGACATTAAGGAGAAGAAATGGTTATAGGTTAAGAGGGGAATCTGGAGAGAATGGGAGGAGTAGAAGGAGTGAAAACTGAAGTCGAGAAACTGAGGTTAAGGTATATTAAAACAAAAAGTGGAAGAAAAAAAAAAAGAAAGAAAGAAAGCAGGCTTTCCTAGAACTCACTATACAGACCAGGCTGGCCTAGCATTCAGAGATATGCTTGCCTAGGCCTCCCAAGTGCCAGGACTAAAGGCGTGCACTGCCGCCACCCAGCATGTAATGTAATGGGTTTTTAAATTTAAGCCTGGGAGGAGCAGGAGGAGGGAAAGGACTGGGAACTGGAATTGGTATGTAAAATGAGAACAGATTGTTTCAAAATTTGAAAAAATACATATCCTAAAAAAGAGAAGTTTATAAAGTAATAATGAAACAAGTTTAACTAGCCATTCCAAACAAAGATTAGACAAAAAAGAAGATACATGGCAATACAAGCACTGAATAAAGTAGAAGGAGATTGATTACTTGTGTAGCATGGCAATGGCTTCTCTTGTTTTCAATTGGTCAAGTCCAAAAGTTAAAGCAAAACGTCGAGCAAGTTCTTTTATACCACTAAATGTTGAAGATGATCTGTCGAAATTATAGCCATTTTCTTGTATCATCTCATTAAAAAGCTGTTTGAAAAAAGACAATGTCAGTATATTTGATAAGTATGAATTAACCTATTTAAGCGTATTTTCCAATTAAAATATAAAAGTTAGATAAATGATGTACTGCACTGATAATACCAAAAACACAGATTAAAAAAAGGATGCAAAATGGACATAATTGTATCACATCACATATTTAAAATAGAGATACCACTATTAGTGTTCCAAACTCTTTAGGTTAATTTTAGATTAATTTTGTCAAAATACCAATCAGTTGGTTTTAATTGGGTACAAACCCATATTACAACATATGGAAAGGAAAACCCATTATAAGCTATTACACAACTATGTTCTGCTTTTTTGGTAATGAAAATCCAGAGTCTCATAAATGCTATCTTTGCACCATAAGCTTCCATCAAAAAGTAGTAGAAGCTTTTGAATTTTGATATCCTGTAACTTAGTAATCAAGAGACTTGATCCAAAAGAAATATTCATGTGCAATATTACACACAAAATATTTAGTCTTGCTTATAATTTATAAAAGACCTCAACAACTGTTAATAATTTATAATCCATCTACAAGATGGAATATTATACAACTATTAAAATGCCAAAGGTATCTACATACAAAGGAAAATAAAATCATTATTATACAACTATTAAAATGCCAAAGGTATCTACATACAAAGGAAAATAAAATCATTATTTCAAAGAGATATCAAGACTCCTATGTTCACTATATTTATAACAGTTATTAACAATACCATGAGAATTAACTTCATTGTCCACACATTAAGAAACAAGTAATGTACCACATACATATGCAGCAAACACACAAAGTTATTATTTAGCATGTAAAAGGTAAGACTTTTTTTAAGTCTTTAAGCCAAAAGACTGGATGAAAACAGAAGACAATCCATTAAGTGAAACAAGGTAGGCATAGAAAAACAATTACCATGTGGTCACACTTAATAGAACCTCACAAAGTTAAAGCCCAAGATACAGATAATAAAGTAATTATTGCCACAAGATAGGGCAATGGAATAGGACCCATGAATTAAAATGATTAGGTTCCAGAAATTCACTCTACAATATAGTGAGTACAGTTAACAATAAGAGAGATACTATAGGGATAAGGATGTGGCTGAGTGGTAGAGAGCCATCTGCCTAACAAGCACAAGGCCCAGCACCGCACTCAAAAGAAACCACATGAAGACACACGAACACACACACATTTTTTTCTTCCACAAAAATATTGTATACTTAAACATTGCTATCCAGGTATAGTGACACAGACCACTAACTCCAGCCCTCAGGAGACTGACACAAAAGGAATTTCAAGTCAGGATGTCCTGGGCAACAGTAAGACAACAGCAAGATAATGTAATGGGTAAAGGTCTTGTCACTATACCTGTTGATCTAATTTGATCCCCATAACTCACAAGGTAGATGAAGAGAACCAACTCTCCTAAGTTATCCTGTGATTTGCACATGCACAATTTGGCACATTTATATACACACACGTCAAAACACACACACACAGGGAAGGAGGCTGGGAATATGACTTAGTTGATCAAAGTTCAAATACTAGCACCCAAGTGGATGTGGAACGCTGCACTCTACCTATAATCCTAGGTTAAGCAAGGTCCAAGATCAGTGAGAGACCCCAGCTCAGTAAAGGAGAATGATTATTTG
The DNA here is from genome assembly GCA_030556225.1 of Cricetiscus sungorus. Lineage (NCBI taxonomy): Eukaryota > Metazoa > Chordata > Mammalia > Rodentia > Cricetidae > Cricetiscus > Cricetiscus sungorus. Next base: position 23,971,830 of record JANBXA010000726.1, read on the forward strand.
ATTAAAGACAATGCTTAAAAACACAACAAAAAACAACAACAACAAAAACAATCTCATTCCTCCACATTTGTAACTTCATACATACCCAATCATGCACACATAATCCAAATAAAAATACAACAAGAAAAAAAAGACCAATAAAATTTCTCAGAGTGGATTAAAATGATCTTATTTCAAGTTATGAATGAGGTAATGAGTAAGCCAATTAGCCAGAGTAAATCGTTTCACATGTGTATAAACTTCATAAATGTTATTTTATCTACCAGTGAGTGAGCTTCAATATTTTGGAATGCTACTTTATGAATTGCCTGCAATATCCAGTTTCAATTAGTACATTTTTGCTGACTGACAGTTAATTATGTTAACTAAAGCCGATACTCAGTCTTACCTGCTGCAAACTGAGAATGAGGGTCTTAGCACATTGAATTTTGTCAATTTGCCTTGTTTTACTCATTGTTTCTTTGATGATATCTCCATAATCATTATAATACTAGAAAAAGAAATTCATGCAAATTAGTTTGCCCTCTGAAAATTATTGGACAATAAGACTAAGTTTAAGGTAATTCTCTAAGCACAAAAAAAGTATGCCTTTGTACTTTCAAAGATAGAAACTTTTAAACTAAAGTTTTAAGGTCATGTCTAAGTTACTCTTTGACTGTTAAAGAGATGTTAGCCAACTTAATTTGGTTTATAGAATAAATAGCCTATGAACAACATATAAAAGAAAATTAATGTGACAGAATTTTTCTAATTTATAACTCCTATATAAATAACTGTCAACGATAACAGAAGAATATGCAGGAAAAAGTGCACTATTTTTGAAACAATGTGTTAGTAAGTAATTGGCCTGGAACTCCCTATGTTGACAAAGCTGGCCTTAAAATCACAGCGATCTGACACCACATCCACATTATATATTTTGTTGGCTGTATCTTTTAATAAAGTTGAGGCCAAATATAGAGATAATAAATATTCTCCATGATGAGGAAAAAAACTGACCTCACTCAATTCAGAACATTTAAACTTTGTCAAAAAAAAAAAATTGATGTGCCTTATAAAGTAAAAGTCATCCATCATGCCAAAGGATATACTTTTCCAAACTACTTTTAAGTGATGCTAAACTTCTTTCCTACATTAAAATATTCATAATAAAAAATTAAAATTGGCCTTAATAAATTGTATGTATTTTTTATTTGTAGAGAGTAAAGACACTGGGTGTAGTGGTTCAGGCCTTAAATCCCACAGTTGGAAGGCAGACACATATGGGTTCAAAGCCAGCCTGGTCTACATAGTGAGTTCAGGACAGACAGCTAAATAGTGAAACCCTGAGTCAAAAGAGGAAAAAAAGTAAAGACTTCAAAAAGGTTTTACATTCCATATATGTTTTTACTTGAGAAAATATTAGAACATCTTCTAACATGGGCCATGTTCTTTTAGTATAATTCAAAATATTCTCTGTAGTCCTGCTTCAAAAGAAAGTATCTCATTTTTAAAAGTTATGAGTAGCCTCTAATAGATAAAGTATTTTCACCATGAATGCAATTTCTTATGGTTACAGTTAACTTGGGATGGGTCATAACATTCAAAATGCAAATGATCACAAAACAAAATGTCCATTAACTAAATGAGTAGAGATATGAGAAAATGTTACTCAAAATGTTAATTAAGCATGAACAGTACAGTACATTTTCAACCTTACCTTCATATACTGCTTGAAGATATCTGCAGCTGTATTCATCTCCACCACAGTATATACAATTAGCTTACAAAATGCTGCCAGTAAATTTCTCCTCTTGTGCAAAGCTTCAATTTTACTGGCTTCATCCTCTTGCTGACCATCTGCGGGGGAAGCACAAGAGTCCCAATAATAAATCCATCTTGTATTTTATTTCAATCATATTTTTTAAAATACACTGACCCTCAAGAAGCATTGAAACCAAAATTAAATGTCACAACGACTGAAACATTCTAATATCCTACATTTTTTGGACATCAAATAAGCATAATAGAAAAGGAGCAGAAGAAATGAGTAAAAGAAATTGGTGATTATTCTCACTAAGCTCATCTAATTCATTCATTTTACAAAAGGACTTTGGGAGCACATTCCCTTAACCTAGAGGCAGGAGGCAGGGCCTAGATCCTACTCCAAATGACTTGACAGATTTTGTTGACCCCTCCTGGAAGGCATCCCCCTCCCTGTGGAGTGGGTGGGGAATGGGATTGGGGAGGGACAGGGGGTATGGGAGGACGGGAGGGAGAGGGAATTGGGATTGATATGTAAAATTAAAAAAAAAAAATAAGAAGAGAAAGAAAAAGAAAGACCTGTATTTGATTAAAGCTATCAAACAGTAAAATATAAAGCAAGTAAATTTAAGTTTGCTGTAAAACATTTTAAGTAACATTTATATGGAAGTTAAAAACAGAAAATGTCTTAACAGAAAACTTCCAAGTAAAATGGAAATATATAATGAACACCAATTTGTATCAATTTGTATGACAGTGGTATTTCTAGGTAAAATTAAGAAAAATTTACTGGAGAAGGAAGAGACAAGAATTAGTGTATGTCTTTTTTTACCCCCCAAAATAACCTACAAATACAACTAAATTTGAGAAAGGTGGGTGGATGTGTACAAAATGTATAATAATTTTATATTTTCCCATAGAACTAGAATATATTTCATTTAAAAGACTTAACATAAAAATGGTGTCTAAGCACTGAAGACAGAAAGCCAAATTCAAGGAAGTTCCTAGAAAACTGAAGCTTACTTTCATTTCATATGCAATGGTCTAAATGAAGCCAGTAGTCATTAACTAACAAAAGTTTTCTAGCACAACTTTCCATGATTTTGCATACAATTTAAAGAGACTTTCTCATCTTTACATATGAATTTTATAGATGTCAACTCCTATTAAAGTTGCCAACCTGATGAACTTCCTGTATATAACCAAGCTTTCATTACCTGTAAAACTACATTAAAACTATTTGATTTCAGATGCCTTCTACTTTAATTCTTGAAGGAAAAACCAGTCTTATTTTTTTTCCCCATCAAAGGCACCTAGCATTCTGTGATTGGTAAGTCTTTGTTTAATGAGAAGTGTCTGTGCTACTGGTGTTATATTTAGGAAGCAGTCTCCTGTACCTATCTGTTCAAGGGTACCTCCCACTTTCTCTTCTAAGATGTTCAACTGGATTTATGTTGAAGTCTTTAATCCATAAGGACTTAAGTTTTGTGCATGGTGATAAACATGGGTCTATCTGCAGTCTTATACACACCATCATCTAGTTGTGCCAGCACCATTTGTTGAAGATGCTTTCCTCCTCCCGTTGTATACTTTTAGTTGTTTTGTCAAAAATCAGGTGTTCGTGTGTGTGTGGATTAATATCAGGATTTTCGAATCGATTCCATTGGTCCATCAGTCTATTTTTGTGCCAATACCAAGCTGTTTTCAGGACTATAGCTCTATAATAGAGCTTAAAGTCAGGGATGGTGATGCCTCCTGAAGTTCCTTTATTGTACAGGGTTGTTTTGGCTATTCTAGGTCTTTGGTTTATCCGAATAAAGTTGAGTATTGTTCTTTCAAGGTCAGTGAAAAATTGTGCTGGGATTTTGATGGGGATTGCATTGAATCTGTAGATTGCTTTTGGCAAGATTGCCATTTTTACTATGTTTATCCCACCTACCCAAGAGCATGTACCAACAGTTGTGAGTGAAAGGCGAAAAACTAAAAGCATAAATGTTCAGTGTATCCAACTTTTGACACTGCCACGCACATATGTGCACATTCATAACTATCCTCGGATATACGCAGCTAGAGTACTGAAGAGTAGACATACTTGATGAACACCACTAATGGATTTTCAACATACTTTGGTTACTCTCTGCTTCCCAGTTGTATTCTAGGTATGCTACTTTGTGAGCAAAAATCTTCATATTGTTAAATATGAGTCTCAAGACAAATCTACAATTTTATTCTCATTTTGGAATTAACATACAGTGATGAATTAATATATGACTAAAAAAGCAGAATAAATACACCAATACTACTTGGTTTTCCACGACCTCATATTAAAGTAAGGGAGCAGGCAATTTAGTATGGGAAATATGAAATATGAAGACTACCTTAAAACAAAGCTGAGTAGTTTTATTTTTGAATTGTGATTTTTTGTACTGCCCCAAGATAAAAGTTTAAAACACTATTTCTAACATTCAAAGATCACATGACCACTAAATATGAAAGCCTATTATTCATAAGGGGATTCAAACTAGAAATGTGAGAGCACTAGTGAGAAGCACATAGTTACCTTGAAAGCATATATCCTGCAACACCTTATCATCTTTAATCTACACCTATAACCCTGATGTTCTACAATGCAGACCTGGCTGCATATTGAATTTCACTAACATTGTTAACATATACACACAATGAGATGATGAAAATAAAATTACCTGCACTATTACTATCATCGTCTTGTTCAATGAAGACATGATCCAAAATAAAGCTGAGCAACTCAGACTGCAATGAAGAATCGGGAGTATAAACTAGTGGTTCTAACATGTCACGCCCTCCAGACATAATCTGATGACTGAAGATCATCAATATATCACACAGAATAGTGAAGGCCTGTTTAAAATGAAGAGGAAAATGTTAACAAGTTCCTTACCAAATTTCATAAATAAAATAGAAGAATATATTTAGCTTAGGGGAAAATCTAATTTTCTATACTTGAAATTATTAAGTTAGTTGTTTTCTTAAGATTTTAAAGCTGAAGCCGGGCGGTGGTGGCACACACCTTTAATTCCAGCAATTGGGATGCAGAGGCAGGCAGATCTCTGTGAGTTTGAGGCCAGCCTGGTCTACAGAGTGAGTTCTAACAGGAGCAACACAGAGAAAAACCTGCCTCAAAAAAATTCATCAAATTAAAGCTGAAAAGCTTTATTTCATTTCTTAAATAATGACTACTAATACAAGAAACAATTTCACATGTTATTTTAGCAACATTAATTTGGCTATGTGTGATGTCATATAAACACATGAGCACATACACATGCAATATAAACTCTTAAATGAATATACCCATTGAGTGTAAGCTCAATATTTTGTATTTTACAGCATAGCATATATGCACAGATAGTAGATATTTCTTACTATTACATTATTTACCCAGTTTTTTATGTTAAATAAGTTGCTTGGAAAGCAAAATATAGCAATTACTAACCTGTTCCTTAACAGTAGTATTCACGTTGGTTAAGTAATGTTGACATATCTGACAAAATACCCTCATTTGTTTCTTTAAACGCAGTAAGTCCTCCTTGGAAAAAAAATTAACATGAATGTTTTAAAATATTACATTAACAACAAAGAACTTCTTTAAAATGCTTGGTAACATAAACATTATCATGGATAACTATAGTAGTTCTACATAAAATTTTAACTTCAATTTATTCTACATGATTAGTTACAAAGGAAGAAAAACCTTTCTCTTTTTTTTTTTTTTTTTTTTTTGGTGAACCTCAAAATATCTAATGATTTCCCACGGTTTCTTGCAACCACTTACACATCCCCAGTTCCAGGGGATTCAACAGATAAGCAGGCAATGTGTATACATGCATGCAGGCAACACACTGATATACATAACTTAAAAATAAATGAACCTTTAAAAACATGAGTTTGATAAACCTTGAGGACTATTAATGAAGTGATCTCAGTATATAATCAGGGCACAAGATAGTATAGGGCCTGAGTTCAGTTCTCAGCACCCACACAGCAGCTGAAAAATATCCATAGCTGTAGCTCCATGGGATCTGATGCCCTCTTCTGGTGTACAACTACCCATACATATAAATAAATCTTTAAAAATAAACAAAAAACAAAACAAAAAAAAAAAAATCTACCTCCCCAATCTAGTAAACAATTTTGAAAATATGCAAAGTCAAATTATGTCATCTTTACATGTGAACAATTTTTAATTAAAAAGTATACCTTGAAATAAATTATGTTCTTGCATTGAATATACAAAGTAGAAACATGACTACATATAAATATGACTTCAGTGAATTAATTTTCTGTGACTAAAAGTCCAAATGTCTTGAAAATCGTGACTATTTCATAGTAACAATGCTGAACTAATGCATACCTTTGTAGAACTGCTCTCAGTTATCTTAGCAAGCTGCCAGAGGATTACATAGTGAGTACACTGCAGTGCGTGAATAACAATCTATAATAGAGAAATAGAAGATCAGAGGTAGAATTTAGCTCACAAATTTTCACTCGTCAAATTTCAATATGGAAGATAAAATACCTGTTCAGGCATATCTCCATTTTCAATTCCGGTTTTCAAGAGTTTGTAATTACAAGCAAACAAATCCCACTTTGAAAGATCATGGGCACTGTATAAAACAAAAACAAATTAATCTATATTTAAATACAAAGGCTAGATGAAAATGTTTCTGAACATTATAATATGCCTCTATCAAGTGATTTCTTTTAAAAAGGGGAGAAAAAAGAAATTGAAAACATAATAACACTTTAAATCAGATTCAACTTACTTGTGAAAAGCAGTGATCCTCTTCAATGTTGATAATACCTGATATGCATCATCTTCATCAGGCTCTTCTCCCTATGAATAATGATCACATGTTAAAAAAAGACCAAAATAATAAGCCCAGTGGAACTAAGACACACCTTTAATCCCAACACTCAGGAGGCAGAAGCAGGTGGATCTGAGTTTGAGGCCAGCCTAGTCTACAGAGAGTACCAGGACAGATGGGGCTACACACAGAAACCCAGTGTCAATAAGCCACAAAGAAAAAAGAGGGAGGGAGAGAGGGGTGAAAAGAAGACAGACAGACTAAATGTCCAACAGAATGAAATAAGCTGGGCATGGTGGTACCTTTAATTCCAGCAACTGGGAGATAGAAGCAGGCAGACCACTGAGTTCAAGACCAGTCTGATTAGTGATACTGTTTCAAACATATGCACCCACACATGTTCACACACACATAGAAAATCACCAAGGTAAACTTGTTTCTCAGTCATTTTGGTATAGATCAAAGGAAGGACTACCAAGTAAGAAATCGTAGGCTATTGAAATGGTGATATAACCTTAGGGGGAAAAAAAGACCACAATAAAACCCACAAACAAGCTTCATTATTCAAGACCTCAATCTGCCAAATTTAATACAATATGGCTGAGTCAACCCAAGAGTGTAAACAGAGGCACATAATGAACAAGAGAGAATTATGTAATACAGACATAAAACTTTTAAAATGTCCTGTTTCCCAGTACTAGATGTGTCACCAATAAAGGAGCCCATTTTAGATGACAAGAGACCATACAATACCTAAAAACAAAAGCTAGGTAAATGTAAAACTAGTGTTCAAGAGAAAAATAACAAACCAATCACATTTAAGTGGGATAAATCCTATGAAATATGCTAGTCCTGATTGCTCACATTTTAGAGAATTTTTATGAACCCTATCATTTATGGTACTGATGTCTAGGTTCCTCACAAATTTATCATTTTATATTTTAACTTAGTTTAAAAACTATTGTTAATTTTAAACTAACTTGTTTTAACTATAGTCTACTCAGTCAAGAGCAGAACCATTAAAATCTTTACAAAATAATTATATATGAACATATTTACATAATCCTCAAATTAGTAAATCATAAATCTAGGATGCTACACATAAAATGTGAAATAATTTCATAAAACATGAAGTCTACAAATTACACCTAAATGATTTAGGGGCCATTAATAAAACTGGTAGTATGTAAAGGATTGCTGAATAAAGCTCTGGCTGGCCTAATATTCACTATAAAGTTTGAGCTGGCTTCAAAGTAAAAACAACCCTTTTGTCTCAGACTCCAGAGTGTTGGGTTATATTTGTTAGCTACTCCATCCACCACTGCTGCAGGACATAAAAAAGTTCACAATTTCTAACTGCTGTGTGAACAGTATCATACGGGAATGTTACTTTTATTGATGCAAAGGCAGAGGCAAACAGATCTCTGTGAGTTGGAAGAAAGCTTCTACATCATGAGAGCCTATCTCAATAATAATAATAATAATAATAATAATTAATAATAATAATAAAGCATGGTGTGCTGGTGTACTCCTTTAATCACAGCATTTGAGAGGCAGAGGCAGGTGATCTTTGTGAGTTCAAGGCCAGCCTGGTCTAAAGAGCTAGTTCCAGGTTATTCAAGGCTACACAAAGAAACCATGTCTTAAAAAGTAAAACAAACAAAAAGGCTAAAAGAAATAATTTGACAATTATTACTTGACTGGATCCAAATAAACTAAAACATATGTATGTATTTCTAGGGAGGAAAAAAAAACAAGAAAACTACATGCATATTAAAGTGCCAATGCAATAAGCATCTTTGAAAGCACAACATAAGAAACTCCAAAACCTAAGGTGAGTATAGTAGCAGCGTAATAAAGGACTCAGAAGACTGCATTGGCTTTCCCGTCATCAGCCCGTCATCAGCCTGACTCTATTAACTATATTCTAACAGCCATTTTTCAACTAAAATCAGGAAACTACCCAGTTAATTTCTTCAGAACAAAAGGCCAAAAAATGCTAGTTTTTTGTCTTCATCTTTTCAAGGTTTCATGTCTTTACCATTTTCTTATTTCAGTGGCAGTGTAATGGTACCTTGATGACAAGAACTATAGAACTAACACATTACTACACTATCATCAGGACTCATATTGGGTGACTCAGTTACTAAAAGGGAAGGGCCCAACAAAGAAAATATTTGTAACATATACCTCTTGCAGAAAATCTTCAAGAAGCCGGTTAAATTTATCTGCCAATTCATCTATCAGCTGACTTCTTGAAATATCTACTCTGTTGAAGATCGTGAACTCTTCATTACATAATGCATGGTAAGTTTTAGAGCATGCTTCTAAAACATCTGTGTCTGTGTGCTTCTCTACAATATTACGGATCTGGCGTAATAAGGCATCCAAATGCTGCAAAATAAAGTTTATTTCATTAAAACTAATACGGTACAAGGCTAAGAATATAGCTTAGTGGTGGAAGGTATGGCCAGTGTGTGCAAGCCCTAATAAGGGATATACAGCAGGCAGACTGTGACTATACCATACCAGCAACTGTGGTTGCTTACTAAATGTAAAGCCTAAGATCTGTATTTCAGAGACTTTTCTACTTTCAGGATACAAATACACTGATTGGCCAATACTTATTTCTACAACTTTAATGAAAATAAAATTACCTACCTCACAAGGGGTTGTCAATGTTAATTACAGTTAATTAACAATGTTAATAACTGTAAAGAACTTTTGATGGTTATAGAATCATACAAAAAGTGTTACATAGATACTAGATAAATTTGCTGTGTAACTGCTACTGCCTAATAACTAAAGAAAAATATTCATAATTGATCAGTGAAGTATAGTTATACAATGTATAGTTATGGGTATAAAGCAAAAGGGTAGCTCATGTGTACCATTCTCTAAACCCACTTGGTCTAAAATATAGAAGGCCCTATTAGATACAGGTTCACACTAAATACAAGACATTTTATAATATAATGTAATTTTATAATATAATTTTATAATATAATAAAATACAGCATTTTCTCCTATAAGCCTTTACAACACAGAAAACACTTACCTTTTCTAATCGTCCAGTGGTATATATCTCCAAATCAAAATACTGAGGTAACTGCAGCAAATTGGTCACCTTTTCTGCATCTACAGAGTACTTTGGGGTGAGGAGGGGAGATCATGTTAAAAACATTATAGTTATATTAAAAAAGAATATTTGTGAGTGACACTAAATTATCAACACAATCTTACTTTTGCTAATAATTGTGGAAGAGCCACAGCAAAAAGTTCCGTGATCTTTGTTCTGTCATCCAACTGTGTCTTCTTCTCCTTTGCTGTTAGCACCTAAAGTAACACAAAGGTGTCTATAAATATCTACTAAGTTTAATAAAACTGTGAAATCCTCAAATTTTAATTAAGACAAATGAAGTAACTATTTTAAATGATGGATACGAAAAGTTTGAGACAGAAGCTTGCATTATCAAAGCCCACATTAGCTTCAATTCATTTTTGGAGCTTCTCAAGTGGTAGAATTATCAATAAGTGCCAACATGCAAGTGTCACAAATTGCCCTAAAAGTAATACAAAACAACTTAATCAGAATTAAGGGTGCAACAGTGCACAGTATTCAGGAGGCCGAGGCAGGAGAACAATACTGAGTTCGGGGATATTTTAGGCTAGTTAGTGAATCCCAAGCTAGCTAGCCAAGGCTACATAGCTAGACGCTGTAGCCAATAAATAAATAAATAAATAAATAAATAAATAAATAAATAAATAAATAAATAAATAAATAAATAAATTTAGGGGAGGCCGAATAAAATAACAACCAATTAGAGAAATAAATGGAAGAAGGGTAAGCGGCACTCTCCAAACTCCCTTACAAATGAGGAAGGAATCCTTAAATCTGTGACATTTAAACAATAGGTGGGAAGTATAGAATGGCAAGGGAGGGTATCTATGAACAGTAGACTTATGAGATTAGGCAAAATACAGAATTAACACTACATTCATAAAATCTATCACAGACTATGCACTGGACGTGAACAGTAGTAGGGAAAGGAGAAACCCAGTCCTATAAACGACGACTAGAGCCAATAAACAAGAGAAAAGAAAGTTCCAGTAGCAGGAAGGGAAAAAACATAATTTTTTAAATAAAACACAAACAAGTTGCTTGCTGAAGGTTGCAGAAATTATCAACTGTCATTCTTCTATAACAATACCTATGAAAATGGACAATGAAGAAGCATGTACCAAATTTCTGCAGTTAAGATGCTTGGCTGGAAAAAGAGAAAATACTGTACTCCCATGTCTCCAAAGTCCAAAGCCATTCCTTACTCCAACAGACAACACCAAAACCAGAGAATCATACAACACACAGAAATATATTAACTGAAACTTAGTATAGAATGTAAAGTCAATGTAAGTCTGCAGACAAAGGCAGCTCAAGTCTTGTTAAGAACCAATTTCCAGCTGCAAAGGAAACCTCAAGATATGAAAGGAAACGAGAGGCTCAGAATGTGGTGTGACCCCATGGGCAATATGTTTGAAAGCCACTGAGATACAGCCAAACAGATCAAACGAGTTAACAGGTCTCAACTGGACAAAACACACAGCGTGACTACTCTTACACTGACAGATTGTACATAATACATCTCATTCTACCATATACTTAATTTTCTAATTTTCTTAGAATTTTAATGACCTTTAAACTCAATTTCCCAACACCCTGCTTCTAGTTACTTGTCCCACCACCATCAGTATTCTTTTATTGGGGGGGAAGGTTCTGCTAAACTAATTTCTGGTCCTACAAAGCTTACTTTCTCCCCTTCCTTTCCTATCCTCAGTAACTAATAGCCAACTGCACAGTATCCTATCACTGTTCCTTTATTCTCCACAACTTATTGGATTTGAAAAGGTAATTGCTTTCAACTATTTATGTTCACACCAGGCCTGTCAATAGATTGGCTGGCTAGTATGTACATGTTCTCTTGGAGTGGTGTTTCATTCAGGTCATGCCCTGTGTCCTAAGCATTGGTTGAATGCTACCATCTATCTAATCCTACTAGATCATATTTACATGATCTAACCAACAACCTAATCCAAAAATATATACCCCAATGCAAAAAACACAGTATACATGAAACTACAGGGAACATGTCACCCTGAAGTCACAAATCCTACAGAAATGGTTTCCAAACAGAAACTTAGATGAAAAACCAAAGGATCTTAAAATGACTATGACAATGCTCAGCAAAAACAATTCTGAAAGGAATGAAAACCAAAGAAATGGAATAAAGAGAAGAGAGAATAAGAAAAGAATTCAATAAAGATAGAAACAATGAAAACATAAAATTGTAATTTTGAAAAAGAAAACCTTGAAGTAGAAAACTCTGGGGTTTGAAGACAAGGTAACTGAATTGGGATATTCAAACAACAAAATAATAAGAAAGCACAAACAGAACAAGTGTGTGAGACATCATTAAAAGATTGGATTTATGAATCTTAGGCACACATATACAAACAAGCTCAGGGAATAGTAAACTAATAAAATCATAGCAGAAAATTTTTCAAGGTAGCAAGATTGCCATGCAGATACAAGAGGTATTTAGAGTGTCAAGCAGACAAGAACAGAAAAGAAAACTTCCCATATATTATAATTAAAATTTAATACATAAAACAAGAAAAACACTAAAAGCTGCAGGCCTGAAGCATTAAATATAAAGACAAGCCAATACTGTAACAGCACTGACGACAAAAATCTGTAAATGCCCGAGAGGGCATGAAATAATACATTTGAAGTTCTGAATAATACAACTGCCAACCATATTACAAAATCTGGCAGTGCTAGCCAGCATAACTGAAACAAAATGAAAAATAGTTAAAGTAATATTCTGCAAAATAAAACAAAACACATCGATCTCAAGTAACCGGGGACACAGAAAAAGATAAACAAGCCAAACCAAAAATCAGTACATGGAAAGAAATAGTAATAGATCAGGGCTGGGGCTGGAGAGGTATCTCAGCAGTTAAGAGTAATAACTACTCTCACAGAGGACCCAAGTTCAGTTCCCAGCACATTAGGTGGGTCACAACCGCCTGTAAGTCTAGTTCTAGAGAATTTCACACCATCTTCTAGCCTCTGTGAGCACTTACACACATGACACATACAAACATCTAAGCCTATACACACCACATAAAGATCTTTTAAGAGCAAACAGGAGTCAGGGAACAGAACAATGCAAAGAATCAATGAAGCAAAAGAACTGACTGATTCATTTACAAAAGAAGTTGTTGACAAGCCTTTTGCTAAACTAACCAAAACAAAGACAGAAAAATGCTGTTAATAAAATTAGAGATAAAAAGAGAGACATCATTAAACATACTAATGAAATTAAAAGACTCATCTGAGAATATTATAAAATAGATCCCATTAAATTTGAAATTGTATACGAGACTGAGAAACTTTGTAGACATATATGACTACAAATATGAAAAATTTAAATAGATCTGAAATAATGAGTTGGAAAAAGTCTCCCAAATAAAAATAAGCTCAATGCTCTTAAAACTTCTACAAAATAGAAAAGCACACACTAACCTCATTTTATGAAACCACTCTTCTTATAATATCAAAACCAAAGATACATACACAAAAAACTACTAAGTCAATCATATTGATGAACATGTATATAAAGATGAACAGATTCATTTCACGAGTGCAGGGATAATTTGTCATGTGCAAATAAATACATGCAACAATCTACCAAATAAAACATATAAAGAGATGCAGAAATGATTTTTGACAAAGTCCAACATCCCTTCATGATAAAAACTCTGAAAAATCTATGACAATAAGGACCACACCTCAACATAATAAAGGCAAAACAAGAAGACTACAGTTAAGGCTAGGAAGGCTCAGAAGGTAAAGATGCTTGTCACACAAAAATCACAAAATCTGAGTTCATTCCCTGGAATCCACATAAAGGTAGATGATTCTTCGAAGTTGTCCTCTGAGCTCCAAGCAATCATCATGAGATAAGCACCAACCCATACACAAGTATAAGAAAATAAAACTTGAGAAATGACAGCCAACACAGTATTCCCCTGGGAAAACCATAAAATATATCCAGTAAAATAAGCAATGAAACAAGGTTATCTACCTCCTATGCTCTTACTCAATATGATACTTAAAGACTTATAACAATAAAAAAATACAATGAAGATACAAATAGAAAAGAAGTTAAGTCAATGACCTGTATTTGCATATATGATCTGTATGGTAAAACCTCTAGAATAGTCAAAATGGCAGAAACTGTACACTAATTTTAAATGAAATATATGTGGATATATTTGTGGAATTCTAGGATGAAATGGTGAAAAACATGAGATTCTAAATGTGTAAGTAGGACCAAGGTGCCCAGAAAGCATATAGGAAACAAACTAGAAGCAAATTCATCCAATGTGAAACGACTGGCTTTTTTGACATGATCCAAGTTTTTCTCTTTACATGTGTTATTTTGCTCAATGTATATTAGTTACTATTCTAATAAATTAAACTTAATTTTATAGTTGACAAAAAGAGACTGAGCTGGACATGTTTAACCCTAGCCTTGGAATGTCAGAGACAAGTGGATCCATTTGAGTTAGAAAACATCCCACTCTACAAAGCAAGTTCCAGACCAGCCAGAGGCTGCACAGTGAGACTGTCTCAACAAAGAAAGAGATGGAGGAAATTGGGGGAAAAAAATGACACAAAATGGAAAGACAGCCTATGCTCATGAATAGCCAGAATTAACATTGTAAAAATAGCTGTATTAACAAAAGTAATCTAGAAATTCAATTGCAAAGACATTCTTCACAGAAAGTGAAGAAAACAAGCTTAAAATACATATGAAAATACAAATGACATATATTATCCAAAGCAATTCTAAACAGAGAACAATGCCAAGCCATCTAATTTTAGTATATACTACAGAGTCACAAAGACAAAGATAGCACAGTATTAGAACAACAGACAACGGTGTGAAACTGAGGACTCAAGAGACAAACACACCTATAACACAAAACCGTATCTGTGTTTTGATAAAGACTTCTGGAAATTACAATAGAGAAAAGAAAGCATCATCAATAATGGGTGTAGCAAGAATTGAATCTCCACTTTAAATGACTGAAGCTGTATCTGTATATTTCAGTACAAAAAATAGTTCAAAATGGATCAAAGATGTTAATTTACAATCTAACTATCTGATGCTACTTGAGGGAAACAGATAAAACAAATCGAGGTATGACAAGGACTTTCTGAAAAGGAATCTAATAGCTTAGGATATAAATTCAAGAACTGACAAATGGAACTATATAAAACTGCAATGCAAAGGAAACAACTTAATGAAGAGACGAGATGAAGAATTGGAGAAAAGCTTTACTAGCTAGAAATTTAACAGGAAACTAATATCTCACTGATTCAAAAGACTATTTTAAAAGTATGACCAATAAATTGACTAACTTGATGAATAGAGTTTTCAAATCATGAAATACAAATAGCAAATAAATATGAAAGTGTTCAGCACCCCTTGCCCTCAAAAAAAGAATTCAGACAACACAGAAATTTTTATCTCACCCCTGTCAAAATGTAATTTATTTTAAAAAAAATTTGCAAAAGTATCTGGTGGAACTAACAAGAATAATCGAGGGTAAAGATCAAGGAATATACCAAAGCATTTAATATACTTATATGAAATAATCTTTATAAAAACACCAGTATATAAACTAATAAACACCAATTTTTTTTCAAAATTCAATACAATTACTCAAATCTACCAATGGATAGAAAGAGAAATAGTTAGGAAGATGAAACATGGTTTTTGACATAATAATAATAATATAAAACACTAATTTAACTTACTCCACATTGTGAGCCATGAAACATAGGTAATCAGTTCAGAATTCTAATTTGCTACCCATAATTAGAAAAACAGAAATAAAACATAAAAATAAGACAAAACAAAATGAAGGGGAAAAAAACAGATATAGGGGCTAGGGGTCTAGCTCAGTGTAGAGCACTTGCCTAGCATGCACAATGCCCTGGGTTCATTCCACGGCACTGCAAAAAAGATGATTAAATAATTAAAAAATGAGAAATAAAAACAGAAAGAGAACAAAATAAACAGACTTTCACATACTGGCTCAGTACTATTTCATGACATTTTAAAATATAGATACACATATATTTGCATGTCATAATATAAAAATGCCTTTTGGTCGATTACAATAAAACATTTGAAATTCTATGGATTTGCAGAAATTTGTGAACTTCTGAAAGGATTAAAATCTGATCCTAGGATATAGTAATTACTTCACCCTCATGATTAATAACATCTGCATTATTTTTAATTTTATATTATAATAAAAATACAAATCTTCTTTAGAAGCAACCAAAAATACACAAATTCAGTACTCTACATGTGCACACTACATTTGGTCTTGAAGATAGTGTCATTCATTGTCATCTCATGCATCAACAAAAGAACTAATGAAAAATTAAATTTCTCAAATTGCAAACACATTAGAATTTACTCATAACGTACGTACGTACGTACATACATACATACATACATGCATACATACATACATGTGCGCATGTATGTTTCTGCATATGTGTGTATGCCCATGCAAAAGTAATTAAAAGTAAAACGAAGCATCAAATATTTGTTCTGTGGTCAAAATGGACTGAAATAAAGATACCAAAAATAGAGAAACTAAGTTCAGAATAACAAAAACATTAGCATACCCTTTTTCCTGTCCCTCTTCCCACAGGAGGATGACATTCAGCTGCTTGTCTAATAGTACAAAGCATTATTTCAATCAAAGCACTCTCTTGTCTGTCTGTTAGAGCTAAAAAAGAAAATCAGGAAAAGTTAACCTATTTCTTTTCCATATATGCCTCTTATAACTATTATATAAGTTTCTTCTGCCTATGAAGAGGAACTGACCCAATGTACTAAAGAAAATCCCAGTATTATCACAGAAAAGATCAGTACAAGTTAAATCGTACTTCTTTAAACTTCAGAATTCTGAGTGAGTTCAGTTTATATACATAGGCAAAAGAAAGTATGAACTAAAACACAGAATTTAAGCTTTCAATATATAAATATATTAAGGCAAGGTTTCAAAAATATAACCCAGGCTAGCCTAAAATTTATTATGTAGTCTATACTAGAATAGAAATCATGATCCCCCTGCCTCTTCCTTCCAAGCAATGATATTACAGGCATGTGCCATCACAACTGGATAAAAATAATAAATTGATAGAAATAACATCTTTTTTTATATCACACAATTTCATATATTTAAATATGAGACAGAGAATGTGTTTTAGAGTTAGTATTTGTTCAACCATGTACAAGGCCTTGAGTTTGATTCCCATCACTACCAAAAACAATTATGCACAGTTATAGCACTAACAAAAACTAACATAATAAGCAAAATCAACTTCCAAAACAGTATGGACAAATAATAACATACTAAAATATCCTTACCTTCCTCTCCACTAAGTGGCTCTTCTAACAACAAACTATTCATACATTCCCAGTCTTTCAGTAGCTCAGTAGCACAGTCCCACATGCTATCAACAAGGTACGCTGCATGCTCATGTAACTAAAATTTAAAAACAACATCATGCTCTTAGACAAATAGCACAAGGATTTAGAACAATAGAAAAGATGATCTGTTGACACCATGTTAACATTCTAAGAAAGCTAACTAATTTTTTAGGTCAAATGGATGAAAGAACAGAAATGTTATAGTTAGCTGCATCAATTAAGCCTTGTTAATCATTATTACCTCTTAATATATACATTATTTTACAAATAGATTAAATATGTACTTCTTGCTTATTTGGAGTTAATATTCTAACAGTTAAATTAGAAACAATCGTATCAATTCCAGTTCCCTCTCCCTCCAATTCTCCCATTCCCCCCAATGACCCACATCCCATACCTCTTCTCATCCATACAAAGGGTGTGGCCTTCTATGAGGAATCATCAAAGTCTGTCACTTAATTTGGAGCAGGGCCTAGGCCCTCCCAGTTAACTTTTCTTAATTCTTAGTTGTACTATGGTTTTTATTTTAACTCAGTGGGATAATAATGGTTAACTAGAGCAATGAAATACATTTTGCTTCTTGATCCAATTTATATGGATATTATTCTCTTTATTCGGAAAGTAAAAGACTATAGTTTTTCAACTTGTTTTAAGGGTTGAGGTTAATCATGTAGCCAAAGCTTTTGGTAAACATTTTTTAACTTTAAAAACAAGTATTGCCCGGTGTTGGTAGCACACGCCTTTAATCCCAGCATTGTGGAGGCAGAGGCAGGTGGATGGATATCTGTGAGTTCAAGGCTAACCTAGTCTACAGAGCTAGTTCAAGGACAGGCTCAAAAGCAATACACAGAAACTCTGCCTTGAAAAACCAAAACTGGATAAGTATCTTAACAAGGCAATATCCTCGATAACTACCAAACTGGATTTAGCAATATACAAAGAAGAATCATTGGATTAGAAGATTTGATTGATATTTTAAAAGATATAATTCAACACATTAGTAAAGGACAACTAAACAAACTATGAACCCTAAATAAAACTAAATTTTTGAGCCCTCATAAAATATTTCTCAGAATGCTAACTTAGTGGAGACTTAATGTAAATCTTAATATATGACATGAAAAGCTGAATGTTGCGGCTCACAGAGAAACACTGAGGTGTGCCTTGAGGCTAAGACACATGGATTTGCACAAGATCGCGGTCTGTCTGGGCTAGTGAGATCCGGGCTCGAACAACAACAATAAACGTAAATATTTAAAAACTTAGAATGTTCTAAGTTTTTCTTTTACAGTGATATCCAAGATAAATCAGTAATGAGAAGAATACAGTTGTAATAATACTAATTGTTGAATACCTATCTTATTAAATTAAAGCACTTTAAAAATTTGAACAGATAGATCTCACCTGAATTCAGTGTTGGGTTATCTGTAGAATTTAGATATACAGCATTTTAATACCTTTCAAAAGTTTGAATTTAAGTATAAAATACACAACAGAAACTAACCTCACTTTCCAAGAAGAAAAATACCAAAGTCTTAACAAGGTTGGCATTTGGACCTTGTCTTCCCCTTCTCTTCATTATTCCATCTTCTTCTGGGTCTCTACGGCTGAAGAGTCTATGGGCAAAGAAAAAATACTTATTTAAAAACTGTATTTGCTAATCACAAAAATTAACTATATTCCATACTGAAGTACTTAACAACATAATAATGTAAAACTGGGTAAGTAAGCACTAAAGAATCAAGCAAATAATTGATTTTTAAAAATTTTCATTTCAGTTTTCATAGTCCTTCTAAGTACCTCACCATCTCAACTCAGTTATATTGATTATAAATTCTTTTTGGAAACCTTACATTATTTTATACAATTTCTTCCATTCATGGAAGGAATACAATGACTGACCTAAAATATTTATGCACAAGTGTGATACATATTTTTCTTTAAAATGGAGCATACCATTTCCTTCTCTTCCTTGAACATTCTGCTAACACAATGGCCTCTTTCTAATGGATAGTTGTCTTTTCCCCAAAAAACGAAGAACTAATGTTAGATAACAATAGAAAACTGGTGTATTTACTTCATAGCAAGTAAATAGTTACTACACCCAAATAAACCTTTCAGTAAAATTTTAAGATATACCCCTAGTGTGTGTGTGACTAAACACATTTTCTTTAAAAGTCACTAAATAATATTTACTTAATGGCTTCTGTGATCATATATCCAAAGAAATTTATCTGAAATGTTTAATAACACAATGAAAGTAAGAGAGCACCGAGAATAGAAATTTACTTTTTGTAGAGAAATTCTCCGGCCGCTACTGCTACTGGCCGGTGAGCTGAATAAACCAGATGATAGACATTTTCACAATCTTCTGCAGTAAGAACTTCTTCACTACTCCTAATAAGAAAGAAGCAATAATGAAGATTTTAGTAAGATCATGACTCTATCAAAATTTTATGAAGTTAATTTCACATATTTATGTTAAAAATAAATAGAACCTGAGTATAATCATTTTGGTAAACCTATGCACCAACAAAAATGAAAAGTATGTCATTAAGATAAGCCATAACTGTCATGAAACACAATTAAGAATAAATACAGGCTAGGCATGTCGGCCCTTGCTTGTTATCGCAGCACTTGAGAAGTACAGGCAGGAGGATAAGGACATTCTCAGCTATGCAGGAAGTTCAAGGTCAGCCTGTGTTACATGAGTGGAGGTGGGGAAAGAGGGATGAATGAAAGAGGGCAGGCACACATAGCAAAATAAGAGTGGTACATTTCAAGTAAACAGGTAATAACCATCACCATTTCACAAACTACTACAGTCAATGGGATAATTATATTAAAGAATGTGGTCATTTTAAATTTTGATATTTTGCCAAGATATTCTTTGAGGAATTTACACCTGCTCTAGTTTGCCCTCTATTACTGTGATAAAATAGTGACCAAAACAAACGTAGGGAAGAAACTGGTTTATTGCATCTTAAACCTTATACTCCATCACAGAGGAAAGCTAGCGCAAGAACTTAATGTGGAGACCATGATGCTTACTGGATTAGTTCCTCCGGCTGGCTCAGCTACTCGTCTTACACAGCCCAGGCCCAGCTGCCTAGGAATGACAGTGCCCACATGGCAGTAGTTCTGCTACATCAGTAAGTAGTTAAAAAAATGCCTCACAGGCATGCCCACTGACTAACTTGACAGTCGTAATTTCTTATTTGAGGTTTCTCCTTCCCAGATGACTGCAGTCATATTGACAAAAAAACCAGAGAACAATTTTTCTCTTCCAGTAATGTATATGAACTTATTTCTACATACAGAGAATATTACAACTTTTTTTTAAATGTTCCCAAGTGATGTTTACAAAAAGTAGAGATCTCATGTAAATGTGATGTCTCTGCAAAAGCATAAATGTATTTTCATATGGTTAAATTTCAATTGTCTTTGGGGCCAAAGATCTGATCTACAAATTTTAATTAATTTCCTATTAAATTTCTCTAGCTTTAATTGATATATGGAATTTAGTGCCCTAGATGTGAATACCTAATGGCCTAACCTAACATTTGTTTTCTGGGTTCCTAACAAAATATTTGAGGTTTTTTTTTTTTTTTAAATAAGATGAATGACTGATTTAACTGTCTTGGGAACTGAACTAACTACGTAACATACTAGGCAAGCAGACAACAGAGCTACATTCTCACTCCTCTTTCTACTTACTTACAGACAGGCATCCAATGTCTACCTAAAAATCCCAAGTACTAGGATTACAGGTCTGTACTACACCACCCAGCTTATTAGCTTGCCCCAGCCTTCAATACAGCCTGCTTTTCACACGCAAAAAAATTTTTACTGGCTGTATTATTTTTATCTAGGAAAAGAAAACCTCATCCTACAACAGAATCTTGGTGTATATATGTTGTCTCTGTTTATATTTAGTTTATTCAAGCAACACTGATTTTTAAGTTACTATACATTACAACACAGAAAATTCTATACGGCGACTCCCTATTGTTTGTTTGTTTGTTTGTTAAATCAGAATTCTGCTGATAGAAATCCACATCCTGCAAAGCTAAGAATGGAGCTCATACCCTTGCATATAAGTGCTAGAGATCCTCCAATGAACTTATCCCAGCACCAATGGCTACTCTTAAATAATTAAATTTTGAAAATGAGTATCACTTAGATTATAGGTATTTACAAAGATCCCTTTTACCATTCTTATTAAGACAATGTAAAATTGTAAGATTTGAGTAGACTGTCTTTAAGTATTGGCTTGTTTAAAAAACTTCCCAAACTCAAATCTCCTGAAACTGACTTTCAACTCAGGCTTAAGAAACCCTACTTTAGCCTAGGAAATGTATGTAACTATTGCTGTACACAATTTATTTTACACATACACTAACTGTATAGTGAGTTTCTTGTTCACTCCCAGGTTTTTAAATAAAATATCTAACTATATTATTTTAAAAATGAGCACACTGATTTCTGAGCATCCCAATCTAATATGCAAGAAAGATAAAAGACATGATAAATATTTCAGAACGCAAAGGGTAATCACTGGTAAACAAAATGTGGAGGAATTGAAGCTGGTGAATGTAAAAGAACATATCCACTGTACAAATTCTATGATGTTTCTTCAGAAAATTAAACACTGGACTGAAAATATAGCCCAGTAATACAGAAAATGGAATAAAATGTGAAAGGAACAGGGTAAATTACCAGCAACCTCATCCCCACCAATTTGGAAAGTCCCATTTGGCAATTACTTTTCTGGGTACAGATACTTAAACAACTATGTTTATTGACACATATTCTTAATAGCGAAAAGTTGGGAACCACTCATGGTTCCACCAACACATCAACTGAAAAAATGCAATATGCTATATGCATGCCATGAAGCAGCATTACACCACACCAAAAAAAAAAAAAAAAAAGGAAAAGCAATTACTGATACTCGTTTTTGTGTGACATAATAAAAGGACAATATTATAGCTCTACTTCTATGAATGTCAAAGGCAGGAAAACCCATTAGAGTGGAAAATAGAAGAATTGTTATGAGAATATGGCAGGAGAAGAGTGAGGAATTATATAATTTGTGAGTATAGTTCCAATATACAATGTTAAATGTAACAAAGTATATATAATGCATACACTTTTCCGTGCACTAAAAATTTTTCTACAGCATCAAGAGACAGAGAACTCCCAAGACATGAATTCTTAGCTCAGTTACAATTTCACAGGCTCAATAGTTCTTTCTTCCAGTGTTTTCTGAACTTCACATGAAGAAATTAAAAGTTCTAGCTGGGGTTGGGTTTAGAGTAAGGTGTAGTCTCAGGTAGTTGAAAATGTGAAGCAAAAGACACATTTGAACCCAAAAGTACGAGACCACTCTGGGCAATATAATAAGACCTTTATGGATGGATGATTGGATGGATGGATGGATGGATAAAATTTCTAGCCTAAACTGTTTTGACAGAAGCTATTAAAATTTAGACATAAATGTATATGAACCAAGTATATATTAATGTATTACCTAAATAGCTGTACATTAATAATATATAACAAATATATACTTACTGTAAAACAAGAGTGAGTAACTTTATTGCTTGTACAGCAACATCATATTCTTTGTCAAGGGTCATAGACACAATTCTATCCTAAGAACAAAAAAATTAAAGTATTTTTAAGTGAAAAGAAGAAAAGTATTTCAAGCTACAAACACTTTTAAATACCTCAATGAATACTAACCTTGAATCGACTGGTAAATAGTTCCAGTTTGGAATTAAGCTCTTTGTTATAATAAAGCCCTTGTAGAGCAGTAAGACATTTGAGTCTAACTTCACCTTGCTAGAAGAAATAAGAGGAGACAATACATTCAAACCATATATTTACAACTTCAAAGGATAATACTTTCCACTTGAAAATTTAAGCAGCTTTTATACAAAAAATGAAATATTTGATAATTAAAAGCAGAAATTGGAACAAAAGATTAAGCAATGACAAATTTATCAGAGCAAAATGAGCAGCATATTTCACAGCAAGTAATATTTAGAAGAATTACACAAAAGGAACTTCTCCAAAGCTAATGAGATAGCTTAAGACTGATAGCTTAAGGAAAGTTTAAGGCCTACTTGGACTAAGATACATGTTTATAAAGACTGTAAGCCTATGGCAGAATATTTGCTTAGCTTGTACAAAGCCCTGGGTTTCACCCTCAACACTGTAAAACAAAAGTAAAGAGAAGCTGAAAATATCTAAGACTCACAAAAAAAAGAGGTCTTCTTAGTGCTCTACAAAGTCTCTCCCCTTGACCATCTATATGATCCTTATAATTCCAGCATAAGCATAAAATATGATGATCACCAATGTCCTTGCTCAACAATCCAGGGGACTCTGGCTAGAGACCAAGTTTTCACAGAGCAGTTGGAAAAGAGTATTTGTAGATCATGCTAGGATTGAAGGTGCATACCACCATACCTAGTTCCGGTATCAAATTTATAAATGAGATCTGCAGAGAATCATTATATGTATAGATGGAAGAGTCAATGGGGCACCGCTTACCTTATCATGCATAGTCCAACCAACATATTTTAAATAGCTGTCATTAAGGAAGGCATCACTATACATCTTCATCCAAATGCCAATCTCTTCAATGCATATAGCTCTGATTTCAGCTATTGCATCCCTAAATTGAGGAAGGACAAGTTCTGTAATCAGTGCTAATATATTACTGGGGATATAGTTTATTCAATATCATGGAATTTAATGTCATGGAATTCTCATCCACTATTAATATCCCACCAAGTAAACTACTGTTAAGGATTAAAAAGAATTAAAAGAAATCATGGCTTGAAATGTTAACATGCTTATAGTCTAACTGGCCCAAGAACAATAAACATAAATACTTAAAATTAAATAAAATCGTTTTATCACTTAAAACCTGCCTCATAAACAAAAATATTTTTCCTTTTTTTAATTATTATTTTTTTATTTTACATGTCAATCCCAGTTCCCTCTCTCCCTCTTACCCTCTTTCCCCCCTCACATGTACCCTGACTACCCTCCCCTCCCATCGCCCCACCCCCATTCCAATTGTAGGGCTATGCTATCCAGGTGGGGTCATGTAACTCTGTCAAGTCATTTGAAGTAGGGACTAGGACTTCTCGCCTGTCTCTAGGTTAAGGGAGTATCCCTCCATGGGGGATGTGTCCACAAGGCCCTTTTGTGCACCAGGAATACATCCTGGTTCCACTGTCAGAGGTCCTTCTAACTGAGAACCATATTCAGGGGGTCTGAGTCAGCCCCAAGCTGGATTCCCAGCTATCAGTCTGGGAAAGCCATTAGCTCCTCCTTGTTCAGGTCAGCTGTCTCTGTGTTCCTGCAACCTCGTCTTGTCCTCTCTCTCTCTCTCTGCATCTGGATTCTAGTTCGACTCAGTGTTTAGTTGTTATGGGTGTTTGCTTCTGTTTTCAACAGGTACTAGATGAGGACTCCATGATAGTGGATAAGCTTTCCACGGTTGTTCAAATTGTAGATGGAGTCAGTCTTTTAAGTCTCTAAATCTTTCTTTAGGGTCAGTTTTCTCTTCAAATCAATAATGGCTCCTTCTTTTATATTCACTCTCTCTTCTCTCTCCCTTTCCCTCTCTGCCTTTTAAATTTATGGCTATGAGCCTAGCCTTTAATGACTGGGCTATCCCTCCAGCCCCTTCCTTCACCTTTTACGATAGAAGGTGATTCACAACCTTCCTAATGCAGTTCATGTTGTAGTGACCACCAAACATAAAATTATCTCTCTGCTACTTTATAACTGTAATTTCTACTGTTATGAATCACAATGTAATATGTGTGTTTTCAGATGGTCTTAGGCGACCCCTGCAAAAGGTTTGATTTCAGAAGATAACAAGAAAGCAAGATCATAATCTTCTAAGCATAGTTACTTTATATACCCATAACAGTTAGGCCAAGCCTAACTCATTTTAGCCCATGATTTTTTTTTTTTTTTTTTTTTAAAGATAAAGTCTCATTATGATGCCCAGGCTTGTCTCCAACTCCAGGGCTCAAGTGATCCTATTGCTTCCTACTCTTAAAACACAAGTAAGTGTGTGTCACCCAAAGACCATTGAGTTCATATTTTATGAGTCACTGAGAGCAAAGGATTAACACAAGAATGTTTTAGGAAACTGGAATAATCAATAAACATGAATATGATAAGAGAAGAAACTAAGAAAATAGTGTCCAAACAAAGAATGAAACAAAAATGCTAGTTTTAATATGGAAATATCATAAAAAGCATTAAATGGATTCATTAAGTACCAAGTTGAGGAAATGAAGCTCAATAAAAAATGGTACCAATATTTGTGAACATGTAAGAAACTGTGCCAAGATTACCATTCTCATCTACTAAATCAAAATAACAAAACAAAGCATCTTACTTTAATCTATCCATTTTTTCCCAGGGAAATTAAATAGAAGAGTGAGGAATTAGCATGCGTAATCTAGCAACACAATAGACCCTAAAGCGATTAAGTATTTTGTACTTTTATTAAATAATAAATTATTTTTCAATTGTTAGACTATGACAAGTCAGGAACAGCATTGGCCTTTATTCAGATAGGAAACATCAATGTCACAGTAGTAAAGTGAATTTCCCTAGTCTACTCATTGGTAGAACTCAGTTTCCAACATTTATCTTACTGTAACACTCTTTTGCTTAATTTATACTAACTCACAAATAAACAGTCTGGACTTACCGGTATCTATGTACAAACACTCCTTTAAATATTGCATTCATCATATTTTCTATTTCATCTTGATTTTCCTGAAGCTATAAAGAAGAACATACCATTTCTTTTGTATTGCAAAGGAGTACAACAATAAATATATATTTTACCAGTATTTGTTGACTACATCTTTTTATGTGACTGGACAAAAGTAACCATAAAGAAAGTTAAATATCAAGCAAACACATCCCTTGAGTCCTGAAATATATGACTTAACATCTAATATGTGGCTGATAGATTTTTTCTACTGCTTATCAATTTCCACTGTACAATAAAGGCTTATTATTTCCACTGTATAATGAGTAGTCACATCAAAAACATGCAAAAATTTTTCATTCTTAATTTATGAGAAAGAAGTGTCATATGAACTCATGCCTGCTTAAAACATATTTAAAAAGGTAAAATAAGTATAAAATTGTATTGTTACCATATTGTTTTTAGTAAAGAAATACTGACATGAAATAAATAACATTTTACATTTTGGTTAATTTATTCCAAATGTACATATTTACTCATATACATTTTAATTTCATAGTTTGAAAATTAACAGTACATTGTTTTACAATGTAAAGAATATTGTTTTAAAATCATAATGTAAAATTAAATTTAAAATGTGAATATAAATTCATAATCTCAGGAATATTGTTTTAGTCATACTATAAAAGTTTTATATTTCATGACTTTTCTAGAATGTATTTCTTCTCTGTATGAGTCATATCTTCCATTTACAAAGGATGCTAAAAATGGGCATGTATATATAAGTATTAATGTTATATTCATTAAAACAGTCAAGATGCAACAGATTTGCCTAGTTTACCAGCTCTTACATGACAAAGAAAGCAAAGAAAGAAAAGGAGGAAAGCCCTATAAGGAATGAGGGGAGGGGAAAAGGAGAGATGGGGAGAGGAAAGGAGGAAAATGAAGAAGGAAACAAAGATGGCAGGAAAGAGATGAAACAAAATATACATAATCCTAATCTAGAAAAGGGGGTGATCTGTGATTGAGTTCAAGGCTTCTCACGAGGTACAAAAGCACTCATCAGTGAGTTATGGGCATCCTTTGGCATATTAGTATTGAAATTTGAATTTCAAGTACTTGTAAATGTTAACAATTTATCCAATACTACAGGCACAATTTCAAGGGATAAGATATACTTCCCATTTAAAAGGAACCAATCAATAAAATCAATAAAATCAATTAAATAAAAGTACAGATTCATCAATTCTTCATTTCAAAATACATGGAAAAAATGAGGGATAAAAAAACAAATTTGCCATCCATAAATCTTTGGTTACTTTTTTGAAATTATTATAGTAAGTAATAGGTTTCATTATGTCATTTTTCTCCACACTCCAACCCCTCTATTTGCCCCTGAGCTTACACATTTTCACCCCAGTAGCTTCCCCTTTTATTCATGTGTCCTCTATTAGCCTCATCACTCTTTCTAGTTTTGTGACTCAACTACATGTATGCACTCACATGAAAATTTATATAAGTAGTTGTCTTTACTTTGCATTCTTTTTCATCTCCCCACTCCCCTGGAAAGTCTTTCTTTTTACAGCCCAGGAACTCATTCTGTAGAGCAGGCTGGTCTTGAACTCACAGAGATCCACCTGCCTCTGCCTCCCAATTGCTGGGATTAAAGGTGTACTCTGCTACTGCCTGGCTTGTCTCTACTTTTATTTTACTTGTCTTAGCTTTATTGAGCTGAGTTATTTGACGATTTCAGAAATAACAAATTTAAAATGTTAGATTCTTTAAAAAACAAAAGACCCCAGGGACAAATAAATAATCTGTAGATTTATCATGAAAGCAATTTGAATTCCACTAAATTACATTTTTTCTTGATTATACAAAATTTTCAATCACATTGTGAAATTAGAAAAAATATCAACAGTCAAGAAAGAACTTAAGTTACAAACACAGCAAAAGAATTGTTTTGAATAAAACTAAAGCTGGATATACTCATTTGAAACTAAATTTGTTGAGCAGAAAACCAAGCGTTTCCTACTCTACTGAAACAAATTACTTAAAATTCCAATTAAGAGTTGTAAGTCATTTTACAAATGGAATTCACAGTAACTATGAAATCTCATTTCACCTTATCAATAAACCAAGGAAGACAAACAAGAAAAAGACTTCCATTAACATTAATAATACTACGGCTTAGATGACTTTCCAGACCAAGCTGAGTCATCTTAGTCAAGCACAACACTCAATAGTAGCCTAAGGAGAAACATTTATAATGAAGTATTGTTGGCATGGATATTTAATAAAACAATGCTTAAATCTTCCTTGGTACTAGGGTGCCATAGCGCAGTAGTAAAGCATAGATGTGGTATTCATCAGGTCCTAGGTTCAATCCTCACCGTCAGTAAAAAAAAATAAATAAAACTTTAAAAATTATCGGAGCCTAGCAAGTTATAATTATTGGTAACCAAGTTGGTAGCATATTAGTAGCCTGAATATTTAATACTTGAGTTTTTACCTCTTTACGTTTTTGTAGCAGGAGCTCTAGCCTCTCGTTGGCTCGTTTTCCAATCATTTTATTGCGTTCTGCTTCATACTGTCTTTGTGTGTTATCCATATTAATGCTAAGATTTAGTGCCACGTTTACCAAAGCGGTCATCAACTTCATAGCTGGGTTATTACAAGAGAAAAATGTAGAAATTAGTATAACAGATGCAAAAATTGTATTAAAAGGATCAAATTACGAAAACGAAGCCCAAAAAAATAAAAAAAAACCTATTCTGTTCTCTGACTGAAATACAGAGTACAACTGTCACAAAGTTGACTGCTAGCAAGCAACACATAATGGATGAAATATTATCAGAGTAAATTGCCTAAATTGCCTAGCTTAGTACTTACCATGAATTCGATTATCTTCTACTCCTCACAAAAGCCCACCAAAACATGAGCTAAACTGAAACTGAAAAGACATTAAGAAATTTGTCCTTTAACATGTATGTATATATGTATGTATGTATGTATGTATGTATACAATATATACATGCATGCATACATACATACACATATACATACACACACACACACACACACACACACACACACACACACATATATATATATGTCCTTGAGCTGGAGAGATAGCTCAGTAGTTTAAGAGTACTGGCAGTTTAAAAGCACTTCCAGAGGACCCGAGTTCAATTAGCAGCACCTATATGAAAGCTCACAGCTATCTGTAACTCTAGATCTAGGGAATTCAAAGTCCTCTTCTGACATCCCCAAGCAACAAGCATACAAGGTATACAGACATGCATGTAGAAAAACATGCACACATATACAATCTAGAAAAGCATGCATACATATACAATCAAATATGTTCTAAAAAATAAATCTGCCCTATATTATATATTTCGGGTTCAACTGAAGTTCAAAATAATGTAAACTGTGTCCAGAATATATTCACCAACCACTACTCTAGAAAATGGATCTTACAATGATCTTTTAGATTGTAATTTATCTTCTAACTAAATTAGAGTTTATATTCATTTTACTGTATCTCTACATAAGAATCAAACACTATTTTTTAAAACAACTTTAGGGACAGGGTCTTAGACTGTTGCCTAGAATTGACTATATAGCCCAGACTGGCCTCTAACTCATGGCAATCCTTTATCAGCCTCCTGAGTACAAAAATTATAGATAGAAGCTACCAAACCTAAATTGAACTGCCTCACATCAAAATATTTTGGGTTAAAGGTTTTGTAAGCATCCATTTTTAGTTTGACTGTTATATATCATCAAAACACAATGACAAAATAGTAAAGAGGTATATAGATAAGGACATGTGCATAATATATCACACACAATGAAATATACAAAAAGCTTTTTCATAAAAAGCCCTCTAAATCTGTACATCTTGTTACTAAACTTGGAACAATACTACTTTTGTATTGCATTTTAATGTATTAATCTTTAATCCAAAAATGTGATAACCCTGTCCTTTTCTTTACCACATTCCAGACCACCTGGCATACAGTACATTAAGAGAGAGAACAAAGAAACAGTACACTTTTATTTGTGGCTATTGGTCATTTTTCTGCTGTAAGCTATTTAACAACTGAAAAGAATTGAAAATAAAAATACCAATTGATTCCCAATAGTCACATTGGGCAAAAGAAAGGAAAAGAAAGGGACTATTAACTTAGTGGTCGCCATATATAAAAAAAAGGAGCACTCAGGATGCAGAGACAGGAAAGATGCCTTTCAGTTCAAAAGCAGCATGGTATAGATAGTGAATTCCAGGCCAGTCAGAACTAAACAGTGAGATGTTGTCTCAAACATAATGAAAAGTATTTCACAGTATTACTTTTCCTCTTGGTGCTAATCTTTCTCATCTCTGACCAAAAGGAATGTCCATAAAATATTTCAAAATACCTACCTGCCAAGGTGCTTGTGTGTCGAAATGCTCTGACTTGTGAATCAGACAATCCAGTAAGGAGTGAAATGACAGTGTCCATCATATACTCATCATATATGATACTATATTGACATTGCCGTACTAATACACCAATGAACTCACAAAAACTGGACTTGAACTTCTTCCACTGAGGGCCAGCCATGGTGAGTGGATAGTCCCCACTATCCTAAAAGGGAGGAATTTAAAAAGCAATTCATTTCAAGTACATGACTTAGTTCATTTCCTTTTAATGAACCCAAGGCAAAAGCATGAAAATACTACTTTATCTTAACTTCTTTTTCAAGAATAAATTCTCAAAGAAAGCAGAAGTAAATGCAAAGATAGATGCATTCCTCTTTGAAGATGGACCTTTTATTTATGATCAAAGCACATTCTAATAGAACTCACTTTAATCAATGAAATTAAATATCAATTACTGATGTTAATATTAAGTATACCCTCATCAAAAAATATTCTTCTGAAAAGCACAACTACACTGTTTCTTTAGAACAAAAAGAAAACAAAATTATAACTTCAAATTAAAATAATAAAATTGTACTCTAGCCAGTTAAATAGAATAAAACATAAATCAAAAGTCAGTTAATATTTTTTATTAGTTTCAAGACACCAAAAGGCATATAAACAACCACTTAATTTAACACATGCAAAGCTAGGGATACAGCTCAGCTTAAGAATACTTGCTAGTAAAGTAAGGGAATAAATTAGACCCCAAGCACCAAACAATATAACAAAATTTAATGAGATTAAGAGAAAAGAAAATATAGCTATTACAGTTGTCTAAAGCCAGCACTCAGGTTTCCC
The DNA here is from genome assembly GCA_030556225.1 of Cricetiscus sungorus. NCBI lineage: Eukaryota > Metazoa > Chordata > Mammalia > Rodentia > Cricetidae > Cricetiscus > Cricetiscus sungorus. The sequence goes on from JANBXA010000726.1 coordinate 24,003,033, forward strand.
TTTCTAAAAAAATGGGGGCATTTGGGGTTGACGAGGTGACTTCGTGGTTAAGAGCACTGGTTTCTTCTCTTCCAGGACACAGGCTCAATTCCCAGCACCCACATGGCAGTTTACCAGTCTGTAACTCAAGCTCCAGGAGTTCTGACACCTTCACACAGACACAAGTGCTGACAAAACGCCAACTATTTTTAACATTCTGAACTAAAACGAACAGTCTCCAAAAATCATTAAAAGATACGTTCTAGGCTGAGGGTTTAACTTGAGAATGGAGCATAAGCCATGAGTTAGGTCCTGGGTTTCATCCATAGCATGTACACATACATAAATATATATGTAAATAAATACTAAAATAAAACAGAGACCAGTAATATATAAAAACTGAAGTGCTCTCACAAGAGAAACAAAATGATTTAAAATCAATTTAATCACTTCAGTTTATTGTTTTTAATCTTTAATTTCATAATTACTTATATGAGTTAAATAAAGTTCAACTGTGCTTGAGAATAAAGCCTTGATATAATCTATAAAAGGATTCCCTTGTGTTTAATTTTTTTTTTTTTTTTTTTTTGGTTCAAGGGGGATTAAACCCAGGGTCTAGATCATGTTAAATGCACACTCTTGACACTAAGCTACTGATGAGTTCATATAGTTGACTTTATTGAAATATAGTTGTGAGCAAATTGGTTTGCTGAGATGTTCTAATTATATTTCAAGATGATTAACTCAAACCCTTGTTTTCTTTTACTAATAAGGTTCTCACTAAAACATTTACTATTGAAAGATTTAAAAAAATCCCATCACTCATAAATACCTTCCTGCTACTAAGGGACTGATTAATAGCACTTAATGGCATCAAAACCATTTTAACAACTCATCTATCTCTTAGAATGATAGCTGAAAGCTTTTTCATTAGACAGAGCAAGAAAAAAATGACCACATAAAGCAAGTGAGACTTGAAAATCCAAGTCATTCTTGAAGCTTAAACTCCTGGTGCTGGAATACGGGTAAGAATAACATAAACACAAATTTCTGTCCTGGAGAAGTTTTCACTTCAGTAAATTTACCAATGATTTATTGGTAACAATACTTGATGATATCACTGTTAATAGCAACTGCAATGTATACTATTTTCTGTTCTTAGAGTTGAAATAGAAGGGTTTTACGTAATGATCTATACATGTCTTTAAAGTATCTACTTACTCAAGTATTTGAACAAAACTTCCTTTTGCAATATTTCAGAACATTATATTCTAGATTTTGTTCTTCCCTGATTTTTATTTTTATAATAACAATAGTGATTAAATTCTATGCAATTTTCCAACATTTCCAGAGCAGCCTGAAAACAAAACTAGCATTATCCCCATTTACAGTTGACACAGGTGTTAAGACAATTCACCTGAGGTTGCAAAGCTATTATTTGATTAACATCATAAAGTACTATCTAAAATATTAGCACTTAAAATATGTAAGTCCTAAGCCACAAGTGACATAAATAAAATTATTAAAACATTTAGAATATTACCTCATCAAATTCTTCGGTCATTTTTCGAATTATCTCAGAGTTCTGCATATGTCTAAACATCTCTGCTGTGACAACCCCTAAAATTTCAAAGTACCAGAAGTTAATATAGGGAGCAATGAAAAAAAAAAAAAAACTACAGAGAACATAAAATAGCACATCTAAGTCTACACTCAGAATAAAAGCATACTTAACCTCAAACTGCTGACAAGTATGGCTTTTCCTTGCACAATCAATTTTGAACATTACTACCTGTATTACTTTACTCATACAATGATATGCTATAATGCAACTATCCCTCTGTATTCATGAGGAATAGGATAACATAATTCTTAAGTACCCAAGTTTCTCATGTAAAGTTGTATCATCTATGAATATAACCTATACACAGATTCCTGAAGCTATGATACTGTATCATAGTTTAGGCAATAAAGAAAAAAAAACAGTACCTATTTGGTACAGACCATATTAAATTTTTTTAAATATCTAGATGTTGTATCTGCTAGCTATAAAAGCATGACTATATTAGTTTTACCTCTTTAACGTATATAATGGTAACATTAAAAAATTAGAGGATGAATGGGAAGACAAGAGAAAGAGGCACAGTTTACTTTAACAATGCTCCTTTAAGACAACGCTATGTGCAAAAACAACTACATACTGACATCCTCTAATCTGTCAGAAGTTATAGGTCCAGTAATATAATAGATATTAAAATATGGAAAGGTATCTTCAGCAATAGGGTCCCACTGTTATGTTCTAGAGGATAGCTGGGAACATTGGCACCTGTAATATGGGACAGAGCAGGGAGTGGTAGTTTGCTGCTGTTCAACAACACCAAAAGAACTAACCCATTCCTAACAATGAGCTTTTCATTTCTTATCCTCTGTATCCTGTGTTGTTCAGTAGGGGCATTGTTGCCCCACTGTAAAGTATCTGCTTTTTAACTCTTTGTATACATTTGTGAGAGAATGGAGGCCTGCCTCTCTCCCTCCCACCTACTCTCAATCTACAAAGTAGCTGTCCATTATAATTTTTTCTAAATGCCTTTAGTGTCATTTATTCCTCCCCGTATTCCCTGCGTTAACCTGAAATTTAATAGCTTTCATCTTATTCTTCCCTTCTAATTCTTTATACCATTGTGTACTGATCTGAAAGATTCACTCCTACTGAGTAGGTTCATAGTGCTACAAGGTGCTATGTGTGTTATTAAAGGAAAATAATCCATCTTACCATCCAAACTATAAAACCATTACCTGGCACCATTATGATACAAAGAACTGATGGCTAGACAGGTCATATACCCTAAGGGAGAACCCACTACTGTCAATTTTCTAAATGGACATAGTATTAAAGTAACTCGTTACACCCACAGATTAATTATGAGGGTCTTTGATACTCATTTAAATTATAGCAGATATCTAGATATGAATATTTTATGCACTTTTTAGGTTAAGTATCTTTCAACCATTTTAAATTCCACTATTGAGAATTCTCTATTCAGTTCTGTACCCCCACTTTTTAATTGGATTATTTGGTGTTTTGGTGATTACTTTCTTGAGTTCTTTATATATTGTGGAGGACAGCTCTCTATCAGACGTGAGGTTAGTGAAGATCTTTTCCCATTCTGTGAGCTGCCATTTTGTCTTGTCAACTGTGTCTTTTGCCTACCAGGGAACTCCTACAGCTGATATGACCTATGTTGATCCTGCCTACCCATGAGCATGGGCATTCTTTCCATTTTCTGGTATCTTCTTTAATTTCTTTCTTTAAAGACTCACAAAGTTCTTATTATATAGGTCTTTCACTTGTTTGGTTAAGATTACTCCAAGATATTCTATGTTGCTTGTGGCTATTGTAAAGGGTGATATTTCTCTGATTTCTTTCTCAGCCTCTTTGTCTGTATATAGTAGGGCTACTGATTATTTTTGAGTTAATCTTGTATCCTGCCATTTCTAGAGAAATCGTAACATTTAATTATATTTATTTTAAACCAATATTTCCCTGAAATATGTTGCTGATGTGAGGTGGTGATATTAAAATTCTAGTCAACTTAAAAGTGCATAAAATATCTGTACCTAGATATCTGCTGTATTTTCAATGAGTATCAAAGACAAAAATAGCAGAAGCTGCCCATGATGTTGACTGACACATTACTGATCCAGATGAGACTATATGTATGATGTACAACTTACATACTTCTGTTGCACTACTAAAAGTTTGTCCTAAATAGTTTCATCCTAGGTAAGAAACAGATGTATTTTGTTCTTTCCCCATTCCTATTTCAAAATTTTTAAATTAAGTTCAAACAAGATAAAATTTTAAACCTACAATGAATGGTAATTTCACTAGAGACTTACTATTATTTATGAGTTTTAATCCCTACACTCTATAACATCAAAACCTATATCTCTTTATTATTTACCTTTTGATTCCATTTCTTCATTCCTAAACCAGATACCTGAAGTAGGAAATCTAATAAAATACCATAACCTTATAAATTGCTAAATTTTTAAATAAATTTCACATGAATATACCTTTAATAATTTTTTTTGCTTTGTCCTTATACATTTTGCACAGATATAATGCAAATTAATTCACTACCTTGACATTATTTGCCACGAGTAGAGATGACATTTCTCTAAAAAGTGACTGTCTGAGAACTTATGATTCTAAAATAAATCTACTTTACCTTTACAGCCCGAACACTGAATGAAAAAGTTGATAAGGTCAAGAAGTGCTATATCTCGGTCATGCTTGTATGATTCTATCCAGTCATCTACCACCGACTAGAGAGAACAAGACAAAATAAAGAATCATTAAATTTTACTGATAGTCTAAGAAACAATTAATTCTATTATAAGCCATAAAATGCAACATTGTGTACTACACTATTCTAAAATATATACTCATATTTTTAAATAGAAAGTTTGATTTTAATAGAACCAATTCAATAAAGTAACTAGCTGAAAATACAAAATAATCACATACCTTCTATTCATTCATAATGGTTAATAATAATAAAAAACAAACAAACAAACAAAAAAAGCTGGCTCAGTAAGATCACTCAGTAGATAACAGCCCTGGGTTCTGCGTGTGATCCTGAGTTCAATCCCCATGACCCACATAATATTAAAGAAAGAACCTGTACCAACCCAGCACACTCCAAGTTGTATGATGACCACCACAGCCACTCCACGACATACGTATGTATGTATGTATGCATGCTTGTGTGGCACATGCACATGTGTGTGTACACATACACACACACTTTATAAAAATTAAAAATTTCAGAAATAAAAAATTATATTCTACAGAATCTATAATTATGTCATAGATGTAGTAATATCCTAGAAAGTATAAACACAATTATATTTTCTATATATAAAAAAGAAATTTCTTTTCAAAAGTGGCACAGACACTTATGTCATATATGTGTACCTGCACATACACAATTAGGCAAACATATATCCATGCACACATAAAAAGGGAAATATGGTTGTCTCATGTTTCATGATTTCAAATCTACTACAAAGACAAATTGTGGAAAAATATAGTCATGTAATTATTCCCCAGAAATATTAAACCCTTAATACTAATGGTAATAAAATTTTCAAAGGATCCCAAGACAATTCAATTTGGGTGGAACGTTAACAGATGACCCACAAACAATTGAATTATCTTCATGAAAAAGAATGAATTTGGAAACTTAACTGTGTCAGGAGAACACTACTTAACTCAAATTGATCACATATCTTTAAGAGTAAAAAGTATAAAACTTCTAAAAGTAAAATGGAGTAGTCCAAAATTATAAAAGCGAGAATATTTCAAAGGTTTCATCAAGTAAACGGAAGGCAGTCCACATAAAGGAAGAAAATGTTTCTAAATCATATCTGAAAAGGTATTTGAATACAACATGTGTAAGTCATATTTAGAAGACAAAATGGAAGCTGGAGCACTTGTTCAGAGATTAAGAGCACTTACTGCTCTTTCAAAGGACCTGGGTTTGGTTCTCAGCACTCAAATGGTGGCTGACAACCATCTGTAACCCCAGGAGATTCAATAACCTCTTCTAACCTTAGAGTTTAAGAGGTGTGAATGTGGTGCCCTTATATATATGCAAACCACAGACACAAGGGGTGGGAGAGAATCATACATAGTTCTGTAAAGACAATAAACAAGTGGCCAATAAATACATGTAAAGATGTTTAATACAAATGAAAAAAAAACAGGAAAAGATAACACTTCATGCTTACTAAAATGATTACAATTTTAAAAACTACAGTAAAGTGCATTTGGCAAAGCTGTGGAAAGTTGAAATACTTCTAGCAGGAATGTAAAATGGCAGACATTTTCAAAAATTATTTGGCAACTCCTCAAAAAATTAAATATAGAGTTACCATATGACACTGCAATTTGTATGTCAGGTATATATTACACAAGAGAATTTAAAACATATGTCTAACCAAGCACTTGTACAGCACTATTCAAAACAGAAGAAAGTAGTAACAAAACAAATGTAGCCAGAATATAGGAATAGAACAAAATAGTGAATGTTCGTACACTGTGTCAAACTGGCCAAAAAAGGGAAGTCATAATACATGCCACTACATTGATAAAACTTTAAACAAAGAAACTACTCATAAATATCCATAGGTTATATGATTCCATTTATATAAACGGTCCAAAGCAGATGAAAATACACAAAGTAAATGAGTGGCAGCCCAAACCTTGGAATGATATTAGTGGACATGAGGTTTCTTTCTGGGAGACTGAAAATGCTCTAAAACTAAACTCCTCTTACTTCTATACTTTGGATCAGGAATGCTCCCTCCCACTGCAAACATCCATGTGTTAAATGTTAAAGGCTTAGTCCTCAGCTTGAACTTAGTGAAAGGTGTTAGAAACTATAATAATAGGGGACCAAATAGGAGCCTAAGGCAGTTGCAGGCATGCCCTGGAAATAATGGGCCACCAGTATCTTTCTGTGTTTTCTGACTGCTGGGAGGTAAATAAGTTTATCCCATGTTCTCCTCACCATGACATAACACATGACTATAGCCCCAAAGAAAGAAAGGTGGTTGAAAAATAACCAGACTGACCAGTTTGAAACTGAGTTTAAATAAACTTCTCCTTTTAGGTTGATCATCTCAGATATTTATTACAGGAATGGGCCTACATCGGAGTCATTTTCAATATAACACCTTATATATGTTAAGCACACAACTGAGAAAAGTATTTTAATATTTTCCCAAAATGATTAATGCCAGAAAAAAAATCAGATAATATACTATACAACAGTTTAAAGTCTTTATTTTAAAAAGGCACAAAAAAAAACAGAAACAAAAAACTCTTCCCCAGTAAAAGGTGAGGAGTCTATGCCCCCTGGAATCTAGTTGCAGAAAGGGAGGAGTGATGAGCAAAGGGGTCAAGACCAGGCTGCAGAAACCCACAGAGACAACTGACCTGAACAAGGGGGAGCTCATGGACCTAAGACTGACAGCTGGGAAACCAGCATTGCACTCAGACCCCCTTAACAAGGGTCTCAGTTAGATGGTCTGGGCAATTTAAGGAACCTCTGACAGTAGTGACAGTAGAACCAAGATGCATCCCTGGTGCACAAAATGACTCTGGGAGCACATTCCCCATGGAGGGATACTCCCTTAACCTAGAGACAGGAAGGAGGGCCTAGACCCTATTCCAAATGACTTGAAAGATTTTGATGATCCTCCTGGAAGGCCTCACCCTCCCAGAGGAGTAAACGGGGAATGGGATTGGGGCGGGGGACTTGGGAGGATAGGAGGGAGAGAGAACTGGGATTGACATGTAAAATAAAAATAATAATAAAAGAAATTCCAAACAAACAACAAAAAAGCTACATTTTCTAATGAAATAGTATACTAAGAACGTATTCAGAACTGAGCATGGAGGCCTATAAATACCAGCACTCCAGAGGCTAAAGCAAGATAGTCACTCATTCCAGGCCAGCCAAACTGTACATTCTGTCTCAAAGAGACAAAAGAGGTGCGGGCATCAAAGTCAGATACACATACATTACAATAATGTGTTATTGTACATGGGCTAATGAGTGGTAATAATAAATATTATACTGGAAAAGTGAAGGCAGTACATAAGAATGCTTTCTAAAGTAGTGGCATTTAGAGGCCGCAGAGATGGGTCAGAGGTTAAAAATACACATTTGCTATTACAAAGGACCTCTGAGTTTAATCCCTAACACCCACATCAGGCAGATCACAACTACCTGTTACTCTACTTCCAAAGGATCCAATGTCTCCGATCTCCCTGAACACTTGCATTCAAATGTACATGCCCAACATACAAACACGTACATACACATAATTAAAAATAAATCTTTAAAAGGGTGATTTTTTTTTTTATTCAGTTAGTCCTATTTGATTAGGAAGAAAGAAAAGAACCTATTCCAAGCATCTAGAGAACCATGAAGGCCCGAGCACAGAACACATACTGCGGCTGAAAAATAGAAAGTATGCCATAAGGAAATCAGGGGTAAACTTTTATAAGAAAGAACCCAGTTTCTTTTCTCTGTGTGTGTGTATATATGTGTCCGCGCGTGCATGTGGACAAGCAGGAGGGCACGTGCTTTTTTGAGTCAGGGTTCTTTGTATAATAGCCCTAATTATCCTGTCCTGGAACTAGCTCTTGTAGACCAGGCTTATCTCGAACTCAAAGTGAGTGGGGGTTAAAGGCGTGTGCCGCCACCAACATCTAGGGGAAAAAAAGAGTTTCTAAAAAGCAGATTTCTTTGATCAAATTTGGCCTTAGGGAAAGTAACGCAAGAGGAAATATACATAACAACCCAGAGGTGGACAAGAGCTTTAGGGCAAACCCTGGGGAGATAACTACAAATATCCCCCGGGGCATGAAGAAACAACTTTGCTCAGGGTTTTTTTCCCCCCTTTCTTATCTTTCTCATCTCATTGCTAGAGGCCAAACCCAGGCCCCTATGCAAGTTAGGCTAGTCTTAGAACATCTGATAAACTAAAATAGTCAACAACAACTCAGAAGACAAGAGAAACAGAAGTACAAATTTCTGGTAATTTGTATACCTCCTGCCATTGCAACACTCCATGTGCTGTTGAGACCTCAGCACCAGTGTGATAAGTTTTAAAAAGTTCGGCAGGGCTTTAGAAAACAATTAGAGCATACAACCTTCACAAATAGGATTGATGTTCTTATAAAACAGGTCCAGGAGAGCTGTCTTGCACCAAGAGGACACAATGCAAAAGGGCTCTGTTTATGACCCACAAAGAAAGACCTGCAGCCATTAAAGTCTTCCAGCACCGTAACCCCAGACTTTCAAAACTCTCTAACGCTGAGAAATCCTTTTGTGTTGTTTAGATGCTATGTAATAATACAAACAAACTAAACCCCTGAAATTGATAAAAAATAAATAAATAAATAAAGGCTGCCACGCATAAAAACTGGAGTTGCAGCTTAGTCAGCAGCAAAGCACTTGCTTTCTCATGCACAAAGTACTCAGATTGATTTGCATCACTGACCAAAAAGAAACCGTGTGTGTGTGTGTGTGTGTGTGTGTGTGTGTATGCGTGCGCGCGCATGCACTCAAATGTGTTTAATTAAAACAAAATATTGTTTTAAAAAAAAGAAAGAAATGGAATACAATACAGCTAAAAATAACATATTTCATTTGCTAAAACTATTGCATAAAGAGATCCTAACAGGAAGTGGGTACTAATAGACTTATGAAATAAAACAATATATTTGCCAAAATGGCAGACAACTACTCCCAAAATGGGGTGGTAATCAAATTGTGATTTTTAAAACATTAAATAGTAAAGCTTCTAAGCACTAAAAGTAACTACAGTAAGTACAGTAGTGAAAATACTTGCTAGAATATAAATGGCTCTGGGTTTGAGTTCTAGCGATCCCAATTTAAGGTACTGTTAATATAGTCATAGTTTTTATATTTACTAAAACACAAGGAAGGGGCACTGCAATAGTTCAGTGAGTCTTGCCATGGAGCCCTAACAACCAGATTTTAATCTCTGAAGCTCACAGTAGAGAGACCAACTGCTTGCTCTCCACTGACTCCCACACGTACCGACACTGCACAAGCATGCCATACTTTGACACGATAAGTAAATTTAAAAAGGAAGGCCAGCAAAATGCCCCAGTGGGTACAGGCACTTGCCAAACAAGTCTGGCCACTTAAGGTTTGCTCTCTCAAGCCCCCATAAAGATGAAAGGAAAACAATGAGTTCACCAAATTTTATTCTCTAAGCTCCACGCACCCATCATGGAGCACATGCATGCATCCACATAAACACACACATAACACAGGCAACATCCACAGGAGGCCTGGTGAAGGATGCACAAAAGGCATAACTATTTTAAAGAAAAAAAAATCAGGGCAGTATTTTCTGTGTTAATTGGGTTAAAATACACAAATGCACTTCATGGAAGAACATAAATGTTACCTGCATAGCACTCTTGCCCATTTTAACAACTTCAAACAACATCATGTTTTCCACTCCATTCTGTTGATGATGACCGTTCATTCGGTTTGGCCCAGAAGGAGGCTTTCCTCCTCCATTTCCACTTTTACCCTTTTCTGCTGGACCCTTTTTGCCTTTTTTACAAGTCTGCACAAAAAAAAAGTAGATTAACTTATATCACACTCACTATACTTGAGACTTCAAAACAATATACCAAAAATGCTGCTGATTATAAAGAATGACACTGAAATATAAGGTTACATGACAGTTATAACCTCTTTGTTTTATTTTCCATGATGCTCACATTATTTTTTAATTAATTTACTTATTTATTTTATGCCTTTGAGTGTTTTTTCTACATGTTTGTAAGTGTACCATGTTTGGGCCTGGTGCCTAAAAAGGTCAAAAGAGGGCTTCAGATCCTCTTGAGACTGGAGTTAGTTATGAGCCACCATGTGGGTGGCTGGAATTAAACCAGGGTCTTCTGCAAGAACAGCAAGTGCTCTTAACTACTGAGCCAAGTTTCCAGCCCAGAAGCTCATATTACATTACAGTAGATCGGAGCCTTTGATGACAAACTTTGAGTACAAATTTCTACTACTATTAGCTGAATGATTTTGGACAAGTAACAAGTTACAAATTTGTAACATTACTCCAGAATTTTTCCCACTGAGCACATGTTTAGAATTCCAACATTCAAGATACTGAAGCAGGAAGATCAGGAATTCAAAACCAGCTACATTACAAAGTCAAAATACATGAGGCCTTGCTGTGGAAGATAAATGAAAGGAAAGAGGGGGAGTAAGGGGAAAAGATGGATAAACAGAAATAAAAGATGCACATTCATACAACAAGGACATGTCTTCAACTATGTTCATATCAGCATTGTTTGTAATAGCCAGAACCTGGAAGCAACCTAGATGTCCCTCAACTGAAAAATGGCTACAGAAAGTATGGTACATTGACACAATGGAGTACCATTCAGCGTGGGGGAAAATGCAATCTTGAAATTCACAGGCAAATAGATGGAACAAGAAGAAACCATCCTAAGTGAGATAATCTAGTCACAAAAAAACAAACATATGTGCTGTTAAACATATGTGGCTGTTAGAGCAGGGGATTACCAGCCTACAATCCCTACCGCCACAAAAGCTGGGAACCAAGGAGGACCCTAAGAGAGACCCTCATAGTCCCCTGGAGAAGGGAAAAGAAACTAGAGCTCCTGAGCAAATTGGGGGCATTGGGGCAGGGGAGAGGAGAAAGAGAAGGGGAGAAGAGAAGGGGAAAGGAGGACATGAGGGACCAGGAAGATTGAGTTGGGGAAAGAATAGAGGAGAGCAAGAGATACCATAATAGAAAGAGCCGTTATAGGTTTAAAGAGAAATCTAGCACAAAGGAAATGTCCAGAGATCTACAAGGATGACCCCAACTAACAAAGTAAGCAATAGTGGAGAGGCTACCTTTAATGCCTTCCCTGATAATGAGACTGACTGTGAAGACTCCCCATGGAAGCCTTACCCTCCATGGGGGACAGAATGGGAGGGACAGAGGAGGACGGGAGGGTGCGGGAACTGGGATTGATACATAAAACAGACTTGTTTCTAATTTAAATTAAAAAAATTATATATAAAAAAGAAATAAAAGGAAAGGTAAAACATTTTCTAATTTGTAAGGTGGAAGGTTGCAATCATGATAAAAACAGAAAATATTTATAAATATTCTGAACACATAATAATGTCAAAAATAATGTAGGTACTTGGAACCAAGCCTTGGACTTTTGCGAGAGCAGTAAACAAGTGTTCTTAACTGCTGAACCATCTTTCCAGCCTCTCTAATACCTTTTTAAGTGCCAGTATCAAAATAAAATCACAATCTAAAATTCATTTTGACTCAAACATGGTAGTACACATATATAATCTTATCACTTGAAAAGAAGTTAACTTAGAAAGATAACAAATTCATTCTAGCCTAAACTACACAGCCAGTTCAAGGCATGCCTAAGCTACATAGTGCAACACAGTAATTTTTAAAAAAAAAAAAAAAAAACCCACAACTTACCAATTTATCCACAGCTATCTCTCTGGCTTCTTAGCCATAGTCTAAATTTACATCTACTACTAAAAATTTAACTTGTTAGTTTTCATCATGGACAGTATTTACAAGGGATAAAATGATTTTCATTAGTAGAATAGGCACAACTTGGATTATATGCTACATGTTATGTATACAGGTTATATGTCACATCAGTAAAGTGTATCAAAAGAAGGAAGTTTATGTACTCTTTGATTTATATTTGAGGCAACACAACATTATAATCAACTTACAGGGAAATCAAACCAGTGGAATTCCACATTTTGCTTAGCATATGGTATTTTATAAGATGAACTAACAAAAACGCATCATCAATTTCAACTATACTATATATATTTAAAAGCTATTTGGCCTGAAAACATAAATAACCATGTATACTCAGGTTTGTGATACAATTGAGATCTCAAAACAGCCCACATTTGCAGGATGAAATTCTGTTTCAGTGAAGTGTACGTACACGCACAGGCGCGCATGCACACATACACATACACACACACCTCTTAAGAAAAACCAAAGTCACATAAATGATACATACTTTGCCTTTGCCTTGCTTCTGATTTTTTCCTTCAATGTCTTCAAAGTCTGTGTCAGAAGAAAAATGTGTTTCTGACTCCCTATGACAAAGAGATAAGCAAATATTTTAAATGTTTTATAGAAAAGTATATGTTTCCAGGTTTTAACAGTATTTAAAACAAAAAGGCATGGCTGAATCATTACAAATTAGTATGTCACAAATAAAACAAAGTTATGGATATGGAAGACTTCTGCAGGAAAGTGGATGGGAAATAAAAACCACTCTGAAGAAAGTCAAATTGAGTCATCAAAAATAGAAATTTAAAGTAACCCCCAAACAGAAAAAATAAACCCTCCCTACATTTGTCTTAACTCCATTGTTTTCTTACCTTTTTAAGACCAAATGAACACAAAAGGTAAAATGACATATTAATTAATATGTTGACACCAAAATACCCTTCAATGGTTGGAAACAGATCTTCTAATATCAAAGAACTGAAACATTTTGCTTTCTAATTTGAAAATAAGTTCATAAAAGCAGGCATGCCTGTCTTAATTTCCTACACTGTCCAATGCATCTTTAACAAGAATTTGCTATTTGGGGGATTATTTTACTTTTGTAAGCAGATCCACATTATGTAGCCCAGTCTGCTCTCAAACTTCATGAGTGCTGGGATCATGGGTATGCACCACTAACCCTGGCTAAATAACTCCTTTAACAAAAAAGAATTCAAGACTTGGAATATGTCTCACTAAAACGCTTTTTTCCCCTAGAAGTATAGCAAATTTTTAGTGATTAAAATATCGCAGTTTGGACTGAACATATGACTCAGACAGCAGGATACTTGTCTAGCGTGCCCTAGGTCTAATGACTAAAAAATGCATAAAAAAAGAGCATGATAGAATATGACTGCAACCAAAGCACCAGAGAAGGCAAAAGTTTCAGGAGTTCAAGGTCATCCTAGGCTACCTAGTAAATTTGAGGCCAGCCTAGGCTATGTGAGACTGTCTCAAAACAAAAACATAATTTTGGGGACTTCGGATATAACTCAGTAGTGAATACTGTACAAATAAGGTCCTGTGTTTATTCCCAGAACCTCCATGACATGTCATTCCATTAGCAAACCCCAATAGACTCATAATCTCCAAAGAAATTATTTAAAAAATATGAAAAGCTAGATACTAACAAAAGTAGAAACGGCACCATGTAAAATAGTATCTACCTACCGTAGTCAAAATTTTCCTACTAAATCAAGTCTCTTAAAGAATCTAACAGGCCAGGCAATGGTGGCTCACACCTTTAATCTCAGCACTCAGGAGGCAGAGGCAGATAGATCTCTGGAAGCCAGCCTGGTCTACAGAATGAGTTCCAGGACAGCTACAGCCATTACACAGAGAAACCCTGTCTCAAAAAAACAAACAAACAAACAAACAAAAAACCCTATAAAGCTAAGCAGATCTACAGGCAATTTAAAGGCTCTACTTTTAATTCAGTCGCCTCGTGGAACTGTTGCTTTATATAAAAATAGCTACCATACTCAGGCATGGTAGTGTGCGCCTTTAATCCCAACACTTGCAAGGCAGAGGTGGACAAATCTCTCTCCGTTGAGTTACAGGCCATCCAGGGCTACATAGTGAGACCCTTTATCAAAAAACCACCCACACATCCATATATATCTACATGTATGCACATAATATGACTCCTACAGAGACAGGTTCTCATTATTTAGCCCAGAGAGACCTGGATCTCATTTTAGAGCTCATGCTAGCCTTGAACTTGCTATTAAGGCATGGTGGCATACATATTACTCCTAGCCAAAAGGAAATACTGCAAGAGCTACTATTCCCCGACAAAAAAGTAAATAAAGCAAGGGATAATTACAGTAAAAAGCAGACTAAAGGGTACAGGAATTTGGTTTTTAAAGAGTATATTTTATAAGTATTGGTGCTTTGCATACATAAATGTACGCTGGTGCCCAAAGAAGGTATTCCTGGAAGCAGAACTCCAGATAGTTATAAGCAACCATGTAAGTGGTGGGAACTGAATCTGGAGGCTCTGCAAGCAACAAGTCCTCTCACCCATTAGCCAGTGTGGGTAACTTTAAGACAGGCAAATGGAGAGGTGGGTGGGTGAATGTTTCAGTACTAAAATATATTTTAGACCAATATGCATATAACTTGTTTCTGAAACAAATGATTGAGATTTCATACCCTTGTTTGATTTAAAAACAAAACTTGATTCAACAATCTAAAAACTACTGTACTAACAAAAAATTAACATTTTAATAATCTTGATATTCTCCCTAAAAACAACTAGTAATGTGTGGTGGTTTGAATGAGAATGGCCCTGGTAGGCTCATATGCTTGTGTCCACTTACTGACACTAGTTTTGAAGGTTTAGGAAATGCAGCCTAATTGAAGCAGGTGTGCCATGGAGGAGTGGGCTTTGAGGTTTCAAAAGCCCAAACCAGGAGCAGTCTCTCCTCTCTGTGCCTACTACCTGCAGATCAGAATGTAAAGCTCTCAGCTACTGCTATAGCACCATGCCAGTCTGCAGCTGCCATGATGATCATGGACTAACCCTCTGAAACTGTTAAGCAAGCCCCAGATTAAATGCTTTCCCCTTCATAAGAGTCATGGTGTCTCTTTCATAATTGTCATGTCTCTCCACAGCAATAGAACAGTAACTAAGGCATACCACAATACCAACAATGGACTCAGAACTGCACATAGTAGAGGCTGGAGAGATTGCTCAGTGGTTAAAAGCATGTAATACTCTTTCAGTGGTCATTTCCCAGTAACTCCAGCTCCAGGGAGTCTGATACTCTCCCTTCTAGCTTTGACAGGCAACTGCATATACATGCACATACCTACATACAGACACATACACATATGCACATACAGTTACATGTGCATACACATAACTGAAAATAAGAGTATTTGTAAAGTAACAGTGTATTGTACCATATGTAAATTTTTAAAATAGATAAAATTATTACAGAAATACTAAAAAATTTCAGTAATACAATTTTTAAACACTTTCAAAACATACATGATAACTTATATACTAAGATCAAGAAGACAAAATTTAATCAAGGTTACCATTTAAATTTTGTGGGAAAACCAATGTTCAAATGTTATTACAAAGTACTTACTGTAGTAGATTAAAATCAGTTGGTATTTCTGGAGCTGCTATCATTTCTTTATCATCTTCTGGAACACCCCAATGTCAGAAATATATTCATATATCTATGTGAGTAAAATGACAGTGTGCTTCCTCTGAGAAAGACAGTTCCTTTAAAGAAGAGAAAATATTCATTATAAATACACCATAAACAAACATCAAGAAGTATTCATGCGCAAGAGCTAAATTCCCCAGTGTCTCTTAATGTGTTTTAGTAAATAAGTATTTTGTTCTCTTCCATTTGGCTGCATGTTAAGAACTCTTACAGATCTACACTAATAACATAGCAGAGAGGATTGTGCCATACATAGTTTTGTTTAAAGTATCTCAAGACTCTCTAGGCTCGTTCTTGTATGTACATATTGCTCTCCTCTCTCTGCCCATCCATTAGTCTACCCATGTATATACAAACTTGTATGTATAGTCTCAAAAATATATGCATACAACATAAGACATATAAACATCATGCATATACAAATACATACTAAAAAGAAATAAAATGTAGCCGTCCTGAAGTCCCTAAGAAAAATTTAAATAATATACTATGCCTAAAATTTTTAGCTTTTTATTGATGGTATTCAGACATGGCTAAAAACATTTTAAGGTATAATTTCAAAACATTTTAAAAAGTTTTTCAACCCTTGGTAAAAACATGTAGTACACAGCTTAGTTTACTACTAAACAGCTGCCATAATAATTCCATGTTATGTTGAAAAAGTGGAAATGTTAGCTTTGATCTATTTCCCCTCAAGTTACCTACATAAGCAGTCTAAATAACATTGGTCAGCATGTTTCAGTGTGATCCTCAAGACAACAAACAAAAGTCCCAGAAACATAAGAATGCCACCTGCCAGGCAGTGGCAACACAGGCCTTTAATGGCAACAAAGTTTAAGACCAACCTGTTATACAGAGAAACCCTATTTCAAAAAAAAGAAAGAAAGAAAGAAAGGAAAGAGAGAATACTACTTGTAGCTACCTATGGTGGTGTACACCAATAACCCCAGCAGCCCGGAGTTTGAGGCCAGCCTCGTCTACATAGAAAGAAATTATCTCAAACAAAAAGGATGGTACTGGTTACCAAATTATGTATAAGTCTGAGCATGAGAAAAAAATTACTTTCTAGCTTTGAAGGGCACAGGTGCATCTCCTAAATTAAAGAATGATCTGCTATCAAATGACTGGTATATAGCAAAAGAGGGGAGCAAACAGACTAAAGCTAGGTTCTGTCTAAGTTCTGTCTTCTTGTGTATATGAGTATGTGCCACATGTGGAGGTCAGATGAATTTGTTGCAGGTTCTAGAAATCAAACCCAGGTTGTCAGGTTTGAGTAGAAATGCTTTTACCTGCTGAGCTATCTAATCTAACCATACTTTATTTACAGTAGAAATGCTTTTACCTGCTGAGCTATCTAATCTAACCATACTTTATTTACAGCTTTTTAAAGACAGTACCTCACAAGTCCTATACTAGCTTCAACTCTGTGTGTAACTGGGGATGATCTCGAACATTGATCCTCCTGATTCAGTCATTCCCCAAGTACTACAATTATGGATATACACCACCATACTTGTACTTTTATAGTTTTGCTCTTTTTGTTGTTGTTATGTTTGTTTTTCAAGACAAGGTTTCACTGTATAATACCACTAGCTGTCCTGGAACTAGCTCTGTAGACCACGCTGGCCTTGTACTCACAGAGATCCGCCTGCCTCTGCCTCCCGAGTGCTAGGATTAAAGATGTGTGCTACCACTGGCTGGCAGGGGCCATGGCATTGTAAGGACCATATCAATTTCAGGGTCACCACCGCCCAGCTTTCGGTCTCATGTTTGTATTTTCCTCTTTAAAGTGAATCTAAGTACTTGGTGGTAAACTAAAATAGATGAGGGCCATGAGATGATTCCAGCTCCTCTCACCAAACCTGATGGTCTGAATTCAATCCCTGGGACACATGTGGCACAAAGGTTAAAAATGACTACCTCAGATTATCAATGTCCTCCACACATGGTCTAAGATGTGCATGCTCACACCTCCAACCACATATTCCTGCATACACAGGTAAACACATATGAAACTGATAATGATTTTAAAGTAGGTAGAGCTAAATATATTTTAGAAAGGCTCAAATATACCATACAAGTGAAAAAAAAAGCTAGGTGTGATGATATACACCTATAATCCCAGAAATCAGAGGGCAAAGACAAGAGACATTCTAGTAGCAGGATAATCTGGGCTACACAGTGAATTCAAGGTCAATAGACAAAAAGAAAAGAGTGAGCAGAGAAAAGAAAACAAGAACAAGAAACAAGCTATTTCCCCACCAATTCATCCAGTCCATAAGAAACATCAACTGATAAATATGTTCAAAACACTATTTCCTAGTTTATATACTATTGTCATTCTTTACAAGAAACATTTATGTAGCATGAATGGTGGTGTATGCCTCCAACCACAAAACTTGGGAGTAGATGCAGTATCAGAAGTTCAAGGTCATGTTTGGCTACATAGAGTTCAGAACTAACTAACTTGCCTACCTGAAATTCTGTCTCAGAAAAAAAAAAAGAAAAAGAACATTTTATGAACAGCAATATAAAAAATTCCATGTGAAAACATTGAGTTTATCTTCCATCTGAAATGTTCTCATACTGTGAAATTTAAACTATACCTACTATTCATATATGTTCCCTTATATCCATATCCTAAACTTCTGTTCCCTCCAAGGCCTTTGAATTATTAAGCCATCTTTAATTACTATACCCTAAATGATGTCTAATACTCTGTATTTCCAAGGTTTGTCATCACATATAGAATATATTTTTGTCTTCTAATATCCCTGATATTTGATTTTTTATTTGATATTTTAAGAAAACTGAAAAGACAAATTCTCAACCAACATTTGAAGACATTAGGGTGTCTATAAAATGGCCATCTATGCTGTGTAACTGTGTCTTTGTGCACTTCACAACAAACACTGTGGGGCCAGAGGTATTCTTCAATAATAGCACTCAAGAGAAAAATGAATGATCTTTCTTATGGAACTGCCCATATTAAAAAAAATGGGGGGGGGCATACACCTCTTAAACCTAAAAATGCCCGACTCCATATATTTGGAGATACATCATGCATGCATACATACTTCTCTCTCTCTCTCTCTCTCTCTCTCTCTCTCTCTCTCTCTCTCTCTCTCAGATCACAAGGTGGAGCTCTCAGCCATATCAAAGAAAAAGTTTGAGGTCTTGATCACATTTAGGAATTCTCTGTTGACTATAAAAGAAATGCTATCCCATCAACTGGAGAAGACAGAGACATGAGTGCATTAAAGTCTCCATGACAATTGTCCTTAGAACAGCCATCAGCAACAACCAGCTTCTGCTTTTTCTTATTAAAAGGTTATCTATATTTAGTGTACATTTATGGGCTATTATTCCAATTTAGATTATAAGTTAAATTTAATAAGAAAAATGTCTTCTGGGGCTGGACTGCACTAAGAA
Source organism: Cricetiscus sungorus (assembly GCA_030556225.1). Lineage (NCBI taxonomy): Eukaryota > Metazoa > Chordata > Mammalia > Rodentia > Cricetidae > Cricetiscus > Cricetiscus sungorus. Next base: position 24,022,325 of record JANBXA010000726.1, read on the forward strand.
ACAGGGCGCTGTATTCCATCTGCAGCAACACATATGCACACAGGGAGCCGACTTCCAATTCTGAACACATAAAGGAAAATCATTAAAGTAAATAAACACAAATAAATAGAAATAATTACATCTTTAACTTCAGAAACTGATTTGTAAAATTCACTTAAATTGTACCAACAAATTGAAGTAAGCAAAACTCTGATTTTTGTGATATTGTTTAAAAAATAAAGAGTAGTTTTAAAAAGGAATAATTTTAATTTTTCCCTTGAATTTTTCCATTGCTGGAAATGACTTTTAATTCAATCCCAAGTGGTCCAAACAGAATGAACAGAGTCATGACTAAGACAGTGGCTCAGAATCCACATTGTTACTGGAGAATATGATAATTAACACCTAAACAGCTGGTATCTTAGTTCTATCACTAAAAATCTGCAGCAGCAAAAAGCTGGAAAATTCATATATACCCTGTCATCATCTTAGTGCTCCCCCGAAAAGTCAAATCCTCTACTCATTAGTATCATACCTAAAATATGCAAGCACTCTTCCAAAATGCCACTGACATTATAATACAAGCACTAAAAATCACAAATTATTTAAATGTTCAGCCATGGATTAAGTGGCTGTACATCACTATAAGTACTGAAACATGCACACAATGGAACTACTTATAACTTTGTATCGATGCCAAAAAAGTTGATATATTTAAAGAACTATATACTATAAATCACATGGAATAGTAACCAAAAAGAAAAGGCAGAAAAATAGGAAAAAGAAAAACCAAACAGACCCAACATACCAGACTGACCAACGTGTGAGTAGTTTTTCCATTTTTAACTTACAATCTTATTGTTAGTATCAGAAAGTTAAATTATAAAAGAGAATGGTACTCTATCAAAACTTGCACAAGATCCACACAATGGCATAGCCTGTCACCCTACTACAGGAGAGACTAAAGATGAGGAATTACAAAACTATGCTGCTAAAATCTGATTCATTCTAACTTCAGGTCCATAATCACAAAAAGTTAAGCATAGAAAAACTGATTCCTACCATAAACTTTTCTTTCTTGTGCTTGCCAAATGTAGACAAACTGGGAACAGTTTGTCTTGGTGGTGCTAGAGATTTAACCTAGGGCATTGTACATGCTGGGCAAGCACTCTACTGCTGTTATCTCTAGTCCAAGGAACAGAAACTTCCTTAAAGAGGACGAACAGGAGCAAAGGTAGGTTCCTTTCATATTGTTCTAGCTACATTCCACAGTCAGTCAGTTAATAGGATGTTGATTGAAACAGGAAAGTTACTACCAATTCTATGTTAAATGTCATATGGCAGCTTTGAGTACAAGACAAGAAATAAAAAGCTAGCCATTTAAATTAGATATAAATACATACCTTTAAAAGGAGAAATATGTGCTGCCAATTTGATGACTAATGACCTTTAACTTTTATTCATTTCAAAATACTTTTTCTTCCCTCTTCCAGGCTTCCTAATCTATGCCAAATTCTTCTAAGTAAATAAGACTGCAAATAATTAATTATACAATGATGACATGTACTCTGACCAGTAGTAAATTCCAAATCTAGCAGTTTCTTGATTCCATGTTGTAGTTACCACAAACACTATTTGGGGAAAATGCATTTTCTTTTCTACAAAGTGGATCAAACCTAGTGAGTTCGTAAAGGTAGCTCATGATCTAGAGTACAGAAAGAAACAGGTAATCTGGAGAAGGTGTACCTTAAGAAATCCACAAATAATGAATGACATTCCCTAACTCAATAATAAACCTCATGTCTATACTTAACAATATTTGAAAATAATAACAAGGAAATTAATACTCCAAAAGGAAAAGGCCTTCCCAAGACTTCAAAACTAACTTTTATTGGGCTGGAGAAATGATTGAGCAGTTAGGAGAACTTGCTCCAAAGGAGCTGGGTTTAGTTCCTAACATCCATGTCAGTAACTACCTCCAGTTCCCTTATGGCCTCCACCAGAACTAGACATGCACATAACACTCATAAATGTAATATAATAGTCTTTAAAGAACAGCTTATTTTTAGAAGGAAATGGAGTAAACTGAGGCATTTTACATTGATGTAGCATGGCTACATAGAAACTAAATAAAGCCATACAGAATTGGAAACATGTATCTGACAGTGAACTTGTACAGATTTGTATTTAACAGAGTAAGAGATAGGGGTTCAAGGAGAAAAAAATGACTCATTACTAAAGACCCAATACTCTGAGTTTATATGCCACAGTAAACAATTTCTGGCTCCTCCTCGAATTATACCCAGTCCGATACATAATTTTTTTTTTTTTGGTCGTCTCCTCATCTCAGAAACTGGAACCCTGCACATAAACCACCCAAAACAGTTACCATGTATTGTTGAGGTTGGTCAGTCTTAAAAGCTTTAATATCAGCCTCTTCTCATCTACCTGATCACACTGGCACTTGCTACATGACAATGAATAGCACAGTACACCTGGCATGTTTAATAAAATCTATTATTTAATTTAAGTCTGTTAATTCCCCCAGATTGCTCTAAGAAACTACAGTGAACTAGAAATCATATGGTTGTAATAAAATACAGGCAAATCTTAGTTTTATAATATGTTATCACCTTAAAATAATTTCTCGGGAAAAGGACAGTAGCACACGCGTTTAATCTCAGCACTGGGAATATACAGGCAGGCAGAACTGTGTAAGTATAAAGCTAGCCTGGTCTACATAGAAAGTCGAATGACAGCCAGGGATCTTGTCTCCAAAAGGGGGAGAAGAAAGACAGAGATATAGATTTGTCAACATCAAATAAATTTGAAAAGAAATATCAATGTGTAATCTTCACGGTTTTTTTTTGTTTTTTTTTTTGTTTTTTTTTTTTTTTTGTTAAAGTCTGGATCTCAAATGTCCTACAAAGGTCCATGCGCTAAAGGCTTGGTACTCACCCAGGTAACACTATTAGAAGGTGCCAAGAAACATGTCCTAAGGTCACTGAAGGAGTGGTCAACAATTTGCTTTATGGAAGGGTATTCTCCCAGCACCCTGCCTTCATGCTCATGCTGAGTGAAGTGGTTTTGTTGCCGTGTGTTACTATTATGATGTGCTACCTCGGCACAAGCCATCATAGCAAGACCAAAAAAAAAAAAAAATCCAAACTAGAACAAAAATAGAAATTTCTCTCTAGAAGTCAAAATACTAAACATCACATATATAAAGCTTTTAAGACTTGGTTAATATAAGTATGTATCACATTAAAATCCAGCATGTTAGGACATTCTAAATAAACAACAAATATGTACTAAAGTGGGCATCAACATTTCAATTTGCTGGGATAGCTGGTATCCAAAGATATAAACAAACTTGAAACACTATTATTCAAGTAGACCATGGCATTGCTAGCCAACATGCTGAGTACTACTTGTTAAACAGAGCAACAGCAGATCTGATGATGGCAAAGTAGATGAAGACAAAATAACCTTACCTAGATTTCAAGCAAAATCTAGGTTCTTATTGTATACAGTATTTGCAGTAAAAAGGACAGAACGAAAATTATGGTAATTGGTGAGGCAGAATTTCTTTCTCATATGCAGACTCATATGTGTACATGTGGGTGTGGATAGGTCATGTACTGAAAGAAAGGGTGATGCTTCAAGGAAGTGGAAGGTTTAATAGAAAACATGTGACAAAAAGTGAAAGAAAGAGTACTGAAAGTGGCAGGGTACAGATAAGAAGGGATATAGAAGAGGAAATGGGGAGGGTTTGCCAAAAACAAAGTTCCTATAAAACTGCCATAATGAAACCCGTTAGTGTGTATGTCAATTAAGAAAGAAAACTTTTTTACCTACTCCCAATAGATTGCATCAAAAGCTTCGAGGCCAATTACCTAGCATATCCAAGCCAATAGATTTAATCCTTAGCACCACAAGAAGCAGCTAAAATTGAGGGCCATTTGAGGGGTTGCACAGAAACCTCATACAGTAGAACTTCTTAAAATATGTATGTATATGAAGGAAATCTAAATGAAACCACCAAATAACGGGGGAGACAAAGCCCCATTGAGACATCTGACCAAATGAAACCTCCAGAGCCAGGAATGGGTTATATCTAATCTAGCCCCATGGAAAGCCCCAAACAACCCAGGCATTTGCTAAGGCTATTGGATTCTCTCCACTATTACTGAACAAAACACCTACATAACTCATTGAACTCAAGTCAAGCTGGTGTCTTCCTAGAGCCTTCACCCCTACTGAGTAAAGTATTCATGGTACAGGAAGTCACTCAGCATGCTATCAGAGGAGACAGGTAAACACCAACCCAATTACCCTTTGATCTGCAATGGTTACCTGTCTGCAAGATAAGCTGGTGCTGGGGCTGGAGAAATGGCTCAACGTTTAAGAGCACTGACTGCTCTTCCAAAAGACCCGGGGTTCAATTCCCCACACCCACATGGCATCTTACAACCGTCAGCAACTCCAGTTGATGACCTCATACAGATATACATGCACACAAAACACTAATGCATATGAAATAAAAACAATCATTTAAAAACGGATACATTGGTGCAATAGTGTCACAAAGCTTGTAAACAATCAATATCTGACTGGAACTGATTGGATTTAAGGCCAACCCCATGAGATGAAACCCATGCCCAACAATGCTCAGGTGGCCAAGAACCTGAGACTAGATAGGCCATTCACCTAGAGGAAAACCAAATACTACTACTGTTCTACTAATGGAATAGAGCAATGAAATGACACTCTACTATCCTCAGGTATGCTTCCTCTTGCCATAAATAGGAACGGAGACTCACAATTGGATAATAAGTAAAAAGTGAGTGGCCTTAGACACTTAAGTCTTAAATGAGATGTCTCCATCAAATCCCACAGCTAACACCATGCACAATAGGGAAGGACTGACAGCTTTCTTTGAGATCATAAACAAGCCAAAAAGGTTCACTCTTGGCAACTTTTATCAACATGAAAAGTATCAGCCATAGCAAATGGGTAAGAAAAAGAAAAAGCTTGTGAATCAGAAAAGCAAATTATCTTTGATCCCAGGTGACTTAATCTTATATTGTAGAAAACCCCAATATTTCCCATAAACACAAAAAGTTAGAATTCAGGAAATTTCAGGATACAAAATTAGCACTTAACAATCCCCTTTATTTCTATATACTATCAATGAAGAATCCAAAGTAAAAATTAATAAAATAATTCCATCTTCAGTAACACCAAGAATAAAATACTTATGAATAAAAATTACAGAGACAGAATACTTATATGGTATAAATGACATACTTCTGAAAGATACTTCATACATATTCCCCTCTCCCCCTCCCTCTCTCTCTCACACACACTCTTTGGCCAGAGCCCACCTAAAGGAGGGGGGGATCAACTCCATAAAGGTCTCTTCTGACCTTATACACATGTTGAGGCACACACAATAATAAACTTTCTAATTCTTTTAAGTTAGGCATAATCTCAGTAGTAGGAAGTAATGGCAGGGGCTTCCTAGCACTTGCAGAATTAACACCCAAAGCTATCCTATTATCTCCCTATATATGTGCATGTGTGCACTAACATAAATACACAAAAAGGCAACATTTATTACTAGAGATATGGAGAAATCAGAACCTCTTGCACAGCTGAAGGAACTTCAAAATGTGTGTGTGTGTGTGTGTGTATATATATATATATATATATATATATTTTTTTTTAAAAAAAACAACCAGAATGAAACTTACATAGAATTTGAAAACAGCTACCATATGATTCTGTAATCACATTTCTGAGTACAAATATAAAGCAGAAAGCAATGCATGAAAAGTATTTGCACACTCGCATAAGAACACTACTAGCATTCATTGCTCAAGAGGTAGAAGTAACACAAATGTCTTTCTACAGATGGAATGGATAAACACAATTGCTACATAAATACAATAGACTACTTACTATTAAATCTTAAAATAAGGAACTAACACATAACATGCAATCAAAATGAACCCGAAGGACATTATGTTATGTGAAATGAGCCAGTCACAAAAGACAAATACATGAGTCCATGTATAAGATATTAAGGTGTAGTAAAATCCACAGAAACAGAAAGTAAAGTACTAGTTACCAAGGATACAGGAAAAAGAAAAAGAGAAGTTATTTTATGGGTTTTTAGCTACAGAATACAACATGTAAAATTTTTTGAAGACGTATTTCCTTATACTGTAAATATACTATGCAAGACTGCCTAAAAGACACACTAACAAATCATTTTTAAAAGGGTTAATTCACTAAAAAGATATTAAAATATTATGTGTGTGCTTAGATTATTATTGCTTCTAAACCTCAAAGACTCCACATTTTCCATTTTCACTGCCTATCGATGTCCATGCGCTTGTACCAAACAAAGCAACACCCAATCTCAGATCCAAGATGATCAGACTTTTAAAACCTTCCTAGACCATCTAAAGCCAAAAGGCTATGTTATTTCTAATCCATCCTCAAAAGGACTATGCATTCTAAGATAGGATACAAAGTAACAACCAAGCAGATATTTAATATTTTAGAATGCATTATGTAAAATAAGTATGTGCCTATGCTATGGATAAACCTAAAATCACACAGCAGTGATCCTGAAACAAAAACCACTGATTCTTAGTTGAGTTATCTGATATTATGACAACCTTGACTGAACCAATGGCTTGTATGCTAAGTCACTGGTCAGAAAAAGGACCATCTGAATTAGAAACTCTTCTACAGCAAAACAAGTGTTGTAATGATCTATGCACATGCACACTCACACACACACAAAGTTATTAAATAAGGTAACAAGACTAGGAAAAAAACATGTATAAGCAGAGTCTTCATATTCAAGGATCTCCCATCTTACTCTGTGGTTTTGACTTTGGTCAAGATACTCAGAATGCTTTTAATCATGATAGATAACAACTCCTCCACACATCCTGATTACTGATTTTCAATTAAAATAAAAAACAAAAGCTTTTCTTCCCTAACTGCTTCATATAAATTATTCTGTTGACATTTACTAAATATGCCGCTTATATATCATTTTCTTGAATGTGCTTGATTATGTCTCCACACAGGTTAATCTCATGTAACCTCCTTTGGCTAACCACAACAATTTACTACTTTGTGAATGTTAATCTTGATTGTCAACTTGATTGGACAGAAAAATGTTAAGGAGATTAGCACATCATGCCTCCAGGTGTGTCTAGAAGGGCATTCCAGAAAGAATTAACTGAGGGAGTGGGTAGGCCCACCATGAAGTGGGAGGCACCATATAGACTGCAGGCCCAGTAGGAATAAAGGAGGAAGGAGGAAGCCCACTAGAGCAAACATTCTCTGTACGTCTGTATTAATAAATAATTAATAATTCTGAGTGGAGGCTGGCGAGATGGCTTAGTATGTAAAGGCACCTGAGCTCAACCCAGATCCCGAGAACCAACATGGTAGAAGGGGAGTACTTAGCTCAGCAAACTTCAAACAAAGGCCACGGCATGCATGGGCATGCAAGCACTTGCAAAATGCAATGAATAAAAAATGTAATTTAAAACGAATGCTAAATGTTTAGAAATGTAACTCAGAGGTAGTATACCTTGCCTAGAACCACAAGGCCCTGGGTTTGATAACTAGTACAACCCAGAAGAGGCAAATGAAAGTAAGCAAGGGAGGACCAGATAGTGGTGGCACACACCATCAGTTCCAGTACTCGAGGCAGAAGTAGGCAGTCTCAGAGTTCAAGGCCAGCCTAGTCTACAGAGCAATTTCCAGGACAGCCAGAGCTGTTACAGCTGTTACTCAGACAAACCCTGTCTCAAAACAAGCAAAAAAAGAAGAAAAAAAAACAGCAAGGGAGGTGGGAAACACTAGAAGAAGACAAAGGGGATGATGACATGACTGTACGGTGCAGAGTCTATGGAAGGCTTCTATAGAGACTTTTCTGTATAATTTTACAGTTTTGAAATAGGAACAGATTTCTACAACAAATAAAACTGAACTATAATACTTAATCATGTCTGTCAAATTAGATCTTACATGAGAACACAAATGAAGCATTCAGGATATCAAGCAGTGTTAAATCCAACACTTTTTATCCTTGGGCACATGAATTTTAAGACCAAAACAAAATTGAGAAAATTAAAGCTGGGAATCTAGCACACTCAATGTCCTGGGTTTGATATAACATACACACACACACACACACACACACACACACACACACATGCACACAGAGGGGGGGGGAGAGAGAGAGAGAGAGAGAGAGAGAGAGAGAGAGAGAGAGAGAGAGAGAGAGGAGAAAGAAGCAAAAAAATATACCTTCATACTATAGTTTTCACAGTCTCTTCTTCTAAACTTACTTTATGTCACAGGAGAAAATGAATAATTATGGTAACACAATGAAGAATCAAGTTATGAGCTGGGGATGTAGCTCAATGGTAAAATGTTTTCCTAATATGCTAGAAGTCTTGAGTTTAGAATCAAGCACTATTATATAATCAAATTTTAAGTATGAGACAATTAGCAAAGAAATGGTTTAAACATATGCTAAAAATGAAGAGAGAGATGCAAATTAAGGACAGGATATCGCTTTGCCTATCATAATTACCACAATTTAAAAGTGACATCAAAGCCAGTGAAGATATAGAGAAACTGCCCCCCCCACATATTTCTGTTGGAAACATAAAATTGTAGTAATTCTTGCAAAGAGCTTAGAAGTTTCCACAAACACTGGACATGCATTTACCATAGCAACCAGCAAATTTACTCCAGAGCCTTTATCCACAGAAATGAAACCAACTGCTACACAAAACTGTATGTATTTAATAGCCAAAATGTGAAAGAAATTGTAATGGACTGAATTATGTCCCACAGAAATTCCTATGTTGAGGACAAGAATGTTGGTGCCAACCTATAATATATCAGCACTTAGGTAGGATTATGAGGAAGGAGGAGGAGCTCAAGTTCTCGGCAAGGAGGTTACAGAGCAAGACTCTGCTTCAAAATAAATCACAGGCTTAAGTCCTAACTCCCAGTACTTGAAATCACTTGAAGTGGGACAGGGGGAGGGTTACAATAATTACCAAGTTAAAATGAGGTTAATATGAGCCTTAAAACAGTAAATACAAAGAGTTCTTAATAAATGGAGATTGGTAAATTAGAAGCATAGGGAAAGCACCACATGAAAATAAAGGCAAATCCTGTTTCATTAATGATAAGCACTTTGGGGGAAATTAATAAAGAAAAATGAATGCAACAATGCAGAGAAGCGGGTGGTGGTTCCATAAACTTAGAACACCAAAGCATACTAGCAAGCTGCCTAAAACTAGGGGAGAAGGCATGAACACAGCACTCAGAAGAAATCAACTGTGCCAACACCTTGATCTTGACTTCTGTCCTCCAGAATGAATTTCTCCCATCCAAGTACTAACCAAGCCCAACCCTGCTTAGCTTCCGAGACCAGACAAGATTGGGCGTGTTCAGGGTGGTATGGCCATGTTGGATCATCTATGTAAATATGTAGGAATTTGTTATGGCAACCCCTAAAAACCATCTCAACAACTCCAATAAATGAATGGTTAAACATTAAACAAACTGTGCTACAGTTAAACCTAAGAACACATCTAAGCAATGGAAAGAATAAACTGCTAAAATATAATAATTTCATAGATCTCAAGGGAATTATACTGAATTTTAACACACACTTCAGATTGTCTACTGAATATATCTAAGCAATGGAAGAAATAAACTTCTAAAATACAATAATTTCATAGATCTCAAGGGATTTATACCGAATTTTAAAACACGCTTCAGATTGTCTGCTGAATGATTTCCACTTACCTGACTATCCTGAAAATGTCAAATTATGAAAAGATTACAGTGGTTAACAGAGACTAGGGGCAAAATAAAGGCAGGTAGATGAATGTAATAAATAAGTATCAAGATTATCTTTGTAAGGTGGAATATGTTAGGGTGGAAGCTTCGCCCCAGCCCCTGGCATCTGTTTTTTTTGGGGGGGCAGTTTAAATACCCTGTGGGAATGGTCTTTTGAATCTCTGGGGGAGGGGCCATAATTTGGCAGGCTTTTTGAGATGCAGCAGGGTTTGGATGGGGATGGGAGCTTGGATGTAACTTCCACCATAACATCCCAGACTCTTTGGGTATATGGATGCCAGGGGCTAGGGGAAAGTTTTCACCATAACAGAATGGTCCTGTATAATGGGATGGTGGTCACAATCATCTATCCACAGATGTAACCAACTTTCTTACATAGCTGTCAGAGAACTTACCTAGGTGAGGTAAGGTCCTAGGATAAATATTCAGCGCTACAAAGATGTTGCATAAAACACATAGTCATTAAATGAGTCATTAAATGACACTGGTAACATTTGGGTCAGCTCCAGACACTGCAACAATTCAATCTGTTCTACATATACACAAGAGAGAGACACACTATGACACCAGCATGTTTGTGGGCACATTTACACATACTAAAGAAAATGCAGTTTTCTTTTTGAGACAGTCTTACTGTATAGACCTGTGTAGCCTGGAACTCACTATTTAGGCCAGGCTTACCTCCAACTCAGAGATCCACCCCATGCTCTGCCTCCTAAATGCTGGGATTAAAAGTGTACAATATCATGCCCAACTATAAAGTGCAATTTTTAAAACTTTCAAAGATCAACACTGTATTTTTAAAAGGTTAAGAGCTTCGTTTAAAGTTGTACAGATATTAAGAAACAAACATTTTCACCAGGTGTGGTGGTGCATTCTTGCAATCCTGGCACTCAGGATGATATAGGAAGATCTAAGAAAAAAAACCCAGGCTATATAGCAAAGCCCTGTCAATCAAAAGCTTCGGGAGATGTTGGGTTTGGTTTTTATGCTGTTGTGTTTTGTTTCTGTGGTGGTGGCTTTTTGGGGGGAAGGAGATAGAAGAAAAACACTCCCGGATTAACCCCATTTTCTGTACATTTTTCTCCCAAATTTATCCGTCTTAAATTAATCCACATTAATAGCTGTTCAAACATAAATGGGATTATACTTGCAAAATACTCTGAATCACTCAATTCAACCATAAAAGGTTCCATTTCCTTCTGTTGTATTTAAGTAGACTATCTAAGCTACCACACAGAAATCCCTGAAATACCTTACGTCCTCTGTGGATGCAATTATAATTGCACTGTATCACTGCAAAAACGGAATAGCTTCCTTAAAACTTCGTACACAAAATGATCTCTAGAAAAATCTTGAATTAAAAAATACTCAATAGGTATATCTTTCCATTAATTTTATCATAGGCAACAATTTGTATTCAGTAATTAGTTACTAAAGTGGATCTGTAACCCTCCTAATCTGTAGGTCTCTTTAACGACTAAAGGAGGGAAAATTATCATCTTTAAGAGATCTTTGGCCTGGGTATATGTATATGTCAATGGTAGAACACTTGCCTAACATGTCACTTGTATTGGTTTAATAAAATGATGATTGGCCAGTATCCAGACAGGCAGTATAGGTGGGGCTACTAGACTAGGAGAATTCTGGGAAGAGGAAAGGCAGAGTTTAGGTTCCCAGACAGAGATGGCAGAAGAAGCAAGATGAGAATGCCTTACTGAGAAAAAGTACCAAGCCAGGTGACTAAACATGGATAAAAAATTATCGGTTAATTTAAATTGTAAGAGCTTATTAGTAATAAGTCTGAGCAAAAGGCCAGCCAAACAGTTTATAATTAATATAAGCCTCTATGTGTTTATTTGGGACTGAATGGCTACAGTACTGAGCGGGATAGAAACATCCATCTACACATGCACAAGGCCCTAATTTTAATTCCCTCCACAACTGAAATAGGGATTGTGGCAGTTTGCATGTAACTGGCACCCATAATCTCATAGGGAGTAGTACTATTAGGTGTGGCTTTGTTAGAGTGGGTATGGCCTTATTGGAGGATGCGTGTCACTGTGAGGCTGGCTTTGAGGTTTCCTTTACTCTGGATACCACCCAATGTCACAGTCTTGTTGCCTGGAAGATGTAAGACTCTCAGCTACAGTACCATGTCTGCCTGCAAACCATCATGCTCCCTGCCATGATAATCTACTGAATCTCTGAAACTGTAAACGAGCCACCCCAATTAAGTGTGTTCCATTATAAGAGTTGCCATGGTCATAGTGTCTCTTCACAGCAATAAAAACCCTAAGGCAGTGGTATTCTCAAAAAATATAGTATATAAAAGAACCATATGAAATGCTTAAGATAGTCACATTTAGCTGGGTGGTGCTGACTAACACATTTAAATCCCAGAACTGGGGAGGCAGAGGAAAGCAGATCTGTGAAATTTCAGCCCAGCCTGGTCTACACAAAGTGAGTTCCAAAACAGCTAGGACTGTTACACAGACAAACCCTGTCTTTTAAAACACACACACACACACACACACACACACACACACACACACACAAATCAACCTGTAAATCTCAGCAATTTATATTATACACAAACACCCTGGTACAGCTTCCTAAACTATGGACTGCATAAAGGAATGTGGAGGTCATGAAAAAGTTGGCAACAGTAAAGTGTTTCCAAACACTTAATAATGAAAAATTAATTCAAAGTCAAATGCATAATGAATCCAAATTGTCAGCACATTCCCATGCTGCAACACAAGACTTCAGCACAGCCTTGTTTCTCAACATGAAACATACACTTTACACAGCCCAAGCACTTACACCATGAAACGCCACAAACCACTTCAAACATCTCAGGTCAGATTTGATACTGCACCTTTTGAAATGCAGTCTGTACTTTTACAGAAACATTATGTTTTAATTACAGAAAACAGACTTCATATTTTCATACTGTTATTCTTCTGCATATAAGTATCAAATTAGCATATATTTGTGTTACAATGTTTAATTTTTAAAATTGCTGTTTGAGTTACTGGCTTTTCATTTTAAAAACTTTAAGTGAATTCTGCCTTGAGAGTACAATAAAATTTCTAGCAGTTTCTAAAATTTCATTATTTCATAATTCTACTATTTTGTGCATGCTATATACTTATGCAAATAGGCATCCTCAGTATTGACAATCAAAATACTGATCAACTTAGAAAATCATTCAAGATTTAATTCTTTATTTAAAAATAAACATATCCCTCCCAAAAGTATGCTAATTCGATATTCTTTAATAAATAGTACATGTATAATAACTCAGTGTGTTGGGGTATGATTTATTTAGTTTTATTGTATGTGTATGAGTGTTTTGCCTGAATGTTTCTGCGAATCCCATGTATACCTGGTACCAATGGAAGCCAGTGAGTCCCCTAGAACAGCAGTTCTCAACCTGTGGGCCACAACTCCTTCACATATCAGACATCTTGTGTATCAGATATTTACATTAGGATTCTTCACAGTAGCAATAAAATACTTTTATGATTGGGGGTCAGCACAACCTGAGGAACTGTATTCGGACCAGCATTAGGAAGGTTGATAGGAACTGCCCTAGAACTGGAGTTAGAGAAAGTCATGAACTGACACGTGGGTACTGGAGATAGAACCCTGGGTCCTAAACAAAAGCAGCAAGTACTCTTAACCAGTGAACCATCTCTCTAGCCTACCCCCAACAACTGATTCAAAATAAATTTATGATTAGTAATGAATGTTTGATATTTATTCCTATCTCATCTACCTATATACTCAGAGTCAGGTAAAATGGGGTCACAGGTAGGAAAATGTTAAGAAGCCTGCCCTACTACAGCTAGATCCAACTAGATCACATTAAGGAAAAAAAGCACTGCAAGTCATGGAATCAGCAACCTATGATGTATAGGATGACCCAGTTCTAGAGACACTGAAGGCATGGATAGGAGAAGAAGCAAACACGTTCCCCCTTTCTGCCTTGGGCCACTTAATCATCTGAACCTTATTCACTCAAATGCCTTATTCACTCAAATCCACAATTCAATGATGCATTTCCCCAGAATGCCCTTAAGAGGCTTCCTAAAGACCATGCCACCAACAGTCATGAATCTTTACTCTAGCCCCCATAGAACTGCTCCTTCCAAAAGTATTACAATAGACAAACAAACAAAATTACAAGTTCTATTCAAATATTAAGCATCTCTATAAAAGCACTGGTAGTCTGATTTTTACAAATTAACAATCTTCTAAATTTAAAAACATATACCAAGGACATATCATGAAGTCTTCAGGAATGAAGTAGGCTAATGCCTGCAACTCACAACTCACTATGAGGTACATTTTTAAAAAAATAGAAAGAGATGGTAAACCAAGTGTGTTGATACATGCCTTTAATCCCAGCATTCAAGAAGCATGGAGCTCTATGAATTCGAGGCCAGTCTGGTCTACGTAGTGATTTTTCAAAAGAGCCAGGACTAACAAAAATAGATTATGGAAGCCACTGCCAGATGAAAAAGTTTTTTAAAAATTTAAGTAAATATCAGCAAGCCTAACAGGTCAAACATGTGGTGGATATAAAAATGGCCACTGTACTATTATATGTGTTGTTTTTTGTAATAATGTGTTCAAAGAAATGAGTAGTCATTCTTCTCTAACACCGTTGAGTTAGACAGTCTTAGTGACAGTCTAAGTGACAGTATTAGACAAGCAATTACTATTGAGTACACAAACATAAACATGCATAGGGTGTCCCAGGTTACAGAGAAGTTGATGCGATGGGAAAGGGGAGCTTAGGAATGGTTCCAGGTGACCCCAATCTAAAAATAGAAGGTGTGTACCATTTATGCTGCCAAATGGGTACAAGAGTATTCAAAGCTTACAACTAAAAATATCCACACTACCTTCAAGAAATATTGTCCCTTACTGTGATCTTTTATATCTTATACTTTCATACTTTATTAAAAATAAAACTGTTTTTCCTTTAGGGGAAAAGAGATGATAAAGGAATAAAGAAGTGGGGATATATTCATACCTATTGTTCTGCTTCTTTTCATTTAATGACAGATACTATTTTTGTGGGCAAGGAAAACAAAGTTACTGGTGCATTAACCCCAAAAACTTAACCTTAGGTTTTTATATACCAGTTCATTTTAGTGCTGCATCTTTTGAATTTATAAGCCCGATCATATCTATCAGAATGATTAGCTCTGAAAGCTTGGAATGGCAAAACTGGAATTTTTCACTTTATACTTATTTGTATTGAACTTTTAACATGAGCTAGGATCATTATGTTTCTATAATTAATAAGTTATTCTTTTTTAAGTAACATATTATAATATTTGAACATCTTTTATACACATGAGGACCATGATTCAGGAGTTATTCCATCTCCCAGATATTCTCCTATAAAATACACAACCCAAGAAAAGTAAATACTTCAAAGAATCCCATTACAGGGAACTCTCAATAGTTTCACCTACAATAGAACTCACAAAACATTTGTCTGAAACAAATGAGAAAGAGAAAAGACAAAGGGAAGAAATGGGCAGACACAAACACAAAGAGAAAAAGAAAGTTGTCAGGTTAACAAGATACTTAACCATAACTCAACTGGATAATGAAAAAGTACTCACATCAATTTGCAAACCACATAGGGACCATGGCACTTCAACCTGAACAAGTTCATTCCAAATTCAGAATACAAATAAAACAGAAGTGGCACTCACCTGGGGAGGCACACAACACTTGGGAGGTAGAGGCAGCACTCTCTATGTGTTCAGGGGCAGCCTGGTCTACAAAGAGAGCTCCAAGTCAATCAGGGCTAAATAAATCTTGTCTCAAGTAAAAGTCAAAACAGAATATAAGTAAATGAGTGATGAATAAATCAAGTGAGTACTATGTCTAAGAGTACTCACAGACGAATAGAGAAGGGAATCAAACTAATGCTTTAACAAGTTTTTTAAGGAAACAATGGCATAGAAAAGAACAGAAATACTATAAAATGTAAAAAAAAAAATTGGAAGGAAAATAATAGTAAAGAATTTGTTCTGCTGATTGACAAAAACAGGCTACACAAAACAGGAATGGACATAGAAGCATATATTAAATGCATCTCTACAAAATAATGAAATGGGGCATCTATCTAGGACTTAATGCTTTTTAGTGACTAAAAAAAATGAAATTTTACAAATTATACTGACAAAAATACACAGTAAGTCTACTTATTAATGTCGCAATTTTTAAGAATAACCATAAAAATCCCACATTATGCTGGGTGTTAGTGGCACATACCTTTAATCCCAACACTCGGGAGGCAGAGGCAGGCAGATCTCTAAGTTCGAGGCCAGCCTGGTCTACAGAGAGAGTTCCAGAACAGGCTCCAGAGCTACATAGAGAAACCCTGAAAAAAACCAGAAAAACCAGGGAAAAAAATCCCACATTATCATAAGAGTGGAATGTAATGTGTACTAACAGTTTATCAATAAAGAAAAACCCAGTTCAGGAGACTATTAAAAAATGCCCCAGAAGTACAAGAAAGAACATACTGTACAACAACTAGATCAAAACTTTGAATATTTTAGTGCTTAATATTTTCCAGTGTGTACTACATAGAAATAATCTAATTTCCCTTTGTTATAAAACTATCAATGTGAGAGAAAAAAATCAAAAGAGTGGGGTTAAGTCAGTGCCCTTTGTTAAACTCCCAACACACATAAACTCACATTCATTTATTCATCCATTCATTTCTCTCTCTCTCTCTCTCTCTCTCTCTCTCTCTCTCTCTCTCACACACACACACACACACACACAACCCATTGCATTACAATAACCTGAATAAATCTTTTTTCGTCCAGCCTGTGCTCATGTATGCATATAAACTTGTCTCTAATATCTGTCTTTCAAAACTGTAAACCAAGCTAAGGATATAGCTCAATAGAATACTTATGTAGAAAGCACAAGGCCTTAAAAACTTTAACTACAAAGTGAACACAATATGTAATTTTTTTATCCATGTGGATTTCTATCTCTGTAATGTTCCTAAGAATGTCTAATGAAATTTTATGAAATCCCACCAAGTGATAATCTACTCATTTACTGTCTAACACTAAAATCACTAATACTGCATACAAATTTTGTAATAAATTATTTACTTTCATTATATCAAAATCAAGCTACATTTATACTAAGGATCATGACACCAAATAAATTATTCCTTGCAAGCTTATTGTCTAAGGATTTAAGATGACAGACATCATATACCTATCTAACTTAGCACCTAGCATTTACTGAACTCAATAAATGGAAGTAACAGTACTTAAAAATTCCATTTAACATCCAAACTGTTATTCATATCACTTGTGTAAATGCTACCTGGAATTATAAGTTTTGATCATATTTGCTGCAAATGCTGGGATATTAATTATGACTGCCAAACTGATTGGATTAAGAATAGCTAGGGGATTAAAGAGGCACACCCTGAATATGTTCGTAAAGGTGTCTTCATAAAGGATTAACCAAGGAAAGGAGACTTACCATGGGTACTGTTCTGGGGATAAGAGAAGACATAGAACACACAAGGAAAGAGGAAAAACCTAGCTGAATGCCAGTGTCCTCTCCTTCCTAGCAGCCCACAAAATGAATTGTTCTGCTTTGCTACATTCTCTACACTCAATGGACTGAAATTTCTGAAACCATGAACTAAATAAACCTTTCTTCCCAAAAGTTGTCTATGTCAAGTATTTTGATGATATATTACATAGAAAATATCAAATATAACTGCTTTCCCAAAGTTTTCATATTGCTTATCCCTTTTTATTCTGTAATCCATCGTTTCATCTTTGCAATATTTAACAAAATCACAGTGTCAAGATTAGATATATAAATATATCTGTAATTATTTCAGAGTAGGTCATATACTGCTCATTTTTCAGATGAGAAAAAAAGGAAGTTATGTCGTAAAGGTGTTATAGCTCAAGGTCATATAGACAACGATGTCACAGCTAGAGGCTGTACAGTAAAGATGTGTGTTGAAGATTCTAACTTAAATTTAGTTGGCTCCAGAGCTTAAGTTCTTTCAACTATTTCAAACTTACTCAAAATAAACTCATCTGCTTGGGAGCTATTCAAAATTATATTAAGAACCATAATTACCTTAGTTATTGTTCATTTAACTCATCAAGTAGCATGCAAATATCCAGGATCAAGGCATTAAAAAATCAGAAAGACTGCAAGACTGATCTGGGGAGATGTTTGATGGAATCCTGTCTTTGCCTGCATATTATAGCCTATGTAAAACTTCCTAATTCATGTGTGTTATATACCTGAAAGAAGGTTCAGAACAGTCTGTAAGGCTTTTGTCCTGCTCTAAAATTCTAGTTCTCAAGGAATAGACCTAGAGCAAGAAGCACCAGATATATGTCTGGGTTATTTTTTTTTAAAACCATTTCTAACCCTATAACCTTGAGCCAAGTTTGAATATCTCAAGACCTCTCTCTCCCTAAGGGATTATTATTCTAACAGACTGAAAAGTGCTACATAAAGTCCACAGTGTGTTAGAACTATGGTAGAAGGTCAGAGAGATGAACAGTGAGTAAAGGCATTTACACTCAAACCTGGCAAGCAGAATATGATTCCCGAACTCACAGTGCAGTGGAAAGAACCAATTCCTGCAAGTCTTCTGAGTCCCACATGTGCACCACGGTAGGTACGTATACACATACATCCAAATTCAACTAAAAAGTTCAACACTATGGTAGAATCTATTACATTTGATTAAAAGACATATTGAGCAACATAGCCAGATTTCTGAATTATGCATTACCTTCAATACTATAGAATACAGTGCAAACATGCATTTCTCTCGCCCAATCTTACAAGATCGTGGCCAAAAAAGCAATATATTACTTTTAACTATTCTTTTCTCACCACCTTCCAACAGCCTAACTTCTTCAACTTGGAAATGAAACTTGTCTATGTTTGAAAATACTACACTAAATCCGTTTCTTAAAATACAAGTAAAATCTCTTCCATAAGGAAAAATGCTAATCACCATAGTTGAGATGAGTTCATACACAGTTAAATAAAGAATAAGATTTATTTAAACCAATTCTAGATTGTAATGCTATTGTTTCTTTGTATTTTGTTTGTTTTGAAACAGCTTCTCTTGCTGCACAGGCTGACTTCAATTCATGATATAGCCGAGGATGGTCTGCAACACCTGATCACATGCTACACTGGAGAGCAAACTTAATGCCTTAAACACACATTGCAAGGAACTCTCCCATCATGCTACACATCCCTAGCCCTTGGCTTTTTGCAATAGAGTCTCCCTATGCAGCATAGGCTGGCAGTAAACTAGAATTTCTCCTGCCTTTTCCTCTTTGATGCTATGAATAGAGCTATGGGTCACCACATCCAGATGTCTTATTTTGTAATCTTAGCACAACTTTTTACACTGTCCAGTAACAAGTTCCTCATCTCAAAACATTTTCTGCTTCTTAGACTGACTTTTAAAAGTCTTAGGAAGTTCTAAACCTTCAGAAATTAGGTTCCATCATAACTAGAACTAAATTTACTTCAGAGTATTTTAATTAGCTTTCATATAAATTTACAGGTGAAACAATTCAGTCACTCAACCAACAGTAATTGAACTACTGCTATGTAACACCAAGGTTACAGCAATAAACAGACACATTCTTCTTTACAAGTTTAAGATATAATGGAGTGTAAGTCAGAAGTACAAAGAAATACCAACCATTGGTAAATACAGGATGTAAAATAAGGTGACAGTGTTGAAGGTACAGAGATCAACTCATCATATCAAAATATATAACATGTATTGCTATCTTAAGTTATATCTCCTAAATATCCTCCTTCACGATTGGAAATAGTCATCATTATCAAGAAACAGACTAAATTACTAGCCAAAACTTCAAGTCACTGTAGCCTTCATTGCCAAAAAGACCGTTTATCATTTAAAAAAAAGTTTCTTGCCACACTACACTGGGGCTTTATTTACAAAATACTTTAATTCACCTATCCACTAACTGGCTGTCCACCAACTGCAACTTTAACAGCAGTTGGCTACACAAAATAATGGGTAGATTACTGCAAGTTTCCTAACAGACTACTGTCTGTAATGGGAAATGAACTAAGAAAACCATAAATAAGGTGTAACAGATATGACAAAATGATGCGACAGCCCAATGTAAAGTGTTTAGATACATATGCTTAATATTAAAAGACCTCAACACCAGTAATTAACCAAAAGGCTACTATACACTCATAATTAAAAGGCCCCCATGATGGGCATTGATGTCGCACGCCTTTAATCCCAGCGCTCCAGAGGCAGAGGTAGGCAGATCTCGAGTTCCAGGGCAGATCTCTTGAGTTCGAGGTCAGCCTGGTCTACAGAGCTAGTTCCAGCACAGTTCCAAAGCAATACATGTACCTTCAAAAGTGAATTTCAAACCTGGGTGATGAGTACATATGCCTCTAATTCCAGCATTCTGGGAAACTGAAGCAAGAGAATTTCAAGTTCAAGGCCTGCCTAGGTTAAAGAGGGAGTTCAAGATCAGGCTAGACAACTTAATGAGACAATTATCAAACAGAAAAGAAAAAAGACTGGGCATATAGTTCACTAGTAGGACACTTGCCTATGATGTTCAATCTTCAGTAATGAAAAATAATTTTAATGGAAATTCTAGATGCATTAAAAAGTTTAAATATAGAGGCAAAAAAGGCAGAAGGTATTTCTAAATGGTAGACAATTATTGGAATAATGGAGAACATTTGAACACACACATAACAATACTCATTTCTCCTTGTAACAAACAGTCGTAACTACTTAATTAGCATCTTTCCACCTACTACAATATACATTCCACAAGAGCAGGAACAAGGCCCTTGTCCATTGCTAAGTCCTCTGGGATCACTGTAATGCCTCTCACATACTATCTAATCAACCATTTGTTGAGCAATTACATTTCTGGGAATAAACACAAAAGAAATAAAAGTAGGGGTGGGGAGGATGGGAAATAAAGCTCATTTGGTTGATTAGCTTAGCATACTCTAGACTCTGGGGTTGAGCCTCAGTAACACACAGACCCACAGACAGACAGACCCACAGACAGACAGACAGACAGACAGACAGAATATGAAAACAAGAACTATAGAGATTACTTATGCACCAATGCCAATATAAACACTGTTCACACGTTCAAAAGACAAAGCAACCCAAGCATCAATCAACTGATGAAAGAGTAAACAAATTATGGTATAGACATACAACAGAGTATCATTCAACCTACATCACAAATGAACTTAGGCTGGACGTTTGTGGTGCACACCTTTAATCCCAGCACTCGCCAGACAGAGACAGGCAAATCTGTGAGCTCGAGGCCAGCCTGGTCCCTGACATAGTCTCACGATTTGACAAATACTGAGTTCTGTAATAACTACCTAACAGGGTTAGATACAAAAACAGAAGGGAAATAGCTGGTAAGAGTGTGAGTAGAAGTTATATTGTTTGATAAATACAGTGACATGGTATTCAGGTTTGGGGTTTCTTTTAAGATTTATTTTAAGTGTTTTGGCCTGCATGTATGTGCACCACATACAATGAATGCATGGTGCCCAAAGGGGTGAGAAAGGGGCCACAGATCCACTGCAACTGGAGTTAAAGAGTGTTTGTGCACCATTATGCGATTATTGGGAACCAAGCTTGGGTCCACTGCAAGAGCAACAAAATGATCCCAAGTGCTGTGCCATCTCTCCAGCTCTGGATTGATGTTGGAGAAAGGCTGGCTAGCTCAGCCCTTCCCCCAGTTATGGAATTATATGCCAGCACTCCTTGCTAGATACAGTTTTATAATGGGATACTGAAAATGTTCTGGAGCTAGACGGTGTTAATGTAAGAATGTGAATGTACTTAATGATACTGAATTATACATTTAAAGTAGCTGAAACAAGCCAGTAAAATGGCTCAGCGGGTAAAGGTTGTGTGCATGACATGTATAGACATATACACACAGAGTTAGAAAAGTGTAATGGCTTGTGGTAATTCTAGGCAAGTGTTCTATCATGAAGCTACACACCCGTAGCCATTTTACATTTTTATATACATTTTAACAAAATTGCTGAAAATTGGAATTATGGATGACTTTTCATACTAACAATTTTTTCAGAAAATAAGATTTTCAGATGTATTTTGTACTTTAATTATTCAGGTATATGTTTGTGTAGGGTAAGTGCATGTGAGTGCAATGCTCTGAGTCCAGAAGAAAATGAGCAATTCCTGAGAGATGGAGTAAGTAGCAAGTGCTCTCAACCTATGAGCCATCTTTCTAGTCCCCAGAAAAATAAAATTTCTTAAGACACTCATTTCATCTTCATTTCAATCCTAGGATGCTTTACTCAAAACTTAAACCTAAAGTGGTTCCCTATACACTTATTTCACATGGAATTACAAAGGGAAAAAAAAGTGGCTTTCACTTTTCAAAACAACTCTCCAGAAAGTTCAATCATATTTGTGAGAGCTAATATGAAGATATCAAATTACAACATTACATTATCCTAATACCATTCGTGTATTTAAGTACAATAAATTCTTGGACTATAAACACTAATAGAAATGTTTCACGCGACGTAATTCCAACAAAATTCCACTTGACATTTAGAATGCATTAAATCAGATACACCCTTCCTATCCCTGACCACGTTTCAACTTAATTCTTAGCAGTAACCTGGGACTCGGTGTGGGAGAAGAAGCCAACTTCTATTAGACACCACAAAGAAAACAATCTACATAAGGGTAATTGTTAATTATATCAACTTCAAGGTAATTTTAACTTGACATAACTTGAAGAGTCTATACTGTATACATTTTAAAAGCAGCTCCCAGATGGAAGAACATACCATCTGGTTTCCATTCAAAACTGAGATGCTTATGGATTGTATGTTACATTCATCAGCTCACTTTCTTCTGCTTTGATATAAAATTTATACCACTGGCCCTCTCTATTAGACAATGTCCTCTATAAATAGGAAATTCCAATATATTATTATCTCCTGCTCTTATCTGTACTGAAATTCTGCCACATGTTATCAGTTTGGGATTGAAGTATGTAACATTTTTCTCTACAGAATGTAAACATTTAGATGCCAGAGTGGAGTATAGTATTACTAACCTGTACCAACTACAAAAATTATAATAAAAACTGCTTTGAGAAACTCAAACACAAAAAAGGGTATACCAATAGAGGCAACAGATCTCTGGGGGTCAAGAGGCCAAGCTGCTTACATAGTGTGCCACTATCTTTAAATACAAATCAGGCAATGGTGGCACAAGCCTTTAATCCCTGTACTGGGGGAAGGAGCAGAGGCAGGTGGATCTCTGACTTAGGGGTTAGCCTGGTCTACAGAGTGAATTCATGGACAGACAGGGCTACACAGAGAAAGCTTGTCTCAAACCCACTCCCTGCCCCCCCAAAAAAAACCTTTTTAAGATATTAGCATACTGTGTTACCAAAATATTAATGAAAACATTTTTTACCTTTAGCATATTACATTTCTATAATTTACACATATTCAAATGATTGAGGAATCTATGTCTATATCGTGCTGTTTTCTACTAAGATATCCTATTTAAAGGCAATACTACTTGTTATACATATAGCTCCATTCTAGGCACATCAGAAATATACTATAAATGATTATGCCAAGAATATTCATCTTTAGACAGATGAATTAAAGTTATGATGGTATAGAGAAGCAGCTTTAAGGCAAACTTGAACTAAAAAGTAAAAGGCTCCATGGAACCTAGAAACTGAACTGAGGCCAAATCCTCCTCCTGGAACTCAAGGCAATTCAAGAGAATAGGAAAAGTATTAAGATACAACTGTCTTCCCACCTCTACCTCAAGAGGCTCAAGTATCTGCCTCAGGTCTATTAAAGATTCAGGTAATTTACTTCAAGATCAGCTTGAAAATAGTTTGTCTCAGGATACTATATGAAGCATCCATTCAACAAATACTAAAGATTACTTTGTCCAAAGCATAGTTCCAGGTGTTAGAGTTAAATCAACAAACAAGACTGACAAATAACTTTGATCTCATTGAGTTTGCATTCATGTGAGAAAATGGACAACCCATGTAAATGTATGTTTGATACTGATAAGAGCTGCAGAAAGGAGAAAATGGAGGACTAGGAGCAAGGGACATTATTTTTCATGCTATGACTAAAGAGGGCTCTTCTGAGTTAACAAAAGGTCATTTGATACCCTGGAACTGGAGTTTATGGATGGTTGTGAACCACCATGAGGATACTGGGAACTGAATCCAGATCCTCTGTAAAACAGACAAGTGCTCCTATAATTGAACAATCTCTCCAGCCCTATTGCTTAATTTCTTTAGCACTGTTTTCTTAAGAGTGATACATCTGACAAAGTAGCATCTGATACAAGGAATGTACTGGATAAATGAGATCAATATTCATAATCTTAAGACTTACCATGCCAATAAACCCCTCAATATATTATCTGTCACAAAGGAAATACTCAGGTACCTACATCAGAGAGCAGTTGGAAAGATTAAATGTCCCCTCCTTGCTGTGTCTAACATATTGGGTTATCTAGTGAGTGTTAATGACATAAAAACATAATAGGGAAAGCACCATCAAATTACTTGAAAACTTTAGAAAATGTAAAAAAAGAAAAAAAAAGAAAGAACAAAATGCTGGCTATGGAATGGTAATAGCAAAGAGAGACTGTGGCTGAGGGCTAGGGCTGAGCTTGTTTGTCCAGGATGCTCAAGGCCCTGGGTTCTTCCCCAGCCCAAGAGGTGAAGCAAAACAGGGGAGAAGCAGATAGGCTAAGGGAAACTGGAAAACCAAAATCAAAACCTGGTATCTTCAGACCAATTTACCTAAAGAGATCATTCCCATTGTCCTTCAAGGAGCCAATCTGAGACAGAGCATGAAGTACTGGGGGAAATAAGAGCACAGGGAGAAAAAAAGGAGAATGGGGAATGATGACACATATATGAAAATGCCATGATGAAACTCTGCATGTTAGCCAAAAATTATTGTCCTTTAGTGATATTATCTTTGCAGCACATATGGTAACAATTTTTTTGTTTGTTTCAGTTAATATTATAAATATTAGTTCCTTAAAATTAATTCAACCATTATTTTACCGAGGAGTCAAACTTTTCCATCTCCTATTCTCAACTCTTATTTACATGCCAGTCATCTTAATGAAAAATATAATACATGTACAACTTTGGACATAAAGCAATTTATCCTCACCAGGTCTCAGAAGAAAATAAGCCTTTCTCCTTCCTAAGCCTAAGTTGTCTAACTACATAAAAGTATTTAACTCTCCTCTATTTAGGATCCTTGGCTCCTTTTATTATCTTTCCCCAAAGAAAATATCACAGTGAAATCTATAAATCATCCCACTGGGAGGCAGTGTATCACCATGGGAAGAAATGTTCTGAAATTAGGCAGAATTGGATTCAAAAGTAAGCACTTATTAGCTGAGTGATCTTAGGCAAATCATGTTAACCATTCTGAAATTATTAGTAAGTGAAAAGCCATCAACTACTTCACAGGCTATTGTAAGAAGCCAAAAATCAGATGTTAGGGAGCCTACTATATACTCCCATGAACTAAGACAGTGCTGCAAAAGATATCTTGTCACATAAAAATTATCATTAATGCAAAGCCAGCCTAGAGGAAACAGATAATTGACTATGTCTCTTACAAAATACAGCTCTTGGATATGAATAACAAGAACTAAGGACTACATTTGTAGAAGATCTAAGATTTGAATTCAATTACCATTTGAGAACCCGTATAATACACCCTGTACAATGAAACAAGTAATTGAAATCAGATTAAAAAAAAAAGAAAACACAGCTCCTAAACTGATAAAGGCAACAATCTAGTTGCATGAAATGAGCTTGAATATTCACCAATTTGGAACAATTATATATGCTATATTTACCAATACACAATTACCTCATTAGATTTGCATTTTTCTATAGCACTTTGTTAACTGCCTATGTATCTATTAAAGGAACTTTCCTAATAAAAATCCCACCTTGTCTAAATCATTTCTCTGCAACTTTTTGAGAACATCTACAACACCCAAATCTTAAGAGTCTACTAAATATTTTTCAATGAGTGGAAGTACTTTATGTATTGATAATCTAAACTCAAAAATGTGCATACTTTCAAGTAGAAAAAACCCTTGGCACTGACAGGTTTGCTTTTCAAAAACATAACTACATATTTCTACTTCTCCAGGAGCCATGGCCACACCACCACTTTCTCAATTCTCCTGCCAAGGGTAAAGGAATGTCTTTTGGCCTGAATGAGTGGTAGAAGCAGGAAGGAACATACATCCCAGTAGAAAAATATTATAGCTTTGCAAATATTTCCTGTTTTCTCTCCTGTACCACAGAATGGAAATTTTCAATGATTAATGCCCCTTGCTATCATTAATATTATTTCTTTAGGACAAGAAACATTGTTTAAATAAGAGACTATGAAATGGGGTCTTTGTAGCACCAACCTAACAGCCATAAAGTCTGAAAATCAGCTACAAAGCAGGAGACATACTGGTAAGTGAACATTTCTCTGCTTTAAAAAAATAAAAAGGGTTTGAAATCTAAGAAAGGGGGTTATCATACATCCGTATTCTAAAATGAAAGGATCTAAATGGCTAGAAAGATGGCTCAGCTGTTCACAGCACTTGCTACTCTTCCAGAGGACACATGTTTGACTTCCCAACACCCAAGTGGTGACTCACAACATGCTTTTTTTTTTCCCTTTTGTTTTATTTTTTTCTTTTAGTTTTGTTTTGTTCTGTTTTGTTTTTCGAGACAGAGTTTCTCAGAGTAGCTTTGGAGCCTAACCTGGAACTAGCTCTGCAAACCTGGCAGGTCTTGAACTCACAGAGATCCGCCTGCCTCTGCCTCCCAAGTGCTGGGATTAAAGGCATGCACCACCAATGCGTGGCTGACTCACAACATTCTGTAACTTCAGTTACATAGAAACTAATACCCTCCTCTTCCGTCCTTGAGGAATCAAGAATCAAGTGGTACACATACATGCATGCAAGCAAAACACCTATATACATAAAATATCATTCCAGGGAATTAACATATACAGATGTAGAATATATTAAAAACAAATCTAGTATTATGTATTCTGCTAAAAATTTCAAGTCAACATTATAAGAAACCAGCAATAAACATTAAAATACAAAATGACTAGGGGGCAGTGGTGGCACACGCCGTTAATCCCAGCACTCAGGAGGCAGAGGCTGGCAGATCTCAATGAGTTCCAGGCCAGTCTGGTCTACAAAGTGAGTTCCAGAACAGCCAGAGCAGTTACACAGACAAACACTGTCTCAAAAACACAACAAAGACAACAACTGAGGATTTATCTCAGTAGTAAAGAGCTTGCCTAGAAAGTGCTTGGCAGTAGGTTCAATCCCTAAAAATGGTTGAAAACCATTTCTAGAAACATCACTATCTATAAAAGCCAGGTGGTGGTACATACCTGCAATCCCAGCACTTGGAAGGTAGATACAGGAGCATCAAGAAACCAGCTACATAGCGATTTTCAATGTCAGCCTGAGTTACTAAAACCATGTCTCAAAAACAGAACAAGTGGCTGGAGAGATGACTCAGCAGTTAAAAACACAGACTGCTCTTTTGGAGAACCCCAAGTTCAATTCCCAGCCCACATAGTAGCTCACAACCATCTATCTGTAACTGTAATTCCAGGTGATCCAATGTTCTCTGGCCTCCATGGGCACCGATCTTCTATATGATGCACAGACATCCATTCAGGCAAAACACTCATATATTTACTCATTTATGTGTATGAATGCTCTATATACATAAATGTGTACCATGTGCCTAGCACCCACAGGTGAAAAAAGGGCATTGGATCACCTAGAACTGGAGTTAAAGATGGTGGATGAACCACCATGTGGGTGCTGGGAACAGAAACTTGCAAGACAGATAAGTGCTCTTATGCAATGAACCATTTCTCCTACCCCAATAAGTAGATTTTTTTTTTTAACAAGAATGGGATAGGCTGTGGTGGTGCACAACTTTAAGCCCAGTACGCAGGAGTCAAAGGTAGGAGGATCTCTGAGTTTGTGGCCAGCCTGCTCAACAGAGTGAGTTCTAGGAAAGCCAGGGCTGTTGCACACAGAATCCCTGTCTTGGGAAGAAAAAGTAGTGGTACTGTTGTTAAACTAGCCTCAAACTCCTAGTGCTGTAATTTAGAAACAGCTGTAAGAGAAGTCTTGCCATACATACAGCAGGACTCACATAGGAGGTTTATTGGAAAAAGAGAGAAGGGGCAGAAAAAAGGGCAGAGAGCAGGGCAGAGACTAGTCCCTGGGGATGAGAATGGTAGGGAGGGAGGGAAGGAGGGAGGGAGAAGGGGGAAGAAGGAAGGGGGAAGGGCGAGGGAGAGAGGGGGAGAGAGGGGGAGAGAGGGAAAAAGGGGAAGGGAGAGAAGGAGAGAGAAGGGGAAGGTAGACAGGGCCCTTTTAAAAGGGGACATAGTGAATGTGCACAGGTGGCACTCTTAGTGGCTGCAGCTGAGGGCGTATACTGTCAGAGCTCCAAGGGCAGGCCAGTACAGATGCCTGGATACTAACATTTCTCTCTTTTTTGTTTACTATAAAAAGGTGAGGAATTGAAAGGGGTAGCAGGCAGGGGTGAGGACACCATGTTCTTAAGACTACTTCCTGCTGACCTGGGGGGCATCGTTCTTCTTTGGGGGACCTGAGAAATCTGGGGTGCTGACCACGTCCTGGTGTAGCTGCTGTTTCCTGGTGTGGCTGGCTGTTTCACTGCACTGCCCACGTTCTGTGAGGTGCCTCTTGGACCTGGCAAAATGCTGTTAGAGGTAGATCCGAGTAGACTCCCTAGAGCTTACAGCACCTGATCCTTTCCCATCACTACATCACCCAGATGTGTTTGATTGTCTTGTACCTCCAGCTCTGTGGCCAACAGCTGGTAGCCCTGCAACAATAGCTGATTAGGAATGGTCAGCGGGTCTCCAAAAACCAACCCAATGAGAGCAAGGAGGTATAGATGATGACACAGCTCCCGTGAGTTTGATGGAGAAATAAGACCCAAGGGTCTGCAATTCTTACAGTCCCAGGAATTCAGAGAGGGTCAATTTTGAGATGGCACAGGCTGCTCAGTGATTCGTCCAACACAGAGCAAGAGAAACACAGTTGCCTGGTACCAGGACTGCAAGAAAAGCCAGCAAACAAGGAGAAGACTGTGCTGGAGAAATGAAGCCTCACATACAGGGGAATAGTCAGAAGCAAGTAACCCCAGAGGCCCAACTGCCAATATTGAACGGAAGGCAAAGCCATCAGTGAAGGAGAAAGCAGATTTGTTGCAGGTGGAGGAGCGTGGATCTATTCAGAGTGGAGCATAAGGGTAGGGTCCCAATGTGAAGTGATTACCTTTCAGTGAGCCCGGCCACTAAACAAGCATGCTGCACGAAAATGTTAATGTAAGAAGTTTATTGGGGGGAGCAGAAGTGTGAAAGGGTAAAAGGCTGATACCTATTCCCATCCATCAGGATCGCTGGCAGAATGTTGCAATGGTCCCATAAAATATCGAGATATAAAGTGCTGAGATGTAGATTTTTGGAAGGCTAATTCCCCATGAGTGAGGCAGAACAAGATCCAATGGCTTTTATCAAGCAAGGATCAAGAGAAAGGCACAAGTTGCCCAGTGATTCATTAATCAAGTAGCATAAGCCAAAGAACCCAAGGGTCCAAGAAATGACACAAGACACAGGCCACCCAGTAAGTCCTCAGGCAAGGGGCAGGGGGACAAGGGCTCTACGCCTAAAAGAGCAATGGTTGTCTGTTACCAGAGCTTAATGAGGCCAAAAGGAAAAAGAAAAAAAGAAAGAAAACCACTCAGAGACTAGAGTCCTCACTCATGCGAAATAGCCAGAGGTAGGGAATGGGGAGTGGCTCACCAATCATGCCGGTTTTGGATGTCGAAACACAGCAATCCAGAGAAGTGAGACTGTGGAATGTGGACCAGTTTCCAGGATCCCAAGGTGTCTCAAACTGCCTGCGGGCAGGAGGAAGCTCTAGGAGAGCCTTTCCCAGTCAAGGAACCAATGTTGTCATTTTTAAAATGCCGTGAAGTCCCGGCATACGACAGGACTCACATAGGGAGTTTATTGTAAAAGGAGACAGAAGGGGCAGAAGGGGCGGGGCAAAGGCCGGTCAGTCCCGGGGGACAAGAGCGATGGAAGAGAAAGGTCGAAAAGGAGATAGGGAGAAAGAGACAAAGATGGAAGGGCCCTTTTAAAAGGGAACTTAGTGAATGTGCACAAGTGGTGCTCTTAGTGGCTGCAGCTGAGGCCATATCCTGTCAGAACCCCAAGGACAGGCCAGTACAGATGCCTGAAGATCTAGGCTCTCAAAATCCTCTTGCCTTGGCCTCCCAAATACAGGCCCAAGTCACTGTACCCCACTAACAAATATTTCATTGCTTATTGCTTTTACACAGAAACATAATACAAATTGGAAGGCCTCAAACTTTTGGATAATGATAAATGCTGTAAGGAACAATTGGAATCTGTTAACTCTGATTAATTAACCACCAATGATGAGCATTCCAAGGTAACATTAGCATCCTGTCACTTTTCTTCTAACAACTTTCATAGCAAAATGTATTTTTTTGTTTGTGTTTTTGTTTTGCAAGACAGGGTTTCTCTGTATAGTCTGTCCTGGAACTCACTCTGTAGACCAGGCTGGAATCAAACTCAATGAGATCCACCTGCCTTTGCCTCGAGAGTGCTGGGATTAAAGGTATGCACCACCACCATCTGTAGAAAGCTGTATTTTCTAACAACTATCACTATTTCTAATAAAAATATTCTGCCAAAACTGCCTTAATGATAGGGTGAAGGTGGCAGAGTGGTGGCCTAACACACTAGGACATGGGTTCCCTCAGGCACCACAAAATGAGAAAAGGAATGGCACTTGGGAGACTGAGACCAGAGGGTCACAAGACTGAGGCCAAAAGGGATTACCCAACCATATAATCTTTAGAAGAAAAATACCTATAGAGCAACTATATATAATACAGGACAATTTTTTAAGTAACTTTTGCCAGATGAGGTGGCACACACATTGTTTGTCTGTTTGGCACACACCTTGTTTGTTTGTTTGCTTTTCAAGACAGGATTATCTTTGTAACTTTGGAATCTGTCCTGTAACTCCATCTGTAGACCAGGCTAGCCTTGAATTCACAGAAATCCAACTATCTCAGCCTCCCAAGTACTGGGATTAAAGGCATGAACCAGCACTGCCCAATGTATGGCACACCCCTTTAGCCCCAGGGTCAAGGAGACACAGATGGATCTCTGAGCTTTCTGTAACAAATTAGAAGCCAGCCAGGGGTAAACAGTGAAACTTTGTCACAAACAAATAAGAATTTTTATACATTTTATTGTGATACAGTCCAACTAATATTATTAAGGGAACAGGATAAATCATTACCCATTTAATAACAAATCCTTGAGAACCTGATGAGATGCACACATAATTCAATCTCCAACATTACAAAAAAATTGTATATTGTGTCCCAATACTACTGAACATGTCTTATACCTGCACACAGAGTTTTATTTGTTTGTTTTGTTTTTGCCTTTGACTCTGTGTAACAGCCCTGGCTGTCCTGGAACTCACTCTGTAGACAAGGGTGGCCACAAACTCAGATCTACCTGCATCTGCCTCCTGAGTCCTGGGATCAATTAAAGATGAGCCACTGCCACTGCCACCAGGCTATATTTTGGCTGCATTGTTTTAGATACCTCAATAGACTTTTGAACTGGACATGGTGCACACCTTTACTCCCAGCAGAGGCAGGTGGATGTCCGTGACTTCAAGGCTAGCCTGTTCTACAGACCTACTTCCAGGACAGCTAAGAGTACATAGAGAAACCCAGTCTCAAAATACAAACAAACAAACAAACAAACACATCGGGTACATCATTCCAGAACGTTCATGATCCCCCACCTCATCTTTGAATGATAGCTATATAATTGCCAGTAAGGTTAAAAATAATTGCATTAACTTCATAAGATAAATGTCTCCAAGCTCCTTCCCTCAGGTTGCTAAAGCAGGAAGATTACAACTTGGAGGCCAACATGGGCAAATAAGTGAATTCAAGGATAACCTTAATGACAGAGAGATCCTATGTCAAAACACAGGAACTGGTGCTATAAATCAATAGTAAAGTACTCACCTGGTTTATGTGCTGTGAGGCTCTAGATTTAATCCCTAGTACCACAAAATCCCCTTCCCCAGATTAACCTTTGCCCCCAGGTCACAATGCAGCCCACATATTACTTATCTGATTAGAAATTCAATGTTCATTCAGGTTGTTTTAACAATTTAAACAAATTAAGCAAATTAAAAAACAGAACTACTTAATAGTAACTCAATCTTACTGGTAAGATAGTGGCTGCAACAAAATCTCCAAAAATGAAGTAATTAAGGTCAAAAAAGGACAGTCAATAAAATATTAAACAACCAACTTATGGAAACAAACTTGGAAGTTCTCTGTAGATGCGATGAGGGATGGTAATGGTGGGGCACGCCTTTAACCCCTGAGCTCAGAAAGCAGAGGCAAGTGAATCTCTTGAGTTGAGGTCAACCTGGCCCACTGAGCAAGATCCAGGACAACCAGGACTATGCAAAGAAACCATATTTGGAAAGATGGACAGACATACAGAGATGGGAGGGAAGGACAAAAAGGTCAGATCTCATATGGTGGCATATGCCTTTAATCCCATCTGCATTCAAGGCCAGCCAGGGCTATGTAGAGAGTCCCTGTTTCATTAAAAACAAAAAGGTTTAAGCAGAAAGATCAAATCTACCACTTCCCTACACTCAGCAAGAAATATGCCTTTTCCAGAATTCGCATTTGGTAATTGGGCAGGGGAAGAAGATACCACATACATGTATAGTCCAGAAATACATCACAAAAGTAAAAGAGTGGTAGGGTTGGGGGGATACGAGGACTGGGTGTTGAATGCCTTAAAAGCACTAATTGTTAGTGTTCAGGCATCTGTACTGGCCTGCCCTTGGGGTTCTGACAGGGTATGACCTCAGCTGCAGCCACCTGTGCATATTCACTATGTTCCCTTTCAAAAGGCGGGCCTTGCCCACCTCCTGTCTCAGTCTCTCTCTTCCCCACATTCGTCTCCAGTGACCCCTCTCTCCCCACTCTCTCCCTTCTCTCCAAATAACCTCCCACATGAGCCTTGTTGCATGGCGTGACTTTTCTTACAACACTAATAGCAACAGCTGTACCTCTGAGCACCATGTGTCCTCGTCCCAAAGAGAACTATTTCATTTCTGAAGTGATATGTGCTTCTCTGCAAGTCCTAACTCTCAAATTATGTTCCAGGATCATTTTCACTTCAGGCAAGTCTCTAAACTACAGCATTTTCTTGGGTTTTAATAACATCCTGCCCCAGTCCCAAGCATTGTCATTCTCTTATCTATCTTCTCAGTGGGACTCCATGAAATACTGCATCAATATTTCTTAATATGAATATGAAAATGATAAAGAAAATGTGAATACATAAGGAAAATAAACTCAGAGGTTGTTATGTTGGTTTTTTCCTTGTTTTACT
Source organism: Cricetiscus sungorus (assembly GCA_030556225.1). Classification (NCBI taxonomy): domain Eukaryota; kingdom Metazoa; phylum Chordata; class Mammalia; order Rodentia; family Cricetidae; genus Cricetiscus; species Cricetiscus sungorus. The sequence goes on from JANBXA010000726.1 coordinate 24,055,949, forward strand.
TAGGTAAAAGGAAGTTACTTTTTGACATTAAGTAAGACATAAATACCCTAGTCTAATAACTTCAAAAGAGTATACTAGAAATTCTACTGGGTTTTAAAAAACAATGCTATCTCGTCTTTTACTGCTGCCCCTGTACCAATAAAAACTTACCCCAAAGAATAAAAAATAGCAAACTCTCTGATTACAGCAATTTAAAGTAGTTTAAATCACTTTCATACCCATACAAATCTCTACAGGGGTTTGGGGTCCCTTCTTACCAATTACTAATTGGTCAAGTTACTGGGCCTTCATGTTTCCTCTTCTGGAAAAGGGTCTATTAATTAGGGTCATCATATATCCCAGTTTCTCTGGGACAGCCCTAGTTTATGCTCTTTTCCCAGCATGCTGTCTGATTAATGACCTCTCTTACTCTCAAAAGTACCCTAGTTTGGCAGGGTGTAGTAACTCACGCCTACAATTCCAGCACTCAGGATCACAATGACTTCAGTTCAAGGCCAGCCTGGACTGGACAATGAATTCTAGGCTAATGTAGACTACTTAAAATACCTTGCCCTATAAGGTTGGGCATGGTAGCACACACCTTTAATCCAAACCCTTGGGAGGCAGAGACAGGCAGATTTCTGAGTTCCAGGCATCAGTCTACATAGTAATAGCCTGTCTCAAGAAAAAAATGAACCATGCAGTTGTAATGCCTCACATGATTATGAAAATTGAGTGTTGTAATACATGTGGAAGTATTTGTAATAGTACCTGGCATATAATAAGAGTTCAGTTAGTATCGGTTACTATCAATGTTTTGCCTGTATGGATGCATGCACACCACATGTGTGTCCATTGCCCTCAGAGGTCAGAGGACAATGTGGAAATCCCTGGTTAAAAAGGGTTGTGAGGCACCATGTGGGTGTGGGTGCTGGGAGGCAAACCCAGGTCCTCAGCTAGAGCAATGGGTGCTCTGAATTATTTCTCCAGCCCCTCGCCTAAATTTTAATTAAAATCTAACCACTAAACAAGCTGAATGACTCAGAGACTATCCTTAGAAACACAGAAGAACAAAGAATTTTTTAATGTATAACTATTCTGTGTATTATAAAAAAAATAGAAAACTTTGTGCACATCAAGACTTCAACTACTTTGATTACTAGCTTACAATAAAATACAGAACTTCATTAATAATGCAGTACATGAGCCAGAGGCAGGTAGACCTCTATGAGTTCAAAGACAACCTGGTCTACCACAAATTCCAGGCTGGCCAGAGAACATAGTCAAAAACAAAAAAACAAAAAACAAAACAAAAAAAACCTTTTTATCTATTTGAGGTGGAGGAGCACATGTGGCAAGCCACAGTGCATTCTGGGGACAACCTGCAAGAATCAATTCTCTCCTTCCACCATGAGGGCTGCAGAGACAGAGCACAGGTCAGCAGCCTTGGGAGCAAGAAGTCCTTACCCAGCCATCTCACTGGCCCCAATATAGAATGTTCACCATGCAGCAACTCGGCTGATCCTGAACAAAGATCTGTAATTATCTTGTATTACATATAGGAAAATCTTCATCTTATAAATAAAATTAAAGCAATGAAGATTGCAGACCTAATCTCAGTAAGAGAAACACACCTGACTTTAACAAACAGAAAGTCAGAAAGGATTTGAGGCCAAGCTAATCAGGGTGTGATTTGAGGAAAGTCATTTACTATATTACCTAGAACCTCAACTTCCTCATCTGTAAAATATCCTTTAAAACACATATTGCAAAGTTTATGAGAGAATTCATACTAAAATATGGTTTCTGACACTCAAAGAGATGGCCCAGTGGTTAAGAGTACTGACTCGTCTTGTACACAACCCGGGTTCAATTCCTAGAACCCACATGGCACCTTACAACCTTCTTTAACTACAGTTCCAAGGGATCCAGCACCTTCTACTGGGCTCCTTAGATCATGCACATGTGCAGTACACACTTACATGAAGGTAAAGCACTCATCCACATAAAATGAAATAATAATAATCCCAAAGGAACCCAAAATATATTGAAATTACTTTTTAGATTAACTCAGGTTTCAAAATTACAGATCACACTCTATTACAAAGTTATTCTTGCAAAAGTATAAAGATGGCTCAGCTTTCCAACATTAAACAATGAAAATTAACTTGAGGCTTATTTTTAAAAGAAATTTCATTTTTGAGTCTTACATGAAGTTATTAAGCGCTTATAAAAAACCTCTTTTAGTTTGTCAAGTCTAATCATGTACTTTTCAATTAAAAAAACACACAAGCATGGCATCAAATATCCATAATCCCAACACTAGAAAGACTCAAGTAGGAGGATCACCAATTTGAGGGCTCCCTGGGATACAGAAGTAGATTCTGTCTGAAAATAAGTAAGTAAATAAACAAGCAAAGAAACCATTATATCCACCTTCTCTGGAGAGAGAACAAAGCAATTTGTTTAATCTCTTAACTAACTTTCTCTTCTTTCAAGATAAAATCTCACAAAGTAGCCCAGAACTGGTCTAATACTGAACCTGTGTCCCAAATTGGCGTCAAATTTACAGCAAATCCTACCTCAGCCTCCTAAGTGCTCAGATTACAGGTGTGAGCCTCTGTGCCTAGCAACACTCACTTCCTGATGTCTACTAATCAGTATCAAAGACATACAGTAAACACGTACTGAGGAAAATTCTCTGTAACAGATTAGCAAGCTAAAGATGTACCTTTTTTTAAAAATTCATATACACAAAACCCAGTCCACAAAGCCACATTACTTACACAGAAAAATAAGAGTATTTAGTTAAATTAAATGCAAAAAAATGCACTTCAGGAGACTGAAAAGGAAAACCGACAATTTTATTTCTTCATATCTTTGCCACCATAAAATGTAAAATCTACCACTTGTGACAAATACAAAGAATTAGTATACAGGCACAGTATGGAACTACACACAAAAAGCCCTGAGCATAAATATTAAATATAGAAAACTAAAAAAAAGGAAAAATGCAAAATACTTTTAAACAGTGTGTAATTTTATAGCTCCTTTTTATTCTCCAACAATCACATTTCAATATATACTAATAGCTAACTAGAACTACACTAATAGTGCATTGCTAATTGGGAGTATCCCCTTCCTTTGCTGTTTACTATTCCAACTACAAAATAGTGCTCCTCTAAATAACAAAATGTACATTGTAATAGAAACCCTAGGTTCAAAAATAATCTTTCAACATAAAAACTGAAGTGTTGTATCTATCACAGAGAACTGGAAGCAAAATAAAGATGCTGCCCACTGTGTACAGCATTCCCCTAGGACTGTGGTGATTATGCTAAGCATGCAAAGTATTAAACATTACTAAAGTGACCATGACATATTTTCACCTTGTATTCCCAAAGAAGGAGATTTGATCCTGATCCTAGGCCAAGCCCCCAATTTTACTTCATACAAATGATTTTTTAAAATGTTACATTTAATTTCATTAAAATTGTTTTCACATTTTGACTTTAAAAAAAAAAAAATCAAAACTCAACTACAAGGCTGCCAAAACTCATAATTTGTTAGCTACTGCCTCACCACAAAAAAAAAAAAAAAAATCTGATGCCACTTTTGTCTTCACCATCTACTTAACAATATTTGCATAGGAATAAAAATTTGAAGCCAGAAGTCTCCCTTCTCATAACATCCTTGTAAAAACTAATGATAGGAAGTAATAACAGTTCTCATTGCTTTGGATTCCCTTCAAAACTTTAGCAGATATTTAAAATTGCACCTAACAGAAGAACAAAATAAGCTTGACACAGAATGGTAACACCAAATTGCAGAAAGCAAGACACTTACCTTGGACTTTGGGAGCAAATACACTAGTTAAAGGAGGTCAAGGGTTTGCATTTTATTGCTGATAGCAGTATTGAAAATGTTCTTCAAAGAAAATATTGAAATAGTTTACATATCAACTTGTAAGTAGTTAGAACAGCAGATTGTTGGGGAGGGTACATCATTTTCTAGGTAAACATTCAATTTCCTACTGGTTTAAAAAGAAGAACCCTCTCTACCCTGCCTGTCAGTCTCAGATACCTTAATAATACTACAGTTACTTCCCAGTGGGAAGGAATGGCTAATAAGTACATTTCTTTTCCAATCCACTTCTCTACCTAGTCATTAAGCACCAAACACTGGAACTGAATTCAGCCATGTCAATCTTCCTACCGGGAATGCTCCCTATGGCACCCCAACCCCTTCCACCGTGGCTTACTCCAACTGCCAAAGCCCCTCCTATTAATAGTAAATCCCTCTCATACTGACTCACTGCAACTCCAAGTTAATGAAACAGACACCAAGAAGAATGTTTTAAATCTACAAATGGAATTTCCTGTTTTCAAAACAAAGAATCAAAAGGAAAGTAATGAGAGCACACTGAGACTAGTTACATTTAAAGTCGATCTAATTTACAAGAATTGATGTTGTTTCCCCTATACTGCTTGTTTAAATATTTTTTTCAAAGTTGGTATGCTGGGCATTATGTAATTACCTACACACAAGCCTAAGTTTCACATAAATAACTTAGACATGTAAATATAAAGAAGTCAGCCCATCAAAGTGTAGAGACTTGGAGATTTTTTTTTCTTCCAAATCCTTCCTCAACTACAGAAATATTCGAGCATATACAAAAGTAGAATAAGTTAACAATGAGCCCTCTGAACCCATGTAGCTACAATAATCAACTCCCAGCCACTTGTCTTTTCATCTCTGTTCTCCTGCTCTTCTTATCTTGAAAGACAAGTGCTCAGTAAGGACAGTGAGACTAACCCCAAGGCAACAAAGTATCAAGGTAGCATGTTAAAAAGTCAAAAACCTTACAATGTTACTAAAACAGCACCCTGCACAACTCCTAGATAGTCAAATTTAAGAATTCAGTTAAAAACACAGAAATAACCATCTTTAAGAATTTTAATCAAGCCCATCATACCCAATGAGTACATTTTAATTATATTTTAAAAGGATAAATAAAAACATGAGGTGAAAATGAACTTAAAACATTTGCAATTAGCTGGAATTCACGCAGCACTTGATCTCAAAACCAAAAAAAAAAAAAAATACAACCAGACTATTTAACATAATGTGTCATGAAATTACAATTCAACCACTTGAAAAACCGCTGAACACTTATGCCTTAACTGGTCCTTCTGATCCCTAATTATAGATTGATATCAATGTAGAAAGAAAACCAGGCATTTTGACGTAAGTGGTTTAAAATGTTCAAAATTAACCCCCCACCATTCATTGAGAAATATCTGAAAGCAAGACCAAACTACCTGAATTGTATGTCGTTAAGCAGAAATGTATCCACTTCCCAGGGCCATCAAGAAAAAAAAAAAGCATATTAAGTTCACATATACCCTTAAACGCAACGCACTGGGCTCCAAACAGAATTAGGAGACCGCCTCCTGCTTTTGCTCCTAACCAATACGCATAGAGAGAAGGTTGGCAGCAAAGTGCTGCGAGGACAGTAACAAACACCAGCAAGCTCCCGAGCAGGCCCTGCTCGAGCCAGGAATGACGCACTTCGGTAACCCGACTCTTTCTCCCCTCCACCCCCCGCCCCCAGCAGCGGTGCTGACACCGCCAACAGCCCGGAGTAGGAAAAAAGACAACAGGAAAAAAAGGCAAAGCTTGGACCGCACCAGGTTTCATTAAGAAACCTCTATTATTCCTCTTTCGACACTAAACACCAGGACTAAACAGGAAAAGAAGCTTCGTGCTTAAGCAAGTCCCATCATGGTGGTTTAAGTCACTAAATTAAGCTGATAATGAGTCCAATCCACAGAGACATATATACAGGGTGTGGCTGCTGTGAAATACGGCGGTCCGTGGGAGAAAGGGGGTACGGAATTTACACTCCAGTGGGAAGGGAAGATGGGGCTTTACCGGGGTCGAGGAGGAGGCGGCCCGCGCATTTTAAGGAACCATTGCAAAGCAACACAAGCGTCTCCTTTACTTAAACCTAACCCCACAGATCAAAAGTTTCTGATAGACATAGCACAGAACCTGGAAATGATCATTTAATCAAAAAACATGATCCTCAATTTACAAACTACATCCAGAAGAATGGAGGAGGGAGGGCGAGGGGGGGAGGCAACAACATAAAAAACATCCTAGGCCACGGAGGAGAAAGTCTCCCAGACCGGATGAAACTACTAATGCAATATTAAAAATTCAAGTCGAGCACCAAAGCACGGAAAGAAAAAAAAAAATCACACGATAACCCATTACCGTTGAAGATTAAAAATAAAATGACATATAACACCGAGGAGTAGCAGTAACTAAATGTCGAAAGTACAGCGGTTTATAAAAAAAAAATAATAAAAAAAAACCTAAACGCAAAACAAGACATTCTCGCGGCGGGAGGGAAAGGGGGAAAAAAAGGCCGAAATCAACAAAACGTTTACGATTCTAGGCCAGAAGAAAATGGGAACGGGGCTCAAAGTTTTGCGGAACTACTTGATGCTGTTTCCCACACCTTCTCTCCCAGGGCCCATCCGACCCTTTTCCTCCTAAAATTGCCGTCCACAGATCTCCCGATACGAGCGAGAAGAAAAGAGAAAGTCGCCCTCGAGCAAGAAGAAAAGTGTGGAGGGAAAACAGAGGCTGCCTACCTGGGGCAAGGATCAGCTCAGTTCGTGCCTTGAGAAAGACAGTGCGGGTGGGGGTGGAAACGAAAAAGCAGCACTAAAACTAAAACAAAAGTGGCGCCAAAACCCCCCAACAAACAGCCTTCCACTCCCGCCCTTCCCCCCCTCTCCGCCCATGCCAGCCAGGCAGGGCCCCCTTTGGGGCAAGGTCTGCGCGCAGGGGAGCGACGCCGCCGGACCCCAGCCTATTGCGAAAATCGGTGCCCTCGGAAAACTGACCGAAGTCGGGGCCTCGGAAAGGATGGAGAGATCGATGCCAACCGCTTTGCCCAAGCAGTTCCCCCACCACGCGCTGGAGATGATGGGGCGGGGGAGAGCAGCCGAGGGGCCCGTCACATGAATGTTGTTCCCTCTCTAGGAAGGGAGGAAGAGAGGGAGGGAGGGAGGGAGGGAGGGAGGGGAGGGGAGGGGAGGGGAGGGGAGGGGAGGAAGGAGGGGAAGGGAGGGGAAGGGAGGGGGGACGAGGGAGGGGTGTGAGCAGAGTAGATTTTCCCTCGCCTCCCTCGGTCCGAGGCCCAAATAGACACAAGCGAGCCTGCTCGTCCTCCCCTCCCCCGGGTTCCCAGCACCACCATTTTGCTCGCTTCCTTCCCCGCACCAGCACGGCGCGCTCTCCCGTCCCCCCCCAAGCAGACAGACACACAGACACACGCACACACCCGGCCGCGGCCTCCCCGGGCTCCCTCGTGTGTCGTCCCCCCCCCACCGCCACCCGATCGGGATGGCACCCCCACCCCACCTCCAGTTTGGGGGTGTCCGTGCCCCCCCGGGCTGCTTAGGAGGCCCCCGGCAGAGAGGAAGGCACACAGAACGCTACGCGGAGGCGCGGAGCCTCCATCTTGCGCCGCGGCGCGTTCTCCATTTTGGGCCACCCATCCGGGGGGTGCCGTCCGCCGAGGCCCCGGGGGACAGGCTGGGCGAGGGGGGCAGGAGCTCGGCTCCAGCCAGGGGAGTCGCAAAGAAGCGTCGTGCGCTGAAAAAACAGCGGCTCTGGGAGGAGGTAGGCAGGGAGGGGTGGGGCGAGGCTGGAAGTTGCTCGCAAGTCTTGGGGTTAGCGAGTCGGGGGGGGGCGGGGAAGCCAGGCCCGGGGGAGCCGCGGGGGCGAAGGCGACGACGCCGTCCCCCGCCGCCGCTCACGGCATGGCTGCCCCGCACGCAGCCGCAGGAAGCCGAGAGCCAGGGCCGCCAAGCGCCCGGCCCGCCGGCCTCGCCTCCCTCCCGGCCGCACGCTCTCCGCGCCCCGATCGCAGCACACACACCTCCCGCTGGGCCGCGCGCCCTCCGGGTGCCCCTCCAAACTTCTAGAAGCTTCGCCTCCGCCATTTTATAACTTACCTCCCCCCCCTCAGCGTACAACACAGGCTGCCAGGAGACTGCTGGCCTCCCCCGCGCCTTCCTCCTTCCTCGGGCCGGGGCTTCTTCACCCCTGGGCTGCTACAAGAATTGTTTGGTCCCTTCCTCTTCTTTACACCCTGGGATGCTACTCAGGGACGGAAGCTCCCGCGGCTCTAGAGCGCTGGGGGGGATTTCAAAGTGGCAGTCGGATCCGGCGGGGTGGGTTTTTTTTCTTTCTTTTTTTTTTTCTTTTTTCTTTTCTTTTTTTTTTTTTTTTTTTTTTTTTTTTTTTTGGTGGCGCTTCGGGATTGTTTGGGGTGTTCGCTCTTCGGCGACTTGGAGGCGAATGGAACGCGCAGGCGCCATCTGTCGGCCACGAACCCGCGCCCAGCTCCTGTTGGGAGGCAGCGGCATCTAGCGGCAGCCAGCCGCCATTGCAGCGCGCGCCTCCCACCCAGCAACCTCCTCCCTGTCACCAACCAATCGCGACCGACCGACTCCCGGCTCCGGCGTCTCTGACGCCTCCTGTGAACTAGGCGCCCGCTGGGGCGCGCCGCCGACTGGGGTAAACAAGGTGGCGTGCCCGCGCCTCACTTACTCATTCGTTGGGACGCGCTTCCTCCCGCCGCGGAGTGGATGGGCCGCGACTGCTGGGCTGCGGCGCCAGGGAGGAGGTCGCCCGGAGGCCAGGAGCAGCGTCCGCCTGAGCCTGGCCGTGGGAATTCCGGGGCTTGGCGACCCGATTGTCCGACTCCTCCGCCCCCTGCGCAGCCCCGGAGTGGCAGGACAGCACCCTTTGAAGCTGTCTCCTCCAACACACCCATCCCACCAAAGGGCCCCCGGATCCTGTCCTATAGCCCCTACACTCAGCACCCAAAGAACCCAACTCTTGCCACCTGATCCCAAGGGATTCGGTGACTTGAATTTTTGTTTCTTGGGGAGGGGGAGGCCTTTGGCTATGGGGGAGGGGAAGGGTGCTGATTCTCTTGACCAGGAAGACTGGTGGGGGGTAGGGAAGGTATTTGTGATTTTTCAACTGACAATTCCTGTTCTAAGAAAATGTGGTCTCTATCCTCAAATTCTAGGAGACTTAGGGAACTAGGCTACTAGGGTAGTCCCGTCCGCTCGACCAGTTTGCTATCGACTTTGGGGGAGGGAGAGGAGATCAGACCAAAGTGACATGAAACACAGACACAAGCAAGGGACAGGGTGGGGAGGGGACCTGTGAAGATTATCAGACACTGGCCTTCAGTGGAGGCGGCCTTGCCACATTGTTAACAAGTTCCTTATCCTTGCTCTTATCCTTCCTACAAATATTTTGAAGTGTGAAAAGACCTTTTGCCCTCTTTCCAACTCCCTTGACTCTTTATCACCCTTGGGTGTTTATTGTGAGGATTTTCTTTTTGTCACTTCATTTCCAGTCTACCCAACTGAGACTTCTGACTGCCTAGAGCTCTGTGCGGGGGGTGGGGACACTCGGTAATGGCCTGTCCCTGCCAAGCTGCTCTTCTCCTTGGACAGGAAGAAAACTATTAATTACAGTGTCTCCATTGCTATTACAGAAGTTCCTAGTCACTTAAAATAGCATCACATTTAAAAATTCTTTCTGTTTCATTTTTTTTACATGTTGATTAAAATCTCTTTCTCGCCATTCAGTTGTTTCAAACATATTTAGGAATAGGACAAATAACAAATATGAGCTAGTAAATGGTGGGCATCACAACCTATCCCAAACCTAAGGGCATTCCTAATGAAATACGTTGATTACTTACATTCCACTTCTGTGTCTTAGGTCTTCTGTCCATCAAGCTTATTGTTCCTGCAAATTAAAAAAGGGGGGGTTATGGTATATTTAATCAAACCAACAATAAAATTCAACAGAAACATCTAAATACCAGTAAAAATGAAGGCTTTTAAACACTTCCTTACCAGTAAAGCACCAGGGAGTAGAATACCATTCAAGATAAATTTCCATTTCATTGCTAGACCTTCTTTGGTAGAACTTTATGCAGTTTTTCACAGATTTGAGTTCCAGAATGATGCAGCTAGAACATTAATAGGGGGCAGTGGAAATTTTACAGTTTAGGCAAAATTCCTCCTGAAGTAATAGAAAAATTTGACGTTGTGCCAAATAATTTTATAATAATTAATAGTTCAATTGTGTCAATTTGTGTAAGTTGTAAGTAGATCCCTTCCTGGTTTGTTTTGACTGCTTTAGTATGAACAGGAAATGATGTTCTGCTCCAAACAGCACATAGCACATGATACACTTTCTCATAAGTTTTAGAAATTTAGGTTCTAAGCTGTCTGTGTAGCAACTGATCTAGTGTAATATCAGAAATGAACTTTGTAGCAAATTTATTTGTTTCGGTGTTTTTGTATTTGATATTTCAAGACAGGGTTTCTCTGTGTAGCTTTGTACAGAAAGCTGGCCTGGAACTCACAGAGATCCACCTGTCTCTGCTTCCTGAGTACTGGGATTAAAGGCGTGTGCCACCATGCCTGTCATAAAAAATTTACTTAGTCATAATTTTATGTAACATGTCCATGAGTAGAAGACTGTTTGGAAAGAGTCACAGGAAGAATTATGGATGTTTTATTTAGATTTTTACAAACCCAGAGAATTATCTGTTAAAATGTAGCCTCTACATTTCTAGTGACCAGAATATTTTTGCATGAGAGTGTACATTCATATATGGGCTATTACTCAGAAATTAAAATGAACCATTAATTCACAGGAACTTAAGTGATTCTCATGGACATTATGCTTAATATAATATAAAACTCCATTTGCATAAAGTTACAGACTACCAGGTGCGAAAAGATGACTCAGAAGGTAAAGGTGCTTGTGGCCTGAGTTCAATCCTCAGTGCCCACATGGTGAAAGGATCCCCCATACACCTGTGCTTTGCCATGTATACACACGTACATGAACAAACAGTGAAAAAAATAAGTCATGTACTATGATATCGTTATAAAATATTCTTCACCTGACACAAGCACAGTTGACAGTAGATTCATAGTTGACACTGATTACATTTGAGGAATAGGTATGCCTATTAAGGGGTAACATTGGAGTTTCTTTGTGGTAATTGGACAACTGCATATTCTCATTGTGCTGATCACTCAAATATAAATATGTCATAAAATTTCATTTAGCTACACACACTTCATGGAAAAAATTGGTGAAATTCTAATATGTGCAGGAGCCGAGCTAGCAATATTGTATCAAAGTTAATTTCCTGCTCTTGACAGGGCACTGTTGTTATGGTTACGATTATCATTAAACAAAGCTGTATGAAGGGTACATGAAATTTTTTCCTTCTACGTTTGCAGGGGTTTGTGAGCACTAAACTATTTCGAAATTTTTAAGTGTAATAATAATATTCAGCCAGAAACAATAGTGCATGTGTCTACTCAGGAGCCTGACACAGAGGTTTGCTTGAGCACAGGAGTAAGCAACGTATCAAGACTTTGCTTCAAAAAGAATAAAACATATGGGTAACAAAAGAAAAAAAGAAAACCTAGCTCTTGTTAGTGGAAAGATAAGTACCTTGTATCACAGAAATGCATCAAATTTCTAGTTTACAGTCATTTTAGTGACCTTAGAGATATGACTAATTCCCGAGATCACTATCATTTCTTGTTGACTAAGAGCCTATGCTGCAATACTTAGAGTAGACCTTTGACCTATGGCATGGACAGAAAAAAGCCATACTTAGAAACCTGTTCTAGGCGCATGCCTTTAATCTCAGGAGACTGAGACTGGCGGATCCCTATGAGTTCCAGGCCAGCCTGGTCTACAGAGGCGGTTCCAGGTCTACACAGAGAAACACTGCCTCAAAAAAAAACAAAAGCCTGATCTAAAACAAAATATACTTTTTAAAGACAACTTAAATACCATGTTACTGGATTTTCTGATGCTTTTTACTTTGAAAAGTATGCAGTCATCCCAATGCGTTAATGGAATTGAAGGTGCATCTGCATGCTAAATCTCTCTCTTTTTAGTTTCTTGAGACAAGATCTCCCTACATAGCCCTGTAGCACTTCCTCTCTTAACTTTCTGAAAGACTTTGTTTTGTTTTGTTGACACAGGGTTTCTCTGTTTAACAGCGCTAGCTGTCCCAGAAATTGCTAAGTAAACCAGGCTGGCTTCCTACTCACAGAGATCTGCTCGCCTCTGCCTCCAAAGTGTTGGGATTAAAGACAAGTACCACCATGCTTGGCTTTTTCTTTTAATTATGTGTGGGCGGCTCTGGGTCTGGTTAGTGTGGGTCTGAGTATGTGTAGAGGGGAGGGGCAGTCAGTTTTCTCCCAGCATGTGGGACCCTAGAGCTTAAATTCAACTCCTCAGCCTCGGCAACAGAGGTCGTTTACCCACTAAACTATCTCAGCAACCCTAAGAGTTGATTTTTTTATATCCAATACATCTCATCTCTCACCTGAATTACAGTAATGGTGCCATGTCCAGCTTCTTTTGCATCAAATCCAATACTGATCAGATTACTTTTATGCTCATTTAATTGTTGCTTTATTTACTCTCTCTCTCTGACTCATTCAATTACTTTTTTCATTTCTTTTGGTTTTGTTTGCTTTGGTTTTGGGGGGTGGTATAGGGTTTCACTGTGCGACTTGGCTGTCCTGGAAAACCTGAAGAGCCTTCAAACTTCCAGAGCTCTGCCTGCCTGTCCTGCCCTAGGTCTGGAATTAAAAGCATGCACCACCATGTCCGCTTCAATCCCATCATTTCTTATTGACCCACATTGCTTACATTCCTGCTTCTCTAGCATCTTCGTGTATCTGGAATCCCCTGAGGGATAGGTGTGGTGGCATACACCTGTAATCTAAGTACTGGAAAGTCAATGCAGGAAGACGAGAAGCTCAAGGTCAACATGGGCTATGTGAGACCCCTATCTCAAAATTTAAAATAAAATAATAATAATAAAAAACCCTAGGGATCTTCCTTAAATGCCAACTTTGTTTTGAGAAGTCTGGGGTTAGTGTGAGACGTGCGGTTCTACATATCCAGCAAACTTCCTGGCTGGCACACCTATGCTTTCAGAAGTGAAAACCCATAGAAGAAAATGTAAATTCTATGGGGCAATTCTTCCTGCCTTCCGCACTCATCTAGATTTCATCACTCCTTGCAGTGAACTCGGATGGAGCAACACCTCTGTTGTTCAGTGCTCTATTTCCTCAGCAGAGAAAATAAGTACTGGTTTTGAAATGCTACTGAGGATGTTAGCAAAGAGAGGAACCTTTACACGATGCTTGATGGGGAAAAAGTCTGGTGCAGCAACTATGGAAATCAACATGGACGTTCCTGATAAAACTAAAAGTAGAACTGCCATATGATCCTGCCATAGTACTTCTGGGCATTTTGTATAGCATAATCACCCCAGTTCCATCCATTTCCAAAGGATTAAGTCAGCACATTAAAGATATACTTGCATATCCATGTCTATTGCTGCACACTATTCACCAGAGCTAAGAAATGGAACCAGCCTAGTTGTCCATCAACAGTTAAATGGATAAAAGAAATCATGATACATATATACATGATGGAACCTTACTCAACCATATGTAAGTGTGACAGTATGTAATTTGCAAGAAAATGGACAGAACTTGAAATCATTATGTTCATGGGAATAAGCCAGATTCAGAAAACACTATCATGAGTTTTCTCTCATTTGCAGAATCTAGATTCAAGAATGTGTGTGTGTGTGCCAGGCAGTGGTGGCACACGCCTTTGACTCCAGCATTTGAGAGGCAGAGGCAGGCAGATCTCCATGAGTTCAAGTTCCAGGGCAGAAACCCTGTATTGAACCACCCACCACCCCCACCCACAAAAGACAGAAAAAAAATCAGTGTGTGTGTGTGTGTGTGTATGTGTGTATTATATAATGTATGTGTGCATGTAGACATACAAACAGAAAAGAGACTATGAAAGTAGAGGAGCTTTTATAGAAGAAAAGAGAGTAATGGAATACAAGTTACATAAAAGCAGAAAGGGGAACTATTGGGGGAAAAGACCAGCAAGGAAGGGCTTTAGAGAAGGGCAGTTGGCCAAGCATAGCGATATATATTTGTTGAAAGTCTGAGGGTATAGTTCAGTGATAGAATGCATCATTAGCAAATGGAAGACTCTGGGAGAAAAGCCATATGCAGAAGTGGATGTGTATTTGGTGAATGAAAGAAAGAACTAGTAAACAACTACACCATACTCATGTGCCATATAATTTGGTATGTGTGTCTGTATATTTGTGTGTGTGTGTCTGTGTCTGTGTATTTGTGTGTGTGTGTCTGTGTCTGTGTGTGTGTGTGTGTGTGTGTGTGTGTGTGTGTGTGCCAGGCAAGTACTCTACTAATGAGTTATATACCGTGCCTCTAGCCAAACATTATAAGCAAACCAAATTACCTAGCACTTTCCCACCTCTGTACTCGATTTCTTTCCTTTCCCAAGATTTTTCCGCATTCAATCTTATACACTCTGTTTTGTTTTGCTTACTTGCTTTTGTTTATTGAGACAGGGTTTCTCTGTGTAGCCCTGGCTCTCCTAGAACACTCTCTACAGCCCTGAATGGCCTGGAACTCACAGAGATCCGCCTGCCTCTGCCTCCTGAGTGCTGGGATTAAAGGCGTGTGCCACCAAGGCCCAGCAATCTTATGCAATCTTTAATGTCTAATTTAAGTATTGAAACTATGCTTCTCACTTGGGCAATCATCTACCTACCAGCTTGGGGTTTCTTAATTAATTTTTTAAAGATTTATTTTATGTGTATGAGCACTTTGCCAGTATGTATATATGTGTATGACACACATGCCTGGTGCCCAAAAGGGTCAGAAGAGAACATCAGACCCCCTGGAACTAAAGTTGTGGATGTGAGTGATGTGGGTGCTGGGAACAAAACCCTGGTCCTCTGCAAGAACAAGTTTCTTAACTGCTGAGCCATCTCTTTGGCTTTTGGGGGGCCCACCATCAACTCCCAAATAAATCACTCATGGAGGCTTATCATTTCTTATGAATGCCCCGCCATAGCTTGACTTGTTTCTTGCTAACTTTCCTTAACTTAAATTAACACATCTACCTTTTGCCTCTGGCTTTTTATCTTTCTTTTCTGCACACCTTACTTTCACTCTTAGTCCATAGCTGGCTGTGTGGCTCACCCCTGATGTCCTCCTCTCCTTATTCTATCTTGCTCCTCCTTTTCCCAGATTTCTCCTATTTATTGTCTCTGACTTCTAGCCCCACCCACCTTTCCTTTTTCTTGTCTAGCTATTAACCATTCAGCTCTTTATTAGACCATAGGGTGTTTTAAACAGGCAAAGTAATGCAGCTTCACAGAGTTAAACAAATGCAACGTAAAAGAATGCAACACATCTTTTCGTCTTTAAAACAAATGTTCTACAGCATAAATAAATGTAACATACCTTAAAATAATATTCCAGTCCCTCTACTAGGTTTTTTAGTACCTTGCAAATAATAGCAATTGTGTTTTTACACTTATTATAATTATTCTACCTAATGTTAGCATATAGTAGAAAAATCAACAATTTTTTATTACACTAAGATGAGAAACTAAACAATAGTCTAGGTTGGTACTATTAGAATGTTTCGCCCTGGGTGAGGTAGCATACATCTTTGATCCTAGCACTTTCAGAGGTAGAGACAGGCAGATCTCAGTGAGTTCAAGTCCAGCCTGGTCTACAGAGTGAGTTTTGGGACCACAAAGGCCACATGGTAAGATTTTGTCACAAAAAGAGAATGTTTTATAATAATTGTATAACATTATGGACTGATGTGGTAAACATGTCACCGTTGAATACTTGTAGCTAGAACAGCTAGGAAATTGATTTCTATTTTAATTAGTTTTAATTAAAACTTAAATGTAAATAGTCACATGTGGCTAGTGGCCATTGCATTCAGCAAATGTCTAGATTTGATTCCAGTTGTTTTTTTCATTCAAAAGTATTTACTGAGTTCCCCATGTAGCCCAGACACACAGTATTTTAGGGGTTGTTATTAGAAAAACTATTTGAATTGAAGAAGGTGCTGGACCTCAGGTTGCTTGGAATCTGTTAAGACAATAAGGCTCAAATCAATACAAACAAGAGTTACAGAATATTGACAGCACAAAGGAGAACGTGGCAGAGTCCAAAAGGAAGGTAAGTGTTGAGGTGGCATAATATTAATGAACAAAAGATAAAAAACAAAAGATAAAGCACTTAGGAGTGTGAACAAAAAATGTACAATGAAAACTGAATGCCCATCATCCCCTGTGAGTATCAAGACCCATAGTTCATTGGGCAATGGGGATTAGAGAACAAGGAACACTGTTAATAGAACTGGAGGCACTTACACAGTACTAGTGGGAATGTACACAGCTTTATATGTAGTTGGTGGGAATGCAAAGTAGACAGGCACTACAGTATAAATGTGCAGATTTCTATAAAATAAAATTAGATCCTCCATATGATTCAGCTCTACCACCCCTGGGTATTTACCAAAAAGACTCCAAGTCAACAATATGTCAGAAAATCCTGTACACAGCAGAGGCAGGTGGGAGGCCCAATCACCAAGGTTATATGCAGCACTGATGAAAAATGTGGTATCCTAAGAACAATAGCTAAGAAAGCCAAATGTTTAAGATACCATTTTAGGATGCTGGTTCTGCATGTTGCATTGGAAAGCTAAGACATGGTGAGGACTGAAGTAAGTAGCATTGTGTGGTGGTTTGAATGAGAAATGTGCCCCATAGACTCAAGCATTTGAACAGTAGTGTTACTGTTGGAAGAGGTTTAGGAGATACAGCCTTGCTGAAGTCAGTGAGTGCATCATGGGAGGTGGGCTTTGAGGGCTTAATGTCTTGCCCTACTTTCCAGTTCACTCTCTGCTTCATGCTTGTAAGTTGTGATGTGATCTCATAGCTTTCTGATCTTTCTGCCATGCCGCCCTGTCATGGTGGACTCAACCCTCTGGAACCATATGCTCAAATAAATTCTTCCTTCTGTAAGTTGCTTATGGTATTTTCTCACAGCAACAGAAAAGTAACTAATACGTGATAAAAATGTATTCGGAGTGTAAATAGTATTATATTTATAGTAATAATAATATTATATTATACTTCAGTTTACAATGAATAGTGACCTAGAGAGAACCTATCAAGTCAAACTCACCAACAACTTTAAAGGTACTATTTTGACACCGACTTCTTTTTAAAAATAGAGTCTAGTACAGCCCAGGCTGCCTCGAATCAACTATGCTTTTGTTCTTATAGAAATGACAATCACAATAAACAAATAAAAAGATGTTCAACCTTACTAGGTGTCAGAGAAATTGCAGATCAAAATTGCATTGAAATTCCATTCCACCCCAATAAGAATGGCAGTGTTAAGAAAACAACACATGCTGGTGAGTTTGTGGACAAAGAGGGATTCTTACACAGTGTGGGAGGGAATTATACACAAGTCCAGCCACTCTGGAAGTTCATATGGGGGCTCTTGAAACAACTAAAAATGGATCTACCATGTGGTCCTCTTGTGGATTATTGCTCAAAGGACCCCAAGTCCACATGTCATAGGGATTCTTGCACATCCTTATTTATCTATTGTAGCACTCTACAAACGAGCTTTATTATCGAACCGACCTAAGGATCCATCAAAAAA
The DNA here is from genome assembly GCA_030556225.1 of Cricetiscus sungorus. Taxonomy (NCBI): domain Eukaryota; kingdom Metazoa; phylum Chordata; class Mammalia; order Rodentia; family Cricetidae; genus Cricetiscus; species Cricetiscus sungorus. Next base: position 24,073,627 of record JANBXA010000726.1, read on the forward strand.
AGGATAAATGAGGAAAATGTGGATGTTAGACCAAAGAAGCATCCCCTGTAAAGAAGATCTGCAACACCTTATATATCCTAACAAGAACCTCCCCTAAGATACTAAACTCCTAATTTGTAACAGGTAGGGTGAGTCAACAGGATTAACTTCCTAAAGTACTGCTTTATAGCCTATCCAGTGAGTTCCCCATTCTGCTAAATTTAGAGACCCTCTTGCCTTTGAAAGTAATAGATCTCAACCTTCTTAATGCTGCAAGCCTTTAAATACACTTCCTCATGTTGTGGTGACACCCCCCCTCCAACCTTAAAATTGTTTCCGTTGCTATTTCATAACAGTAATTTTGCTACTTATTATTATGAATCACAATGTAAATATGCGATATGTGACCCCTGTGGAGGGAGCGTGGCCCACAGGTTGAGAAAGTGCCATTGCAAAGTCTATCAATGTAAAGAGTTCCTTCAATTCTGAGAGGTACCTGAGTGACCTATCCCTGCCTTATTCCAGTTTCCTCCTATTCGAGCAGCCAGTGTTATTAAAAGATCTCATTGCCTGAAATCCATCTCAGCACATATCTCTACTGAACCTGGAAAGAATCTTTATTATTTAAAACTGTGTGTGTGTGTGTGTGTGTGTGTGTGTGTGTGTGTGTTTCACCCATCAGAAAGAATGATGCCTTGTAGTTTTTGGGAAAATGGAGGAACTAGAGATAATTGTGTTAAATAAAATAAGCCAGCCCTCAGAAAGATGTTTTCTCTCACTTGTACTTCCTAGATTTTATAGCAATACATAAAATAACATGTATATAGGACATGGAAGCGGTAGTAACTCGGATGACAGAGGACAAACAGGAAGGAGAAGGGACAGAAAAGTGGGGGAGGAAAATGTGCTCAATATACAATATTGTACAAAAATTTAAAAGGTATTTTTTGAGACAGGGTTTCTCTGTGTAGCCCTGACTGTCCTGGAACTCTATTTGTAGACCAGGCTGGCCTTGAACCCATAGAGATCCTCCTGCCTCTGCCTTTGCCTCTGCCTCTGCCTCTGCCTCTGCCTCTGCCTCTGCCTCTGTCTCTGCCTCTGCCTCTGCCTCTGCCTCTGCCTCTGCCTCTGCCTCTGCCTCTGCCTCTGCCTCCTGAGGGCTTGGCTTAAAGGTGTGGGCCACCAAACCTGGTTTAAATGGTACTTTTAAAAAGAAAGAAATAGCAATCAATTTGGAAGCAAAATCCTATGTTATTCCTAGGCAACAAAGACACTTGCCACTTCAACCCCAAACAAGCATATTCTGACTATTCCCCACAATACTGAAAGGGATTTGCTTAAAATTGGCATGTCCCAGGAACCCCCAGAAATACTCTGTCCTATTGGCACACATACAAGCTCATAAATCAAAGGTCATATTAATAACTAAGAGGAACACGAAACAACAGCAAGACAACTTGAATTTAAGTGCAGTATATGTTACACGTTAACTACCAACATTAACTAAAATGCTCAAACACCAGAACCACTGTCAGCATGTTTGCTGTTTGATGATAACACCTCTAATGTTAGACACTAGAAATTAATGTTATGGAAAGATTAAAGGGTGTGAAGAGAGGAGACGTGGGTATTTGCCAAGTACAAGAGGGCTAGAGATAGAAAATTCTGAGAAAATATTTTATTCCCCAAAAACAGACAATACTCAATTTTATTCTTTTTTGTTTTGGGGAGTGTTTTGGGAGGTTGTTTTTTCAAGACAGATTTCTCTGTGTAGCCCCAGATGTCATGGAATTTACTCTGTAGGTCAGGCTGGTCTCAAACTCAGAGATCCACCTGCCTCTTGAGTTCTGGGGCTAAAGGTGTGCACCACCATTGATTGCCTGGCTTCCATTTTATTCTTTTTAACCGCTATTTAGGACATTCCTGGGGAAATGGGCAAATTTCCCATTGAAGTCACTAAATGACTTAATAGTGGGCTGTGTTCCTGTTGATTGCTGTCTTGTGGTAATGCTAACTGGTATGTTTATTCTTCAGAAATATGAAGGGTGAGGTGATATATATTGGAGTCTCAACTACTCAAGTGGTTGTGGCAGGATCATTGTGTGTGCTCAATAGGTCCAGACCATGCTGGGCACTGTTGTTGCAAAAATGCAGTTGTCCGCCAGGCGTTGGTGGTGCACACCTTCAGTCCCAGCGCTTGGGAGGCAGAGGCAGGCAGATCTCTGTGAGTTCAAGGTCAACCTGTTCTACAGAGCGAGTTTCAGGACAGGCTCCAAAGTTACACAAGAGAAACCTTGTCTTGAAAAACAAACAAACAGAAAACAAAAACAGATGAAGTTCTCGCAGGGCGGTGGTAGCTCTCACCTTTAATCCCAGAACTCAGGCAGATCTCTGTGAGTTTGAGGCAAGCCTGGTCTTTAGAGTGAATTCCAGGACAGTCGGGGCTGTAACCCTGAGAAACGTGTCTCAAAAAACAACAACAACAAACAAACAAACAAATGAATAAACAAACAAACAAATAAAAGACGAAACAAACTTCTTACAACATGACGTCCTGAAAGGACTTCTTATTCCTTAATTTTCCCTAAACCTTTCAAGAACCAATTTTTGCCAGGTACAGTGGCACACCCTTTAATACCATCACTCAGAAGACAGAGTCTGGTGGATTTCTGGGTTCAAGGCCAGTCTGTTCTGAGTATTAAGTTCCAAGGCAGTCAGGGATACATAGCAAGAACTGTCTCAGAAAAAAAAAAAAAAGGAAAAGCAAAGAAAAGTAAACAATAACAAAAGAACGCATTCCCCAGACTATATGAACATCCTACTTTGCATCCTGCCAAAATTCAGTATGTTTATTCATACATAAATAGGAACATCTATCAAATACAGTAGATACTCAAAAACATAAAATTTCATTATCAATACATACTTGTTATAACTTGTAGTTTAGAATATTTTTGTTCAAAGATGCTACAAAATCTGTATTTTCTTAGAATTGTAAGTGAAGAGCTGGCTACCAACAATGAAACTAGATGGTTTATTTCGCAGAGGATGGTGGGTGCCCAAATGCCTAGGTGCCAAATTATAAATGTCAATCAGCCTGGGAGTACCTACTGGAATTTCATGCTTTCAGATTCAAATAAAGCTGAGGAACACTTTGAGACTCGATCTAAAGTTACCTTCCAGAATGAAACTTTGTAGTCACCTAGACTTAAAGGAAAAGTGAATCTGTAATACAAGAAGATGGAGACATAGACATAGATTGCTAGAAGTAACTGATCACTACTTTCTGAACCCAAGGACTCCCACATTCCAGACAAGCCCTTTACCACTGAGGTATGTCCCCAACTTTGTCCTTGTTTAAAAATAACATCTTGGGGCCACAGAGATAGCTCAGCAATAAAGGCAGTTGCTGCCAAGCCTGACAACCTGAGTTTGATCCCCAAAATTCACATGGTGGAAGGAGAAAACCAACTCATTTTTTTTTTTTATCTTCTGGGTCCTATCATATTAGTTCCTTCCCATCATTCGTAGTTTAAAAGCTGTATTGCTTGGAATTGTGTGTCTCAGTATGTTCCATAATACAGTACCTGGTAACTTCTAACAGTACTAAATTAATGATAAGACAATCCAATTCTGTATAAATCATTTTTTGTGTAAATTAAGGTAATATGACATAAAAAACAGGCATTTTGTCTCTGATAATAGGAACTGGTCATTTAACAAAGCCAAACATTGACAGAAATACTAGGAGACAGCCAAGGCTATTCTTACACCTTACATACATCCTCTGCAGGAGAAAACCAATTCTTGCAAGTTGCCCTTTGACCTTCAGGTCCATGCCATGGCTCATGCATGTGTATGTGTGTGCACACAACACTAAATAAATAAATCGGGTCCAGTAAAAGTTTGTAAATGACATTTTCATGGGCTGGAGGTTTAGATCAGTAGCGTGCTGACTGAACCCCAATGTGGCAAAATATTGATAAGCAAATAAATAAATAATCCCTTTCACATCATCTTTGGGAAAACTATAAAATTTGAATATGACAAGGTTTCAAGAACTTTCAGAAGAAATTTAATGAGGTTTGTAGTCTATTATTTAAAGTCTCACTCATCAGAGCAGTTTTAACTGGGGTCTTTATTCCTTTATGAGTTGATGAAGCATTCTTAAGGTTTATAGCCCGCCATTTAAAGCAAGTGAAGACCAATAAAACACCCACTTGATAAACTCGGGTTATTTCCCAAGAAGAAACAACTAAACAGAATTTGCAAAGGCATTCATTTTTTATGGCTGTTGTGACACAGTGCTCAAAAACCTTTGAAGTGCATTGATCAATCGGCATTTTTATTCAGTATATAAAAATAGTATGTCTATTGATTGGAGGTCAGGTTCTAGCCTTCAGTCTGCAGGTAGTAGCACAGGAAAATCAAAAGACAATCGAAGATTAATAAGACCAGTGTTTGTTAAGATGTCATTACTCCTATCAAAGTAGGATTTTGGTGCCCAAGAGGATGGCTGTATACCTTAGAAACTCATAAACATTACTGATTTTGAAAAGATTAGAAAAGATGAGACATAGTTTCTTAGCACAGTTAAAAAAGAAAAGAAAAGAAAAGAAACCAAAGCCATAATTGGTAATGTCTTTCTAGCAACTTTTAAGGACTCTAGAAAAATTATCATACTCGTGCACATAAGAACATGTACAAAGATATTCATTGCAGCACTTTCATAAGGGAGACTACCTAAGTACTAGTCAAAAAAATGACCAAATGGATTACGCTGCAATAGTGTTGGTGGCACATGTATTAATATGGATTAACACTCAAAAATATTTAAAAAGCAAAGTATAGAATAAAGATTAACATGTAGTGTTTAAATTTTAATGTCATATATGTATATATATATACATATATATATATATATATATATATTCAGTCTTCAAACAATCTTATGAGGTAGGTACTAGCATAAACTCCCAGTTTCTCGGAAAAACGAGGCACAAAAAAACTAGCCCATAAGGTTATAGGGCTAGTAACATATGCAGTGTGTACTACCCACCATATCTTGTTCCAATGTCTGTGTTCTTACTCTCTATTGTTTATTGTACAATAGCATTTATGTAAAGGTCAAACTATTTAAAACAGTGTCATATAAAATTTATGGTTAAATACATATGTGGTAAAATATGAAAACATGTATGGAAACTAAGGAATGAAGTCCATTATTGTGGCTACTTCTGAGAAAAGGAAGTAGAGGAAATGAATGGGAACAGGAAGTTTTGATTTTATCTACAAAGTTTGATTTCCTTTTGAAAAAGTTCTCCTGTAAATATGGAAAATTTTAAAAATCTAACAATGCTGAGTGGTAGGCATATAGAGATGTATAATAATAGCCTTTATTTTTCTTACATCCAATATGTTTTATGATTTTTAAAAAAATAAAAGAAAAAGTGAAAATGTATAGTTTTGTTTGTTTGTTTGTTTCTTTGTTGAGACAAGGTCTCACTCTGTATTCCTGGAATTTGCTACATAGACCAGGCTGGTCTTGAACTGAAAGATCCACCTGTCTCTGCCTCTCAAATATTGGGATTAAAGATATATACCAACACACCCAGCCCAAAAGGTATAATATTAAGCCAGAATATTCATTTTGAATCTCAAATATAATGAACAATTCAGATTGGGATTTAAATATTCATTAAAATGAAAAATAAGGATTCTGTGACAGTAAGAAGACTTTTTAATTTTAGTTGAAAGGTACTTGGATATTTAACAAAAGCAAAATGATGGAGCCTGAGAAAAATCAGATCGTACAGAGAGAAATAAGGAAAAGCTCACATTAAAATCTTACTAGCATTGGGAGGCAGAGGCAGGCAGATCTCTGTGAGTTCGAGGCCAGCCTGGTCTACAGAGCGAGTTCTAGGACAGGCTCCAAAGCAATACAGAGAAACCCTGCCTCAAAAAATTAAATAAATAAATAAATACATAAATAAATAAATAAATAAATAAATAAATAACATGCATTGATGTAAGTAAGCACTACACATAAAGTCTCTTAAAAGACAAGTGTCCAAATTTAAATCAGACATACAGGCATTTTGGAATTTCTTGACTGCATATTTACTGTTCTGTGCATGAATCTTCTATTGCCTTGAAAATCATATCAAGAAAACAAGGATACTGAAAACAGTTCCAGAAGTAGCCTAACAAACCCCCAGCTTCCACAAGCATCACCATTCCACTGAGCAGTAGGGTCCTTGTTGTAACAAACAATAACATTTTAAATTTAAAGGTGAAACAATCGATCTAATGTGAGCTAGAACAGAGACAGGTTCCACCTCTCTTCTCTATTCCCACACATTAAAGTAGTTACACAAGAAGCCTTAAATCTAATGCATTGCATCTTCATCTCCTTTTTTACTGCGAGGCAGGAGGAATTTAAAAGGGATGCTGAGGATCTTGGGGTGTGACTCAGTAACAGAGCACTTGTCTGACATGTGCAAGACCATTTGAGCACCCCAAGAAATCAAAAACACAGTAAAAATTGCTCTTCACAGCTGAGTAAAAAAGCATATTTATTACTTCTTTTGTACCTTTTACATAAAATGGAAAACTCCCCAAATAGATTTTATGTCAATATCTATTTCATAAGAAAAGCAATCAAGAGAGCTCTGGATTTTATAAATATTCATGTGAAAAAAATTTCTTCTTTTAAAAAATTTTGTGCCTTCCTTTCTCATATTTCAATACACATTTTTCCATCAAGAATAATTATCCCCTTCCTTTAACCTGAGTGAGAGGAATTTTCCACATCTAATGCCACTGTGTAGCCACTGTGACCATAAATTACATTTCTAATGAATCACTTCTCATTGAGTTCCAAAGTATTCATACCATACTCCTAGGGGTAGACAACTTTGGGCATATTCCAAAATCTTGAAAGTATCATAGCATTAATCATCACAACTATGAGACATTTGTGGCCTCCCCTCTCCTCTTCAATGTGTGTGGAGCTCACCCCTTTGGTGTAGAGGTCTGGGAAAAGAAAGTGAGGCAGAAGCATGGAAAAATGTGAATACTTTTAAATGATATTCCTAGACTAGCAGTTCCAAAATGTTATACTGCAGAATTTCTCTTACTACTCCTAGCCTATACTTTATGTGTCAGGTTAAAAACTTAAGGAACTTTTCTGTTTTATAGCATTTGATTTGGAAATAACAACACAGGCATGGCATACTTTTTTGTGCTTTGAAGATAGATTACATTTGTTTGTTTCTCTTTTCTCCTTTCTGTGTTTTAGTTAAAGATAGAGTCAATGATATATCTAATACATGAATCCACTCTTCTTTTAAAATATCATCAGAACATGGAGATGGAAGTAGGTCAGATGATAGAGTACCTACCTACCATGTACAAAGTCCTGGAATTGATGCCCAGCATCACATAAAACCAGATGTGTTGGCAAATGCCTATATTCCCAATACTTAAGAGGTAGAAGGAGGAGGATCAGGAATTCAAAGTCACCCTCAACTACAAACCAAGTATGAGGTCAATCTGGGCTACATGAATTTTCTCCCTGAAAAAGAAAAGTCAAAACATGAAAAAGAGGTTATGAACCATCATGTGATTACTGGGAATTGAACTTAGGACCATTGGAAGAGCAACCAGTGCTCTTAACCTCTGAACCATCTCTCTCCAGCTTTTACTTTTGAGGTCACCCTTCCTAATTCATGTGGCCTATCCACATTAGGCAGGTGGGTTACTCTGATTTTTTGTCACTGTGACAAATATCTCAAACAAATGACTTAAAGGGAATGATTTATTTAGGTTATGAATTCAGAGGTTTCAATGCATGATCGGCAAGCTTTCTTGTTTCTCAGCCACTAAGAAAGCAACACATCACATCAGAAGGGTGTAGAGATGTAAAGATGATCACCTAATGGCAACCAGGAAGCAGAAGGAGAAAAAGGGTCTGGGGACAAGGAATAGCCGCCAATGACACATACCAAATAACTACTCCAATCACACTCCATCAAGTAGAATTTCCAGCACATCCCAAAATATCAATTTAAGTCCATGAGGGACATTTCATAATGAAACTATAACAGGAAGGCAGCCACCTTCAATTTCTCTATCAATTCAAATGTTGATCTCATCCAAAACCATCCTCATAAACCTCAAGCATACTGTTTGGCCAAAAAGCATGATCTCCTTTGGCTCAGTTGAGCTGACACAAAGTTTAACTACTAGAATCCTTTTGACAACTACCCTAAACCATTCCCCTTCCTTCTTTTATAGATAACCACTTGGGAGTTTGGTGTATAAACCCCTTGAATACACACACACACACACATACACATGCACAAATATATATATATTTGTATATATATATATTTATGTGTGTGTGTATATATATATATACACATATTTGTGTGTAATGGCTCACACATGCAATCCCAGTTCTTGTGAAGTTGAGATAGAAGAATCACTGAGTCTGAGGCAAGCCTGGACCATATAAGAAATTCCAGATTAGCCTGGGCTACAAAGTGAGGCTCTTTCTTTTTTAAAATTATTTATTTTTATTTCACGTGCATTTGCGTTTTGTCTGCATATATGCCTGTATGAAGGTGTTGGAGATCTCCTGCAACTGGAGTTATAGGCAGTAATGAGCTGTCACATGAGTGCAGGGAATTGAACCCAGGTCCCCTGGAAGAGCCACCAGTCAGTGCTCTTAACCACTCAGCCATCTCTCCAGCCCCGAGACTCTTTCTAACCTCCCCCCCCCCAGACTGATGGCTGGGAACCCAGCAAGGGACTGACTCAGACCCCCTGAATATGGGTCTCAGCTAGAAGGATTGAGCAGTCTGGGGGACCTCAGACAGTAGAAACAGGATGTATCCCTGGTGCACAAAAGGACCTTGTGGACACATCCCCCATGGAGGGATACCCCCTTAACCTAGAGACAGGAGGGAAGTCCTAGTCCCTACTTCAAATGACTTGACAGATTTATATGACCCAACCTGGATCACATAGCCCTACAAGTGGAATGGGGGTGGGGGGATGGGAGGGAGGGTGGCCAGGGTGCTTGTCACAGGGGAAAGAGGGTAAGAGGGAGGGAGGGAGGGAGAAAAAGAGGGAGGGTTGGAGGGAGGAAGGGAGAGGAACTGGGATCCACATGTAAAATTCTTAAATTATATTATTATAAAATAAGAAGGAAAAAAGTCTATAAAATGCATTGTGATTGTGATGTAATGTTAAATATAAATGATATCCTACCATACCTACCTTTTGGTGATTCATGCTTTTGAAAAAAATTTATGTATTTGGTTTTTTTATTTATAGGGTTTCTCTGTATTGCTTTGGAACTTACTCTGTAGACCAGGCTGGCTTCGAACTCACAAAAATCTACCTGCCTCTGCCTCCTGAGTGCTAGGATTAAAGGCATACACCACCAACACCCAACTGACTAGTGCTTTTTTACGTTTTCAAAATCTCTCTCACTGGGAATTTAGCCAAGGATGACCTTGAACTCCTGATCTTCCAGTGTTCACCTCCCAAAGTACTGGGTTTATAGATGTGCACCACTATGTCTAGTGTAACTTTTGGCAGAGTTTTAATTCTTTCTTGTACTTATTGCTATTTTTTTTTATTTTTTTTTTTTTTTTTAGTTTTTCAAGACAGGATTTCTCTGTGTATGACAGGGCTGTGTAGACCTGGAACTCACTTTGTAGACCAGGCTAGCCTCGAACTCACAGAGATCCACCTGATTCTGCCTTTTGAGTGTTGGAATTAAAGGCATATGCCATCATGCCAGGCATCTTATTGAGGTTTAATAAGGATCAGGAGAAACAAATGGGCCGAATAGATGTTTATTCAGAAAGAAATAACTTACAACATAGACAGATGAACACCAGCAGGTTCCTGGTCCCAAGGATGCCTCTGGATGCTCTCCTGTCCCTGTGCTGCAAGCAAGAGAGCTCTGGGGCAGGGGGGGGGGATCTCCTCAGACCTAGTTCCCCCAGGTAACATCCACTCCTGTCCCCACCCCAATAGGCGTGGTCTCTGCCACAGGTGGGGACAAAGAGAATATCTCACTATGGCATCTTATTTCTATTTTAATAGAAATAAAATTAGAAGGTAGAGGCAGGTGGGTCTCTTGAGTTTGAGGCCAGCCTGGTCTACAGAGCAAGTTCTAGGCCAGCCAGGGCTACACAGAGAAACCCTGTCTTAAAAAAAAAAAAAAGAAAGAAAGAAAGAAAGAAAGAAAGAAAAAGAAAAAGAAAAAAAAACAAAAAATCAAATGTAAAATATTTTCAGACACTCATTATATTCCTCTCTAGTTTCTCTTCATAATAGATTTCTTGTCATTTCTATATCTTTGAGGCACTGAAGGAAGCCTCACTGTTATCTATTGCCTGCTGCATTCCGCCGGCATGTTTCTTAATATAATGATTTGTCTTGCATTTCTCAGTTGCTGGCAGCATGTTGGTAAACAATAAATTTATCACCTATAAACATTCATCTATTCTTTTCCTTAATATAATTTGAATCTTCATCAGAGTGTATATAGTAACATGGACATTTTTGTCCTTAAAAAGAGTTTAAAACATCAGAGCAATTTAAAATTGCTATAAATAAAGAGGTAATAATCAGCCAGGTATGTGTAATCCCACCAATTGTGATGCAGAGGCAAAAGATAAATAATAACAAGCCAGCCTTGGACACAATTTTGAGACAATCTCAAAAAGAGGAGGAAGACACGGAAGAAGGGAATTTTATCTGTTGTGGGTGCCCATAAAGATGGCTGCCCTCCATCTTGGCAAAAGGGCAGAGAGTTCTAAGCTGTCAGCAAGTCACAAGACCTAAAGGTCAAAGGTGTGGCTACAGAAGCAAAGGTGTAGTTACAGAAGGATGTTTCGGCCATCTTAGTCGAAATAACAGACCTGAATCTGAGGCATGGCTACTCCTGACCTCAAGGCTAGGGAACAAGAGGTTAGAGCTGAGGTGTGGAAGTGAGGAAGAAAAGTCTGATCCATATACATGATACTGTGTTCCCCTTTTTGGTTAAGGTATATAAGAGTGGTGAAAAATAAACTCATGACATTTCAGTATTGACTGATCAGCCCTCCTGACCTTTATTCTGTCTCTCTATCTTTCTTTATTGTCTATAGCTAGCCTTTCCCTCACCCACACTCCCCCACTCAGGTAAGGACTTGGGGCCGATCTGCTGGCTCCGATTGCAGCCCTGCAAAGACAGCTCCCGACAATCTGTTTCTGTAATAATAAACCCTGAGCTCTTAATTGAATTGGCTGGTTTGATCTCCCCAGCTTTGGATGAATATCATCTGGTGTACCTGAAGATAAGCATAAACCTTGTTCCCCTACAGCCAAATCA